>JASAUF010000660.1:1200000-2400000 GCA_030180095.1 Magnolia changhungtana
AAGATGTGAGAGAGAGGGGGCAAAAACGACGTGAAAAAGGGGTCCCCCAGAAAATTTGGTAGGCACCATACAGGCCTAGGGAAGTTCTACGCCTTTTCTGGTATTTTTAGTTGGTCTATTATTTTAATTATTTTTTTAGTAGTTCATCATCAAGTATACTTCATCTCTACCAAATTTCATTATATTTTGTCTTGTAGAAAAATTCTAAAAATTTTAGAAGCAGCATCTGTCCAAACTAATAACTTTCGGACAGTTGACACAACGATCCATATTTAACTATATTAAATATTTTATTATATTTTTTACTTATTTTTATATGAAACTATACTTATCAATCTTAAATTTGGCTTTTGAATCACCTAAATCGGAGTTATAACGAGGGAGATATGACTTTTTGAAATCGGACCAAAATCGCAGAAAATAAGTGGCCGAAAACGGGCCAGCAACGAACTGCGGCCCGACCGGGCCCGCTGGACCGCGGTCTACCGCGGTAACCGCGGTGGAACCGCGGTCCACCTTGTCCGGCACCGCGCCGCCGCTGCTCGGTGGTGTTCTCCACCCTCCCAAGAGGCCAATGGTACCCCGGGTCAGCCCCGGGTCCCCCCGGATTGACGCGTGTGGCCCACGACTCGCTTTCAAGTCGTTTCGGGTCAAATTGGGCGTATCTTGCAATCTGGAATGAGTTATCTGATATATAATATATGATTTTGGGGTAGAACGAGCTAATCTATCCAAATAACCTATTTAATTAGTTATATTCTAAAGTTTGAATGGTCAAAAGTCCAATTTATACATATATTTACTATTTATAATAACTTTTTGTTTCAGTATTATTCTTCATCATTTATATGTTAGAATTTATATCCGTATGAAAGGATTTAGAAAAAATTGAAGAATGAAGTGGTGCAAGGAGAGGTTTTGAATGAATTGGGTAAAAAAGGGGTTTTAAGCTTTGGTGTTGTGGTTGACCCACAACCTAAGAACATTTATTTCTAGGGAATGACTCAAACCTATCAACTGATGACCTAGAGGCAATTCGAGATCGTTTCGTGCAATCATTGAGGCCTACGGGTCCAATCTCTACGGTTGGTCTCAACCAATTGTGTTATTTGACGAAATTAGAGAACCTAAGTCTGTTTCTACATTCCGTTGCTCCCTCCTAAGTCGAGAAAGGCGTCATAGTGCGTCATGTGACCATAACCTGTGTCCGCTTTAATCCAAATCATGCTCGATACCATCTTGTAACGCTCGAAAATCGGGGTCGAGCATAAACTCAACTCCCGAGTTCCAGTAACATCACTTATGCAACAAAATGAATGATGATTGAATGTTGATCGTATTCGTGCATTGAACATGAGTGAGATTAAGCCAAGACAAGATATCATACTCCGAGACAAGTTAAATTTGCAAGCGGAAGACTATGATAGATAGATAAAATATATAAACTATGATGAGTCTCCGAGTGTGATAACATTACCAGTTAAATAATTACAAGGATGACTCTAAAATATACCTAATGTGATGACGTGTAATGTCTCCTATCCCAAATACCATAGCCCCACAAGACAACACTGTGTCTTCAGACCTGCGTCAGAGAGATCATGATAGGAGAACTCCTCCTCATCACCATAGAAGTAGTCCGGCCGCTTCACAAGCATCGCCATCATCCGAAACTCAACAAACTGCTTTGGTGTGTACAACACCGTCCCCGTAACGTGGGAGTGAGTAGCTAACTCAAGTGGAACAATAAGGCATAAGTTAACATGTTATCGATGCAAATCAAGCAAGAATGATAAAGCAAGAATCAAGCACTCCTAGTTACTCGATTAATGCAAGTATGAATGCGTGTATGATGGATGCCCTCTCCGACATACTCCCTCAAGCAACACCATCTCACGTTCGCATGCTTACATCCCATAGTGCTCCACATCTTCCAGGCACATGCGATGCATGATGAGCATGATTACCGAAGTTTTTAATTAGTTCGTTTCAAACAAACAGGATTGGGAAACTAAGGTACCTCCCTTGTATCATTCCCAAACATGATCCAATCTAGGGTCGTCACCCTAGTTAATATCGACAATGGTGTGTTTTCTAGGTCACCGCAGAGGTCGCTGTGGTCAGTTACGCACAAAGGTTGCACCACTCCCCATCACCCCTTAAACGATTCATCACTATACAACTATACGTAAACAGCCTAGTTCATACTCTATATATCGCGACGAACCCTAAGGCACGCCGCAACTTCAGAATATGCTCGCGGTCACTACAAAGGGTCGTGTGGTCGTTAGCATACGCACAAAGGTTGCACCACTCCCCATCACCTTATCAATGTAGGCCGACAGGGCGCGAATATAGTGTCCCATACCACCATAATCGGCTCACGAGTTAAGGTGCTCACGGTCACTACGGGAGGCACGTAGCCCCGGCCAGAGGCCGACAGCTCGACCACGGTGTCCCATACCACCATGCCCGGCTCATGAGTCTTAGCGGATCGAGGTACCATGGTTAAAAGGGTTTCCACTGGTAAGTTTGGTACCCTAGGTTCAAGCATTAGTGACCAAACATGGTGAACATACATAAGACAGATCGGGTTGCCTGACGAGCTCAGCTAGCCCGAGCGCACAACAAGTTAAACGACATGAAGTGCATAAGCACTTCGCGTGGCCAACCACTATCGCCAACCGAAGTACGACTCGAGTTCGTCGAACACATCTGACGTGGCAAATGAATCACAGCCACGAATTCAATTCTGGTACCGATTGCCTGGACTATAAACATAGCCCCAAACACAATCAATTTCAAATAGTAAAGCAGTAATGGATCAAGGTTCAAATCATATAATCAGAGTTTGATAATATCCGTTTAGGGCTGCCAGGGCTGTTACGCACAAAGGTTGCACCACTCCCCCATCACCCAAGACGGATCGTACAACGTAAACATGAATTTAACATATGCATTACATAAATAAAATCGTAGAAGCAGATTGAGCATGTTATAAAGCACAACACAAGGATTAGTTTGTACATATTCAATTTCTAATCACACAGCTATTCAAGAAAATCATACACATATTTAAAGGAGTTGAGAATCATATCTCAACACCCTTAAACATTACAATCTACTAACTACTACTCATTCAGACATTTCAACAAACACTTTAAAATACAGAATCAACATACATGACATATGTTGATCACATGTATATAAGGCCAAATCCTTTCACTAGGGAGTTACCCCAATCATAACACGCATACACCCATGACGGATAGTCATGGCAAGTAGAATCCAAGTTCCATATTCCTTCACCATTTCCACAAACACTTGGGCCACACATTTTAGCATATATAGTGTGTATTGGCCGTGGCGTAATTTAGGGTAAATCCTTTCGTCAAAGGGGTATTGCCAATACAACAATCAATTATCCATGACAATTAGTCATGGCGAGCACGAATGAGAATTCTATGCTCATTCAGTCATTTTCACAACACTTAGAATACACTATTACAACATACATGGTGTATGTTAGCAAAACATGTATTAGGGCTATCCTTTAGCCAAGTGAGTATTTTATCCACGTATAATATATTACTACAGCAAATAATCATGATAACTATATCTCCAAAATTTATACGTATACAATATTTTCTAGAATACGCATTTTCAACATACATAGTGTATACAAACAAACATGTATTACGGTGATTCTTTTTGCCAAATAAGTAATTTATCCATATGTCATATAATCATACGACACATAATCATGGCAAACACATTTCCAAAATTTGTACAGAAGCGGTGTTTCTAGTATACGCAATTTCAACATACATAGTGTTTTCAAGTGAACATAGATCTCGGCAATTTCTTTCGCCAAGCTAGTATTTTATTCATATATTGTATAATCATATATTAAATAAATATGTCAAACATTATTCCAAACGAAATACGTATACGGTATTTCTAAAATACGTAATTTCAACATACGGCGCATTTACAAGTGAACATATATTTTGGCGATTCCTTTCGCCAAGCTAGTAATTTATTCATGTATTATATAATCATACATTAAATAAACATGTCAAACATTTATCCGAAAAAAATACGTATACGGTATTTCTACGTATAACAAGAATATGTGAAATTCCATATTTCACAACGTTAATCGAAACAGGAAACGGAAAGCACTTTGTACATGTGCAATTGCAAGCAGATCATGAATCTACCATTATCTGACATTGAAAGCGTTGAAAACCGTAACTTATACACTTAAAGTCCTCACCTTTGCCTTTGGAAACGAAACGAATCAGCAAGGGTAGTGGAACTTCCGTATACGGGAGATTTCTAGCCTAAAGAGCGGAATCGGTTAGTCGTTACATAGCCTACGACGATTCTACCACAAATCAGACCTAGGGTTAGGGTTTCCTACCTTAAAACGGAGTTGATATCGGCGGGAAAGCGCCTGAAAAGAGGCGGTGCAGCCCGTGGGGTGATTTGCAACAGTAGGAGGAAGATCCTCCCACTTCTCCCTCACTTTCTCTCTCTTTTCTCTCTCCCAAAACTCAAATTCGTATGGCTGTGAGGGAGGGTGCTCTAAGGCCCTTATATAGCCTAAAACATTTCGAAATTAGACTCAGGTTCAAGGGGTACTGCTAATATAGGATTTTCGTCACTTTTCCAGCTCAAAAGGGAGGTTCTGGTGGCCCTCCTTGAACCAAACGTCAGACTTAAGCTCACCACCTATGGATCTATGTGGGATTACGTTCTCGACTCGATCGGATTCCCAGATCGCACGTGGCGGACCACTTTCAGTTCGACGGTCAGTGGGCCACGATCAGAAATTCCAAGTACATGTAAATGTTCCTGAAATTTTTCTTAATCCGAGGGTGTAATTTGGTCCGATTCGACGGCCAAAGTTGCTTAATACCGACGCGTCAACGAATGATGCCGATCACTATTCCGTATATTTATTTTGGATGGGAATAGTGTTTTTCACACTCCCTCGCTCCGACCGAAACGAATGGCCATGGAACATCGGATGGAGCCGATTTTTGAGATGATTGTTAAGCCTGGGGGCCCTAGTTCCTTAGCTTCGGGTTAATCGGACTCCGATGTGCGATCTAGACCTAATAAGTTTCGTTTCATTCCCGAGAGCAGACGGGAAATGAGTTTGGTTCTAAACTTTAGGGTAACCTAGCACCAATGATTCAGCAACTTTTGGGTCTTGCAGATCGTATTTAAAGCGATCCTAACGGATTTCATGGCTAATCTGGTTTAGTACTTAGTTAATTTTGTTAAATTTCTAAAGAATTTAATCCTAAGTGATTTTCGTCGAGGTGGAACTTAGTCCATTGTAGTTTGTATATAAAGTGATCCAAGTTATACTACTTAGCTAGTTTAAGATAGTGTCTAGGGCGAAGGTGCTTTGAAAATTGAAAGCACAAGGTAGTGAAGGGTGGGATTTGTGAAGAAAATGGTTTAAGGAGCGATTTGAGGCTTTAATTGAGCGTTTAAGAAGTTAAACCTGTGTTAGGATTGATCCATTGCCTAAGGACGTCTAATCCCAGGTTGGCAAAAATCCGGGGCGTTACAACCTTCCACCATTGATAACCAACCTTAAGATAGAAGCTATATCTTGACCTGAGCCAATGAGAAAAGTGGCCGTGAGATTGCCACACCACACCTAGTTGATGAGTCATCGATCGAGTCTGTCGAGTTTGGGCTGTGTTTGATCTAAGTCCATAGTTATTTGGATATTCCAGAAGCATAAAAGAAGAAGATGTAGAGAAGCAGAAAAAAGAGGAAGAAACAAATGGAAGAAGTGAGAGAGTTTGAGAGTGGAACGAGCAGCTACTGTTGTGCCACACTAGCTTAGCTCGGATGGAATAGAGCCTGAACTAGTTGGGTTTAGCAAGAATGAAGAGAAAGAAAATGAAGAGAAGAATAAAGAGAAAGAGAGAGGTTGTGTACGGTTGTTGCTGAGTCTGACGGGTCATCGAATCACTGAACTGAGTTCGGGTCGAGTTGTCGCTTCAAAGATGCCGGGCCAATCTCTCTGCCAAATAGGTGTTCTTAATCATAAAAGAGGAGGAGGTAGGGAGTGAATGAGACAGAGGAAGAAGGGAGAAGAAAGAAAGAAGAAAGAGGGAAAAGTGGGGAGCACTACTGAGTTGACTCAGCTAAAACTGCCAAGTCAAGCTTGGTTGTGTCAAATCAGGTTGGGAATCCATTGATGGACATTACATCTATAATAAAAAAAGGAGATAAATAGAGAAAAGAAAATGGAAAGAGAGATAAAAAAGAAGAGAGAGAGAGTCAAGCTGAGTTGACTCGGCATATCGACCCATTATGTGAAGAATGAGTTGGGCCGAGCATGGATCGAATTTCACAACGAGGTGAGTTGAGCCTCGAATCCCTTCCATTAATTCCGTTAGCATTACATTATTAATAATTATTATAGTCTTGTTATTATTAAAGTATTAACTAAGGATTAGTCTAATAATGTTTTTAAAATAATATCCTTATCATCATTATTTTCATTATGGGTTATTATTATTATTGTTAATATGATTTTTAACATTAGTTATTATTTAGACGGTTGGTTATGCTATAATAATATTAGGTATTATTGGTATTAATATCAACTCGTGAAATATCGTTATTAATATTACCAGTCAATACTTTTAAGATGAATATTATTCATTTCACAAAAATTAGGATTCGAGTCCTAAAATCAAAGCTTAAAATTAACTTGCATGATTTAAACCCTAAGCCTTGATCCTAATCATGCAAGTTTAATAGCATTGAAATCTAACCCCTCAAAATATTCTAATTTTGTTAGATCTTCATAACTAAGGCGTTTATGATTAACCCTAACATCATCGGGAGACGCACCAACTCTTGAAAGGTGAGGATCACCATTCAAGCTTTTCTACATCTTGATGATTAGCTCTGTTATTTTTCCTTGTTCATTTATCTCATTAATTGCTTAATGTAGTGAATTGTTCTTACTGATTTTAATTTCTCAAGATAATGGATGAATTGGATTTGATATGAATTAAATGCCTTTAATATGATTTGAAATGTACACTTTAAATATGCATGTGCTATCTTAATGTTATCATACGTGATTTAATTTATCATCCATAATTACTTGATGGAACACTTGGAGGTCCTCGAACTAGTGGCCATCTGTGTTATGGATTAAATAAATTTATGTTGTGGAATTACCATATTGTGGATCCTTAGTGCCTTTGTGGCTTTATGGGGATAATCCCATTTTTATTACATCCTTGGGATGAACCATTTGCCCTGGCGGTTTTGATAGATTATTTGCCTACATGGCTTTGACGAACCACTTTCTTACGACCTTGCGATGGTAAGTTCCACTTGTGGAACTATAATTGGCCACTAGTTTCGTAGATTATCTTTAAACACCCTATTTGCTAGCCTCGTGAGCCAGGGATGGTGAAACGTGACACTATGCCTAAGCTGTCGGCTTATGCTGGGTGACAAACCCCCCATAGTGACTTTTGAGCTTTCTTAAAGTGATTATTTGAAATTGAAATAATAATGGTTGGGCTAATCATGAATTTTCATGGCATATATTATCATGGTCTTTTCCAGGTGGTTAGTTCTCCTTGGGTGTAACTTTGCGTATTTTTTCAGGTGACTAATCTGCCTTGGGAGATCTATGTATTATTACGGTCTTTTCGGGTGGTTAGTTCTCCTTGGGCGTACCTTTGCATATTTTTTCTAGGTGACTAATCCTTCTTGGGCGATCTATGTATTATTACGGTCTTTTCCAAGTGGTTAGTTTGCCTTGGGTGTACCTTTGCATATTTTTCCAGGTGACTAATCCTCCTTGGGCGATCTATGTATTATTACAGTCTTTTTCGGGTGGTTAGCTCTCCTTAAGCGTACCTTTGCGTATTTTTCCGAGTGACTAATCCTCCTTGAGTGATCTATGTATTATTACAGTCTTTTCGGGTGGTTAGTTCTCCTTAGGCATACCTTTGCGTATTTTTCAGGGTGACTAATCCTCCTTGGGCGATCTATATATCATAGTCTTTTCCGGGTGAGTAGTTCTCCTTGGGTGACTTTTTACCAGTTGGATGTGCATCCCTAGGTCTGTGAGCATCTGCACACATCCATGCATTTAAACAATATTATTTTGTATGATTTATTTAATAAATGTGTATTCATTGAACCTCACTTGATTTCCATGATAATCATTGTGTAATATTTGTTATATACTGTCTCTGATAACTATGCTTAATTATCTTAATGTTGTGACAAATATTGGGATTATACCTGACTGGATAGCCATTAATGCTATCAAACCATACTCAGTGTGCAGGAGACGTAGATGACGCGCATGCTAGTGTCTATATGGGATGGGAGGAGCCAGATGATCTTACAACTCCTTATTCCTGATTTCATTTGTATTTAATTTGTATTGTCATATGTATATTTGGACTCCCTCTAATATTTGATTTATTTCCATCTCGCTATATTATTAACTCTGATAATAAAAGAAAAAATGCACGTGAAATTTGAGTTACAGTTAAAGGTTAACACTCGGGTTTTTTGGAAAACAAGTAGTGTACTTCGATTCCAGGAATTGGGGTGTTACATTTCTCAACCTAGCTAACGTATTTTGTGATTTAGGTACCCGTTATTCCTTTTATCGGGAACGTTGGATTCGAACTGAGTTCAAAACGAGTATTCCAACGAAAGGTGCGAACTATAAACGTTCAGGTTATGGTTTTCAAAGCTTTCAATGTCAGCTAATGATTTATGTTTGAGTTGATTGCTATCATATGATCTTAGTCACGATGTTTTCGATATATTATATATGTGTGAACTATGTTGAATACAAGATGCATTCCACGTGTTTGTGGAAATGATTGAATGAACAGGAAATTACGATTTGTGCTTGTCATGAGTGTAAATGTAGGATTCATCTTTATCATATGTATTGCAATCATCTTGTGTAAGGATTTGCCATAATACATATCGTAACTAATCTAGTCTATGTATTTGGGAATGTGTAGTCTAAGTGTTCGATTAAATGTCTGAATGAGAAATTGTTAATGAATTGTAATCATTAAGGGTATTGAGATAAGATTCTTAATTACCTTATCCATATGTATAGTTTCCTTCATGTAATCTTAATTTCTACTACGCAATTTATTGATGAAATGCATATGTATGGTAACATGTTCAATGTGTTTGATAAAATGTTTAAATGAAGGATTGACTTGAATTGTTTGTTAAATGCCAATAAGATTATCACATGTATTTAACTGCTACTTCTGAGTAAGATTGGGACTACAACATGGTGTACTTATGTGCTCCATGTTAATAAGTTGGCGTGCGTTCATACCAGTTGAACTTGTCTATTAAATTGAATGGCCTATTGTGTGTTTACCTGTATGGATATCACTGCTTGAATCTAATGTACAACTTACCAATGTAAAGACCCGTTTCAACCATGGTACTATGATCTGCTAAGACTCGTGAGCCAAGCATGGTGATGTGGAACACTATGGTTGAGTAGTCGGCATATGCTGGGGTGACGAGCCTCCCCATAGTGACCAGTGAGCAACCCAAACTCGTGAGCCGGGCATGGTGGTATGGGACACCGTGTTCGAGCTGTTGTCCTACGCCGAGGTGACGAGCCTCCCCGTAGTGACCATAATTATAAACTATGAATATGCCTATCGACTGCTTTTCATTAGGGGTGATGCCCTACAACTTGCCTAACATATGTGATTAACTAGGATTGATGAACCTAGAGGGATCATTAGGTTTGGGTTAATGATATAAAGGGAGGTTCCTTAGCTACATGTTATACGAATGAGCCAAATTAAGTACTCAGCTAAAACGACCATGCACCGCATTTGCATGTGCTTTGGCAAGGAAGTTTCCCCTATAGGGAGTTGGTCATGCACGAACATGGTTGATGGAGTTGGTTATGAGGGAGCTTTATGTGAGGGCATACATCATTACTGCATATCATTCCTGCATTAACAAGAGTAATTAGGAAGTGATTGATGTACTACTTTATCATTACTGCTTAATTGAATCGATAACATATTAACCTTTGCCTTATAATACCACTGAGTTGATCACTCACTCCCACCCTGGGACGGTGTTTTAAAACACCAACCAGACACTGTTGTAGATGCAGGCGAGGATGAAGTCTATGCGGCTGAACTGGACTTCATTGACAAGGAGGAGGAATTCTCCCATGTACAGCTATCAGGCGGGTCTATACAGACCTTGTACTAATTCGATGGGATTACAGGGTTACATGGATTAATTGAACATCTACATTTTGATATTTTGAAACAAACCCTGTATATATTAAACCCTATTACATTATCATACTCTAGAGGTTGTAAACCACTAACTTATTTTAATACATATATTTTAGAGTTCCGCTTGCCAAATTACATTATCTCTGAAGTATGATATGTTATTTTAGTATAATCTCACTCATGTTTAATACATTAATATGGACAACATTTAAACATCATTATCCATGTTGCATAAGTGATATGCTGGGTCTCGGGAGTTGAGCTTTGCTCGACCCTCGAAATTCTGGGCATTACAAGTTGGTATCAAAGCATGATCTAGATTAAACTAGACCAGGGTTATAGGTAACACGACGCACTCTAAATGCACTCTGATTTAGGATAGGGGTGATGAAATGTAGAAATGATCATAGGATTCTAAGGTTTTGCCGACGAGCAAAATTAACCGTTGTAATGTAGCCGTACGAGTCTGAGATCATGCGAAATGATCTCAGTCCCTTTTAGGCCGTCAATCGATGGGTTTGAACGGTAATTCGACAAATCCCAAACTTGAAACAAGTCAAAAGGCATGAATACGTGCTTATCGGACCGAGAAAACACATCATACGGGCATAGGGGCCCAAACCAAGAAATCCAGAGGGACCCAGGGGGTCCCCTGTGTGTACACAACACCCCAGGAGGGGGTGGCCACTGCCTCAGGGTGGAGCCATCGCCGGGCAGTCTAGGGAGGCGCGACGGTGCCACCCGACTCCACAGCGAGCCACAGCGGGCCCCCAGTACCGGCGGCATGCCGCCTAGCGCCCACTCGTGTGGGGCCCTCCCACGTGTGGGACCACCCTCTAAAGCTCCATTTGCATTCCCTTGGCCCATTTTCACCCCCTTTTCAACCCACTAAACCCTCCAAACCACACTTTCTCTCTCAAATCCTCATTCAATACACTCAAAGCTTCTTTTTCTTCTACATTTCACACCCATCCTCCACCATTTTCTCGAAGCTATCCCTTATAACTCTCCATCTTCCTTATTTTTCCATTCATTTGAGACAAAGTGGAGAGTGGCCCCGGATGGCTCCCTTTGAGCTTGTCACTGCCATTTTTTCCATCTCAACGCTCCTTTCCCTTATGGGAAAGTGGAGAGTGGCCCCCGATGAGGCCGGGTCGAGCCGTCCAACCCGCTCGAGGAAGAAGGCGAGTGCCGAGGCTAGTGCAAGGACCGAGCGTGAGTGAAGATCAAAGCGGGACCTCGATCCTCGAATCTCGTTGGAAAGATCGCTACCGATGAGTGCCGAACTAGGTAAGTTTCGCAACCACAATGTTGTATTTGAAGCACGTGTTGATGAGAAATTATTTGGATAATATCCGGTCATTGACCTTTTGTTGAGGACCGGGCGGGGTCCCATATTTGAAGGCAAGTCTCATGCAAGTGAAGGCATTGTCCAAGCCTTCTATGCCCACGTACAGAACTCACTACTGGAGCCTCTTCAGTTTATTATTCCCATGGGGAGGCAAGAAGCCATAGTTGATGTGGACGTCATAACCTGTATTATGGGAATTGAGCGTGGTATGGTACATGCAAGTGTAACTCATCTCACTAGTAGATGAGAGAAAGATCATCGCACAGGTTATCTTTGTGGTCAACTGGCTAATTGGATGCGAGACAATAGCCTCGCATCGACACGTATGATGGCAGATTTCTGCTTGCTCCACTACTTATGCACATATAACATGTATCCTAGGTGGAGTAACCGTACAGAATGCACTCACCTTATGGTGGACTTCCTGTACAGAGCTGGACAGGGAGGCAAGTTGTGCCTGCCTACCTTCACCCTGTCTCAGATAATCAAGACCGTATGCTCTACTCGAGGAGATGCCTCACTCCCATTCGGCTGACTTATCTGTAAGATTTCTCATAACTTCAATTTCAGACTTAATATAGATGATCTTACGCCTATCCATTTCATCAGTGAGACTACACTCAATAATATGGGGATTGGCCCTAAGCAACGCCGTGCCCGACTCGATGAGGATGGAGATGAAATAGAAGAAGAGAGTGAAGAGGAAGAAGGGAGTGAAGATGAGGAAGGAAGTGGAGAGGAAGAAGACACCGAGGATGAGGAAGGCAGTGAAGAAGAAGGCAGTGAGGAGGAAGAGCAAGATGAAGAAGAGGAGGCCCAAGACTCTAATGGGGGACTTCCTATTACTACTCATGAGGACTGCCATGATTGGGCTACCCTAAAAGCCTGCATGGCCCAGATTGAAGAGAACCAGGCCGCCCTGAAGCAGGAGTTCATGGAGAATCAGGCCTACCTAAAACAAAAATTCAAGAGAATGTCTCGCACCTTGAAGGCTCTCCTGTGCTGCATGCAGGATAAGGGTGCTCCTCCACCTTCGCAAGAGTCAAAGGACTAGTAACGTGTTATTGTAGTCTCCTTGTTTTCTTTGTTTCTTGTATTCTTTGTAAATAGCCCTGGTTGGCTTAGTTGGATGTTAGAGTAGTCAATGTTTAAGCTTTTTGCTAGATTAGCTCACATACATTCTCTGTCATAATTCATGTAATGCTAAATCTCATGTAGTGTGACAAATTTTGGCTAAATGAAATGCATGAAGCTTCTTTTGATTTGAAGTGTGTGAAATGTTTGGAATAGTGGGTAATATTATTCTAAATCTTACACATGTTGCACCCTATGTTGTATATAAGGAATGCCTCCTAAAAACACTCGGAATATATCATGTCTCACACTTGGTAGATCGATTGACAGGGCATCTCCCCTGAGTGATAGACATACGGACCCTAGTTTGGGCCTGAATATTAAGACAATGCTATATTCACAACCGGCCACTGACCCTACAAATGGGCTAACACCTAGTGCACCACCGGTTCTGGGACAGAACTGTGCATCTTCGTTGACGCCACACATGCCTCAGGAAGCTCCTCCTCCTGATAGGTTGGAACAGATGATGTTCCTAATGCAGCAACAACAACAAGTCTTGGCTACTATTGCGGGGGCCATTGCCCAAAACATGAATATGGTCTCGCCTACGCCACCACTGGAACTATGAACACAAGCAGTCTATTTGAGCACTTCCAGCTCCTCCGTCCTCCTAATTTTGTAGGTATTCATAGATCCGAGGAGGCTGAGTATTGGTTGGATCGTATATCGAAGATGTTGAAGTCGTTGTACTGTACTAAGGTAGCGCAAGTGGAGCTAGTTACTTATATGTTTGAGAAGGAGGCTAGTCTCTGGTAGGATAACATCCTATGAACTGCTCCTGTAGGATATGTGTGAACATGGGACGCGTTCGAAGTCCATTTACATGTGTAACGCCCTGAAAATCGGGGGTGGAGTAGCAACTCAACACCCGAGTTCCAAAACATCACATATGCAACATAAATGCTTATGATTGAATGTTGTCTGTGTTAATATAATAAACATGAGTGAGATTATACCAAAACAGTAATCCATACTCCAGATCAATGTATAAAACGCAAGCGAAAGATTGAAAAATATATATACATATGTATAAAAATAAAACGATCTCGATCTGTCTCCAGAGTATAATTACTTCACTGAGTCATCATATACATGTACTGAATAAAAAACAAAATGTCAAAAAATAGTCCAACTGTCGTGATAGCCCAGTAGTCCCATAAATTCGAATTGCCTAAGCAAAGTCGCTGGAGAACTACATAAAGGAAAACTCGTCCTGATCTTCATAATAATCAGGCTCAGCCTCCCGTGAATCGTCGGTACCTGCGTCTAAGACAGAGTTTCGTGGGTGTCTAGAACACCGTCCCGTAACGTGGCAGTGAGTATCTAACTCAGTGGAACAATAAAGCATAGGTTAACATGTTATCAATTCAATCAAGCTGTAATGATAAAGCAGTACAATCAATATTCCTAAGTACTATAATTAATGTAAGGATGAGATGCGATTATGATGCATGCCCTCGCCAACATACTCCCTCGTGCGGTACCATCTTACGTCTGCGGCATGCTATCACCCTCAGTGCTCCACATCTTCCAGACACATGTAATGCGATGATGAGCATGATTACCGAGTTGTTATTAGTCCATTTCAAATAGCAGTATTAGGAAAATAAGGTACCTTCCTTATATCATTCCCCAAACAATGATCCATTGTAGGGTCGTCAGTCATAGATAATCTCATACGATGGTGTGTTTCTAGGTCGCTACAAGGGCTGTCAGGGCTGTTATATGGAATCGTTACACCACTCCCCCATCACCTTATCAATACAGGCCTAGTTTATACTCTGTTACTATAGGAAGACTCGTTGCCTCGCTGCAGATTTAGAGTATGCTCGAGGTCACTACACCGGGTATAGTCAGGGCTGTTACACAGAATCGTTACACAACTCCCCCATCACCCATCAAAGCAGTGTAGGCCGAGCTCGTGGCCCCAGCGTAGGCCGACAGCTCGACCATGGTGTCCCATACCACCATGCCCGGCTCATGAGTCTTAGCGGATCGAGGTACCGCGGTTAACGGGAATCCACTGGTAAGGTTAGTACCACAAGTTCAACTAGTAATGTCCAAACATGGTGAACATACATTAGACAGATCGAGTTACTTGACGAGCTCGGCTAGCTCGAGTGCACAACAAGTTGAACGATATGAAGCGCATAAGCACTTCGTGTGGCCAACCACTGTCGTTAACCAAAGTACGACTCGGGTTCGTCGAACACATCTCGCATGGTGAATGAATCTCAGCCACGCATTCATTTCCGTTTCCAATTGCCTGGACTATAATCATAGCCCCAAATACAATCAATCCTTATTCAGAAGCATGTAGAGTAACGCAGAATAAACAAAGTAATTCAAGCATGTTATAACGCATGTTATAAAGCACAATATAAATAGAAAATACAAACACATATATTTCATAAGTGGTTAAATTAAACAAACAACATGGAGGAAATCATATACATCTCTAAGGTAGTTGAGAATCCTATCTCAACACCTACGTTCTCATATCTCAACACCTACGTAAAGCACAATCCTCTAAGTACTTACTCTTACAAGCATTTTCACAAACACTTAGGATACACTCTTTCAACATACATAGCGTATACTAGCAAAAACATGTATTAGGGTGCACCCTTTTGCCAAGTAAGTATTATACACATATATAGCATGTTCATACAGTAATTAATCATGGCAAACACACTTTTAAATTTTATACATATACGGTACTTTCTACAAATACAAAGAATAAGTATATTCAACATAGTTAACGTATAACTGAAAAATGAAACGGACAACACCTTGTACATGTGTAATAACATACAGATCATGAATCTATCATTATCTGACATTGAAAGCATTGAAAACCATAACATATACGTCTAAAGTCCGCACCTTATGCCGTAGAAGCGTAATGAACTCGATAGATTCGCTAAGCTTTAGTATACGACAGTTTGGCAATCTATAACATGAAATAGAATAGCTATTTCATCAGTTGTAATGTTCATAACCTTATATCAGATTAGGGTTAGAGTTTCTTACCTATAAACGAAGTTGGAATCGCCAAAAAATTAGAATGGTGTGGTTAAGCTCGTAGAGCGGCAGGGGTAAAGTAGTAGGGAGAGTCTCTCACTTCTCTCACACTTTCTCTCTCTTTTTTCTCTTCTCACTCCTAGGGTTTTTCTCAAATTCGTATAGGCTGATTGAGAGAGGGTTTAATGTCCTTATATAGCCTAAAACCTCACTGAAATAGACCCAAGGTCAAAGTATACTTAGGTTATAACCAAAATGGGTCTGTTTTAGCTCAACGGAGGACTTCTGGAGCCCCCCTTGAGGTAAAGTCAGATTTAAGCTCACAGACTATGGATCTAGGTCGAGTTAAGTTTTTGTTCCAGTCAGATTCTCAGATCACACGTGGCAGACCAGTTTAGTTCAGCGGTCATCGAATCTCAATCAGGGTTACAAGTACACAGACATTTATGGGAAATGTTTCCTGATCCGATGGTGTATTTGGGTCAGATTCTGACGGTCTGATTGCTCATAATTGGCCATAAACGTCAAGTCTCGGATTACTTAAATTTTATTAAATTTCTAAAGAAAACCTAGTTTTCTCACACTCCTCGTTCCGGACTCAAGCGAATAGCCGTGGGTCACTATCTAAATTTGATTTTCGAGATGATTGTCAAGCCCAATGAGGCAGTCCTAAGTCTATAAATTCATATCATTTAGACTTTCGATGTGCGGTCCAGATCTGATACGGAGTTTCAATGTGCTCCCGAGAGCAGTCGGGTAATGAGTTTGATCCTATATTTTAGGGTAACCTAACGTCAATGATTCTACAAGTTTTGGGTCTTGCAGATCATATTTAAAGTGATTCAATCGAATTTCATGACTAGTCTAGTTTAGTACTTAGTTGACTTTGTCTAATTTCTAAAGGATTTGATCCTAAGTGATTTATGCCTGAGGTGGTACTTGGGTCTTTGTAAGGAATTTTTCGAGTCGTTACAACATGGAAAGTACTTCCCCCTCACATACTGTAATGAAAAGGAGGGTGAATTTCTCCACCTCTTAAAAGGAGGAATGACTGTGGCTGAATACGAGAACTGATTTACAGAGCTAGCCAGGGATGCTCCTCTGATCCTAGTAAACGAGCCGATGAGAATGTGGAAATTTTCAGAGGGTCTGCGTCCTGATATCCATACTAAGATGTGTTGTGCTAGTATTCCCAATTATGTTGAGCTAGTGAACATGTCCCTGCGATCTGAGTAGGATGGAGACAAAGTGTCTAGGACACGTATAACCATGGGCCCGAGGCCACGGCCTGAATTGTGGAACCGACCATTCCTCGATAAGAGGCCGCACTCAGATTCACCCCCTAAGCTAATGGCTCCACTGACCCAACAGAGGCGATCTGATCTTTGGTGCATCTACTGTATGAAGACGGGCCAGAACGAGCCCATTTGTTTTACTAAAATGAGGGATAATGGTTTTATGCCACCTCAGAAGATCAACCGTCAGCCACCACAAGTAATATCAGCCCCACCTCTTCGATCGGCACCTCCAGCACAACCATTTTACTGACCACCTATACCTTGAAGTAGGCTGCCTCAACGACTAATGGCAGCGCAACCAAATCGTCCACAACAAGCTCGTGTATATGCGCTTGCAGCTGAAGCATCTGAGTCAACAACTACAGTACTGTTAGCTTTTGAAGTTACTGCCCACATCCAAGGTACACCCATATTTATATTGCTGGACACCGGGTCCATTATTTCGATGATATCATACTCTACGGTCAAGCACTTAGGGCTGAATACTACCCCTATGGTTGGGGTGAGAGTTATTACGGCAGTAGGAACCTTTACAGACGCCACTAAGCTTTGTAAGGGTTGCTTGATAGACTTAGGAAACAGGGTGGTGTCTATTGACCTGATCGTCACCTCGTTATATCATTACTACGTCATCCTCGACATGGATTGGCTCACAGAAACGAAGGTCGAGATTGACTGTAATACCAGATTAGTGATGACACATGGTCCCGAGAACGCGGCCTTCATTTTCCCCGTTCAGGTCAGTTGTGTTTATCGCGTTCGTTATTATGCTTCTTTGTTGGAGAATTATGATAGTCCGACCCTTGGAAACATGCATGTAGTCTAGGATTTCTCGGACGTGTTCAGAACGATCCCTGGGCTACCTCAGCACGAGATCGATTTTACTATCGACCTAGTGCCTGGTGTGACACCTATCTCTCTACCGACGTATCGCATGCCTGTATATGAAATTGAGGAATTGAGGAGACAGATTAATGATCTGTTGGAATCAGGTTTCATATGACCGAGCGTATCTCCTTGGGGAGCACTTGTGTTATTTGTGAAGAAGAAATATGGATTGCTGCGATTGTGTATTGATTATCCCAAGCTGAATCACATCACCGTCAAGAACAAGTATCCTTTGCCCGGGATAGATGACCTGTTTGACCAGTTGAAAGGGGCACAGTATTTCTTAAAAATTGACCTGTAGTCCGGGTATCATCAGTTGCACGTTAGGAGTGAAGACATGCAGAAAAAACATTCAGAACTAGTTTTAGGCACTGCAGTTCCTCGTGGTGCCATTTGGGCTTACAAATGCATCGGCTGTGTTCATGGACCTCATAAACTGGGCGTTTCGACCGTATCTGTACCGATTCATCATCATGTTTATTGATGACATTTTGATATATTCCAATAGTCAGAAAGATCACGAAGAACACCTGCAAGCAGTCTTTGAAACTCTCAGGAAGAATCAGTTATTTGCTCAGTACCGGAAATGCGACTTCTAGAAGGAAGAAGTCAAGTTTCTGGGACACATGGTGTCCTAGGAAGGTATTGTCTTGGGCCTTGCTAAGGTGATCGCAGTACAAGACTGGGAGCAGCCCGGTTCAGTTAAAGAAGTGAGGAGATTCCTCGGACTTGCTAGCTACTATTGCCAATTCATTAAAGTTTTTTCCAAGAAAGTGAGACTGTTGTCTCAACTCACTTGAAAAGATCTTAAGTTTACCTGGAAAGAGAAAGTAGAAGCAGCTTTTCAGGAATTAGAGGACAAGCAGATGTCCACACCCATGCTAGTATTACCAGAGAAAGGGATCAGATATATTATATACACCGACGCATCTCGCGTTGGTTTGGGTTGTGTACCTATGCAAAAGGATAGGGTGATATCTTATACCTTGCAACAGTTGAGAAAATACGAAGAAAACTACCCCATGCATGACCTAGAATAGGCGGCAGTCATCTTCACGTTAAAGCTCTGAAGACATTACCTCTACGGAGAGGAGTTCAAGCTCTTTTGTGTTTACAAAAGCCTAAGTACATTTTCATGCAGCGAGACCTGAACATGAGGCAATGACGTTAGATGGAAACCTTGAAAGACTTCAAGTTTGAGGTTTCCTACCATCCTGTCAAGGCCAACCTTATGGCCGATGCGTTGAGCCACAAGAAAACTAAAGAGTTTGTAGCCCCATTGATAATAGAAGAGTGGAATATGGTGGAATTCATGAGAGATTTTGAGTATAAGCAGACAGTGGAGGAGTCATTCGAGAGCGTCGCACACTTCCTCTTGCAGCCACTTATTGATGATCGAATCATTGTGGCTTAGAAAGAAGATGAATTGTTGGTGAAAATGAGAGAACTCGCGAGTGATAGTGAAGACTCCGAATGGAGGATTAGCTTAGATGGAGGTTTGAGATATCGTGGCAGCCTATGCGTACAGAATCTCCATGACCTGAGAAGGGAAGTCCTAGAAACCACTCACAATTCAAGGAGGGCAATGCATCCGTGCAATACATTGATGTATAGAGACATGATGTGAGACTCGTTTCCTAGCCCATACCATTTCGTAGGCTTCTGCAGTCCTCCCGGTCGAATTCCAGCGACCCTCGACCTGTATCCAATGATTGCGCTCGATCCTAAGTCGAGTCCTACATATCGGAATCGACTTGACTCGAAACTTATACCCTAGTGATCGTGCCGTCGCCACGGTTCCAATGCCGTGATTCGCGAATCGATCAGATACCCGGGCAAGGAGATGTGGGATTACGTATTTGTCCGATGAAACGCTGCGCGTTGCAGATTACGAGGGAATATCTACGGGCCATCACATCAATCCATCATTTCACAAGTCAAGTACACCACCTATGCTCCATGCCACCTCACCCCTCACAAGTCAACTTTCTCTCAACCCACCCATACCTTTTTTACACCATTTTCAAACTATCCCATACGTTCCTTTCCCATCTCATACAACAACCACACCTTATCAATCCATCCCATCCTCTCTCTCTCTCTCATTTTTTTCTCTCAAGCTCCATAAGAGCAACCCACGTCCAAGGGAGAGGAGAAAGCTAGGTGTGGCCCACCTCCCTACCACAGAATCCCAACACCTAAAGATCATCTCCACTGTTGAAATGCATCTCCCGGATCTCTAGGACCTGTCGATGGAAGAAGAAGTCCAAGAAGATCAAAGGTGGGTGTTCTAACCATCGAATTTATTATTCGAGGGCCCACATATGGTGGGACCCATCTTGATGTATGTTTTGTATTTAGGGAGGGCCCATAGTGGCGGGGTCCCTCCCCTTCTTATCGATCTCTCTCTCTCTTCCCCTCTCTCTCTATCTCTTTTGTGTGATGATTGTGTGGCCCACCGTGATGTATCCATGCCATCCAGCCATCCATCTGGACATGCGTCTGATGGTGGACCCTATTTAAGTGGGACACACCTTGATGTTTATATGTTATCCACCCCGTCCATGGCGTGGGGTCCACCTTGATAACGTGCGAGTGTAGCACGTAGGGGCCACCATGATGTATCTATCCATCTTCTGGACAGTGGGGCTGCTGCCCATTTACATTAGCAGGTTTTGTGGTCCCCAACGTCCTAAGGACATGGACCCCACTAGAGATGTATGTGTCCTCCACCGACTATCCGTATGGAGGCGTGGGCCCACCCCACACGTGCTGCACGTGTAGGATGGGACCCACCTAATGTATGTACCTTAAGTCCCTATCGTCCATGGCATGAACCCCATGTGGTTTATATCCACACCGTCAGCCTAGACGCTAGGAACTCTCTGATTTTTTTTTATATTATAATATACTATACTATATTATGTTATATTATATATATATAATATAATATTACGTAATATAATATATTATATCAGGTGGTGGGCCACACCCTCGTGATGTCTCCACCGAATACATCCAGCCATCCATTGCTGGACGCTGGATGCTAGGTGGTTATATAATATATATTATTATATATTCTATATAATATTATATATATATATATTAGATTTTATATGATTGTGGTGGCCTCACATGGGACCCCACCATGATGTTTTATTATATCCATACCTTCCATCATGATGTGGATTACATCCACACCGCTAGTGTATTCCACACCGTGCATTTGATGGAAAGGAAACACAAATATTAGTTTGATGTACGACCGGGTGGGCCACGTGTCCTTGGACCCCACCATCATGTGGAATACATCCACACCGTTCGTCCGTCCGGTCCATATCATCTCAGGCCCATCGGCCTGGGAATGAGGTAGATTCAAATCTCAGGTGGAACGTATTGTCCAGCACGTGGACCCTATCTTGATCTATGCATTTTATACCTCCACACGTGGGCACCATGTGGTATACGTGCTTCATCCATGCCGTGCATCCATGGGACCTACCTGCTAGCTGATGGCCGCACGACCACACGTGGGATGTGGAACCCACGTGATGTATGTATTTTATATCGACACTGTCCAGTTGTCTGGACGGTGGAAGTCACCTGTTATATGTGTTAAATCCACACCGTGCATTTATGTGGCCCACAACTTGATGTTATATGTTTTATCCCAGCTGTCCATCAACTGGACGGTGGAACACCACCTGATGTATGCGCTTTATATACACCGTCCATTCAATTGATGTGTGGCCCTGTATGTGTACATCCACACCTTCTGTCCACTTTTCCTTGGACGTGGGGCCACCTCACACGTGTGGCAATTATGAGGGTGGGGCCCACCTTAACATATGTATGTATTTTACCTATGCACCGTTCATCTGGACCCTGCATGTGAAGACACCCACCGCGATATGTGTAATATGAGCTCCACCGTCCATCTGCTGGTGGGGCCCTGACCATGACATATAGGTTATATCTTAACCGTCCATATGTCTGGACATGGCCCCATATCAACCATATGGTTGCTATATGTCGTCAGTAGGTCCGGTGGGCCCTGACCTTGATGTGTGTTTTATATCAAAACCGTGTACCCATGTAGGCACCTTATAATATATGTATTTTGTATCTACACCATCCAGATGATCTGGACGGTGCCATGTGAGCCACGTCTTGATGTATTTGTTCCATCCACACCGTCCAAATGAGTTGGATGGTGTTGGGCTGCTTGGACAGTGCTGTCATGCCCCGTCTTAATGTACTTTGTAGCCACGCAATTCACCTGTTTTGACTGCCAATGTGAGGCCCACCTTAAATATGTATTGTATATCCATGTCATCCACTAGTGCGGCCCACCATGAGGTATGTTGTACTCCATCTTGTATATATTGAAGCTCATGTGATGCGGCCCGACGCTATGTATATGAGAGGCCCATGTGATGTATATGAGGTCCAGGTGCAGGGCCCACCTATTGTGTATTTGAAGGCCATATATTTTGACCCTTAAATGAAGCCCAACTTGATGTATTCATGGCCCATTATGATATATTTTCAACTCATACGATGAGGCCTGATATGTTGTATATGAGGCCCATTAGTGCGACCCTTTGATGCGGTTGTGTTTAAGGCCCATTGGTGTGACCCATTGATACAACCACTTGATGTGATTGAGGACCATTGGTGCGGCCCATGTGATGTGGTCCACTTGAGGTAATGTGGCTCATTATGATGTAGCCCATGTGATGTGACCCCATGGAGATGTGTTTTTGGCCCTTAGATGTGGCCCATTGTGATGTATTTGAGGCCCATGGGCAAGGCCTGATGTGATGTGTTTATGGCCCATATGATGAGGCCCATTGAGATGTTTTTTCAGCCCATGTGATGCGGCTCATAGTAATGTATATGTAACCCTTGCATGAGGCCCATTATGATGTATATTAGGCCCTTGTGTGAGGCTAAGGGGCCCACTATATGTTTAGCCTTATGTGGGCCACTCCTTGGGAGCAATGTTGGTTAAAAGTCCACATTGATGGGCAATGATAGTTTAATATCCACATTGTGACCTTCCATTAGGCCTTGTTAGGCCCCTTCTTACCGATCCTAATTTACGTGACCAATTTGTCGATTCTGATTGACGTGACCGATCTGCCGATTCTAATTATCGATTGATCCCGATTGTCGTGGCCGATTGACGTGACCGATTTGTCGACTCTAATTATCGATCAATCTCAATTGTCTTGGCCGATTGTCAATTCCGATTAACGTGACTGATTTGTCGACTCTGATTATCGATCGATCCCGATTGTCGTGACCGATTTACCAATTTTGATTATCAATCGATCCCGATTGTCCAGGCCAATTATCGATTCCAATTGACGTGATCGAATTGCCGACTCTAATTATCGATCAATCCCGATTATCGTGACCGATTTGCCGATTCTGATTATCGATAGATCCCGATCGTCGTGGCCGATTGCTGATTCCGATTGACGTGACCGATTTACCGATTCTGATTATCAATCGATCCCGATTATTGAGGCCAAGTATCGAGGCTAACTCCAATTGTCGAGGCCGATTATCGAGACCTATATGGTGTATATGCGACTCATAGTTGAGGCTTATTGTGATGTATATTCGGCACATGTGTTTAAGCCTAATGTGATGAATATGATGTCTATGTGATAAGGCCCGTTGTGATGTATTTGAGGGTCAGGCGATGGAGTCCAGCATGATGTATATTAGGCCCATGTGAGAGGCCCATCGTGATGTCTAGTAAACTCTTGAGAGAGGCCCATGTTGTTGTATAATTGGCCCTTGTGTGAGGTCATGGGTTCACTATATGTTAGGATCTACGAGGGCCATTCCTTGGGGGCAATGTTGGTTAAATGTCCACATTGTCGAGGTCGACTGTTGATGCTGGTTATTGATACCGGTTATGAGTATGTGACAACATAGTATCATGATACATGCCTATACACATCATCTGCATGTTTATTATGAGACGTGATTAATCATTGCATATGTCATTGAGCGTGTTGTTATGAAACTCCCTGATAGGTGGAGGTTATCTCACATGAGCGCACGGTATGCACAGGATTAATGCATGACTGAATTGTATGACTCATGCATCTTGCATTGTGTGTTGTGATTATTATACACCCTAGCGACATCAGGGTCGTAGCCTCTATAGGCATATCGTGGATGGCCGAGGAGACACCAGAAATGTTTGGTTCTAGCATACGGGCACCATAGATGTCCCTGGGTAAAAATCCCTAAACCTCCGTGGCCAGGAGATGCCCTAACGTCTAGAACGAGTGGATATATGAGCGCCCGAGTGCTAAATACCAGGAGGCCGCGTCTCCCACCGTGTCATCGTCGGTTGGGAGGGGGTGTGACCTTACCCGCCCGAGGGTAGGGGGCATTACTAGGCTGAGTTTGACCAGCTAGTGAATGGGTCCTCTATCAACGTGCCAGGTAGGTATTGACCGACTATTGGTCAGGCGAATAGTGAAGTTTCTCACGCTCACTTGGACTGTGCTACTGGGAGAGTGGTAGTGCCATTTGGAGTGTACTAAACTCCGATGATGATCCCAGGGAGGAACCGTACTGATATGTGGACTTATTGAGCAAGGGTTGCATACTCATTCATTCATTCATTCATTCACTATCCACTCGGGCTGGTGGTGCACAATTATTTGTTATGTGTACCTTCGTATGGCTAGGATTTTGGTTGGGCGCATGAGTAACTTGAGATCTGAAGTTTACCACATTGAGTCTGACTATCCAAATTTAGGTATGGGATTAGTTTGGATAGAAGTCCCTAGTGATGGACCCCATAGCCTGTGATACTACGTACTATCATTTCGACTTCACACTCCAACATGGTCATTCCATTTGCACTGCATATTACATTACATCCACGGCATATGGTATTTTGGGTTACTGTGTTTCTGCATTTATATTGTCTAGATATGATTGACGTTATTCATGGACTCATCAGGAATTACATACTGCATCGCATCATCGGCATTTGATATTTGGCTCATTATGACTCTTCATTTGCATAGTTGTTCTATATTGTGTATTCTGATATTGATTGACTCATGTACTTATTTGTCACGCCCCGAACTAGAAGACCGGGCTCACAAGATTCCCGATCGCCGAATCCGGCGCCGACAGCCTCCGTAGTACCCCATTCTCGGCTCCCGGCACCCATATACCAGGTTCCGATCCTGGGATGCTACAAGGAGGATTTCTGATAATCTATTTGATTCGTAATGAGCATAACCAAGCATAACCTACGAACAATAACCATAAGAACACCATCACAAAATTGACTATGAACAAAAACTTTGAATACAGTGCGTAGAAAGGGAAATACAAGATAGTACAAATAACAAAAACTCCAAAAGCTTGGCGGTACGCTCCAACTGCGGCAAAACTACAGCTGCGTCCTGACGTCACCTGCACAGATCAATCATGCATAAGCTTATAGAAAGCTTAGAGGGCGGTGTAAGTGTATGCGAACGTGCTCAGAATGCAATGCCGGAGTAATGCGGAATCATGTTGATGAGTACATAAATGCAATCAGCCGTACCAAGGCTATGTAGTACAAGATGTGAATGCTATCAGCCATACCAAGGCCATGCAATGCAATATGTAAGTCAAGCATGCCAATCCTCATACCAATGCAACTCCTCACTAGAGCATCAAATCAGTATGGTTCTCAGTTTGAATAATCACCGGGGTTCACTACACTTCAAATGATACTGTCTCTCTCCAAGCAGAATAGTCCAAGTCAGCGTAAAAAACCTCACTATCCGCCTGGCCAATAGTCAACCAATACCTATTCGGCACGTCGATAGTGAACCCATTTCCGAGCTGGTCAAACTTAGCCTAGTAATGCCCCCTGCTCTCGGGCGAGTAAGGCCACCACTCCTTTCCAACCGACCACGACACAGTGGGAGAAGCGGCCTCATGGTATTCGGTCCTCATGCGCTCATATATCCACTCGGTCTCGACGTTGGAGTCATCCTCTGGTACCATCGGGTTCAGGGACTCTCACCTAGGGACATCTATGCCGCCCCAATTGCTTAGAATAAGATTTTTTTTTCCGGTATCCAACCAACCACCCACGATATATCTGTGGAGGCTATGGCCCCGATGTTGCTAGGGCATATCACAATCACACAGATGGAAATGCATGAACCACACTACCAATCATGCAACCATTCTGCGTGAAGCATGCGCTCATGTAGGGCAACTCCGCCTATCAGGGAGCCCGTAAACAGTCTGCCCCAAGGCATATGCTATGATCAGACACTCCTCATCTCAAGCATACATATGATGCGTATGATCATGAATCATGGGGCTGTGCTAAACATGTTATAAAGCAATAAACTATCCTCTCAATGAAGATGGACCTAGATGGCCTACATGAAACAGGTACGGGCCTATCAGTGGCCTTAGGGAGAGTTATAATGTGGACATCGAACCAACATTACTCGTACAATGTGGACGTCAAACCAACATTGTCCCTAAGGCTCGGCTCACCTCAAATACCATTAAATAAATCCCGGTGGAATCACACATTGCAATGTGCCTTAGGTACATCCCACTGGGCCTTAAATATATCAAATGGGCCGTATCTCATAGGCCTTATATTCATCAAGTGGGCCACCTCAATGAATCTCACCAATGGGCCTTAGGTACATTGCAATGGGCCATCATCCATGGGCCTGAGAATGTATTAAAATGAGCCCAATCACATAGGCTTTATGTGTATCACACGGGCCTAATCACATAGGCCCTAAACATCTCAAGGTGGGCCTCAACAATGGGCCACAAATACATCATATGGGCCTAAATACATGAGCCCATAAATTCCAAGTGGGCCTTAATAATGGGCCTAAAAATACATCAAGATGGGCCTAAGTACATGAGCCCATATGCATCCAAGTGGGCCACATGTGAAGCCCGCCATAATGTTTATTCTACTATTCAATCTGTTGATAAGGTCACATGAGTAGAGGGCCCACCATAATAGTTATTTTCCCTCCACCTGTTGATAAGGCCATGTGGCAAGGGGCCCACCAAAATGTTTATTTGAAATCCAACCTATTCATAAGGTCATGGGACTAGGGCCCACTGCAATGTTTATTTTTCATTCAACTGTTCATAAGGTCACACTGACCTGGGCCCACGGCCATGTAGAGCACCATAATGTTTATTGGCCACCCAAACTGTTCAGTGGGTCACGCGGCCAGGGTCCACTACAATATTTATTTTCCAACCGACCCGTTCAGTGGGTCACGTTAGCAGGGGTCCCACCGTAATGTTTATTTGCCAACCGACCCGTTCACAAGGTCACGTTAGCAGGGGTCCCACCGCGAGGTGGTTCACAAATCCAGCCCATACATTATCTGTGTTCCACCTGTCTGAGGGTCCAGACCAAGTTTCAGCCCCATAAAATATCCAGGTAGGCCCCACCAAGTGTTTTTATATGATTTAGGCATGTCTTCACATGATTTAGATGGTATGGCCCACCTGAGTTCCGTTTGTGGCTAATTTTCGGGTGGTTCGTGGCCAGGGGGGAGGCCCACCCAATGCACGGTGCTGATGCTCGAAACGCATCATGGTGGGGGCCCACAGCTGGAGCCGTGAGGCCTAGCCACCCATCCGCCCGCCCAGCAGCCGCAGGCGCTGCCTGCGCTGCATTTTTTATTTTTTATTTTTAAATGGGGCCCACCGAAATGTGATTCACAATCCAGCCCACCCATTATGTGTGTCCCACTTGTCTAGCCATCCAGACCGAGTTTCAACTGCATCTAAACTCCAGGTGGGTCCCACCAAGTACTTTTATATGTTCTGGCATGTCTTTACATGGTTTTATAGGGTATGGGCCACCCGGTGATCAGATCACCTTGCGATTTTGGCTCAACGCCTAAAATGATCTGAAGATCAGAATGGACGGTGTGGATCATTCTCATACATCAAGGTAGGGCCTGCATGAATAGCCCACCCCAAAAGTAAAAATCCCTTTTTTTTTCCTTGCAAGTACACACCCCTGTCAGTACACCACACTCCCTATTTGTCACGCATCCAGCGTCCACGGACGCTGGACGACACGGATGTAACGCACGCATCATGGCTGGGGCCCACGTTCATCAAGGTGGGTCCCACATTGTCGTGGCCCACCATAATGTATAATATATATATAATATAATATATTACACACATTATTATCTAAGAGATGAGATCTCCCTAAAATGTGGTGGGCCACTCTATCTGATGGGTAAAGTAGATTTTACAATATTTGGTGGGGCCCACTACATTCTAAGGAGGGGAGAAGGAGAGAGAGAGAAAGAGAGCGAGAGAGAGACACACGGTGAGATAGAGGAGGGACCCCACCACTATGGGCCCTCCATTTCATACATGCATACATAAAAAATGGGTCCCACCAACAAGTGTCCCTAAGAAAAGAAATTTAACGGTGGATCACCCACCTTGTTGTGATCCTCCTTGCTCCCTTGGCTTAAAAACTCCTCACCTACGGTTCTTATGGACGTCGATCAGGTTTTAACGGTGCGGATGATGATCGGATGGTTGAGATGGAAGTTGAGGAGGTGGGCCACACTTAGAAATGTTTTGGGAAATTGGGTTGCTTAGAAGAGGCTTGGACGTGTGAGAGAGAGGGAATGAGAGAATGAGAGAGAGAAAGAAATAAATTAAAGGAAGAAGGGATGGAGGGAGTGGTGTGATGATGTCATGGGTAAGGGTGGCTTTGAAAAATGGGAGAGAGAGTTGACTTTGAGTAAAGGAGGCATGGGTTGCTTATACTTAGGTATGGAAGTACATTTATGGTTGATTGATGGGACATCTCGTAGAGATTCTCTCGAGATTCGCAACGTGCGGCATTTCTTCAAACCGAACGCTGACTGACATCTTCCCACCTAGGTATCGGTTCGGTGCGCGAGTCACGGCGTTGGAACCACGGCGACGGCGCGATCGCTAGGATACAAGTTTCGGTTCGAGCTGACTTTGGCATGTAGGACTCGGCTTAGGATCGCGCGCAACGATGGAAATGGGTCGAGGATTGCCGGAATACGACAGGTAGGATCGCGGAAGCTTAGGAAACGGTACGGACTAGGATACGGGTCTTACTTTATCCGTATTTTCGCTTACGTTGTTATCTTATAATTTATGATCTTATCAGTATTTTTGTTTACTTTGATAATTCCTGCTCTTGTTAGTATTTCTGGTTACCCTGGTAATTCATGATCCTGTTAGTAATTCTTCTTATTCTGATATTGTACAATTTATAGATTACCAGTCTTTTCGGTACTGTATGATGATGGCATTGTATTGAATACTTGACACTTACTTTGTACACACACTTACACTACCCTCTAAACTTTCTATAAGCTTATGCACGATAAATGCGTGCAGATGATGTTAGGTTGCAACAGTGTTGAGCTTGCAGCATGCGGCGGTCTTCTGGAGCTTGATTTTCGATTTATGTATTTCCTTTTAGTATTGTAATCAAATGATTATATTAGTTTATATGTAATAATGATGTTCCCTTTGTGATTTGGGTATACTTGTGCTTATGCTTATTACGAGTTAAATGTACAAAAAAAATCGTCCTTGTAGGATCCTAAGATCGGAATCTAATGTATGGACGCTATGAGCTAAGAATGGGGTACTATAGAGGCTGTCAGCACCGGATTTAGCGATTGGGATTCCTGTCAATCCGATTTTCGGGTTTGGGGCGTGACACATGAAGCGTTCGTCTAGTGGGACAACATGAAGGCCCTGATAGCAGACTTCGTGTCCCATTGTCTTACGTGTCAGCAGGTCAAGGCCAAGCATCACCGACCTCTTGGTTTACTTCAGCCCATGCCTATTGATGAATGGAAATGAGATTTTATATATATGGATTTCATTTCCAGGTTACCGAATACGAGGAAGGGACATGACTCCGTTTGGGTGATTGTGGACCGATTGACGAAATTGTCTCATTTCCTCCCGATTAGAGTTTTAAACTCAACAGATGATTTAGTTAAGCTATACATTGAGGAGATAGTACGTCTGCATGGAGTTCCTATGGAGATTGTGTCGGATCGAGACACGCGATTCACGTCTATTTTCTGGACTCGAATCTAATAAGCAATGAGAGTGCAACTGAAGTTCAGTACTGTGTTCTACCCATAAACTGATGGACAGATGAAACGGGTAAATCATATATTATAAGATATGTTACGAGCGTGTGTGCATAATTTCAAGGACAGTCGGGATGACTATCTCCCATATGCCGAGTTTGCCTATAACAATAACTTCTAAGCGAGCATTGGCATGGCTCCTTACGAAGCCTTGTATGGATGCCCATGTCGAGCTCCACATTGTTGGGTAGAAGTTGGTGAGAAGAGTTTGGTTGGCACAGACTTAGTCCAGGCAACCTCAGAAAAGATTGATATTATCAGGCATTGACTCCTTGCAGCCCAGAGTAGATAGAAGAGTTACACCAATACCAGACGGCAACAGTTGGAATTTGAGGTTTGGACCATGTATTCTTAAAAGTTTTCCCAATGAAGGGAGTCCTTCGATTTGGCAAGAAGGGGAAACTCACGCTGAGGTTCACTGGCCCTTTAAGATTTTAGGCCAAGTGGGTATAGTGGCATACCACCTTGCTTTGCCCACGCCATTCGCATGCATGTACAATGTATTTCATGTATTAATGTTGAAGAAATATGTTCCCGAACCTACCCATATTATCAAGTGGGAGCAAGTACAGTTAAGTGAAAATGCTACCTATGTACTGCAACCAACACGTATTCTTGTTAGGAAGGAAGAAGTGTTACGCAGCAAAGTGATCCCACTCGTGAAGGTATTGTAGACTCACCACACTGAGGAAGAGGCTACTTGGGAAACAAAAGCCAAAGTCCATAAGAACTACCCTCAGATCCTCGAGAAGTACAAAAAGGTACTACTTTCGGGGATGAAATTTTTCTTTAAGGGGGGTAGATTGTAACGTCTCGAAAAAATCCGTACAGAGACCCGAGTACCACCTCAAGCAGAGATTCCTAAGGACCGTATTTGTAGAAATTTAGGCAAAAGTTTATTAAGTATTACACTGAATTAATCATTAGATTTAACTTGAACCACTATTTATATAAATGGTAAGACCCAAAACCACCAATACCGCTAACTCAATACTGCTTTAAAACCTAGGAATAATCCGAAAAGTTGTTGCTCTCGGGAGCACATTGAAACTCTGTATTGGACCTAGACCGCACGTCGAAAGTTCGATGACCATGAAACGATAGGGATATGTCTGTCTTATTGGGCCTGACAACCATCGTGGAAATCGAGCCTAAATAATATCAAGAAACGCACAGCTTGAGCCCCGAGCAAAGCGTGTGAGAAACGTGAATATCTTTAGAAAATGAACCAGAACTTAAGTAAATTCGGCCATTCATTGACACGCGAAATTGGGGATTTCAGACTGTCAGTTTCTGACCAAACTTCACCCAAGGAAAAAGGGAATTTCGCTGCTCATATCCGTATACTTATGGCCCCGATTGTGCAAGTACGACGGTTGATCTAACACGTGTCTTTCACGGCTAATCGGCCTATCCAAACGCAGTGAAATTGCATCTTGGCCTATATCCATTGTCAAGTAACTTACTCTGTGACGTAGTTGAATAATGGACCTCCTGATGGGCCCCATTCGTCAGAAACAGTCGCCCTTTGGATGTAAATCAGGTATACCATGGCCCTGGGGCCATTTGCATTAGTTTTGGGCCTATATAAAGCCCTTAAACCACCATCTCTCTCCCTCATACGAATTTCCTAAAAACTCGAAGGAAGAGAGAGAGAGAGAGAGAGAGAGAGAGAGAGAGAGAGAGAATATGAGAGAAAAGAGGAAGGAAGGAAGAAGGATTCTTGGAGATCCTTGTTAGGATTCTTTCCTACTACTCCACACACTGATTCGCCTCTCTACTACGTTACTCAACCTATTTTTAACTACGATTTGGGTAAGAAATCCAAACCCTAACGCTGTAGTTAAGATATAGAATAGTTGTTTGTCAACCTAGCTAACGAATTTCATGATTTAAGTACCCGTTATTCCTTTTTTCGGGAACATAGGATTCGAACTGAGTTTGAAATGAGTATTCCGACGAATGGTGCAGACTATAAACGTTTAGGTTATGGTTTTTAAGGTTTTCAATATCAGCTAATGATTTATGTCTAACTTGATTGTTGTCATATGATCTTAGTCACGACGTATGAAAATGATTGAATGAACATGAAATTATGATTTATGCTTGTCATGATTGTAAATCTAGGATTTATGTTTGTCATATGTATTACAATCATCTTGTGTAAGGATTTTCCATAATACATATCGTAGCTAATCTAGTTTATATATTTGGGAATGTGTAGTCTAAGTGTTTGATTAAATGTCTGAATGAGAAATTGTTAATGAATTGTAATTATTAAGGCTATTGAGATAGGATTCTCAATTACCTTATCCATATATATAGTTTCCTTCATGTAATTTTAATTCCTACTACGCGATTTATGGATGAAATGCATATGTATGGTAACATGTTCAATGTGTTTGATGAAATGTTTAAATAATAGATTCACTTGAATTGTTTGTTAAATGCTGATAAGATTATCACATGTATTTACCTACTACTTCTGACTAAGATTGGGACTACAGCGTAGTCCAGGCAATCGGTAACAATTCGCCTTTAAGTGGCCGAAGTAGTCTCGCTACATTAGATACGTTCGATGAATCCAGGTCGTACGACGATGGTCGATAGTGGTTAGGCCAAGTAGAGTGCTTATGCGCTCCATGTCAATATGTAGGCTTGCGCTCGTACCAGTTGAACATGTCTATTAAATCGAATGGCCTAGTATGTGTTTACCATTATGGACATCACTGCTTGATTCTAATGTAACGCCCCGAAAATCAGGGGTCCCGAGTTCTAACGCATTACTTATGCAACATATGCAATGATATTTAAATGTTGTCCATATTAGTGCATTAAACATGAGTGGGATTATACTAAATTAGCATATCATACTCCAGAGATAATTAAGTTAAGCAAGCGGAAGACTGAGATATGTATATACATTATATAAGTGTTTCTCTATCCCTAGAGTATGAGTATGTTATCAGGCTGAATATATACATGTATCAATCTAAATTTTATAAAATACAAAAATGTAAATGTCTAACTAATCCTCATAGTCAGTGTAATCCCGTCGATCAGTACATGGTTACATAGACCCGCCTGATAGCTGAACATAGGAGAAATCCTCCTCCTCGTCAATGACATTCCAATCAGCAGCGTAGACATCATCACCACTTATATCTACAATAGAGTCTGGTTGGTGTTTTAAAACACCATCCCAAGGTGGGAGTGAGTGATCAACTTAATGGTACTATAAGGCAAAGGTTAACATGTTATCAATTTAGTCAAGCAGTAATGATAAACCAGTACAACAATCATGTCCTAAGTACCCTTATTAATGCAGAGATGGTATGTTATAATGATGCATGCCCTCCCCCGCACTCCCTCAGTGACATCATCTCACGATCGCGCATAGCAAACTCCTTAAACGTGCGCTTCCTCGCTAAAGCACATGCAATGCGGTGCCTGACCGTGTTAGCCAAGTAATTATTTAGGCTTATTCATACAGCAGATTCGGGAAGCTAAGGTACCTCCCTTTATATCATTTACCCAAACGATGATCCATCTAAGGTCGTCAATCCTAGTTAATCACATACAATAGGTAAGTTATAGGGCAACATCAGCCATAATTTAAAAGCAGTGGATAGGCAAGTTCATGAGTTTACACTCGAGGTCACTAAGGGATGCTCGTCACCTCAGTGTAGGCTTAATTTATACTCGAGGTCAGTATGAGAGGTTCGTCACCTGATCATATGCCGACAGCTAAAATACAGTGTCGAATATCACCGTATTTGGCTCAGGAGTTTGGGTTACTCACTGCTCACTATGGGGAGGCTCGTCACCTTGGTGTAGGCTAACAGCTTGACCACGGTGTCCCATACCACCATGCTCAGCTTATGAGTCTTAGCGGATCATGGTACCAAGGTTGAAACGAGCTTTACATTGGTAAGAGGTACCTTAGATTCAAGCAGGAGCGTTCATAAATGTTAAATATATAATAGGCTAATCGGGGTAGCTAACAAGTTCGACTGGTATGAGCGCACGCTAAATTAATCGACATGGAGTGCATACGCACTCCTCGTGGCCTAACCACTATCGATAATCAGTATGACTTAGATTCATCGAACGTATCCGTTGTGGCGAGACTGGTTCAGCCACTCAATCGAAAATCATTACCGATTACCTGGACTACGTAGTAGTCCCAATCATACTCAAATGCAATGAGTAGTCACATGTGATAATCATAACAGTATTTAACAAACAATTAAGACATAATTCTTATTTGAGCATTTCAACAAACATATTGAGCATGTTATCATACATATACATTTCATCCATAATTCACATAGTAGCAATATAGATTACTTGAAGGAAACTATACGTATAGATAAGGTGATTGAGAATCCTATCTCAACACCCTTATTAAATGGAATTCATCCAACAATTTCTCATTCAAGCATTTTATCAAACACTTAGACTACACATTACTACATACATGAAGTAAATTAGTTATATCATATTTTATGGCAAATCCTTCCACGAAGGAGTTGTCATACGTACAACAAACAAGTATACTAGATTAATAGTTATGGCAAGCACAATTTATGGTTTCACATTCACTCAAACATTTCAACAAACATATGGAATGCATTATATTTTCATCTAGTTCACACACGTGTATAGTTTATGGAATACATCACAACTAAGATCATATGGTGGCAAACAAGTCAGACATAAATCATTAACTGACATTGAAAGCCTTGAAAATGATAACCTAAATGTTTATAGTCCACACCTTTCATCGGTACGCCCCTTACGAACTCTGTTCGTACACTATGTCTCCGTCTACAGCACAACGACTACCTAAATCATGAAATAGGTTAGCTATTTTGTTGATTTCTCTATTTAGATTCCTAAAATGAGATTAGGGTTAGGATTTCTTACCCAAATCAGAGTCGGAATTGTCGGTGTGGCGAAATGGGAGGGATGATTCGGTACGTGGAGTGGTGGGAGTGAATCCTAATAATGAACTACTGATCCCTCTCTCTTCTCCTCACTCTTCACTCCTCTTTTCTCTATTCTCTCTCTTAGGTTTAGAGAAATTTGTATGGAATGAGATGGGTGGGTTATGGGCTTTAAATAGGCCCAAAAGTTATGTCAATGGCCTCGGAGTCATAGAATACTTAGGTAATAGCCAAAGGGTGCCTGTTTTTGACAAACGGGGCCCTTAGGAAGGTCCACTTCTCACCTAAGTTGTGGAGCAAGTTCCCTGACAATGGATCTATGCCATGACTATGTTTATGGTGCGATCTGAAAAACTGATTGGTCGAGAAGGACCTGTTTCCATTCGACGGTCATGCTTACTCAATCAGGGCCACAAGTATATGGATATGTGCAGGGAAATTTCCCTAATCCAATGGTATAGTTTGGTCAGAAACTGACGGTCTGAAGTCCTCAATTTGTCCTATAAGTAAACGGCCCAATTCACTTAAGTTCCAAAGCATTTTCAAAAGATATTCGCGTTTCTCACACACTTCACTCAGGGCTCAAGTTGTGCATTTTTTTTATACTATTTGGGCTTGATTCCCGCGATGGTTGTCAAGCCTAGTAATGTGGTCATAACCTTATATTTTCGTTGTACTCGTACTTTCGATGTACAGTCCAGGTCTGATACAGGGTTTCAATGTGCTCCCGAGAGCAACTGGGTTTTGAGATTACTCATAAGTTTTCAGGTAATGTAGAGTTAGCGATTCTAATAGTTTTGGGTCTTGCAGTTTGTATAGATAGTGGTTCAAGCTAATTCCACTAATTATTTAGTTTAATACTTAATTAATTTTCGTCTAATTTTCACATAATTTGGTCCTTAGTGATTTATGCCTGAGTTGTACTCGGGTCTTTGTACGGATTTTTTAGAGACGTTACATCTAAGGTACCACTTACCAATGTAAAGACCCATTTCAACCATGGTACCACGATCCACTAAGATTCATGAGCCGGACATGATAGTATGGGACGCCATGGTTGAGTTGTTGCCCTACGCTTGGGTGACGAGCCTCCCCGTAGTGACCAGTGAGTAACTCAAACTTGTGAACCAGGTATAGTGGTATGGGACACCATGTTCGAGCTATCAGCCTATGCTGAGGTGACGAGCCTCCCCGTACTGACCACGAGTATAAATAATGAATTTGCCTATCGAGTGCTTTTCGTTAGGGGTGATGCCCTACAACTTGCCTATCATATGTGATTAACTAGGATTGACGACCCTAGAGGGATCCTTCAGTTTAGGTTAATGATGTAAAAGGAGGTACCTTAGCTTCCCAGACCTGATGTACGAATGAGCCTAATTAAGTACTCGGCTAACATAACTATGCACCGCATTTGCATGTGCTTTGGTGAGGAAGTTGCACCTTTAGGGATTTGTCAAGCGCGAACTTGGTTGTTGGAGTCACTTGTGAGGGAGCTTTGTGCGAGGGCATACATCATTACTACATACCATTTCTGCATTAGCAAGAGTAATTAGGAAGTGATTGATGTACTACTTTCTCATTACTACTTGATTGAATTGATAACATGTTAACTTTTGCCTTATAGTACCATTGAGTTGATCACTCACTCTCACCGTTGGACGGTGTTTTAAAACACCAACCAGACTGTGTTCTAGATATAGGCGAGGACGAAGTCTATGCGGCTTAACTGGACTTCATTAACGAGGAGGAGGAATTCTCCTATGTACAGCTATCAGGCGGGTCTATGTAGACCTTGTACTGATTCGACAGGATTACAGGGTTACATGAATTTATTGAACATTTACAGTTTGAAATTTTGTATATTTTGAAACAAACCTTGTATATATTAAACCTTGCTACATTATCATACTCTAGAGGTTATAAACCACTTACTTATTTCAATACATATATTTTAGACTTCTACTTGCCAAATTACATTATCTCTGGAGTATGATATGTTGTTTTACTATAATCCCACTCATGTTTAATACATTAATATGGACAACATTTAAATATCATTATCCATGTTGTATAAGTGATGTGTTGGATCTCGGTAGTAGAGCTTTGCTCGAGCCTCAAAATTCAGGGCGTTACATTTACATACTCATACTATGGAGTTTGTAAACACCCACATGTTTAAATATATATGTTTCAGTCTTCATCTTGCTTAATTTAATTATATCTGGAGTATGATATGATGTTTTATTATAATCCCACTCATGTTTAACCCATTAATATGGGCAAAATTTGAACATCATTATCCATATTGTATAAGTGATGTTTTGGATCTCAGGAGTAGAGCTTTGCTTGACCCTCGAAATTCGGGGCAGTACAAGTTGGTATCAGAGCATGATTCAGATTAAACTAGACCTGAGTTATAGGTAACATGACGCACTCTTACGCATTCTGACGTAGGAAGGGGGCCATGAAATCTAGAGACGATCGTACGATCCCAGAGTTTTCATCGACAGGCGAGATCGAATGTTGTAGTTTAGTCCACAACACATCTTAAACCACGTGAATTAACCTAAGTCACCTGGAAATATTTGGTTCTAACCACTAGGGCACAATGATGTCCTCGAGTGAAAGTCCCCGAACCCTTAAGGTACCAGGAGGATTGTCCAACGTCGAGACCAAGTGGATATATGAGTGTACGAGGACCGTATACCAGTAGACCGCGTCTCCCACTCTATCATGGTTGGTTAGAAGGGGGTGTGACCTTACCTGCCTGAGCGAGAGGGCAATGACTAGGCCGAGCTTGACCCAACTTGAGGAATTGTTCCGCTACCAACGAGTCGTGCCCAATATTAATTGGCGAATAGTGATGTCTCTTTCACATACCCAGTTGTACGCTTAGATGGGGCAGTAAACTGGTGTTGAGTGTACTAGACCCCGGTGATTATCCGGAGAGGAACTGTACTGATTTGTAGATACAAATGAGGACTTGTATGCTTAAGTTGCATCTTTCATATGACATTTAGTCAGGTAGGCCTTGCATCGCATAACCTTAACACGACTGATAGTATTCATGTATGGTACTGATATTGTAATGCATTGTCACTGTTGCACATGTGGGCGGGCACGCATGGGCGGACGCTGATGTGGGCGAGGCCTAAGGGCCTGGGTGGCCTACCAGTGGTTGGCAGGCTACTGTGCATACAGTGGGGCGGAACCTTTTCCCACATTAGAAGTATTGTGGTGGTTATATGTGGACTTACTGAGTAGGAGTTGCATTCTCAGCTTTTGACTCATTCATTCATTCAGTCACTATCCACTCGGGATGGTGGTGCGCAACTAATTCATTATGTGAACCTTCGCTATGACTATGAATTCGGTTGAGTAAGCGACCAAATTAAGATCAGGAGTTTACCACATTGAGTCTGTTATCCAAATTTAGGTATGGGCCTGGCTTGGAAAGAAGTCCCTTGTAATGGACACCACAACTTGTGATACCACGTACTATCATCCCTACTCCACAATCCAGCTCTCTCATTGCCCTTACCTCGTATGCCATATAGTAGAAAATGGAATTTGATTATCTTATTCACGGTGATTGGCTACTATAATGATTCATCGTCGCTTGTTGAGTGACATGCCTATTATTGATGTCATGTTCATGATAACTTGTGTAGTTGTACGACATGATTGATTGATAACCTAATCACCGTGATAACATGACCGGTTGATTACATGCCTATGGTTGTTTTAGATGTCTTTGCAGGAGCACCCTGATAAGATGTATTTTATTCCCGACACGCAGTAGACTCACAAGCCGTGATTTGCTCATATGTATGACTTACACTTTTTCAGGATGCATATAAGAACTATTACAGTTTGTTATTATTTCCTTCATTACTGTTAAGCTGGTGCACCATATTATGTGTGACATGTCGAACAGGTTCGTCTCTTTGATATGCGTTGATATCATGTATAAAATGTGTAACCACCTAAATAGATTGACCTTTCAACAAAATCCACACTGAAAATCCTCCTTGTAGGACCCCAGGATTGGAATCTTGCATATGGGTGTCGAGAGCCGAGAATGGGATAATACAGAGGCTGTCAGCACTGTATTTGGCGATCGAGAATTTTGTGAGCCTGCTTTCCAAGTTTGGGGCGTGACACCAAGTGTTGGAAATTCTATTTTCTAAATCTCAAGTAGAGTTTAGATTACTCTGTTACAAATAGTTAAAGCAACTTGAGAAAGAGAATAAAATAAGCTAAAATAAAATATTAGAATTACCGCACAAAAGATTAAGAATGGCCTGTCTTTCTATCTTTCTTGTAGGAGGTTTCTTAATGAATTTCATTATAAGAATGAATCAGAGAAGGTCTTTATTTATAGCTTAAAAAATTGGAAATTTGGATAGCCAGACTTTGGGTTTGGCCGGCCGAATTATAACGATTGCATTCCAACGGATCTTCGAATTTCACGGGATAAGATCTTTTAAAATTTTAGTTGGCCCAAGCTCAGATTCAGCTAGCCAAACCTCCAGTTCGACTAGCCCGATTTGCCTAAAATCTGAAATCTTGCATTACTGGAAACTTGACCGAACATATTCGGGCTAGACAAAGGTTATGTTCGGCTAGTCAAACTCAAGGTCAGGCTGGCCGAACATGCTGCGAAAAATCTTGTTCAATCTGTAAACTTGCCCAAATCATGTAGGGTTAGCCGAAGGCAGTTAGGCTGGTCAAACTAGATGTTTGGCTGGCCTATCTCGAGTGTATTTTTTTTTTTTTAAATGATCATTAAGACACTACGAAAAATACACCTAATTTAAGGTCAATCTAAGGTTATACCACCCGATGGTTGACTCATTCGAAGTGTTCCGATCTTCAAACCATGTACTTTCATGTCTTCAGATGTTAAATCTTCCTTAAGATGCTTGATTGAGTCGATAATGTATCTTCATGAGTTGTCGAAGAGTATCTTCATGGGAGCTTGAGATCCTTTCCGGACTATGAAATTTGACAAACTTGATTATGCTTGAGTATACGCACTTACAGTTTTTCAATCATAAAACCATCATCAACAACTTCTGGCGTTTTCAACATAATACTCTTCTAGGCTAACAAGTAATTGTGTATTTGTAGCCAACAGTTCATCCAAGTCTAGCTATAGTTGTTTCTTTTTAATGTTGACGTGACCAAGTGTTGTAAGTGTGTGTGAATTGTAAGTATAAGGTTGATCATAACCTACTTGCATGTTATCTTTTCCTTTTTCTTCTAAACTTAAGGAAGGTGGCTTTTTTATTTATTGTTCATTCAATTCCTCAATGTCCCCTAAGTTAGGGATGACTGTAGTGGTGGAAGCCATGGGTATTTTCAGCGACTTTTGGTCTCCATCACTTTTAAACTCACTGGTTTATGAGTTGGAGTCATCAATGTCATCCCATGTGGCTGTCATGGCCTTTCCCTTTGTTTTCTTTGTGGGACATTCCGTGGATATGTGCCCATACTTATGAAAATTATAACATTGGGGTTGTTTGGACTTGTTGAAAGGTTTGCCAATTTGGCACTTGTAGTCCAATTGTTTCCCCTTGTTGTTGTATGTTTTAACACAATTCTTGTTGAAGAATCTTTTGAACTGTTTAGCCAAAAGGGTCACCTCCTCATCACCGTCTTCATTTTCACATTCTTCTTCTATTGTATTTATGGTTGTAGAGGCTTTAAGAGCATTATTTTTGGATCTTGTGGGAGTTTTGAAGTGTAGCTGAAAGGTTTGTAGGGAACCAACCAGTTCTTCTATCTTCATTTCATCAATATTTCTACACTCTTCAATGGTGGTGACTTTGGAGTTGAAACGTTCCAATAAGGATCTCAAGATGTTCCTACACACTTTTAGAACCAGTACCCTCTCTAAGGCCCCACACGGAGTTAAATACAAGTTTTAGGTTCGAAAAGAACTCCATAAATGTTTCATGTTCTTCCATTCTTATGTGTTCAAATTGGGTTGTCAAGAGCTGCAACTTTGACCTTTTTACTGTGCTTGTTCCTCATGGGTAGTTTCCAACAAATCACATGCTTCTTTTGAAGTTTCACATGTACTAATTTGATTAAACTCTTATTGTGAAACTGCACAGCAAATAACATTCATTGCTTTGTTTTCACATCTTTTCATTTTCTTTTCATAATCATTCCACATGAATTTTGGTTTAGGTGTATAGATGGTGGTGCCATTTTCAAGTACCACTTGTTCAGTTAGTGGTACATACCCATTTTCAACAATTTCCCAAACATCATTATCTAAAGATTGCAAAAAGATGTTCATTCTTGCTTTCCAATATGCATAGTCAGATCCATTAAAGATGGGAGGTTGAGAGACCGATGGTCTATCTCGTTTGCTCATAATTCCAACATCAATCAAGATCTTCCTCTAGGTTCTTAAACCTTTCTAGAGTAACCCGCTCTGATACCAATTGAAATTGTGGTAAGACCTCTACTACTGAAGTATGGATATATGTCAAAGTGTCCTAAAGGGGGGTGAGTAGGATTTTTTAGAACTTTAATCCTCAAAGTTATAGATTCTACTGTTGAGTGTCAGATATTGCATATTTCTCCTTATTTATATCTTATTTTATGAACATGATAGTGCTTAATCAGTATATTTTATACATGTTTGTATTGCGAGGTGAGTTTAGGAGCTTGGATCGAAAAGAATGTTAAGAGTATGGATTTGATGCTCAAGAATCACCAAAGCAAGGGATGGATCTTAGGAGACTAAGATTGAAGATTTCAAGACCCAATATTCAAGGAAACCAAGTGGATAAGGAAGGAAGTTGAAAGTACAAAGTGCAGATATTCACATAATATGAATTTCACTGTTTATGTCATCGACCACCAATCGATGACATCAAAGCCAATGTTCGATGACATCGAACCAAGTGTTTGATGACATCGAACATGGGTCGTTGACATTAAAGAATTACTTGAAAATCAAGTTCGGTCATTAGACAAATTGAATGCATTTCTCGATGACATTGAATCCCAGTTCGATGACATCGAGATTTTTGTGAATTTTTTGAGCAACTCACTAAAACACTCTGAAGACATTCTCGATTGATCGAACACCCTTCAATGACATTGAAGGACTGTCGACAACATCGAAGTTATGTTTGATGACATAAAAAGTTATGAAGTGTGAAAAGGCGTGACTTCCGGGTCTGACTTACGTTTGATGATATTGAAGGTTGTTCGATGATATCGAAGGCGTTACGTGGAGTGCATAAATTTGAGGCAGTTTTCAAAGACGGTCAGACTAAGGCTATAAATATAGGTTCTTTGAGGAGTTTTAAACATGAACTAGGTTTTCAGAAGAAGAGTTAACGAGTGGAACAACCTCCCAAGAGTTTTTCTTCTTTCCTTATTTCTTTTTAATGTTTTATTTAAGAGATTTAGTTTCAATCATATCTATGATTAGGTAAACCACTTAGCTAGGGCTAAAAGTTGAGGCTTGTAGCATGTTGGGATGATTTTCTTGCTTTGATTCTTATTTTTCTTGAACCACTTTGATTTCTGATTTGATTTTAAGGAATAATTTCAGTTTTCTATGATTAATTGTGATTAAAATTATAATAGACATTGTGATGGCTTTATATATCTTCTTCTTCTATTTTAAGATTGTGAGATTGTAAATCATGGTGTTCACCACTGTCTCCTATGCATGGTAGGATGATGGAATCCCTTCCAATCATCATAATACTCCTTCATGTGTGGACTATGTCAATGAAAAGTTTAGATTTGGTTTAATTGCTTCATCTTCCAATTAGATAGGATTAAATTCTAATTCCAATTGTGTTTCTTGAATCGAGTAAGGTAGCATCCTGATATCTACAAGTGGATCCTTAGCGCTCTAGTTTCCTTTTGGTTATTGATACTTTATTCACAATTACTCTCAATTATTCTAGATTTTAGATTTAGATTGTCTTCTAGTTATAGTTCTAATTACTTTCAGAATATGTATAAGTTTAATCCTTGTGGATTCGACCTTGGTCTCACCAAGTTATTACTACATCGGGACCCTACACTTGAGGTTTTGAACAAGTTTTTGGTGTCGTTGCTGGGGACTACTGTAACGTTTTTTTTTTTATAGATTAATTAGTATTAGAATTATGTTAAGATTATGGTTAATTTCTGCTGTGTTTTTAGGTTAGGATTTTTTGAATTTATTTTTAAAAAAATGAGTTTGTTTTCTGTTTTGTAGAATCCTGACATAGCAATCCCAATTGGGTAACTTCTCTACAACCCTCTCTTATAATTTCTAAATTTCCTATCTGCTTTATATATATTTTTTTAGTTTTATCTTTCTTATGTTTTAGTCCTTTAGAATTTGAGGGCTGCAAGTGTTTCATACTTAAGTCGGTTCATGACAACACTCTCTATCTCTTGAGTGAAGGAGGACTAGTTAAAGGGTTGCTTATCCATCACCGGATTAGACACCACTTAAGATTCTCTAAGTCAGTAAAAGTTATGGCTGCACATCAACCTCAACATCCAGTCGAGGAGGCCCAAGATGAGAATGAGGTGCATCATGCACCCTCACCTCGTACTTTATGAGATTATTTACAGCCAGCGGGGGCAAATACATCTTCCTGCATAATATTTATATTGAATGCAGGAACCATGGATGTTAAACCGGAGGTGATTCAACTCCTTAAGTTTCATGGACTAGAATCTGAAAGTCCATAATTGCATATGAAAGATTTTGATAAGATAATATCCACATTACACTTCCCAAATGTGTCTAAGGACATGATAAGATTGAAGTCGTTTCTTTTTTCTTTGAAAGAAAAGGCTAAGTTGTGGTTGCATTCCTTAAGACCACGGTCCATTGGCACATGGGCTGATATGACAAGGGAGTTCCTTAAAAAGTTCTTCCCGTATCATAAAACGCATACCTTAAGGAAAGCAATTAGGAATTTTGTGCAAAAAGTGGATGAGACCTTCCAATGTTGGGAGCGATATAAGGATCTCATAAATTCATGTCCACAGCATGGATGCGAAACATGACAAATAAGAAGCTTTTTCTATAAAGGATTGACCTCGCCCATGCACCAATTTGTGGAGATGATGTGTAATGGGAAATTCATGAACAAGGAAGCCGATGATGCGTGAGATTATTTTGATAAACTTGCTGAGAACGCCTAATCATATGATACTTCTTCAAGAACCACTACCTCTAAGCCTATTTAATCAAAGGAAAGGGGATGAATTTATGTTTTAAAAGAGGAAGATGATATAAATGCAAGAGTAGTTAATCTCACAAGAAAAGTTAAGGCCATGGAACTTAAGAAGGTGGAACCTATCAATCTTGATAAGGCTATGAAAGTTGTTTGTGGTATTTGTTCTTGCAACATACATATAACTGAAAATTATCTAACAATTCCTACTTATCAAGAGATATTGAATGAGCAATCAAATGCTATGAGCAACTACCAAGGACCTTTCAATGGACCCACCTCAAATACATACAATTCTAGTTGGAGGAAACATCCAAATTTCAGTTGGAGGAATTGACAAATGGCTAACCCACAAGAGGCCCTTACTCAACTCTTAAATCAAAAGAGGCCTCAGGAGTATCCGGTTTTAAAACACATCCAAAACTAAGAGCTTTTCAATTAAGGCACATTACAAGCCTTTCAAGACCATATCAAGGTCATTCCACGGATTGAGTCACACTTAACGATTGGAGAGAAAGGGAGTCTTCTAACTCAACCTCTACCAAATCCAAAACTGCTATATGAAATTAGTGACCTAAGCTCTTCAAATCAAATAGAGCAAGCTAAGTCCATCAGCACTCTTAGGAGTGGAAAGACAATTAACAAATCTATTTCTGTGAGGGCTGAAATGCCTAAAGACCCGGAAGAAGATAAGAATGATATACCTAGCATTGCTCCATAAGGGGAAGAACCGAAAAAAGTGTGTAAGCCGATTACGTCATTCCCTCAGCGGTCGATTGCACCAAAACCTCTAACTAACTCTCAGGAGATTATAGAGGTGCTTAAACAAGTGAAGGTCAACATCCCTCTAATAGATGTCGTCAAACAAATCCCTTTATATGCCAAATTTTTGACAGATCTATGAACTACCAAAAGATGGCAAAACATACAAAAGAAAATCTTTTTGACAGAAAAATTGAGTGTCATCCTTAAGCAAGATGTGCCACAAAAATACAAGGATCCCGGTAGCCCAACCATCACTTCTGTAATTGGGAACCACCAGATTGAGTACGCACTTCTTGACTTGGGAGCAAGTGTAAATCTGATTCATTTCTCGGTTTAGGAACAACTTAGTCTAGGTGAATTAAAACCCACCCAAACCATGTTACAACTTGTTAATTGATCGGTTCTTGTATCGAGAGGGATGATTGAGGATGTGTTGGTCGAAGTTGATAAATTCTACTATCCATTTGTAACACCACGTACTTTCCAATACTCGGGTGTTACTATGAAGACCTAACTTAGTGCATACACAAACCTGACTCATTTGAGCATTCACTTTAATCTAGCATAAATTAGATCATTATGAACCCTCTCCGTCCATAGAGTAAGCCATCCAACCATCAATTTCCAAGAGAGATTTCCAATCATTAATATCAAACCCGCGAATTTCATATCCACCATTGGTTAGACCCTAAGATCACCAAATCCACTAAGAATTTTCACATAGGCAGGGCTAGAAATCCAAAAGACTAGTAATAGTCAGACGAAGTGTTGATCTGATCGTCAGATCAATGGAAAACTAACATTAAAGACCATGTCTCTCTTGGTGTGACCCACCTAAGCTTTGGATTGTCCTAGTTTTTGCTCCAAGGACCTGATCAGGGCCCCACATACCATGCACGTGTATGCCAATGGCCTATACCTATGACCACAAGACCCGGATAAGTCGGCTTTAACCCACTGACATGATAGAAGAGGAATGATTCCCATCCTCTTTTCCCACCGAATTCGATTCAAACAGACGACGTCCGTGTACATGAAATGTGGCCCACCATCTGTGGCAATGTGGGAGATCCAAACCGTCCATTAGACGCGGCCCTCAAAACCATCCAAAACCCTAAAGACTCCATGTGTGGGAACACGTGTGCAAGCACGATAACCAACCCAAGTGCGTGCGTGCGTGCGATTGTATCTGAGAACGGAAATCCATTTTATATTGTCAAGCTGGCAATCCGCATGCGCAATTCTCTCCCAATCCTAGCCTTTCGTGTGGGAAAAATCCCAACCCTCCATTCTCTATGCACGGCTTAGGGTTTTTGCCACATGGAGAGAGCCGCCGCAACTCATGGCCTCAAAAACCACCTAGATTTTGTAGGTTAGTGTCTAAATGGTGAGTCCCATAAGGCCTTTGAGAACTATCTGAACCATCTAGAGGCCTTATACCTGAAGATCAGTCACAAGATTCGGTTTCACCATTGATAGTGTTGTCATCTTCCTTCTTCAATCGAACAAACCCATCACCTTACATGGGTCCCATCCATTGATCTGATTGGTCCATCCCGTGACCGATAGATCTAGAAGATTGTCTAGATGGATGGATTACAACCATACTATTAGAATACTATCATATCGACTAAAATCTTGTCTGGTTAGGTGACTAAATTTGTAACTAATCCATGATTAGTTGCCAGTCCTTCTAGATGTCAAAGAGGGTATAAATAACCGTCTCTCCTTTCAGGGCAACGAATTCAAAAAGGGAGACAAGAGAAAATTAAAGAGAGAGAAATAGAGAAAGAACGTTGTTCAGAATTGCACCAACCTGAGCTGACTCTGTCTAAGTTGTTGTGAGTTCAGGTTGAGTCTGTGCGCCACCAAGTCCTTTCAAGAGAGAAAGATGAGTCAAAGAAGGAGAGAAGTAGAAGAAGAAGAAAGAGAAGGTGAAGGGAATTGAGAGAAGAGAGAGAAGCTTCTCGCACTAAATCGGATGGACTAAGCTAAGTTCTGTTCGAGTCTGGTTCGTAGCATAGACGTTGTTAGATGTTCCAACAAGAAGGGAAGTAGGAGGAAGAAAAAAAGGGGGGAAGGTAAGAAAGGAAAGATAGAAGAAGAGATGGTAGTAGGAGCTACTACTTATCATGCCGCATCGAGCCATGGTTATTATCTATGTCCAAGGAAATGGCGAATCAAATCTTATTAGATCATCCTAAAACGGTTTCTCATAGTAGAACTTGTTAGGGCTTTTATAATGTTCGTATTCAACAAGCACAATTTCAATCCTGGGCTAGTGGGGTAGGGTCCACCACGCTTCCGCTACACCACCCAGATCAAAGAGGTGTATTAGGTGACCTAACTACATCTATCGGTCTCTGGCATTCTCTAATGTAACCGGTAGTCTAGTTTTAATTTAGGAATAGTGGAAAACCATAGGTGTAGTCCAAAGTCTATGCTCATACGCTAGATGATTTCATACCATTTCTAATACAAGGAAGGGTTTTATCACTTAGGGTCAACGTTGTCTAATTGGAACTGAGTTGTCTGTACTTGACGCTCGAGCATTTCACATGTGTTCATCCCAACTAAGAGGGTCTTAAGGTTCACATTATCAATTTGTTGGATTTCCTACACAGTCAGGCCTGTCGAAATCTAGGAGCACCGCTCTAGGTCCAAAACTCTAAGGGCCCATTTGTCAAACCACCATTTACTCTAAAAGCTTAAGCTATCAGAGTGTGGTGGGTTAATGTATATCAAGGGACTATATCACATCGACACTATTTGGCCAGTGGTCTTAACTTGTAATAAATGAGACTGCATTGCTAATCCCTCCTCGGGATTGGGAGTGGCTTGTCTGGTAGGAGGGTGGGTGGGGATTAATTTTTTTTATAGGCTTTGGAAAAATGAGCCTGGTGTTGGAAAATGTGGGATGGGATTTTCAAATCCCAGGATAATGAATTTCTAAGTGAAATTTGGAAGGACAACTCAGAGTTTACGTTTAATTGCATATATTCCAAATATAGTATCGCAAAACCATGGGATACACTCAATCTAGGGACCATACCTTACACATATATTTATTATTACCTTTACAATTCCATCCACCTAATCTCACTTAATGTAGTTGATCGAACGGGTCCCAAATGTCCCATCATTTGGAGGTTGTGAAGGCTATGGAAAAGTGAAGAAAAGGGGAGAAAAAGGGCTGATTTCTCTGGTTCCCCATGAACTTGAGTCTCAACAGAGATTGCAAAGGCCCCAACTGATAGGAATTGAAGGAGAAAAATGAATAGATGGGATGAGTTGAGAGTTTACCCGAATTTGAGCTCCAAATGGGGCATGTAAGTGATCAAATGAGAGAGAATGGAGAGGGTAGGGGGTAGGTTATGTTGTAAACATTGGAGGAGGATGAGTTGGGTAGGAAATGATGAAATGAGTGATTAGAGGGAAAGTTTGAAAGGGAAAACAGCAAGTCGAAAGAGAAAGATGGGCTTGGAGGGGCGTTTGAGAGAGAGGGGGCAAAAATGACGTGAAAAAGGGGTCCCCCAGAAATTCCGCACGCACCAAACATGCGTAGAGGTCGGGCCGACCATGTCCAGGACCAGTCCAACTTGAGTGGGCCCACCTGACTGCGGCGAGTCATGGTGACCGCGGTTCCACCGCGGTCCACCTTGCTGGCGCCGCGCCGCCGCAGTGGGGTGTTGTTCTCCACCATCCCAAGGTGTCAAATGCACCTTGGGTCCACTTGGTTCCCACCCAGATTGATGCGTGTGGCCCCCCAACCCGTTTCAAGTCGTTACGGGTCAAATCGAATGTATCTTACAATCCGGAAAGAGTTATCTGACGTATAATATATGATTTTGGGGTAGGACGAGCTAATGAAGCCAACCAACCCTGCTATGGTCATTTCCCTGTTTCAATTTCGTCTTTACTATAACTAGTAGGTTTAGTTTGATTACACCTCATCCGTTGGGCTTTAGGAGTTGCGCCCAACAAGAAAAGAGCTTAGAATAATTAGGAGAATAGTTTTTCAAGCCAAATAGGACACTTACTATTTTTGGCCGGAAACTTTGCGCACTAGTAGACATCACAACCCTATAGTAAGTCGCGAAATCTAGGAGTTTTAGTTGTAGTTTGTTTCTTATTTCTTTCCCATTACTTAGTATCCCTATTTAGAGGGTTGTGAACTAGACTCATCAATAGACGACCTAGGAATGTTTTAAGGTCAACCCGTGCGACCATGGTTGAATACAAACTCGATTTCGGTGTTCGTTTTCAGTAAACTTCACCAATTGGCGAAATTGGGATACCTATGACTGTTTCTATGTTCCGGCGCTCCCTCCTAAGTCAGAGTGCGTCAGAGTGCATCGTGTGACCATAACCCAGGTCCGATTTAATCCAAATCATGCTCTGATACCAACTGTAAATCCCAAAAATTGGGGGTTGAGCATAAACTCAATTCCCGAGTTCCAGAACATCACTATATGCAACAAAATGAATGATGTTGAATGTTGACTGTGTTCGTGCATTGAACATGAGTGAGATTAAGCCAAAACAGCATATCATACTTCAGAGACAGTTAAATTGCAGCGAAAGACTATGATAGATATGTATAATATAAAAACACTGGTGAGTCTCCAGAGTGTGATAAAGTTAACAGGTTAATTAATTACAAGTACAGTTCTAAAATATACCAAATGTGAGGAAGTGTAATGTCTTCTATCCCAAGTATCATAGCCTCGTCAATACATTACTAGGTCTTCATAGACTTGTCAGAGAGTTATAAGTAGGAGAACTCCTCCTCAACATCAAAGTAGTGGTCGGGCTCTGCTTCATAAGCATCGCCATCACCTGAAACTCAACAAATATGGTTGGTGTGTACAACACCGTCCCGTAACGTGGGAGTGAGTAATCAACACAGTAAAGCATAGGTTAACATGTTACCAAATCAGTCAAGCAGTATGATAAAGCAGTAAAATCAAACACTCCTAACTACTCTTATTAATGCAAGTATGAATGCAGTCATGATGTGTGCCCTCACCGACATACTCCCTCATGCGACACCATTTTCGTTCGCGACATGCTTTCTTTCCTCAGTGTTCCACATCTTCCAGGCACATGCAATGCATGATGAGCATGAATACCGAGTTATTATTAGTCCATTTCAAACAGCAGGATTGGGAAACTAAGGTACCTCCCTTGTATCATTCCCAAACATGATCCATTTTAGGGTCGTCAGTCCTAGTTAATCTCATACGATGGTGTATTTCTAGGTCGCTGTAAGGGCTGCCAGGGCTGTTACACGGAATCGTTGTACCACTCCCCCATCACCTTATCAATACAGGCCTAGTTTATACTGTGTTACTATGGGAAGGCTCATCACCTCACCACAGCTTTAAAGTATGCTCAAGGTCACTCCACTAACGTCCTACCAACTGGCAGTCTATTTTTTAAGCCCGACCAGTTCACTTATTGAGAATGGGACCCAGATGCAACTCGACTGGGGACCACAGCCAGGCTACGCCAGTGTAGGCCGACAGCTCGACTATAGTATCCCATACCACCATAATCGGCTCACGAGTAGGTTGCTCACTGGTCACTACGGGGAGGCACGTGGCCCTAGCATAGGCCGACAGCTCGACCACGATGTCCCATACCACCATGCCTTGCTCATGAGTCTTAGCGGATCGAGGTAACAAGGTTAACGGGATTCCACTGGTAAGTTTGGTACCCTAGGTTCAAGCAGTAGCTACCAAACATGGTGAACATCATTAGACACATCGGGTTGCTTGACGAGCCTGACTAGCTCGAGCACACAATCAACTGAACGACATGAAGTGCATAAGCACTTCGCGTGGCCTAACCACTGTCGCCAACTGAAGTACGACTCGGGTTTGTCAAACACATCTTACGTGGCGACATGAATCTCAGCCACGATCTCAACTCTGGCACCGATTGTCTGGACTATAAACATAGTCCCAATTGCAATTAATCCATATTCAAAGCATGTGGAGTAAAGTATAATAAACAAAGTAATTCAAGCATGCTAACAAACATGTCATAAGCATGTATAAAGCATGTTATAAAGCATATCATAAAGCACCATATATACAAGAATATAAACACATATATTTCACAAGTAAGCGGTTTAAGTAAACATCCTCAAGGAGGAAATCATACATGTCTCTAAGGTAGTTGAGAATCCCATCTTAACACCCTCCTAAGGCATCAACATCCAAACTCTTACTCACACAAGCATATTCACGAACACTTAGCATACACTATTTCAACATAGTGTATGTTAGTAAACATATATTAGGGCGAGTCCTTTCGCCAAGCAAGTAATTTACGCATATGTAATATATTTATACAACAAATAATCATGGTAAACACATCCCTAAAATATATACGTATACGGTACTTTCTACTATACGGTATTTCTACATACATGGTGTATATTAGCAAAACATGTATTAGGGCGAATCCTTTCGCCAAATAAGTATTTTATCTATATATCATATATTCATACAACAATTAATCATGTCAAACACATTTCCAAAATATATACGTATACGATATTTTCTACAAATACCCAGAATATGTAAAATTTCATATTCTACATCTTCAATCCAAACAGAAAACAGAAAGCACTTTGTACATGTGCAATTGCATGCAGATCATGAATCTATCATTATCTGACATTGAAAGCGTTGAAAACCATAACCTATACACCTAAAGTCCGCACCTTTTATCGTAGAATCAAAACGGAGTCGATAGAATTGCTAAGTTTCCGTATACGGCAGTTTGGCAACCTATAGAACAAAATAGGTTACTAATTTCATAATCTACAACCTATATAACCCCAAAACAGAATAGGGTTAGGGTTTCTTACCTCGACACATCGCTGAAATCGTCGGAAAAGCGATAAGAATGAGGTGGTTAAGCACCAAGGCAGCAAGGAAGAAAGGCAGGAAGGATCTCCCACAACTCTCTCACACTTTCCCTCTCTTTCCTCTCTAGGGTTTCTATTAAAATCATATGGCTGCAATGAGAGAGGGTTTAAGGTCCTTATATAGTCTAAAAACTCACCGAAATAGACTCTAGGTCAAGGCATACTTAGGTTATACCCAAATCGGACGTGTTTCAGCTCAACGGAGGACTTCTGGCGGGCCTCCTTGAGCCAAAGGTCGGACTTAAGCTCACAAACGTCGGATCTACGTTTAGTTAAGTTTTCGTTTCAGTCGGATTTTCAGATCACGTGTGGCGAACCAGTTTCAGTTCAACGGTCAATGGGTCTCGATCAGAGATTCCTAGTACATGTAAATGTTTATGAATTTTTTCCTGATCCGAGGGTGTATTTGGGTCAGATTCTGACGGTCTGGTTGCTTAATACTGATCCGCAAGCGACGAGTCTCAGATTACTATTCAAGATATTTATTTTGTAAGGCAACAAGTGTTCTCACACTCTCTCGCTCCTGACTCAAGCAAACAGCCGTGGGACACTATGTGGATTTGATTTCCGAGATGGTTGTCAAGCCCAGCGAGGTGGTCCTAAGTCCTTAACCTCGTATTATTCGGACTCCCGATGTGCAGTCTAGAACTGATACGGAGTTTCGAGATGCTACCGAGAGCAGCCGGGTAATGAGATTGATCCAAGATTTTAGGGTAACCTAGCGTCAATGATTCCACAAGTTTTGGGTCTTGCAGATCGTATTTAAAGTGGATCAAGTGGATTTCGTAGCTAATCTAGTTTAACACTTAGTTACTTTGTCTCATTTCTAAATGATTTAGTCCTATAAGATTTCTGTCTGAGGTGGTACTTAGTCCGTTGTAGTTTGTATATAAGGTGATCCAAGTTATAATACTTAACTAGTTTACGATAGTGTCTAGGGTGAAAGTACTTAGGAAATTGAAAGAACAAGGTGGTGAAGGGTTGGATTTGTGAAGGAAATGGGTTCAGAAGCGATTTTAGACTGTGGGATTCAGTTCTGACAAGTTAATAAGGTGTCAGGAGCAGCCCATTACCTAAGGACGTCTAATTCCAGATTGGCAAAAATTCGAGCTGTTACAGACGCATTCTCTTGATGTCTACATCTAGACAATCCAAAAGAAGAAAAGAAAAAGAATAGAAGAAAGAAAAGAAAAATGAAGGGAAAGTAGAAGAAAGGAGAGAAAAGAGAGGGAGTGAAGATCGTGTGACTCGCCAGAGTCAAGTCATCGAGTCAACAATCAAGTTTGGTGAGTTTGATCCCATGAATTTTAGTTTTTTTTTTTTTTTTTTTTTTTTTTTTTGAGATTGAGAAAAGATGATCTAAACCCGTATTTAAAATATAGGAAGTGTTGATTCCCAAACACCTCCTTAGATTGTGAAATGGGTACCGAGTTATGTTGGAAACCAACTAAAGTGAGTGTCATATTTAGATTGCAAAATAAGCAAGTAAATTCAACTTGAAAGGTGAGGAATTACCCTCATTGCTTCTTACATTCACTAATTTTCATTTTAGTTTGAATATAATGCGTGGACAATTTTTAGGATATTGTGAATATGAATTTATTTCTTTCATTCCTACATAGTATTGATTAACATGTGGTAATGCTTTCGATCCTATTACTCTAATTCCATGATTAACCATGTATACATAATTTGTCCTTGTTATCTCTACGTTATTTTATTGATTTCTTGAATGTAAGTATACTTCCAATATTCATGACACGGGCCTTGGAACTACATTTCACTTTATCTCATAAATTGCATATGTGGAATATCTTCCTTGGTAGGAAATATGCGATAAACTCTTAAATATTCCAAATAGTATAATCATACTTGAGATTGACATGCCACATTGGTGGCCCCTTATTTGAGCGTAGAAGAATTATAAAGATCCATGTTAAACTTATGTTTGGATGTTAAATATTTTGCCAAGAACCTTAAGATTTGATAATGACTATAATTTAAGGAGAAATCTTGCCAAATATAAGGAATGTACGTGGATACCATGGTGAATAACATCCACGCATAACATCTAAGCTTTACTGAGTGGTCGATATAATCCACATTTTGCCAGGTTTACTAGGAGTTCTATTACTTTAATTAAACCCTCATAACTTTACATGAGGCTTTTCTGAGTTCTAGGACCTCCTCGGGTGTATCCTGAATATTTTTCCAGGAGGCTAGACATCCTTAGGCGTACTCACTACATGATCTTTTATAGGTAGTTAATCTACCAAGGGCAACCTTTTCTTTTGAGAACTGGATGTGCATCCCCAAATCTGTGACTTTAGACATACATTTATTCATCCATGCATATGTTCATATGATATTACTTTCATTATGAAATGGTTATGTTGATTTAAACTATGTTGGAATGTTTTGATATGCATGAATTTTTTAGGGGAATTTACACTAAGTTATCACTCACCCTATCGTGCGGTTGCACCAAATAGATGCAGGTTTAATGATGGAAGGACCCCTTTACTGGGATCACAGGGACAACTGAAGAGGAGTTCGGCGAGGAAGGACACTATGCCAGTGTACTTGAGCCGTTGGAGTTCAATTAATATTTTAGGATTTACATACTTGCATAATTCAGACTTTGTGTTTTGCTTGAGTTGTAATAAAAATCCCCTACTAAGGGATTTTATGTTGCTTCCATTTACTTGTGTTGAACTTCTTTATTATTACTCATGATATCCGTCGTTTATGCAGTAGTTACCTTACTTTATGTCATGGGAATTGCCATTTATTAAATGTATAGAAGTTCACTTCATGGCGTAATGCTTGGGTTCTCAACGAGGAGAAATCATCCTTAGGTTGCGAGAACCAGGGTGTTACATCAATTGATTTTATTGTCCTGGATACTCAACCCATCATTGATGTGAGCACTCAAATCCCGTCATTCATGGTCGCTCATTCCTTGTTATATCAAATGCCATCATTAACTGTATGAATGAAATTATGAATTTATCTTTTGGAAATATGACATTGGAGCTCAACATCTTTTTCAACATATGTAAACAATTAAATGATGATGCTAATACCCACGATATTAACATGATTGATTCTTTCATAAAAGATATAACACTTTTGACTCTATATTCTGACCCTCGAGAGATGTGCTTGGCCCAGTCCCCTGACGTAGATGATGAAATGATTAGGGAGATAGATGTTATGCTTGATGTTGCGCTGGTACTTGAAGTTAACAGGTGGAGGCCACAATTTGAGAAATTTCCCCAAACCAATGTAGTGCCTCTACCGTCTAGCTTCAAAGCACCGAAGCTTGACCTAAAACACATGCGTGCTAATCTTAAATATGTTTGCTTAGGTCAAGATAAGACATACCCAGTGGTGATCTCTTCCCACATTGACAAAGAACAAGAGAGTATGCTTATTTGTACTCTCATTGAGCATAAAGGAGCCCTTGGATGGTCGATTCTAGACCTCGAAGGAATTGACCCTTTGATTTGTACTCACATCATTCATCTTGAGGTTAATGCGAAGACCTCCCGACAATCAAAATGTTGGCTAAATCCAAATATGAAGGAAGTGGTTAAAGGAGAGTTCCTTAAGTTGTTGGATGTGGGTATTATATATCTTATATCCGACAGTCAATGGGTGAATCCAACTCAGGTGGTTCCTAAGAAGTCCGGATTCTTTGTGTCTTTTCTTTCACATTCACTTTCTTTTCTTTTTAGATTCTCTAGTAGTCATTCTCCATACTTGGAATCTGCTCATCAGAAGATAAGAGGATCAGCTGCCTTTAGCCCGAAGATTGAACTTGTTACATTCCTTTCATATTGACTTAGTTTAATGGTATTGCCAATTTCAAAATGGGTGGACGTTATTTGTCTTACTTTGTTTGTTGTTGCTAGAGCTATGTCAGAAGACAAGAAGTATTCTTTGGCTCCCCTTGCTCTCTACTCTCTTTATAGGGCATTTGGAAATGTCGGGGCGCATTGCTCAAGTCTGACGATAGGAGCTTCTTCCTCATATACTTCGTGACACTATTTCTCTGGCTGGTTGGGCATATATTTTCCATGGACATATAATGACCCTAAGAAGGCTTACGTTAACCCTGAACACCCTCCTTTATATCACTACCTGGAGCGTAAGATGGTGAAAAGGACATATAATTGGATCATAGATAAGATTGAGAGTATAGTATCCATCGACTTCTTTTCATTTTATCCGTCGCATCAGGCCGAAGATAGAGAAGTCATAGATAACAACGATCTAGAGCTAGTTAAAAGGACCTTTTTGATTTGCATAAGATCTTGCAGCCTTCCTCTTCAAGAGGGAAGTGAGTTCTAGCGAGAACCTTATTACCCCAGCAGGTTTTCAAGACAGTTTGGCTACGATCAGACCATGCCACAAGTAGGAGAAGAAGTCACTCGTATAATGCATAACTGGGCTCTAATATGGAAAAACTTCCAGTGAGGACTTCAATTCTCACTTCATTCTCCCAAGCTTCGATCATCGATTGCAGGCTTCGTATGCTTGGATGTGTTGGTGGGTGCATTAGTATTACTTGGTGCATAATTGCTACCCTATTAATCATCCTATCTGGATTCCCCCTCCTAGATTGAGGAACTACAGACCAAAACAAGGAATTGCCTATTTTGTCGAGAGAGATGATTGGGTGACTCCCGGCCAAGTTTGCCGAAGAATTTCTCGGGAGTAGCCTTTTCAAGAGATAAAGTCGGTTCATACATTGGAGGGATGGATAGCCTTAAGATCTCCCTTGGACCGTATAAAGCGATCAAAAAGGTGAACTGCTCCTGCTAGCAAACTTGAAGCTCTTATTGGTCGCTTGTATTCTCCTACTCATAGAACAGAAGACTATGGATGCAGTTTCTCCCATTGAAGATCAGGCTATGACGGCAATCTCTCCCAGTACGGAAGATCAAGTTATGGCTATAGTCTCTCACATTGTGGAATTGATTCGCCATTCTCGACAACTCGTTCGTAAAATAAATCTCTATCTCCTGAAATCCAAGCTCAGCAAATTCCTCCTCCTCAGGGTACTCGTCTTTTTCCAGTAAAGATTGTTTATAAAGGTAAACAAACAATTTTTGAAGAGAGCTCATCAGATTACTCCGTGGAAACTTCAATCGGCGAGACGTCTTCTTCTACAAGTTTAATTGATGAAGGAAATGCCTTATTAAATGATAATCAAGAAGAAGATGCAGAAGTAGATATTGGTGAAGAAGGTGAAATCGGAGGTGATATCTCAATCACTATAGTTCAACGAGATGATCAAGATGTCTCTTCTCCCATCAAAGTAACTCATTTTGAAGAGGAACAACTTGATCATGGAGGTTCTAGTTATTCTCCGGGTGCAAATATTTTCATATCTTATGATGCTTTGTACTCTCCTTCTCCTGGGAGGCTATTGATGTAACTGAGAAGGGTCCTGCAACGCTTCTTGCTATTGCGGAGTTATCTGCATCAAGAGAAGCTGAAATTTCTTTGCTGGAAGTACAAACAGAGCCAAAAGCATTATTTCCCCTCACAATGTAGAAGTAAATCAGGATGTTTCACATATTCAACCAGCTGTTAATCTAGTTACTGATGTTCTGATCCATGTTGAGAAGGCTACTATTGCATGTCCTACCCCTATTCAGTTAGTTGCTCGGAGTCTGGAATTTCTTTCCGATCCAGTTGATATAGTAACTCCAACAACTTTGGACTCAAGCACTGGAGTCAAATAACTTTTTTTCAATGTTGTAACTGCCGTTGCAGACATTCCTGTATCTTCAGGGATAGAAACATCTTTTATACCAACTCTCGTCCTGCCCCCAAAGATGGTATACTTTTCTTTCCAATCTTTTGTTTCCATATATTTTAATATTGATATTCCTGATTATATTGTCTCCCTTTTTCTTTTTCAGTCGTAGTTGTTCCTTCTTCAAGTGGGTCAGGGGTTCTAATTCAGTACCAAGTATATTGGACAAAATTTCTTTGGACAAAGTGCCCTCGAATACGCTTCTACTTTTCAAGAGCTATTTCTGCCACAATAAGTGCCTTCAAAATCCTGAACAATGGCCATATCTTGATACTGTGCTAGCTATTCTTAATCATTCGGCAAGGGTAGCTCATGTTAATATTCTTCCCTTGCACAATTCTTTGTCTCATTTCTATGATTCGGTGAAGAATCTGGAGTCAGCTCAGAGCATAGGTATTGCACCAGAAAAATTGGAACACCAAGGAGAATTAGCATCTGTCAAAGAAAAAGTTTCTCGGACATTTACCATTTTATCTAGTTATAGTACTGAGTGTCAACCTCTCCAAGATAGGTTGAAAGCTTATAAACTTAATAGAATAATTATCCATAATCAAATTACCTTTTTGAACAAGGAGATTGCTTTGCTTGAAATCCGAGAACAAGAAGAAGAATCAAATATAAGCAAAGTCAAAGAGGAATTGGAAGTCAATGCTCATATCACTAATCTTGAAAGATCTGGGATGGCGAAGGATGAAGAAACTATTGCCCCTCTAGAGAAAGAATTGGTTGACATCCCCAATTAAGCCAATATCATTCATGAAGCTAAACTAGTGAATGCTGATGTAACAGTGAAAGGGCCAAGCTATATGCCCTAGAGGGGGGGTGAATAGGGCAGTGCCAAATAAAACTTAAAACAGTGGAATAATAAAAGATATAAATAATGATCTTTGAAATAATAACAATCTCAAAGCATATGAAATATGAGAATGATACTAAATTAGTTCTAAGGACAACCTTACACCAAAAACCAATGGCTTATGGTAGGACAACCTTATTTCTAGAACGATCTAGAAAACACAAATGATATGGAGAATAAATCAAGAATAACTTAAAGAAATAAATCCTAAGTTATTACACCATTCAACCACACTTGCTTGAAATGAAAATTACAACATTCACCCACAAAAGCAATTCACAATACTGAAGGAATAAATGAATAAAGAAATCAAGCACATCCACAACACAACGATATATAGTGGTTCGCCTATGTGTTCACCAATCGTTAGCCAACAGCCACACAGAATGCTACTCCACTCCTAATATCATCACACGGGGATATTGGCATGCACTATCAAAATAGGTTTTCACTGAGTTCACCCAAAACCTTCACAATTGTGTCTTTTTATCTCGGGCTTACACAATCCAAAAACCCCCACAACTGAAGTTTTCGGCTCTCCTCGAGATAACAAAACAATGAGATTTTTCTGGCAAATCTCAAAGAAAACCAGAGAAAGTAAATTACAAAGTAAATTACCTAGATCTCCTTTTGAAGTAGCCCAGTAGAACCAATCGGAGTAGATGAATGATACGTCGTTCAATGTCCAATACTCACGTAAAGAATGGTTCTATGTCTAATTAATTTTAGATTAAATCAAGAAGAGCAAGGTCTATTTGATTTTGATCCCTGAAGAAGGAATATCACAAATTCCTCTTTTCTAAATAAGATTGGAATATGGATCAAAATCACAATAGAAAAATGCTAACAAAAGGAATATTAAATATGCACAATAGCTTAAAAAAATAATCACTACTTATCTCAGAGTATAGCCTTAAATCGTTTGAATTGAATGGAATGGAATGAATAAACTCTGAAATTCATGCACTATTTATAGCCTCAAAAATCCCATCTTCAACTGGTCTTAGAATCCTAGGATTGGTCGTAGCGTCAAAGATTTTGAAAGATTTCTGTGGGATTAGATTTGCTATACTCACGACTAGTCTTAGGTAGTCTACGACCGGTCGTGGACCACCTACAACTGGTCGTGAGACACCTACGACTGGTCGTGATACTCGAGATAAGTCGCTGGAGTTCGAGTCGTAGAACTAAGACTGGTCGAAGGATGAGTCGTAGGACTTCTCAGGACTAGTCGAAGCAAGTCCAGGACTAGTCGAAGGATAACCAGGAAAATTCAAATATCTTTAACAACCTAGTACTGGTCCTGAGAAACCTAAGACTGGTCGAAGCAAAGCTAGGACTGGTCTTAAGATTTTTAGGACTGGTCTTAGAACAGTCACACCAAGTAAATTAAAATATTCGTATTATGTATCCAGAATGACCTATCATATAGACCAACCTAAGGTCAATCTAAGGTCAAACAAACCTTGAGTGAGATGGACATTGAAGTCTTGAAGGTCTGTATTCTCAGATGATCTTGAAGTAGAAGCTTGAGTCGAGTTGATGGTCTTTCTCGAGCTTGGTACATTCTTGACTTGTCTTGATGAAGTCTTCTAATCTTGAACTTGATAGAAACAAACTTGGAGTCTTCTATTGTTGTAGACTTCATTCATGACATGTCTTGCAAGCATTCTTCATTTTTGATCTTGTCTTGAAAACATTCTTCATTCATAATCTTGTTTTGAAAACATTCTTTATTCATGATCTTGTCTTGAAGTAGTGTGTAGTCACAAACAAGAAACACAAGAAGTACAAGACATATAGGTTTTGGCACTACAAAATTTGACAACCAAAGGGATATGAAATCATAGCACTAACAATCTCCCCCTTTGTCAATTTTGTGACAAAAACACATTTATAAATATAAGAGTAAAATGAAGAAAGAATCATGAGCCATCAGAGTGAGAAAAAGAAATACTCTACTCCTCCTAAGTGAGTATAAACAATCAACCATTTTCAAGTAATCACTTTCTCCCTTTCTCCCTTTCTCCCCCTTTCCATACTACTCCCCATTTTTGTCACAAAATGACAAGGGAAGGCCAAAGGAGAGAAGAGAACACCATATCAAGAGTCAAGATTTAATTATCAAAATAGTACAACACTTCAATGTCATCAATCCAAACCATATAACCAAAGTCATCAAACGTAATAATAAAATAGAATCCATCATATTCAAACCAAAAATAAAATAAAATAAAAATCCACCTAATCAGATCCAGATGAAGGAGCAGGGATGGTTGGATCAATCTAATGTAAACCCCTATTAATGCGACAAAGATATTTTCGCATATATTTAAATTGCATATCATGGGTTACACTCAGGTTATCAACCTTCTCCTCCAGTGCACTTAGACGTGTATCATAACCAGAAGATGGATCGTAATCAGAATCATTTTGGGAGTCAGTTTCAATTTCTTCAAATATATCATCCATATTTATATCAGCCTGTGGAGGAAGATCAGCAGCTTCTCCTTCATTTCCAGCTTCAGCACCTTCACCCCCACCTTCATAGAATTGACTAGGAAGCAAATCCAACTTCATCTTATTTAAATTAGTATTATTGAATAAAAGATGGTGAATTGGTGCCTCATTCTCAGGTAAAGCAACGAGCATATTTGTGGCTAAACAAGTCATAAGATAACCAAATGGAATATCACTATGACCCGGATGAAGACGAAACTGAATGATAAAATGACATATCAAAGAAGGTAAACAGACAACCATGCCGGACACAACAGAGTGCAATACCCGAACCATGAAGGCAGTTAACTCGGTTTTATTACCTGACCGAGGATATACATTTGAAGTGAAGATCTGGTGCAAAACTCTGTATCTGGGTAATAAAAATTTTGAAGGGAGCACATTTCCTTTGTGTGTCCAATGCACTTCCATATTGCATAAATCTCTTGTCAACGTTTGTTTTTCCGGTTCTGATGGTTTGTCATATAATGTATGAATCGGAATACCTTCATCTTTGACAGGTATATCCATAATACCTGATATCAAATGTCGATCTATCAAAAATTTCCCTTCTCTAGTAGCAATTGAGAACGTTAAATTATCAAGGGAAAAATCAGAGATACATGCAACCATAGATTGTGCAATGGATTGGTATGTAGGCCCACCCCAAAACAAATTATTAGTCCAGCCAACAGATTCAAGGAGAGGTGTAATCTCAAATTGTTCAATGTGACCGAGACTTACAGGACGCTCAACGATAACTTTACGATTACGTAACTCTTGTACATCATTGGGATCATCTTCGGGTGACCGAAGGTGCCGTCTTGTTATAGATGTAGATCTAGATGAAGATGGACCACGGGATATTTTCTTTTTCCCTCTAACATCTATTTTCAACAAGATTTACCAAGGACCAAGCACAAAGAACACTAGAAGTGGTTTGTTTCTCTAGATCAGATTTTTAGAGAGGAAACCCTAAACAATCAACAAAAGACAAGATCTAGCTTATGGAATAAACAAATCAAAGCATAGAAAGCATAAATCTTCAATAAAAATGAAGAAAAACGACTTATCTTGAAGAAAATCATGAACTCTCAAGACTGGTCGAGCCACGACTCGTCGAAGGAAGAAGAGGAAATGAAGAACAAAGAGATTTTCCCCAAATTATATGATGCTCACGATCTCTACAACCGGTCGAGTGCAGTCCACGACCGGTCGAGTCAGGACCGATCGTGTATGACAAAGGCCGGTCGAGCATCGACAAAAATAAATATTTTTATGCATAAATTGAAATTTATTCACATAAAAATTTAAAATATAGTACACTATGATACATGCAGACAAGTATATTCAATTTAAAATGCACATACCAAGATCAAATTTCATTTTAGTAAACCCGCTTTTGTCGAAAGCGGTTTAGTAAATATATCAAACAAGTTGGACATTAGTTGGAATATATTCCAAAGAGATAGCTTTTTCTTCAACTAATTCACGAATGTAATGATACCTAATGTCAATATGCTTAGTACGCGAATCTTTGAATTGGATTTTTGGAAATATTGATAATCGAATTATCACAATGTAAGATCATTGAATCTTGATTAATTCCATAATCGCTTAACATGCATTTCATCCATACGAGTTGTGTACATGCATATCCTCATTGGTTCCAACTAATGTTAATTTGCGATACTCAAAAGGATTACCAAGAAGTGGAAAGCGATATTGAACTTTGCTTCTTGCTAAACCAAGAAACCAAACAATTTCCAATGTAAAAACAACCACCACTGGTTGATTTTCTATCATCAATATTACCAGCCCAATCAGCATCAGAATACCCAACTAATTTAACATTAGTATCAAAAGGATACCAAAGACCCAAATTAGTTGTACTTGCGACATACCTAATAATCTGTTTGACAGCAGTAAGATGTGAATATTTAGGATTTGAAAATGAAGATTCTCAAAAGACTCTTGGGCCAAGAGATTCTCAAAAGACTCTTGGGCGCAGAGAATTCATGTGATAGGATTTGAAAATCTGTTTGTAGCATACTTGATCAGATTGAGATGATCAGAAGCTATTAGGCTCTGATACCACTTGAAAGGGCCAAGCTATATGCCCTAGAGGGGGGATGAATAGGGCAATGCCAAATAAAACTTAAAACAGCGGAATAATAAAAGATATAAATAACAATGCTGAAATAATAACAATCTCAAAGCATATGAAATATGAGAATGATACTAAATCAGTTCTAAGGACAACCTTACACCAAAAACCAATGGCTTATGGAAGGACAACCTTATTTCTAGAACGATCTAGAAAACACAAATGATATGGAGAATAAATCAAGAATAACTTAAAGAAATAAATCCTAAGTTATTACACCATTCAACCACACTTGCTTGAAATGAAAATTACAACATTCATCCACAAAAGCAATTCACAATACTAAAGGAATAAATGAATAAAGAAATCAAGCACATTCACAACACAACGATATATAGTGGTTCGCTTTGTGTGTTCACCAATACCACTTTGAATGGCTAGCCAACACCACAGAATAACTTTACTCCACTCCTAATATCCTCACTCTATTGGGGGATATTAGCATGCACTATCAAAATAGGTTTTCACAAGTTCACCCAAAACCTTCATAATTGTGTCTTTTATCTCGAGCTTACACAATCCAAAACCCCCACAATCTGAGTTTTCGGCTCTCCTCGAGATAACTTCAAAACAATGAGATTTTTCTGGCAAATCTCAAACAAAACCAGAGAAAGTAAATTACAAAGTAAAATACCTGGATCTCCTTTTGAAGTAGCCCAGTAGAACTAATCGGAGTAGATGAATGATACGTCGTTCAATGTCCAATACTCACATAAAGAATGGTTCTATGTCTAATTGATTTTAGATTAAATCAAGAAGAGCAAGGTCTATTTGATTTTGATCCCTAAAGAAGGAATATCATAAATTCCTCTTTTCTAAATAAGATTGGAATATGGATCAAAATCACAATAGAAAAATGCTAACAAAAGGAATATTAAATATGCACAATAGCTTAAAAAAATCACTACTTATCTCAGAGTATAGCCTTAAATCTCTTGAATTGAATGTAATGGAATGAATAAACTCTGAAATTCGTGCACTATTTATAGCCTCAAAAATCCCATCTTCGACTGGTCTTAGAATCCCAGGACTGGTCGTAGCGTCAAAATTTTGAAAGATTTCCACGGGATTAAATTTGTTATACTCACGACTGGTCTTAGGTAGTCTACGACCAGTCGTGGACCACCTACGACTGGTCGTGAGACACCTACGATCGGTCATGATACTCGAGATAAGTCACTGCAGTTCGAGTCGTAGAACTACGACTGGTCGAAGTATGAGTCGTAGGACTTCTCAGGACTGGTCGAAGCAAGTCCAGGACTAGTCGAAGGACAACCAGAAAAATATGAAAATTTGTAACAACCTAGCTTAGGATCACTACTTATTCTGAGAAACCTAAGAATGGAATGGAATGCGGTCCTCGAAAGCAAAGCTAGGATTGGTCGAAGGCCGGTCTTAAGATTTCTGACCGTGGTCTTAAACAGTCACACCAAGTAAATTAAAATATTCGGATTATGTATCCAGAATGACCTATCATATAGACCAACCTAAGGTCAATCTAAGATCAAACAAACCTTGAGTGAGATGGACATTGAAGTCTTGAAGGTCTGTATTCTCAGATGATCTTGAAGTAGAAGCTTGAGTCGAGTTGATGGTCTTTCTCGAGCTTGGTACATTCTTTACTTGTCTTGATGAAGTCTTCTAATCTTAAACTTGATAGAAACAAACTTGGAGTCTTCTATTGTTGTAGACTTCATTCATGACATGTCTTGCAAGCATTCTTCATTTTTTATCTTGTCTTGAAAACGTTCGTCATTCATAATCTTGTCTTGAAAACATTCTTCATTCATGATCTTGTCTTGAAGTAGTGTGTAGTCACAAACAAGAAACACAAGAAGTACAAGACATATAGGTTTTGGCACTACAAAATTTGACAACCAAAGGGATATGAAATCATAGCACTAACAAACAGTTCAATTGGAAGAGGATTTGCAAAAAATATGTAACAACATTGAGCATATCAGAAGACTTGTGAAATTTTGTTCTTATCAACATGTATAATCTTTTTATTTGTAAAATTCACACAGTTTATGAATGAATTTCAATACTTTTTTTCTCAAGATATACTTTTTTCTTTTGATCATAATATAATGATCATATTCTTAAAGATTTTATGAATATAGTAAATGATCTAGCATATGCTTATAAGATGTTTACTTTATTGTTGTTCTTAATCATGTTTTAATAAGATATGCGATTTTTATCATATAGTAAAATGACAATCTATTTTGATTATTTGTGTCATGTCACCTATATGGTTTCTATTTCAATGGATGGAGCTAATTTTAATTTCAGTTAATTTCACATACAGTTTAAGTTCTTGAGTAGTTGGAGCAATCACAATTTTTTATACTCTTAAGTGGTTGGAGTCAGGGTCTTACGTGAATGGCCTTTGTAACTCTCATAAGTTCATTAAACCACCATAGCCGAAGAGTTTAAAACCGTGATCCATTAGAGGGGCCCAGTGAAGCCACCGGGGTAGTGAACTCGATAGGTTTTACGCACATGGTTGGCCGCAGTAACTCTCTAGAGTTCACAGGGCTTACAAGGCTACCTTAAGAGTACCAAATCCAAGGTAGTCAGCCCATCGATGAGGGGATATCTCATTTAGAGGACCCCTCCCCATGAGTTTCTACTGAAATCAAGCCAAGAATTTGGGGGGCGGACGAGCTAGAGAGCACACACAGCAGCCCACTTTTTCTTCGTCTACAAGGTCCAACCCATTCACAGGAGGGCATTTTCTCTTACCATCCCCTATGGCGCTGTCAGAAGCTGTATAAAAGGCATTGGTCTCATGCGTGGTTGGCCTTATAGGCACACTCTGCCGCCCGCATGGGTCTAAGCACGTGATGGCCTTCATGGGCTTTTTAGGGCCACTGGCTTTTCATTGCTACCTGCATATTATTTAATACATCGCCGATCATTATAGGTATTATGTGTGGTTGGCCATATAGGCGCACTCCGTTACTGTAAATGATAAATCGATTCATGATATATCGCCATTGTTGATTAATATTTCTAATAATATTTATGGTTGAAGTAGTGAGTGTATCATCTTGGCCATAATATCAATTTGATGATAATGAATTTGGCGATAACCGGCTGTGCTTGGTGATAATTGACGATTATATCAATATGATAATAATCATCGGCATTTGGTGACAATTGACAAAAAACTTTGATATGCTTGACAATTTGCCTTTATTCATTCATATATGAAGGAGAATACATGACATTTCTTTTTGAGGCTTTTTCATCATTTTGCATGTCTTGCCCCCTTTTGATTGGGAATGATTATTTTGATAATCTTCGGAATCAAAATCTTAGTTGCCTTCAGGGATAATATATTTTGATGAAGCGGGCATTGACAGGTATAATAATGCCTTGTCCATTTTGATTCACAAATCGATAGGCTCCATTCTATTATACTTCAGTTATTACGTATGGACCACCTCATCTGGGATCGAACTTGCCCCCTATTCTGCAAGTAATCACTATGGGTCTTTTCAACATTAACACCAGATCACCTTTCTTGAAGGAGCGATGTTTGATTTTTTATCAAAGGCAGCGAAAATTATTGCCTGATATAGTTCTAATCGCTCCTGAGCTGCTTCCATTTTTCGTCAAGCAAATCTAACTCGGTCAGCCTTGTTTTTGCATTTTCATCGTCTGTGAGTGATTGGAGTACTGCTACTCTGAGCGATGCGACTTGCATTTCGATAAGAATGACAACTTCAATGTCATAAACCAGTGAATACAGCGTAGCTTTTGTTGCAGTACGATGAGATGTTCTATAAGCCCATAGAGCCTCTTGTAGCTTTTCGTCCCAATCTCGCTTATTTCATATGATGGTTTTCTTCAATATTTTCCCAATTAAAGACCTCTTTTAGCCCGTTCACTGGCGGATAGTAGAGTCTTGAGAATGAATGATAAATGTCAAATTTCTAGCATAATTTCTCCATACCCCTATTCTTGAAAGGAGTGTCATTATCAGTAACGATTCTTTTTAAAATGCCATGGCGATATATTATTGCATGACAGATAAAATTCACAATGTCTTTCTCTTTGACATTTCACAGTGCGGACACTTTGATCCTTTTGGAAAAATAAATCATTGCTGCCATAATATATTGTCATCCTTTTGACGAATGCAAATTTATAGGACCAATGACATCAAGTCCCCATGTTGCGAAGGGCCGCGAAGTTATCGAATGATGAAGGTCTTGAAGGGAGACACGTATGACATCGCCGAGTATCTGACATTCATGACACCGTTTCACGTAATCGACGGCGTCTTTGAACATTGTGGGCCAGTAATAACCAATTCAGTGTATCCGATGAAATAGATTCCGGCTAGCCTGATGTGCTCAACCTTCTCCTGAATGGGCTTATTGCAATACTTGATTTGTTCTTTTGTATTCATGCACCATAACAACATTTCATTATGGGATCTTTTGTATAACACTTCGCTACATATGATGAATTTCTTCAATCTCTGCTTAATTTGTAACTTCCGTGTTGGATCTTTTCACAGTATGTCATATTTGAGATAATATAAAAGGCTGACGTTAATCGTCTGTAGTGATCTCTAAACATGATACGAGAAGTGCTTCAAAAACTTCATCGATGGCTTATGATGATGGTAAGAACCTTCTTTCTTTAATCATCACTTGAAGGGGACTCCGATCAGGATAGGATAGAGTTGTGGCCAAGCTAGTTAATGCATCTGCCCTTATATTCTCGTATCACGGTATATACTTGATTTCGACGTTACGGAATTATTCTAGCAATTCTTGTGCTCATTGACAATACAACAGGAGTTCTTGTTTTCTTATTTTGAATTCCGTCGTCAGCTAATTTATCACCATTTTAGAGTCCCCAAATATTTGTAGTTCTTTTATTTTCATTTCCCGCGTTATTTCCATCCCTATGATAAGAGCTTTATATTTGGCCTTATTACTAGTACATGCAATACCCAATGTGAAGGAATATGGTAGCAAATCACCCTGAGGACTGATGAATATCACTCTTGCACCTATTCCAGAAGTTCGAGAGGCACCATCAAAGTATATTTTCCATGAGTTTGCCAATTTAATCATCATTACCTGTTCATTTGGGAAATCATCATTGATCGTTTCGTTGTCTGTTACAGTATGAGACATTGAGAAATCTGTCACTGCCTATCCTTTCACTACTTTTGTTGGATCAAAGGTGATCGTATATTCTGACAGCAATAACCATCCATTTGGCCATTCTTCTTAATGACATCAGTCTTGTCATTAAGAATTTTATGTGATTTGCGCGTGAGATCAGGATAATGTCATGAGAAAGGCGGTAATGCCTTAATTTCTGCACCGTAAATATTAGCGCCATGCATATTTTCTCAATAGGCAAAGACCATTAGCAGTCATGGCAATCATCTTGAGCTTGGAAATCCCAGCTTGGGTTGCAGCCAAGACCATCGGCGGCCGTGGCAATCAGTGGCCAACCGCTAATCGCGATGGCGACAGGCTTTGAGTAGGATGGTCAAACCTCCCGCCACGTGAGATGGAGTTGGAAATGACTGACGCATCTAAAATTCCTGACGGTACCAGAAGGCCTGACTAAAACACAAAAATGCCAGTGGCAAAGTAATAAAGCCGAAGCAAGAAAAGATAGAGAAGGGACCAAAGCACCTCCTTAACCGGAGACCAGGCTACCACATCCATTCTGAAAGGTTACCTCGCACAAAGAATAGGTGGCGGTAAACACGGTCAATGCCATAATATTACCCACTGAGCAAGAAAGCGAATATCCTCTAAAAAACATTGAGAAGCTTGGGGTCATAAAGAAGATGACAATGTTAGCAACCTATTCGACTACTTCAGTGAGGACCGCTTTCCCATGGAAGAATGGTAATCCGACGAACTTGTATCCACTGTAAATATGTTAAGGGAGACGGTAGTCAATTTTTTAGATGAACCTACGGGTAACAGAACCCCCAGTTAGACTAACAATGCCGAGTCTGATACACTAGTGGGGCAAGGTTTGGGGAGCATCATTGTGTTTAGTTCGTTACCACCTATGATATTTCATTGCAATATGGTACTTACTTTGCCATGTGATATTCAAGCATTGGAAACTCAGACAAACACAATGCCCGGGGATGTAGAGGAATACACTCCCCTGATTATTATACAACATGCTTCTTTTCTATATGAAGAAGAAAAACAAGGCAAGGCATTATGTGCTAATAAGGTCATTGTAGCGACCGATGGTACTACCGACAGAGTGATCGTGATATACCCACTACTGACATGACGCAACATCTCAAACCATTATATATATATATATATATATATATATCAACCCTTCTAGATGGCTGCCCTATTATTAGGATTCTAGTAGACAATGGAGCCGCAGTTAACTTATTACCAAAAAGAACGATGGCCAGATTAGGAAAAATTGTGGCTGACTTAAATCTTTCTGAAGTAACTGTCAATAATTTTTCCGGTCATGTTACTAACACACATGGTGTTTACCAATCAACCTTACTGTGGGTACTAAGTCTATCCTAGCACCATTCTTTGTAGTTGACGCATCGTCAAGTTACAATGCTTTATTAGGAAGAGACTAGATTCATTCTTTTGCATGCATTACATCTTCTCTTCATTAGTTTGTTATTTTTTGCAATCAAGACAGGGTCGAACTCGTCTTGCTAGATAATAAACCTTTTCCGGCCACATCGAATGCTAATGAAGCCTAATATTATGAGGCAAGCAATAGGGTAATTAAGAATATTTATAGGAAAATAATATGAGGGAATCCACGCGAATGGCACATCAAGTTGTGTGAGGCTTTATGGGCTTATAGAATATCACCTCGTACCAGCACGGGGGTTAGTCCATTTATGCTGACTTATGGGCACGAAGCGATTTTACCCATGGAAATCATGGTCTCATCATTGTGAGTTGCTCATCAATCTAAATTGAGCCCACCCGAGTTTATAGAAGCAATGTTGGCTAAACTTGAAGGATCAGATGAAGCTCGTATCAAGGCATTAGATTCCATCATAGCCAATAAAGAGACCATAGCCCGAGCATACACCAAAAGAGTTAAAGGAAAAGCTTTCAATGCAGGAAATACAGTTTAGAAGATGGTCCTACCCATCGGTCAGAAGGGCTGACCATCAGGGAAATTGTCTCATACATGGGATGGACCATATACCATCGAATAAGTGTTCAGGGGAGGAGCATACCTCCTAAAAGATCTATATAGTAATGTTGCTCAAGCACCTATAAGATTTCTATAGGTTGATTTCTAAAATAGTATTTCCCTCACATTACAAATCAGTCCGAGCTAGTTCAGTAGGAGAAATTTTTAAAGTAAAAACCTTGAATGAGAGTCTAGCATGAATGTTTAAATAAAGGTCTAGAGGCCATAAGTTTTACCAACATTGGGTAAGAAAAGCGAAAAATAAAAAATAAAAATAAATAGAAAGGACAGCAATGGGGCTACCCCTTAGCCCATTTTGCATGAGCAAAAGCCCGAGCAGCGTCACACTTTACGTCTCTCGCTCGATTCTTCGTTTCACTCCAAGACACTCCTTGGCTTATAAAGTCTAATGTGGTACGTTCATTGTAAGCCAGATGTCGGTCAATGTCAACTTGTTCCAATTCAGGCGATCGTTTCTCAGCCTCACTGGTTTCTGTACATCCCTTATAAAGAGCTAGCTGAGCCTCCATGAATGCAATTAGCTCAATACTCTCTAGCCGATCGCGATGAGGGTAGAGCCTATTGGTGTCAACCAAGTCGTCAACGAGTCAATCACACGAATGCTTCAAACTTCGCAACATTCTTTGATCGAACTCATGTTCATAAGTCCAATGCAATTAGTTCTTCCAGCCTTCTTTGGAATGGGCTAGCAAAGTCCCATATTGGGCACTGAGGGCTGACAACCAATTTCAAGTGGTCGTACATCGTTCATCCTCCGCATTTATTGTTGCATATTCTTCCGCAAGTCGTCTGAGTTTGGAGAAGATGTCCAAGATCTGCCAAGGAAGCCTTTTTTTCTTAGGAATATTTCTGATATCCTTGAGGAAGGAAAGGCGTTCATCTGTCGAGGAGAAGTGTGAGAAGGATTATATACCTTCCTCAAAGAATTCATCTAGACTTTTAAAGGAAAAACTTAAGTAATCCATTGGAAGAGTGATCTCTCTTGCTAAGATGACGATTAAGGTTAGTCCATTTAATTTTGAAGCTCTTCTTTTATAAATTGAGCTTAAAGAGTAGCATTTAATGTGTATAATTAGCTAAGTGGCATTTGGGTATTCGATATTAAAGGAGCGATTCCGATGATCATGGGAAGGTGGCGGGACAAGCGGGGCTCATCTAAGAAGAATGACACGAACTTTCAAGTGGTAGAATGTCATGTACACATTTTGAAGTACTATGCATGCATCTCATAAAGTTGATATATGCAGACGATCAATGTAATCGGTTCTTGCTTTAAGGCTATGACCATCTCGACATCTAATTTAGACGGATAGAGCCACCCGATTTTGACTAGGCTAAATATAATTGTCGTAATGACGACTGGTTGCCTTGTTAACAAAGTTAAGTTATAAAAGAATCGGTTGTGAATACATCATTCTCATGATTGCAAGGTAAGTACACAAAAAGTCTTCGATTGGTCAACATCATTTTATCTCATCTTTGCTAGTTTTAAACTGCATGATTACATGAAATTGTGAAAACCTTTCTATAAGTATGGATCACATCAAGGACAAGGTCAATTCATTATAAACAATAGGGTTAAGGAAGAAGAGGATGGAGGGGACATGTTGCTGGTGAAGAAGATGGTCAGGGTTACGACCATAAACCTCCTCTTAGTCAGATGCTTCTGTTGAGTGTCAAATATTGCATATTTCCAATTATTTATATCTTGGTTTTATGAACATGATAATGCTTAATAGGTATATTTTATACATGTTTGTATTGCTAGGTGAATCTGGGAGCTTGGATTGAAAAGAATATTAAAAGAATGGATTTGATGCTCAAGAATCACCAAGGCAAATAATGAATCTTAGGAGAATAAGAATGAAGAATTCACATGCCAAAGATCCAAGTAAACCAAGTACAAATGATAAAGAAAAGACCAGAGAAGATTGTTTGATCCACAGTAGAAAATAGACAGGTTCGGTCCCACCGAAGCAATGTTCAGTTCGATTAAAATCTCACAAAACAGTCCAACAACCAACGATGAAATTTAGAGCTAATTCAGTTCGACAGAAGGATAATTCGGTCGGACCAAATCTAAGTTTGGTGCAACCGAATGAAGGATTTGGTGCAACTAAAATTGCACAAAAAACTCCAATGAAGAACGATGAATTTTAGAGTTAATTCGATTCAACCGAGGAATAATTTGGTCCAATTGAACCCAAGCTTGCTGTGATCAAAATCAAGACACTACTAAAACAGAATCCTATCATGATTCGAACTTGACTGTAGTCTGACCGAAAGTGACTTTGGTCCGACCGATGCGTAACGTGGCTACGTAAATTTGAGGCGCTTTAAAAGTCGATCCAAGTAAAGGCTATAAATATGGGTTTCTTGAGGAGTTCTAGACCAAATTAGGGTTTAAGGAGCAAAGCTAAAGGGTGGAGCAGCCTCCCAAGAGTTTTTCTTCCTCATTCTTAGTTTATTTTCATGTTTTGTTTAAGAGATTTGGTTTTAATCATGTCCATGGTTAACTAAACCTCTTAGCTAGAGCTAAGAGGTGAAGCTTGTAGCGTATTGGGATGTTTATTTTGCTTTGATTCTTGTTTATGTTGAACTTCATTGATTTTTAGTTTGAATTTAAAGAATATTTTTAGTTTTCTATGGTTTATTGTGAATTAAATTACAATAGACCCTGCGATAGCTTTGAATATCTTATTTTCATTATGAGATTGTGAGATAGGAAAATCCTGTTGTTCACCATCATCTCATGGGCATAGTAAGATGATGGAATCCCTTTCAATCATCACAATACTTCTTCATGTGAGAACTAATTTAATGCGAAGTTTATATTGTGCTTCAATTATTTTATCTTCCAGCTAGATAGGATAGGACTTCTATTCCAGTTGTGTTTATTGAATCAAGCAAGGTCGCATATTGATAGCTACAAGTGGATCCTTGGCACTCTAGTTCCCTTTTGATATTTGATAAATCTTTCACAATTAGTTTCTTTCATTCTAGATTTAGGTTTAGATATTATTCTAGTTCTAATTCTAGTTATTTTTAGAATACGTACAAGTTTAGTCCCTGTGGATTTGACCCCGGTCTCACTAGGTTATTACTAAATCGCGATCATGCACTTGGGGTTGTGAACAAGTTCTTTGCGCCGTTGCTAGAGATTACGGTTGCATTTTTATGAGATTAATTGGTATTAGAATTATGTTAACATTAGGGTTTATTTTTTTAATATGCTTTTAGGTTATAATTTTCTCTGGAATTGTTTTTAAAAGACTAACATTGTTTTTCTGTTTTGTAGGATCCTAACATAACGACTTTTATCTAGTAAATTCGTTCCAATTCTCTCTTTCTTTTAGATTTCTTATTTGCTTTAGTTTTCCTTTTTCTTAGTTATTAGTTGTTTAGAATTTGAGGGCTATGAGTGTTTCATGCCCCAGTTGGTTCATAACAATATTCTTCGTCTCTCGAGTGAAGGAGGATTAGTTGAAGGGTTGCCTATCCATCACTGGATTAGACATCACATGAGATCCTCCGAGTCAATAGAAGTGATGACTGCATATCAACCTCAACACCAGTTGAGGAAGCCTGAGATGAGAACGAGGAGCACCATGCACCCCCTCCTCGTAGTCTACGAGATTATTTACAGCAGGCGGGGGTGAGCACACCTTTGTCACGCCCCAAACTCAGAAATCGGATTCACAGGAATCCCGATCGCCGAATTCGGTGCCGACAGCGTTCGTAGTACCCCATTTTGGCTCTTAGTGTCCATACGCTAGATTCTGATCCTAGAATCCTACAAGGAATATTTTTTTGTACATTTAACTCGTAATAAGCATAACCACAAGATTACCCAATTCACAATGGCAACATCATCATCACATATCCACTAATATAATCATTTGAGTACAATACTGAAAGGGAAATACATAAATTGAAAATCAAGCTCCAGAAGATCGTTGCACACTCCAAGCTTAACACTGCTGCAACCTAACATCACTTGCACGCATCTATCATGCATAAGCTTATAGAAAGCTTAGAGGGTGGTGTAAGTGTGTGCACAAGGTAAGTGCCAAGTATTCAATACAATACCATCATCATACAATACCGAAAATAGTAATTCATAAATCGTACAATATCAGAATAAGCAGAAATGCAGACAAGATCATGAATTATAGAGTAAGCAAAAATACTGAAAAGATCATAAATCATACGATAACAGAGTAAGCGGAAATGTGGACAGTAAATGAGTCAATCAATATCAGAATACGCAATATAGAACAGTTATGTAAATGAGGAGTCATAAAGAGCCAAATATCATATGTCGAGGATGCGATGCAATATGCAATTCCTGATGAGTTCACGAATAGCGTCAGCCATATCTAGACCATATAAATGTAGAGACACAGTAACCCAAAATGTCATATGTCGCGGATGTAATGAAATATGCGGTGCAAATGGAATGATCATGCTAGAGTGTGAAGTCAGGATAATAGTACATAGTATCGAAGGCTATGGGGTCCATCATAAGGGACTCCTATCCAAACCAGTCCTATACCTAAATTTGGATAGTTAGACTCAGTGTAGTAAATTCCTAATCTCAGGTTAGTCACATGCCCCAATCGAAATCCTGGCCATTACGAAGGTACACGTAACAAATAATCGTGCACCACCAGCCCAAGTGGATAGTGAATGAATGAATGAATGAATGAGTATGCAACTCATGCTCAATACGTTCACATATCAGTACAATTCATCTCTAGGATCATCACCGAGGTTTAGTACACTCTATATGCAAACTGTTGTCCACTGACGTGCGACCATGCAAGTGGAAGAGATCTCACTATCCACCTGGCCAGTAGTCAACCAATATCTACCTGGTACATTGATAGTGGACCCATTCACAAGTTGGTCAAACTAAGCCTAGTTATGCCCCCCTACCCTTAAGTGGGTAAGGCCACACCCCTCCCAACCGACCACAACACAATAGGAGACGTGGCCTCCTGGTATTCGACACTCGGGCGCTCATGTATCCACTCGGTCTTGATGTTGGGGCATCCACTAGTACTAAGAGGGTTTAGAGATTTTCACCCAAGGCCATCTATGGTAGCCCAATGTTAGAACATATTTTCGGTGTCCCATCTAACCATCCATGATATGCCTGTAGAGGATACGGCTCTGATGTCACTAGGGCGTACAGTAATCACAATGCAAGATGCATGAGTCATACAATCCAGTCATGCATTAATCTTGTGCATATCATGCGCTCATGTGAGATAATCTCCTCCTACCAAGGAGTCTCATAACGACCTACCCAATGACATATACAATGGTCAACCACATCTCATAACAAACATGCAGATGATGCATATGGGCATGTATTATGATGTTGTGTTGTCACATACTCATAATCAGTATCAATAACTAATATCGACAATCGTCCTCGACAATGTGAATGTTTAACCAACATTGCCCCCAAGGAATAGCCCACATAGAGCCTAACATATAGTGGACCCATGGCCTCACACAAGGGCTAATTATACAACACCATGGCCTCACTCAAGTGCTGAATACACATCACAACGGGGCTCAAATATGGGCTGAATGCACATCACAATGAGCCTCAACTACGGGTCATAGATACATCATATAGGTCTTGACAATCGGCCTTAGCAATCGAAATCGGCCTCAACAATCGGAATCAACATTCAGAATCGGCCTCGATACTTGGTACCAATAATCAACACCAACAATTTGCATCGATAATTGGCACCGACAACCAGCATATATAACCAAGGCGAGGTCCATAGATGGACAACCAATCAAACATAATATAAAGATCGGCTATCAACTATGATTATATCAAATCTGGTTGCACGGAGCCATCCGTCTAAGGTGAATGGGGCCCACTTATTTGCGTTAACCCATGAAGAGAATGGCCTAACAAGGCCTAAGGAAAGGTCACAATGAGGATATCTAACCGTCATTGGCCATCAATGTGGACATCTAACCAACATTGCTCCTAAGAAGTGACCTACATAGGTCCAAACATATAGTGGGCCCATGGCCTCACATACAATCACGATGGGCCTCATTTACATCACATCGGCCTCGTCATGTGGGCCAACATACATCACTTTGGGCCTCATACAAGGGCTACATACACATCACTTTGGGCCTCATACAAGGGCTACGTACACATCACTATGGGCTGCATCACATGATCCTAATACATGTAACGGTGGGCCACGTCTCCTGGGCCTAATACACGTCACGGTGGACTGCATCTCATGGGCCTAATACACATCATGATGGGCTATATCGCATGGGCCTCGAATACATCACAATGGGCCATGACATATGGGCCAAAAATACATCTCAGTGGGCCGCAACACATGGTTCTCATAAACATCAAATGGGTTGCACTATATGGGCCTCATATACATCAAATGGGCTATACTATATGGGCCTCATATACATCAAATGGGCCGCATCACATGGTCTGCACCAATGGGCCAATATACATCAAGTATGCTGCATCATATGGACCTAGAATACAACTTAATGGGCCACGCCAAAAAGAGCCACATATACATAGCAGACGGACCCTGCACGTGCGCCTAATATACATAATAGGTGGACTCTGGGCCTCATCAAATCAAGTTGGACCGCATTAATGGGCCGCACCAATGGGTCTCATAACATCAAGTGGGATTCGTTAATGGGCCGCACCAATGGGCCTCATATACAACAAGTGGGCCCCAAATATACAACAAGTGGGCCTCAAATATACATTACAGGTGGGCCCTATCACATGGCCGGGCAGTGTGGATGAATCACATCCATCAAGGTGGGAGCGGTAGAAGGACGGCGTGGACATAAAATACATACATCATGGTGGAGTCCTCATCACCATCCAAACACATCTCACACTGTCCAGACGGTGTGGATGAACAAATACATCATGGTGTGGTCTACCGTCCAGATCGCTAGACGGTTGAAATAAGACATAAATATCCCAGTGGGTCACACCGTCCCACACAGTGGACGGTGTGGATTAAACCCATACATTACATGGTAGACCCCACACGTGTGGTCGTCACACGTGTGGATGGATGGATACAACACATAGCTCGAGTAGGGACCCACAAAGATTGTTGCATCAAAGCAATAGCTATAACTGCTGATGTGGGGCCCACCATTGGAGGGTGTTGATAAAATACAAATAGCATGGTGGAGTCCACACATGTGTGGATCCCACGTCTGCAACGCAACAGATATATATATATATATATATATATATATATATATATATATATATATATATATATATATATATATATATATATACATATATAATATAGTATAATATTATAATATATAACAGGTGTGAGGTATACCATGTCCCACCATCTAGGAATTGGACGATGAGGATGCAACACATACATCATGGTAGAATACACAACACTGATGTCTTCAGCGGCTACAGATGCTGATGGACGGTTGGATCTCGCACAGCGGCAAGTGGGGCCCACGGCTACACATCGCATACATCACATGTGGGCTCCACAGATAGATGGTACTTGATAAGGCACATGCATCTCCGTGCACCCCACCATCTAGTGATCTGGACGGTGGAAATAAAAGCACATAAATCATGGTATGGCCTACACATCACACTTGTACAATGTGCAGGGTGGGTCCCACCTGCTGGCAAAACAGGCAGACGGTTTAGATCAAAATACATCAAAGGTGGGTTATATGAACAGACAGATTGGATATAACAAATACATCTAGGTGGGTCCCACATGGGGCCCAACACTCACTCGCATATACATATATGTGTATATATATATATATATATATATATATATATATATATATATATATATATATATATATATATATATATAATTTAAAAAAACGTCCAGTCCAGACCCTGTCCCTAGACAGTGTAAACATATATACAAGGTGGGTTGCCACCATCCAGGAGATCTGGACGGTGCAGATATGATAAATACATCAATTTGGTTCCCACCTACCCACACATGTCACGGGTGTGGGTTGGGCCCATGATTTAAAACGGATGGACGGTGAGTGCAAAACACCTACGTCAAGGTAAGATCCATGAAACTTGCTGACGCAAGCAAAGAACAGATGGTCGGTGGGGGGTTTTCCTCATACATCAGGTGGGTCCCACGTGGGGTCCACCACAATGTTTATTTTCCATCCCAGCTGTACATAAGGTCACATGGGACTCAAATAGAAAGTAAAAACAAATTTCATAATGATCCAAATTATATGTGACAACCCCAAAGGATTTCAATGGCAGACGTTCTATCCCATTGTTTCTTGTGTGTGGGCCATCTGAGCCCCTCATACAGCTGATTTAAGGGGGGTCCACTGTCCTAAAGGGGGCCCAACAAATGCATGGTGTTGATGATCAATACACATCATGATGGGGCCCACGACTAGGACCCCCTGTCTTCAGCATCAAACGTAGCAGGACGCTGATGCGCATCCTCTGACGGCAGCAGTAGCACCTACTGCTTATATTGTATGTGACAACCCCAAAGGATTTCAATGGCAGACGTTCTATCCCACTGTTTCTTGTGTGTGGGCCATCTGAGCCCCTCATACAGCTGATTTAAGGGGGGTCTGCTGTCCTTAAGGGGGCCCAACAAATGCATGGTGTTGATGATCAATACACATCATGATGGGGCCCACGACTAGGACCCCCTGTCTTCAGCATCAAACGTAGCAGGACGCTGATGCGCGTCCTCTGACGGCAGTAGCAGCACCTACTGCTTATATTAAAAAAAAATTTAAGGAAAGGGGGTTTTTCTGAGTCTTTTCCATGGTAGGGCCGGCATCAAGTGGATCCACCCCTTCCATTAGATTTTACAGCCTATAACAGATCCAACAAGCCCAATATTGAGCAGGTTTTAGTGTATAGAAACATTGGAGTGAATTTTAATGGTAAAAACAACTAATTTCTATGTTATGGCACACCAAATAATCGGATTGGCTTCATCTTTTGGCTCAACGCCTAAAGGGGTTGAGAAATGGAATGGATAACGTGGATTAAATTAATGCATCAAGGTGGGGCATGTATGAGTGGCCCACCCAAAAATTTAAAAAAACAATTGACAGTATATATATTTTATTTTTTTATTTTTTTATTTTTATTAGCTTGTCAGTACACACCCAGGTCGGTACACACACTTCAAGTTAGCCATACCCTACTTCACATCCAGCGTCCAAGGAACTGGACGGCATGGATAAACACAGCATCATGGTGGGTCCCACATGTACGTGGCCCACGTTTCATCAAGGTGGGTCCCACATGAACGTGGCCCACCTGATGGGTCTGATATTTGTATTTTCTCATCATCCATAAGGTAGGGTCCACATCCCTTGGACGGTTTGGATAAGACATACATCAAGGTGGGGTCCATCCAAGTGGGCCGCACATCACACAAAAATGAAAGAGAGAGAGAGAGGCACCCACCTCTAGATCTTGAACTCCTCCTTCCTCCAATAGGTTTTTAGAGCTCCAAGGAGGGTGATTCAACGGTCGAGATGGGGTTTGGTGGGCCGGATTGGTAGGGAGAATGGGTGGGAGATGGCTGGATTTTGGGTCGCTCGGACGTCCCAAGCTTACAACAATGGAGGAAAAACTAAAGAAGAAAGAGGGAGGGAGAGGGAGATAAGAGAGAGAGAGAGAAGTTATTGCTTGCCATAATGACGTAAGGCCATCATAAATGCTTAGGTAAGGGGAGGTGTTAACCATTGGGAAAAGGAGAGAAAATGATTACCTACAACATCACCCCATAATGGCTTAAAAATTGTGCCATTATAATAGGTGGGTCCCGCAAAGTGCAGTCTATAACTATTATAAAGCACAGGCCACAACTCCTGATCTAAGCATCACATTGACGCACGAGACACAACATTGGAACCGCGGCGACAATGCAGTCATGACAGTACAAGTTTTGAGTCGAGCCGACTCAGATATACTGGACACAACTCAAGATCACGCGTAAATGCCCATAACAGATCGCGGGTCGCCGGAATTCGACCGGAAGGACCGTGAAAGCCTATGGAACGATATAGTCTAGGATATGGGTCTTATAGCTTCCTGCTAAAGGTGTACCTCAACTCGACTCGAAAAAGGTCGATTCGACTCGGTTCAAAGCTGAGTTTGAGCTGATTTTTTAGCTCAAAAATGAGTTCGAGCTGAGTTCAAGTTAACCCCAGCTCAACTCGACTCGGATCGAACCCAACTTGAATTGAACTTGGATCGAACCAGTTCTGTGACTTGGTTACTTTGATATTGATGTTGCTCATTAAGTGTTTGAAGAAATGACTCAAAGAAGTGTGGTTGGTGGCAAGGAAGGTATGTATATGAAACCAACACCCTTTTTTTCTTGATTTTTATGTTGTTAAGAAGTTATTTGAGAAAATACCTGCAGAACCATTGTCGTTGTCTCAAATATTATGAGATTTTCAATGTACAGTCCAGGTGTTTTTGAAAATACTACAATGGCGAACTCGGCTCGATCTTGGCCTCAACTCGGATCGAACTAACCCGAGCTGCTGACCGAACTGAGCCAAGCTAGCTAGTCAAACTCGAGGACTGAACCAAGCTGAGTTCAAGCTGAGGTTAGTTGGTGGCTGAACCGAGTCGAGCTGAGGCCAGCTCAACTCTGTTCAACTCGATGTACACCCCTGCTTCCTAGATGATTTTTCCACACAATGTAGGAAATATGGACATTAAGCCATGAGTGATCCAACTCGACTTGAATATGAAAGTCCATATCTATACATGAAAGAATTTGATGAGATAATAGTATAAGATCTTGAATTTTCACAACCAGATTTCATACTTGTGCCCGAGAAAACCAGGTGTTAATATTGTACAAATTGGATGCTTTAAAAATCACAACTTTTTTTTTCATTTGGATCACATCCAGATACATTCATAAAGTTAACATTCACGAGAATAAAATCAACTGTATTGATTATTTCATCGGAGTAAAAGAGTTAAGTAAATTATCAAATGCCCTCTCAATAGGTGTAAGACTCGTAACCTCATGAGACCTTTCGTACATTTCTACTTAAACAACAACATGTTCCCGATGGACCATATCGATAAGTTTTGATCATTACCCTACTTATGTACCGCGATACCCTGAGACTTGTACCCTAGCGACTGCGCAGGCACTACGATTCTAACGCCACGCGGCACGCCCCATTTCGACCTTTAGATTTGAAGTTACAATTCTAGCACAATCTAAGATAGGTTGTGCAATACACGCAGGCCCCACTTGCACAAATCTCCATGTTGTCAAATAAATCAATCCATCAATCAATCGAGCCATACATCACTCATGTCACTCTCTCCCCATTAGTCAAACGAACCCATGCCATTCTCATGCAACCTATACCCCTACCAATGGCCATCATTCTTTTATTCTTTTTATCCCCATTTTACCCCTCCATCTTCCCCTTATTCCCTCCCTATTCTAAAATTTGTACCGTAAAAACTCCCTAACTCCCTCTCATTTTTACCATTTTCCTAACAAGAGTAGAGAGGGATTAAGAGAGAGAAAAATATTAGAAAGATTATGGCGAAATTAAGAGAGAAAGCGAGAAAAGAAAAAGAGCTTGTGAGACTATTAGGAAAGATCAAGAGAGTAAAAGTAAGAGAATAGAGAAAAGAGTGATTAGAGTCGGTTAAGGGCCATGGCGATCCAACTGTCTATCCTTCCAAGTGAGTGCATTCTTTGTGATTTCTCTATTTTGGTGGGCCCATAAGGGTGGGACCCACCTTGATCATTTATTGAGTATGTGGTGGACCTCATAGTGGCGGGGGGCCACCCCGATGGCCGGATCTATTTCCATTTCTTTTCTTATTCTCATGGTTTTGTTAGACCCACAAGTGGCCCACGCTATTAGAGAGCGTGTCTCGTACGCTATTATAGCATGGACCACTGTGATATTTATTTTATATTTAAACCAATTGATTGTGTAAGCACACCAGATGATGAAAATATATTAAAAATGAATGTGATCCAAAGCTTCTTAGCCCCACCATGAGTTGGACATTCAAATGGATGGAGTGGATTTTCGGGGTGGGCCTTACCTCACCCTTAAAACACAAAAGAGGGAGAGGGGTAGTGGGCCCCATCATGTCTCTGTCACTATTTACCGTAGAAAGCCACCATGTGGGATTCTCTAGTGGGCCCCATCATGATGTGTTTGTGTGTGTGTGTGTGTGTGTGTATATATATATATATATATATATATATATATATATATATCATCCACATCGTCTATCTGATTTCCCTTCTCATTTTAGGCGTTGAGCTAAAAAATGAACCTAATCTGAATCTCATGTGGGGCATACCACAAATACAATAGGAGTTGGGTTACCCACGTCATTTCTTACTTTACATGGGAGGTTTGGAGTGAGTGTCCACTCGTAGGACCCATATTGATGTGTTTCTTAGATCTATAACATCCATCCATCTACCGGCTCATTTTAGCCGTGAAACTAAAAACTCTTGCTGATCCAACCATCAGGTGGACCACACCACAATCGATGGTGGGAGTGAGAGCACCCCCTCATGTCAACCATGCAGACATGTGGTGGGGGCATCCCAACAATGGACCCCATCTTGATGTATTTGTTTAATCCATGCCATCCACCACCTTCTCCATGTCATTTTAGACTATGAGATGAAAAATGAGAGAAATCTAAGTTCCTAGTGGATCGCACCAAGGGAAATAAAGTCCCACTGTTGGAAGTTTCTAAGGCCTACTATTATGTGCGTAGGTGGTGGATCTACCCATCATTGGACTTCTTTGGTCCATATAGAGCTGGCCGATATAATGGACATAATGGATTATCCACTAGTGGACCCCACATAGTAGATAAAAAGGAAGAAGAAGGGAAAAAAAGAACAAAATATGTCATTGGGCATTATTGCCCAGTGACGTGAGGGCGAAAAACCATTTAGCTGCCTCACAAGTGAACCCCACCATGATGAATTTGTTTATTCCACATCGCCCACCATCTTCTCCATATAATTTTAGGCCATGTGCCAATTTTTGATGTAAATCTGAGTCTCGAGTGGCCATACTAAGGGGAATAATGCCCATCTGTTAAAACTGTCTAAAGCCTGCTTTGGAGTCCCTGATCATCCAAACCAGTCCTAGTGTCTATTTGACCTCAATCGAGGTGGCCAAGACGGTGAACGGATTAGATCATCCACTTTCGGCCCACTTTAGTAGTGTATGCAAAACATATGACAAATATATATATATATATATATATATATATATATATATATATGAATGTCATGCATGTGGGTGTTAACCCATTCTTGCCCAATTTTGGGTCCCATAAGTGGGACCTTGTTTTGATGTTTACATTGAATCCACACCATCCACCATCATTTTAAGATCATTTCAGGCCTTGGGCCAAAAGATGAGACAGATTCGAGTATCAAGTGGGCTATAATGAGGGAAATGAACCATTGTTGTTGAAATCTTCCAAGGCTCATTGTGGAGTCCATGTTCTCCAAATCAACCCAAATCAGAGCCCATTAGACCCGCTCTAGATGGACTACGCGGTGAACGGAGTAGAAAATCCATGTGGGGCCCGCACTGATGGTGTATCAAAAAAAAACAAAGAAAAAGGAAGGTGTCACTAAGCGTTATTGCCCAGTGACGTGAGGGTGGAAGTCACCTTGGGTTGTTGCCCCCACACATGGGACCCTACATGATGTATGTATCATATCCACTTCGTTCATCCATCTTATCATACCATGTTAGGCCATGGACCCAAAACTTAGGTTGATCCAGATCTCAAGTGGGTCGTACCATTGGGTAATGTGGGAGTAGAAACCTCTTGGACTTGGGATTTCTTGGTTTTCAGATCACTTGGACTTGGGAATCTTTGGAATCGAGATCCCTTAGGTCTTTGGTTACACTTAGCATCTTGAATTCAAATCCTTGAACTAGTTGATATGTGAATGTTGAAAATATGGTTTTATTAAATCCATTTAAGCATATACTTTGCTTGAACTGATGAAATCCCAAGAGCCAGATGGGCCATGAGCATATGATCACATCCTAGTGACTAACAAATGATCTGTAACCGTTAATTTACATTAGCAATGATTAGACGGTGCAGATCATTCCAATGAAGTAATTATAGTGATGTTATTGATAATCTGGTTATTTTGACATCAATAGTGGGCCATGTGCCTAAATGGATTGGTAGCCTAGTGACACACGTGTTATACATGTGGGTGTCCATCCGGGTCACTCCCAGTAGACCTCGCCTTGTTATATATATTCTATTCATGCCTTGTAAGTTACATGACAAGCTGATGTTAGTCTAACGTGGGTCGTATCATATAGACTTCTTTATTTTTAGTGGGGCATGTCGTTTATTTCCCACTCTCTGTATATGATGTCCCGAGGCCGATCATTATTTAATATGTCTGATAGCATGCTAGTGTACTTGGCCTGGTAGGACACACTAAGAACATGCTTAGTATAATGACATCATGTCCAGACATATGCCCATATGCATCATTTGTATACATGTTGTGGGTGGTGGTTGATCATATCATATGCCATTGGGTTAAGACACTTAGGGGACTCCATATGAGATAGGGTAGCCCTATATGATCGCACTGTACGTGTAGGTTTGATACATGACTTAGATGGTATGACTCATGCTTTTCACATCTTGTATGTCACGATCACTTTACGCCCTAGCGACTTTAGGGTTATGGCCTTCATAGGCATATCATGGATCGTCATATTGGATACCAAAAATATATGTTCTAGCATTAGGGCGATATGGATGTCCTTAGGTGAAAGTCCTTAAACCCTTGTGGTATCAGTAAGAAGCTTCAACGTCGAGACTGAGTGAATAACATGAGCGCTCGAGTGCCGAATACCAGTGGATCGCGTCTCTCACTATGTCGTGGTTGGTTAAAAATGGGTGTTACCTTATCCTCCTAAGGATATGGGGTTGTAAGCTAGGTTGAGTTTGACCACTTTGTAAATGGATCTGTTATCGACGCGTCGGGTGGGTATTAGCATAACACTAGCAAGGTGGATAGTGAGGTCTCTTCCACTCACTTGGTCATGCGCGCGATGAGGCGACAGCCATTGTTGGGGTGTATTAGACCCCGGTGATGTTTCCAGTGATGAACTGTACTGATATGTGAACTAGTTGAGAATTGGTATGCTTGTGTTGCATCTCTAGCATATGACATTCGGCCATGTAGGCCTTGCATTGCATAGCCTTGGTATGGCTAACATCATTTATGAACTTTCCAGTTTAGCCTTCTGTCATTTTCGCTTGCTTTAACATTTGTATGCTTGGCACATACATTGCGCGCACACACACACACACTCTCTAAGTTTTGTAGTAAGCTTATGCACGTTCGTTACATGCAGGTTATGCTAGACCGCAGTAACATTGAGGCAGGAGCATGTGCTCGATCTTTTGAAATTTTGTTATATGATGTATTTCCCTTTCAGCATTGTACTCAAATATTATATTAGTGGATATATGGTGATGATGTTTTGGTGACTTGGGTACACTTGTGATTATACTTCTTTACAAAAAAAAAAAATCATCGTGAAAATCCTCCTTATAGGATCCCAGGATCGGAACCTGGCATATGGGACTTGTGAGACGAGAATGAGGTACTACGGAGGCTATCGGCACTGGACTCAGGGGCCGGGAATTTTGTGAGCCCGGTTCCTAAGTTTGGGGCATGACAATGGGAGTTTATTACATTTATTGAATTGGTAGCGGAAGTATAAAACTAAATTAAAAAACTATCATCTTATTCTTCCAGTATAATCTTCCATAGTAAGATGGTCATTTGGGTCTTCAAAATGTACGCCACCTGCATCATCTGTATGGTTGGAGAGGGTCAACGCCCTACTCTTAGTGATGGTCATCCTTCAAGATTAACAATAATTCAAGATATTCATAAAAGCAATGTAAAGGTTCTGATACGTCTCATACTCCACAACTACAAGAGGTATCAATATGCACAAGCAACCTACATGAGATGCATGCCTAGCAAAGTATATGTGGTTTATTACACTTAATGATCACCACAATTTGAAAAATGATTAGAGTTATCCTACTCACCCCACATCCCATACTACGGATATTCACCGGTGTGTTCCACATTTAACATAGTTTTACACGGTTATCCTAAGAAGAACACAACACATGCCTAGATGAATAATGTGACACGATTTGTTCATAGAGCGACTATTTACGATATCCAATCCCGAAGGTGATGTAACACGCATTCGAAATATTTACATTCATTTGTGCACCACTACCCATGAAACATGGAATTACGTGTCGCCCCATGGGTTGTTACTAAAAATGTATTACGTCCGTGATATTTATTCGATCACTAGAAGGAGGATTCCCAACATAATACTTGCAACAAAGAGAGAATCTATTGAATTATGGGAGTTCTGGAATATCAAGACACATGCCCAAGCCTTAAAAGTAAATAACACGAGGTTTACAAACTGTAGGGGAGAGTAGCAATAGCTAACTAAACAAAGGAGAGTAACAAAGGCCAAGTCAATAATAAAGGAAGAGTGGCAATGGCCAACTCAATAATAAGAAGAGTAGAGAGGGCTAATTCAAAAATTGGTAAAGGCAAGGGCAAGTTTTGTATCCATCGCCCCACATAAATTCATAGAGATCACATGTAATCAAAGTCATACCATAATTTCTAAAGGATGGACAATTGATGGTGGTAAAATTATACGATCGTAGGGAGAAAATCATAATAACATAAAAAGAACATGTAAAGATGATATTAAATCATATCAACATAAATTAAGATAAGCTTAAAGGATAAAACCCTCACCTTTTACCGTTCGTACCTTCTTTGAGTGTGAATACACGTCGTAGAATTGAAATCTTAACATAGTATTTTAACAATTTAAATGGTTAGGTTCTTCTATAGTCCATCTGTAACGCCCCATACTTTTCCACTCTCGGGTGCTACTGAGTAACCTAACTTAGTATAAGTACAAACCTAGCCTAAACAAACGTTCACGTGTATTCCAGTCAAAATCCGACCATTGAAAGCAGTCTGCACCCATACATCAAGCTATTCATCCGTTATTCTTCAAGACGGACCATCACATCGTTAGAAAAACTTATTTTAGGATTATAATTTCATGAATAAACAAATGTAACTAACCATTGTAGATTTAAATTTATGGATCACGAAATACACGTTCATCAAGTTACAACATCCTATTGGATTATCCATCCTTTGGAAACATAAACTGGATCATCTACTGCCATATTTGACTACGAGATCACACCTAAGTACTTCTTAGGGTTCCTAGGGCTATTAATAACTAAAGATGAGTCGATTCAACCATTGAATTATTTGAATCATTGGGATGTCGAGAGTTAATAAGTGGACGTTAACTTGGTATGACTCACTTACAAATTTAAAATAATCTAATCTTTCTTATTAAAGCCCTATAGTCGGCTGATTGAGTGAATAAATGGCGTTAATCAAGATGCAAACCACGATAAACAACTTAGAAAATAATAATAATAATAATAATAATAATAATAATAATAATAATAATAATAATAATAATGATATTAAAAACATTGTAAAAAGGATATTTAATATTATAAGTGTGTATTAGGCCATGTGATCCATAATCCAGCCACTAAATTTTAGTTAAGTGGTCCCGTGGATCTTTTTACCCTATATCATAAGTTTGGATGTAATCTGACCGTTGGATCGAGGCAAATCCACAAATATGATTAGAATCAAGTCGTGGGGCCCACCTAAGCTTTGGATCTACCTGTTTTTTGCCAGAAGACTTGATTAGAGCCTCTAAGGAGAATGGATGGAGTAAATTTCAATAGAACATCACTGCGAGCCCCACACTTGCAATGCATGTACACAGTGCAAGAACACCAGTGTTGCACCAGACTATGGACTCGGCCAAATCGGGTTTGACTGCATCAAAGAGAGAAAACTCCCTCTTCCGTTCACATTTTTTGCCAGCGACCGGACAGTCGTCCGTTGCTAGTGATCGTGGACCATCTCCATCGCCCCAACATAAGATCCAAGTCGTCCATCTGGTAGAGGGTCCCCGTTTGACTAAAACCATGTAGACCTTGCACGGGCATGCTTTTGCATGAGAACACCATGTGTAGTGCAAGACAGGTTGGTGGATGGAAGTTTCCTAAAATGAAAATTGTTTTACCAACAGGCTGGCAATCTGCATGCGCATGTCTCCTTCAATCTCAACCATCCATTTAAGGAGAATCTTATCCCTCCATTTAAGGCAGCACGGTTTAGGGCTCCCTTAATACCAGAGAAATAAACCAGCGGCCGATTTCTTTACCTTACCACTTGTATTTGGAGTGGTTGCAAACTAGAGCAATCCTAGCCATTTAATTCTGATCCTACAACTCAAGAGAGCTAGGGTTCTCTATAAGGAGAGGATTGAGCAACCACTCTCTCTCTCTCTCTCCATCTCTTACGGTCGCTCAAGAGGAAGCTATCCAAAATCTCCCACCTCGGAACCCACCGAGATAAGCTCGTCTAAGCTTCCTTTCTTTCATTCCTTGAGCTTCTAGGGATCCAACAGATCATCCCATAACAGCCATATTAAAGGGAAACCCAACAACATGAGAGACGACATTATCAACTTGTCATCTTCCCCAACTTGCTAACGCAGTCTCTAAGTTGTCGATTCCACATTCAAGGAGTTTGAGTTGAGCGTACTATGTAGGATGAACAACAAAAAGAGAAAGAAGTGGTGAGGTGAGAGGATGAGAAATGGAGAGAGTGTGGAGATGTGTACATCAACTCAGCGCAACCAAGTCGTTGGTGCAACCACCTAAGTCACTGGGTCAGGTTGTACACGTCAGGTTGGTTATGGGTTGTGCCCAAGCTCTATAAAAGGCAAGGAAGAGAGAGAGAGAGAGAGAGAGAGAGAGAGAGAGAGAGAGAGAGAGTAGAAGTAGAAAGGGGAAGAGAGAAAGAATAGAGGGAAGGTAGTGTGTGTGGCGACTGTTTATTGCGGTAGCATGACTCAAGCGAGTCATGGACTGAGTGGGTCTATTTTGTTGGGTTTTGGGTTGTGTCTAGACCGAGTCCAAATGCTCGTGGACTGTCATGAAGTAAAGAAGAAGAAGAAGAAGAAGGGAACCAGAGAGACAGTTGCTTGTGGAACCCTCTCATATCTCCACACCTACCGAGTCCAGACGAGATTCTAACTCACTAGTGACTCATAAACTGGAAGTGGGTGTAGTCTGGGCCGAGTTGGGCCTTGCTGGAGTTCCAACAAAAAAGGAGAAAATAAGAAGAAAGGGAGAAGATGGAGATGAAGAGGAACAAGAGAGAGGGAGAAGACCGAGTCAACTCGGCTAGAACTGAGTCCAGCTAGGTTGAGTCATGCTTGGGCTCGATCCGAGCATGGCCGGAGTTCCAGTAAAGGATAGAAAAAAAAAATCAGATAGAGAGAGAAGAGAGAGAGAGCAGTGGTGTCGCACCACATCAAGTTAGGTCGCAGGTTGCTACTAGGTTGACTCAGCCACTCATTGAGTTAGCCAAGTTAGGCCATTGCTGAGTTTAAAATGGGCTAGGTCCATATCTGTAGGGTGCATTTGGTAGAAAGAAAGGAAGATGATGATCAAGTCAAGAGGTGAGCTCCGTCTCCAAGTCACATTAAATTGCATTGAGTCGAGCTGAGTTGACATTGGTGAGTCAACATTTTCTACCCATTCTAGACTTGTTTTGATGTACTATTGTCATGATTACCACTATTATTATTAGGATTATTAATATTAACAATGATTAGCCACTAATAGGTTATTTATGCTAAAACAAGTTAGTATAAACAAAATTACAATTATCACATAGTAATATTCTATTTATCGATCTTAAATGTTATCATTAATGGTAGATCAAAATATTTATTATCATCATAATGATTATTATTATCATGTACCTACTATTGATTACATCGCTAGTATTAATGGTGGTTTTGCAATTATTATTATTATTAATGTCACGGTTAATTATGCATCAATTAGCATTCGATCCTATAATCCAAGTCTAGGACTAAACTCTATGATGAAGCCCTAACTCCACATCAAAACCCTAAAAATAAATAATTCCAACCCTAGGTTATAATATTAACCTTGGGTAATATATAACACTTGGATATGATTGTATAATTTCAAAATTTGTGGTAGGATTCGATCTTAAGGAGCTCATGTACCTTCTATCAGCAACACCATTAAGTGAACCAACTCTTAAGGTGATGATTTTTTTCCCTTGAGCTTCCCATTTTCCCATAGCTTAAGTAATAGTTTATGCTTTAACTTTGATTGATAATTGATATCTCTATCTCATAATTATTTGCACCAGTTGTTGAAATTGAATTCTATATTATGTGCTCAATATTTATCTTGTGTGAACATCTATATGTTGAACTTGTATATTTTCTTATGCTTATGGATTGCTTGTGAAACTCGAATTGGTACATCATGGGGAAACCCCACTTATAGATGTACATCTAGACTTGGGATGTAACTTAATTAATTGTGATTTTGATGGGCCTTCAACTTAGTGGTTACTTGAATAATGAGTTAAATGAAATATTAATGTGGGCCTACCATCCATGGGTTGTTGTGTCTAGGTGAGTTTCGAGGATGGTCTTTTATATCACAGTTTTAATATTTGCCCTATGTGGCGTAGTTTTACTATTTACCGTATGTGGCTCAGTTTTGGTATTTGTCCTATGAGGGTTCGATGTGTTATTTTTTTACAACCATGCGATGGTCAGTTCCACTTGACAAATTATGATTGGCCACTAGTCAATGGGCTTCCATTAAACATCTCAATGTTAGTCTCATGAGCTGGGGATAATGGTATGGGACCTATGCCCAAGCTATTAGCCTACGTTGGGTGATAAGCCCCCCATAGTGACCTTTGAGCTTTATTAAATTTTCTGATTGTAAATGGAATAATAACGGATGGGTTAATCATGCATTCATAGCATACAAGAGATAATAGGTGGCTAATTTTGGATGTTGTAGCACGTGCCTATAAGATTTAGTTGTGGTATCATGTAACCCCTTGGATTTCGAGGGTCAAGCGAAGCTCTACTACCGAGATCCAGCACATCACTTATGCAATATAGATAATGTTGTTCAGATTTCGTCCATATTAATGAGTTAAACATGAGTGTGATTACACTAAAGCAGCATATCATACTCTGGATATAATTAAACTAAGTTAAAGTCTAAAGCATGTATATTTAAGTGTGTAAGTGTTTCACAACCTCTAGAGTATGAGTATGTAACTGGGCTGACTATATACATATATTGTTTCAAAATATACAAAATGTGAAAATGTAAGGTATTCAACTAAGCCAAATATCCCAGTGTTCCATGCGTATCGGCACGAAGTCCACATAGACCCGCCCGAGATCAAAATGTAGGAGAACTCCTCCTCATCTATAAAGTCCTGCTCTTTTGCATAGACTTCATCGAGACCTACATCTAAACTAGAGTCTGGCTGGTTTTTTAAAACACTGTCCCGGGGTGGGAGTGAGTGATCAACTCAGTGGTACTATAAGGCAAAGGTTAACATGTTATCAAGTCAACCAAGCGGTAATGATAAAGCGACTTAACGATCACTTCGTAACTACTATTGTTAATGCAGGAATGGAGTGCAAGTAATGATGTATGCCCTCGCATCAAAGCTCCCTTAAAAAGCAACTCTGACAACCAATTTCGCATTTGACATCACTACCTCTGGTGCGACTTCAATGCCTTTAAAGCGCGTCCTAACAATGCAGTGCGATTGATGGTCATGTTAGCCAAGTAGTTAATTAGACTTATTCATATAGCAGATTTGGGAAGCTAAGGTACCTCCTATTATATCATTGACCCGAACCGAAAGATCCATCTAGGTTCATCACTCCTAGTCAAGTACATACGATAGGCAAGTTGTAGGGTCATCACTCCCAATGAAAAGCAGTCGATAGGCAAATTCAAAAGTTTAAGGCAAATTCAAAAGTTTATACTCGTGGTCACTATGGGGTGACTCGTCACCTCAGCATAGGCCGACAGTTCGAACATAGTGTCCTATACCCCCATGCCCGACTTACGAGTCTGAGTTGCTCACTGGTCACTATGGGGAGGCTCATCACCCCAGCGTAAGCCGATAGCTAGAACACGGTGTCCCATACCACCATGCCCGGCTCATGAGTCTTAGCAGATCGTGGTACCATGGTTAGAGTGAGACTTTACATTGGAGAGGGGTAATTAAGATTCAAGTACTAGTATCCATACATGGTGAACACATAATAGGCCAATCGATTTGTTAGGCAGGTTCGATTGGTACAAGCACACGCTGACTTAATCGACATGGAGTGCATAAACACCACTTGTGGCCTAGACACTATCGACAATCGTCGTGCGACCCGAATTCATCGAGTATACCCAATGTGGCGAGTCTAATTCGGCCACCCGACCAGGGACTATTACCAATTGCTTGGATTACATTGTAGCCCCAGTCTTACTCAGATGCAGTAAGTAAACACATGTGATGATCGTTGCAACATTTAACAAACAAACCAAGTAAATTCCTCATTCAAGCATTTCATCAAACACCTTGAACATAATATTGAACACTTGCACTTTATCCATAATTTGCGTAATGACAAATATGATCACATGAAAGAAACCATACATATGAATAAGGTAACTAAGAATCCTATCTTACTACTCTTAATAAACATAGATCATCATCAATTTGTCATTCAGACAATTCATAAAACACTTAGACTGTACTTCACCAAATATATAGACTAGGTTAGTTACAACATATATTTTAGCAAATCCTTATGCAGAGAGGTCAACATGCTTATGTCAATGTTGAATCCTAGATTAGTAGTCATGGCAAGCACAAATCTTATTTACATGTTCATTCAAACATTTCAACAAATACATGTGATACATCTTTTGGTTGACATAGTTCATACATGTATATTACATCGAAAAAGGCGCATCTAAGACAATATGGCAGCAATCAAGTCAGATATAAATCATTAGCTGGCATTAAAAGCATTGACAACCATAACCTAAGCGTTTATAGTCTGCACCTTTCATCAGAATACTTGATTCGGACTTGGTTCGAATTCTACGTTCCCGAAAACAGAACGTCGGACACGTAAATAACGAAATAAGTTAATTAGTTTGACGATTAATCAATCTAGATCTCTACAACTATACTAGGGTTAGGTTTTCTTACCCAAATCGTAGCTGAAACAGATTGTGTAATGTAACGGGGAGGTCATTCGATGCATGGAATCGTGGAAGAGAATCACTACAACGATCACCAAAGATCCATCTTCTCTCTTTCCTCTTTCCACTTCTTCTCTCTCTCTCTCTCTCCCTTAGGGTTTTGGAGAAATTCGTACATGAGAGAGGTGGGGTGGTATAAGGGTTATTTATAAGCCCAGAAGTGATGTAAATGGCCCCAAGGCCACTATATACATGGGTTATACCCTTTAGGCAGTTGTTTTTGACAAAACGTGCTTGTAGGGAGGCTCACTACTCACGTCAAAAGGTATGTTCTCTGACAATGGATATATGTAAGGATGTGATTTCGGTGCGATCGGACAAGCTGATCGACAGTGGAGGACCTGTGTCAGATCAACAGTCATACTTATTTGATCGGGGCCACAGTTATACGGATATGTGCAGGAAAATTTTCCTTTTCCATGGGTGAAGCTTGGTCAGAAACTGACGGTCTGAAATCCTCAATTTAGCGTATGAGTGAATAGCCCAATTCAATTAAGTTCCATTACATTTTCTAAAGATATTCGCCTTTCTCACACTCTTCACTCAGGGCTCAAGTTGTACGTTTCTGGACACTATATAGGCTTGATTCCCACGATGGTTGTCAAGCCCAGTAAGACGGACATAATCCTATAGTTTTGCGGTCATCGGACTCTCAACGTACGGTCTAGGTCCGATACGGGGTTTCAACGTACTCCCGAGAGTGACAGGCTCTTGGGATTTCTCCTTGGTTTTAAGATGACATTGAGTCAGTGGTATTAATGCTTTTAGGCCTTTCCATTTGTGAAAATGGTGGACCAAGCTTAATCCACTGATTATTTAGTTTAGCACTTACTAAATTCTGCTTAAATTACTACAAGATACAGTCCTTAGGTGGTTCTTCCTGAGGTGGTGCTCAGGTCTTCGTACAGATTTTTCTAAGACGTTACATATCATTTCGCTAGCTCCTAGACCACCGACTATCGACCCACTTTCGGTGAGTTTGGCACTATGCATGTATGATGTACTTTCGCTGGTTACTGGCCACATGCTTGAGTTTTGCCCGAAAGCCAACTGGATGAGCATCCCCAGTTGATGTGCACTCACGCATCCATGCATTTAATAAGATTATATCGTGTATTATTTTGGTTTTTTTTTTTTACAACTATGCTTACCTAATGTGGCGATGTGTTATCTTGAGAGGAATTCACACTAAGTTGGTCACTCAATCATCGAATATATAATCATACAGGTAGTGCAGGTGGCTTAAATAATATCCATGTCAAAATTGATGAAGGCCAGGGCACACTTATCAAGAATGGCTATTTCTGTCAAGTGTAGTTGTGCGATCTTGCAACTTAAGTTTATATGCACTTTATTAGTTCTTATGTATTAAATTGTGTAATTCTTGTATTTGTTATGCATAAAGACTTTAGTTTGCATAAGTCATCTAGGCAACCGCTCGTCAATTTGAATGTATATGCGATTTCCTTTATGTTTGATTTGTTCATATTCTGCCAATGCTCACTCTGAAAAAGAAAATAAGGTAGAAAAATATAAGTGGCATTTGGCTCTCTAAAGATAAACACTCGGGTTTTTGGGAAACGTGTCATATACTCGGGTTTTAGAAAAATGGGGCGTTACACCATCATATGTTAGTGAGTGTATTACCAAGGTTTTAACATAGTTATGAGATTAAAATGCTCAATCTCAACCCACTTCAACTCAAGTTTGTACTCGAACTCTCGGCTGGGTCAATCCTTCCCAACTTTATTTTTTCTTTTTGGGTGTTTGAATCAATCTGCTAGAAAGGAAGAAGGAAAAGGAAAACCTATAAGGGAGTGGTACTGGTTTACCTCGACTCGACGTGACTTAGTGACCTGACCGTGTTCAGTAACCAGCTCGGCCTTCTTCTTCTTGGTTTTGCGGATGGAAAATCCTCCTCCTTTCTTTCTTTCTCCTTTCTTCCCATCGTGAATCTAGTTTGTCCCTCCCTTCTCTTAGTGTGAGGTTTTATAACTTTCATGCCCTACCAACATGAATCATAGATCGGACGGAAGTATGTTTTTCCACACTCTATTTTTTCAGAGATTTTGCAACCTGCTGGAGCATAAAAATTGATAAAGAAATAAAAGAAGGGAAATGGAAAAGAAATTGAAGCGAAAAGATGTAAGAGACTCAAGTTGTGCTAGGAGTGAGTTGCGCGAGACCATGTGACTTATCATAGTTGCACTGAACCGCACAACTCTCTAAAGGAATGGATGGCTTGAGGCTTGCAAATGATGTAAAGTTGGGTCCACAACATGAGATTATAAGGCTCACACATGCAGAGGCCTATAAGTACCCCACTGCCCCTTTATTTGAGGGATTCATATTTTCAGAAGACTGGTACCTTTGGCAGGTATCATGGAGAGAAGAGGGGAAGAAAATATAAGGGTGGCCTGCACTACTCACTGAGTTGCACGAACCCGGGCAACTCCTCGAGCCGGGCAACTTGGAGATGAATTGCGTAGGTAACTCAAAGAGCAGTCATTCTCTTCTTTTTTTTCTTGAAGAATCTCCTTCAAAGTCCTTCAAATCTCCTTTTGTATTCTTCCTTCAAAGACATATAAGTGTTAAACCAATCCTCCCATGTAGGAAGTGGTTTCAGCCACAATCTTGATGTCTTCAACGCATTGGTAGCATTGGGAATAAATCTAGATTTGATAATGATGTTTTCTCCTGGGCAAATTGGGAAGAATGGTTTCAAAGCCCACAAATCTTCAGCCGAAATTCCTGAAAAAAATGAAGGAGCTAAGCAGAAAGCACTCTCATGGATCAGAGACTTAAAAATCATTTCTTTTGTGCATTTTCCTATTAATAGATCCTCACTAACATTATGTCTTTTTGGTCGAAAGATGGTTTGGATGATGAAGAGGAAGCCATGACTGAAAGATCGGAGTAGGGTAATGGAAGTTTTAGAAGATGTAATGTAATGGAAGAAGGATGAGAAGCCTAATGTAAGCAAATATGAAGCCGCATATATATATATATATATATATATATGTGTGTGTGTGTGTGTGTGTGTGTGTGTGTGTGTGTGTGTGTGTGTGTGTGTGTGTCTTTTTGGTCTAAATATGTTTGAACGATGAAGAGGAAGCCATGATCGAAAGATCGGAGCAGAGTAATGGAAATTTTAAAAGACATAATGTAAAGGAATAAGGATGAGAAGTGTAATGTAAGCAAATATGAAGATGCATATGTGTGTGTGGGTAATTGGGGAGCCACATTTAAGTGACAAATCATGCCTATTGTGGTAGAATGGCTCTTTTGAGACGCGTGTTAAACTATTATTCATCCAACATCTACAGGCGGTGCAACCAACACTGGTAATAGCGGTCAAAGGCGGTTTGTATTTGGGTGACACGTGTGAACATTTAGGACAGTATTAATGAAATTCTCAAACGGTGAAGTCACTTTCATCAAAAGGATAGTGACGATGGGCGGTATTATTTCTACCCTATCTGGCCGATTCCTAGTTTCGACTATTCAGGATTGAACACGTGTGAGATGCATGTGCGTGTGTTCAACAATCATAGGATTGTCCACAGATATGTACGTCGTGTTTCAGAAAATAGAACCACTACGTATTAATTGCATCAAAGCGGTTGAGGAAAGTGTGATCGAGTTCGGGTGGCTAAGCAACCAATAGCTAATAGTTAGGTTCACACAATCACTGTATGTGTCTAAAGATTATAGAGCAAGAACATGGGAAGCCTCTGAAAGAAAGATAAGGAAGGAAACATTTACAGTAACCGTAAAAACGTGGGAATCATCTAGAGAAATGGAGCAGTATTATAAATAAAAGATCAAGCAAGCTTGAAATTTTGTCTTACACTAACCTAACAAACCAAAAAATCAATTATCTTTCAATTATTTTTCAGTTATCTTCTTAACATTTACATTCTGTAGTTTAATCAATTATTCTTATTAACTTCTTTTCCTTAGCATAATTATTTACTTTTCGCATTTGTTACTTACATTTCTTAGCTTAATTTATAGCAAGTACGATAGCTAATAACTATAGTTGTAATTAGAATGTTTATTAGCAGTCAATAGTAGTTGATTTTGAGTTTTCTTTCCAATTTCATTTTATCTACAGTTGATTCTAAGTTTTCTTTCCTATTTTGTTTTATCTGCATTGAGAAAGTCCTTTCGTACATAAGGTAAAAAGTAACCTATCATCAGAGGAGGAACCCCACCATCTGACCATTGCCAAATCCATTTACACTTTGAGCGAGTGGCCGAACAGACAACCGATCTCCTCAGACTTTGGTCATACCCAGTTCCTGTCTATTTCGATACATGAAGTCATTATTGTTTGGTTTAAATTGGAACAACAAACCCAATTCTGGTACTCCAACATGCCACCCGTGCTGGAGAAAGGATCGCGAAAACCACTGTAACAACCTAACCCAAGTGTGCACACCATTTCTTTAGGTCACGCAGTCCTACCAGTCGATTTTTGGTGACTCACAACCTACGGATAGTGTTTGTGATCAATCTTAAGTTTAGTCACATAGACCCGACTCGGATCAACCTGAAACATATGCCATTTCATCCATATTGGCACTGCGGTTCCAACGCCGCATCCCGTGCGTGAATCCGACATGTACATCTCAAGTTGTGGGCAACGTTCAATATAGACCGTTGATGTGTGGATGGTGGACCGCACCCCACACGTTTTCCCATGTGCATGTGATGGATGATGTCACCCCTAGTGTAGGTTTCTAAAAACCCTACAACCCTACACCATATGAAACTACACCCCCTATTAACCTTGTTTATATCATCCTAGCCTAATGACACTTTTCTCTAACCTAGGTAAAGAGAGTGATCATTACTCTCTTACACCTCCCAAGCAACTCCCTCCCCCTCACATTTCTCTCTAACTCTCCGTCTCCTCTCCCTTTGTTAACCTTCCAACGACCCACCCTCTGCTTATTTCCAGCCCTTGCTACTCCAAATACCTCCCAATCCCACCTTCAACTCATCTCACCCATAGATCCACTTTCCTTAGAGCTTGTAGATGAAGATGGTGTAATTTTGGAGCTTGATTGCTTATGTGGGTGTACATGCATTGTAAATTTCATATTTCTTTAGTTTCTTTCTTATTCTTCATCTTTCTTCTCATGTTGGAGCTTGTGGTGTCCATCAAGTGATGGTGGTGGCCCCAAGTCTCCATGGATGTGGCTTGTAGCCCATCATACATTGCATGCATCCATGTTGCATGCAAGGGGCCATTCTCCATGGATCCCTTCATGCATTCTTCTTCCTTAGATCAAGGATCTTTAGGTCATCTAGACCCTTAATCCTTGGTGGAGATTGCATCACCACCATAGATCCCAAGTACATAGCCTTGATCATGTAAATCTTGTACATCTTATGTTAGTGAAATGTGTGTGCATGTGTGATGAAGGGAAGGGCCTCGATGAGGTGGAGACCCTTCCCTTGTGGTCGTATTCTTCTTCTTTTCTTGTTAATTCATCTATGATCATGAGTGTGTGGCCCACCTTGCGGACCAACAAAATCCAGACCGCCCAAAGTGGGAGGACGCCCATGGCAGTCCACCTTTGGACGTGTGGCCCTAAAATCCTCCTAAATGGGGTATATGCAAAGGTGTTTTTATGGTGGGGATGGTCTGGAAGTTTGTAGGGCACCAAACCATGATTTTATATGATTATATCTCCTTTTAAATAGTGTTTATAATTTATTTAAATCAGATATATGTTGCTGTCCAGAACTGTCTGGATAAATTTTTGGGCCATCCTAGGGCCTGAATTTTGGACTTTTGATAGCGTGATTGATACTATATAATATATGTTTCTTAAAGGTGTATATCCCACCTATAAGCATACCAAATTTCAACCATAGCTGATCCTATTTGAGACTCCAAAAGGGTGGGCCAACATGATGGACTGTCAGATTTTCCTGCTGTGTAGTCCAGCAATATTACCTCAAGAAAACCATAATTCATAAATTATTTTGATGAAGGTGGACTATCTTTCTAGGTTCCATCTTGTTGTAGACATGATGAGGGACCTTGGCCCTCAATTTCAAGAATTATAAAGGCCCTGGACCCACTCCATTGGAGTGCCCAAATTTTGGACAACAACATGTACATTGCTGAAATTTTCTACCTTGTTGTCCTCTCCATGTTTGTAGCAGTAATTGGGCCCAGCCCATTAGTTCTTTTGTGCATAATTGTGGGGCCCACCTTGTGATGTTTTAGAGGCCTTTGGGGCCATGGTTGTGGGGCCAACCAAATGGACCAGTGAGCATGACTGGACGTCCAGCTAGTGGACGTCCAACCATGTTGGCCATCCCTAACCTAGGCCCACCATAATGTATGTTTTCCATCCTTGTTGTCCATCTATTTTTGTGGGGCCCATGTGGGTGAGTCCACCCTAGGTGGACATCCCCTGTGTGGCCCACCATTGGGGCATGTGAAGGCCACCTTGATGTGTATTTGGCCAGGTCGTCCATGGCCTTGGACCATCCCACCCTTGGGACACCCATGCCTTGGGCTGCTGCTGGGCCTGTGTTCTAGCAGTAGGCCCACTTATGTTGAATTGATAAATCCCCTCCTGCATCTGGTGGGGGGGCCCTTATAAGAAGTGCTAGCCCTTGTGGAATTAATTCCCTCACACTTTGACAAGTTTATGGGCCTCAATAGGCCCAGGAAATTAGGTGGACTGAAAGTCCAGCTATAGGCATTAAATGTACATGTATATTGCTGAATTTTTATTAGATGTGGGGCCCACCACATTGAGGGAATTGGGTACTTGTTGCTCTCTCATAATTTAGTATTTTCTTGGGCTTAATTAATGATTGTTTGGGCCACCTATTGATGATCTTTTGTTGCCTCAAGTATAGACCAAATTTTTGGGACTTCCTAATGGGCCCAGATTGGGCTGGAACATCCTACCATGGTCAGCCATATGTTGGGCTGATCTTCCACCATTTTAATGGACTTATGGGCTGAGATAAGGGTGGTATTGGGCCCTTGGTTGTTCACTTAAATTGTTAATTATTGGGCTGATGTACTACGGCCCAATCCTCCTAATTTAAACATGTATTTGTGTACATGGGCTACCCACTAAGTCCAGCTAAATGCATGGATCCTATGACCATTGGGACTTGGGCCTTGATTCCTCTCTTTGGGCTCATGATTGTTGATGGTAGTGTTAACCCAATTCCTTATGCTTTATATAGGACTTATGTACATATGGTTTGGATATGGGCATTAGGCCTCATAGCTATGTGATGTATGGTTGGTTATGCCTTGGGAAAATGGTGGTTGAAAGTCCCCACTTGGACCCCACTAGGCCCATTAGTGTTTAAGAGTGGTTGAATGCTCACCTTAGTCTCTTGCTAGGCCCATGTATATTATCTAGGCCCGTAGTTTTGTATGATTAATCCCATGGGCTACCCTAGGTAAATGGGCCCCCACTAGAGGTTGTATCCCTTACGAGGAATTGGTTAAGTACCTAGACCATTCTTGGGTAGGTAGAGAGTACATATTCTCATTCACCTCATCGACACCCTTACTCATCTTCATGGCCCACTCCTATATGCATCACATGCATGTTTGGTTGAGATATGATTGGCCATGGTTGTGCCATTGTGTAGGACATGTCGGTCTCTCCCCAAGGGATGGAGTTTTCCCCTTTTGTGCACGATAGATGCTTGGGATTGATGCATTGGTGATTGTGTGATTCATGCATTTGACATTGCATAGCACGTGGATATTCGCCCTTGCTTTATCAAGACCATAACCTCCACAGATTTATTTGTGGATGACCATGTATGGACATCAGAAATAATACTTGATCATTTGGGGTGCATAGGATATCCCTGGATGAAAGCCCCTAAACCTTTATGGTACTGAGGAGACGCCTCAACGCTGAGATCAAGTATAAATCATGAGCACCCGAGTGCCTTATGCCATTAGGTCGCGACTCTCACTGTTGCGAGGTCGGTTGATATGAGGTTTGGCCTTACCCGCATGAGTGAGGGAGCATAGCTAGGCTGAGTCTGACCAACTCGTAAATGGGTCTGCTACCGTCAAGCCTCATTGGTAATTAACTGTCCACGGGCGGGTAGTGAGGTCTCTTATGCTCGTTTGACTGTGCAAGTTTTGAAGAGCGGCAGTCATCCCATGGTGTATTTAACCCCGATGGATTCCTTATGATGGAACTGTACTTGATATGTGGATTGGATATAATGACTGACATTACTTCATATTTCATTGCATCAGCTGTATAAGCCTTATAATGTATCACCTTGGCATGACATCCAACACTCGTGTATTTCATTGCATATCCTTGACACGGCTTCCTGCATTCATAGCTTATCCTCAGTATGGCTATTAGCTTCGGCATTGTTCATGTTCCCTTATGCATTCCCTTATATTCTTATGTGCACCATTGTCACTCACCTTCACCACCTTCTAAGCCTTCTATAAGCTTATGCACGATTAATGCATGTAGGAGATCCTAGGTTGTCGCAATAGTGGTGGAGCATTGGATTAGCGCGAGCTGAGGACCTATTGCAGACCTTCCTTTCCCTTCTTTTATTATGTATTTCCTTTTGAGCCTCTGTACCTGAAAGGTTTTATTCTTAGTGGATTTTGCAATGTGTTTTCTGTGGTTATATTCCTGAGATTTACTTGTTATGATCTTGGGTATGCTCAATTGAATTGGATTTATGATATAGAAATCATCCTTATAGGATCCCATAATCAGAACTTGTCACGGGAGCCGATAATGGGGTACTACAGATGCTGTTGCGGCCGGAACTGGCTATCGGGTTCCTTGTGAGTCCAGGGCGTGACAACCATGGCGAACAATAACACCATTTATCTATGAGAAGAAATACAATTTTAATAAAATGATTAGCAATACTTGAGACTACCTAAGAATTGAAAGTACGTTTATGAGCTCCAACATCAATGGGCATGGATTCAACTCAAGCTGCAATGCCTATGGATTTTAAAAGAGAAGTATAATCAGAAAATCTCAAAGGCTTACATTTTCACAAGCATGAACATGCTTATTCAAGAGAATGAACTGACCAATTTCATAAATACCAGACTTTATTGCTACCGCAACATCAGCTACTGCTTGTAGTCCATATGCACATTGCCAGTTCACCATCTCAATTGGCACACTCACATGCTCTGTATTCATCAACCACGCTCTCTATTATCCCTTCAGACTCATCAAATTTAGAGAGATCGTTGTCCTGGTGGATGGGGAAAAATATCTCATGACCAAAGAAGCGTAAATGCAGTTGCTGGTAATTAGGCTTTGGCCGCTGACTAATAAAAAAAATATATCTTTCTTAGGAAAATGCAATTGGAAACAACAAAGGAAATGGATGATTTTCCAACTACTCATTAATACACCCATACTTCTCTCTTTTGGTTATATAATAATAACCATTATTTGACTAAAATAGGAAAGAATGGATGGTGGATATATCATCCAAAGTTGGGGCCTTTAAAATTACATTTTAACCAAATTTCTAACTAAATTTTAGTCCAACTCCACAGCTTGTGTCTCAAACAACAATCACCATCATTTATATTTACGTCCTAGCTCAACAAGTTTAACCTAAACATTTGGAACTTTTGGGGCCACTATCAGAAGCCACATTTATGCTTTCCATGAATGAGAACATTTTGAATGTGACATGTAGAGGGTGCAAAAAATAGGGGCTCTGAATAAAGATAAGATTTTACCAAAGACCCCAGCCGCATTCATCACTATCGTAATTCTGACAGGGCGATTGAAGCCCCATATTCATCTCACTGGCTTTGGACTCGTCTTACGTATTTTCTACTTTTGATTATTTGTTCTCCACTGGAGTAGGTGGAGGCTTCTTAACAACCTTCAGCTATTATAAATACAACTCTGATTGTTGGCTGCTCAATGGAGTAGGTGGAGGCTTCTTAACAACCTTCAACTATTATAAATACAACTCTGATTGTTGGCTGCTTCAGAGCAGCCTTTGAAGAAGTAGCATGAACATGCTGAGAAAAATCTAATGATAATTCCTGCAAAAGGTGATGACTTATGTTAGTTTTAAAAAATTAATAACAATTTAATACTGGAAATTAATACAAAAAGGTAAGAGTAACTTGTCACTCCCCAAACTCAGAAACTAGGCTCATAAAATTCCCGATCGGCGAATCCGATGCCGAAAGCCTCCGTAGTACCCCATTCTCGGCTCCTAGTGCTCATACGCCAAATTCCGATCTTGAGATCCTACAAAGAGGATTTTCAACATGAATTTGTTTCATAAGAAGCATAACCACAAGTATACCCAAATCATAAGAACAACATCATCACCACATATCCACTAATATAATCATTTAAGTACAATACTGAAAAGGAAATACATGCATACAATAAAATCTTCAGAATCTCTGCTGCACGCTCTTGCCCCAGCTCGACTGTGTCCTATCATCACATGCACGCATCTATCGTGCATAAGCTTATAAAAAGCTTAGTGAGTGGTGAAAGTGTGTCCACAAGGTAAGTGTCAAGTAAGAAATATCAGAGTGATCTAAATTAGCAGAAAATACTGATAAACCCATAATCATAAAATATCAGAATAATACGAAAACATGCCGATAGGCCCATAAATACCATCAGCCTTATCCAGGCTATGCGATGCAGAAATATAATAAACCAATATCATATACTGAGGATATAGATTAGTTATGCAATGCAGAGATAGTGAGCTAAATACAATGTACTGAGGATGAAATGCAATATGCGATACGAATGAAATGACCAAGTTGTTGTTCACTCCCCAAGTATAGGGATGTGATGTAGTAATAAACTTGGTGAGACCGAGGTCGAATCCCAAGGGACTGAAACCTGTACATAATCTGAAACTAAGTAGAACTAGAATTATACTAAAATGAAATCTAAATCGAGTGTAAGTTGAGGAATAATGATGAAATAATTATCTAAAACTTAAAGATTCAGGGAAAGGACACTAGGGATTCAGAGGATCCACTTGTAGAGATCAGGAAGATCTTATGCATGTTTGAAGAATTCAACTCAACTTAGAGTCATATCTTCATCTAGATGAAGGGTTTAATCATTAAACTGAACTTCCTTTGATATAGTTTTCAAGAGATGAAAGGTATATGAATTAGAATGGATTCCATCACCAAACCATGCCCAGGAGATAAAGTAAACAATAAAATTAAACTAATTACCAACCAATCAATAGATATATGAAGGTTAGGAAGGGTACCGACATCCAACCATGCCCAGGAGACGATGGTGAACAACAGGGCTTCCTGACGTCATAATCATAAAAAGGAAATGAACATGCTCAAAGCTATCACAGACCTATTGTAATTTTAGTCACAACAGACCATTAAAAACTAAAAACATTACCTTAATTAAAACCAAAAATCAACATCAGTTCACAAATTAAAATCAAAGGCATAAAATAGAGTCTCCCATCTCACTACAGGCTTCACCTCTTAGCCCTAGCTAAGAGGTTTAGCCGAACATGATTAGGCTAAATCTCCCAAAGTTAAATAAAAATAGCAAATAACAAAAAATATAAAATACTCTCCTTCTCTCTCTCTCTCTCTCTCTCTCTCTCTCTCTCTCTCTCTCTCTCTTACTGACGTCCCCTTCTCCCCTTGGAATTGAATCCCCTAGTCTCTCCTCTCTCTACCATTTATAGACAGCGGAAGTCGATGGCCAGCGTAAGTTATAACAAGTACAAAACTTTTACGCACTCCCTGTGTAACAGGCCTGCGCTGAACTAAAAGTAGGGCCCATTACTAGGTTCTTTTTGTGAAATCCAATCTGCTCATTGGAACGACCTTGAAAATTAAATAAAACTAGGCTATTTTTGGACCGAAATTGATGTGTCCCACCCATCTTTTTCGTGGCACTGTCAGTCCTCTATTTGGACGAATGGAAACTGATCTCCACTAATTTCTAAGATTCGGTCACCTAGGCTTTAATGAAGGGGACCGTAGGTTCATGATGAACAATCCAGATGAGGCTTTTGAAGTGTGGTGGTGGCCCACAAGCTTGGTCCGTAAGCTCTGTTGCAGAACAGAGATTCTGCAGGTTGCCCATGCTACATACACTGGCCCACTTATGGAGGCCAATTGGAAAATCCACTTCGTCCATTAGTTCCAGGGTGAAAAACCATCCGGGAGGATGTATTTTTGGAGTGAACTCATTGCTGTCCACTTGATCTTTTATTTCATCGTCCATCCTGCTTTCAACGGCCAAGATCTTCTAATAGCTTGCATGGTGGAGAAAATTAATCTAGGTGAGTGTCGTGGTTACCCCCTGAAGTACTTGGTTTGGATCATCAAAATAGATGATGAGTGGGGCCCACGATCAATTAACAGCATCGGCAACGAAGATGCTGTTGCGTCTAGAGAGAAATCGTTGTTCAGCGCCCGTTGACCGACTTTTGGAGAACCGGTGCGTGGCGGGAGTGTGTATGCTACGCACATGTATCAGGCATGTGGGTCCCACAGTGATGTATTCGAGAAATCCGCTCTGTCCAACCATTTTATTGCCCCATTTAAACAGTTGGAACTGAATTTGAAGCATATCCAGATATTAGGCAGGCCCCAAATCAGAGATTCATGGGCTAATCTGTCAGTTTAGACACTTCCACAGGAATTCGGGAGATGAAATTTGATGTGTACAGTTCATTTATGGTCCTTAGGATATGTATTAAGTTTCGAGCTGAACGGATGGTGGGAACCCTGTGATCTTGCATTCTGGACACTTTCAGACCACTTGAGCTTCAGTTTCTTGATTTTTTCAAATCTCTGGCATGCAAATCTGTCGATCTTGGTCTCTTGCGGTCTGTCTCATGCTTTGGTGAATTCGGAGCGTCAAATCCATGCATTTAGCACCCTTTTTCAGTTCAAGCTCCTAAAGTCACCTTGTAACACAAACACGAGTAAAAAAAAGCTGTTAAACAAAATCATGTTTGTAAATGTAGGTAATAACTAGGGTTTAATATGCAATATTTGAGCCTCAATAGCTGCAGTGTGAAATCGGGATGGTAGTACGTAATATCACAGGCTACGAGATCCACCACAAGGGACTTTTATCCAAACCACTCTCATAACTAAAATTGGATAGTCAGACTCAATGTGGTAAACTCTTACTCTTAGGTTAGTTAGGCACCCCAACCGAAATCCTGGCCATTATGAAGGTATACATAATAAATAGTTGCGCACCACCAACCCGAGTGGATAGTGAATGAATGAGTATGCAACTCCTGGTCAATAAGTCCACATATCGGTAAGGTTCATCTCTAGGATCATCACAAGGGTCTATTACACTCTATCAGAACGCATAACTAGGTAAGTAGAAGAGACCTCACTATCCGTCTACCAATATCGGATACGACTCATTGATAGCGGACCCATTCCTCAAACTGGTCAGACTCAACCTAGATATTGCCCCCACACTCAGGCGGGTAACGACACACCACCTCCCAACCGACCATGACACAGTGGGAGACGCGGCCTACTGGTATAAGGCCCTCAGGCGCTCATATACATCCAGTCAATCTCGACGTTAGGGCATCTCCTGGCAACGGAGGTTTAGGAATTTTCACCCAAGGACATCTATGGCGCCAGTATGCTAGAACCAAACATTTTTAATGTCCCATCTAGCCATCCATGATAAGCTTGTGGAGGCTACGACCCTGATATCGCTAGGGCGTATAGTAGTCATATCACAAAATGCGTGATGCATGAGTCATACATCAATCATGCGCATGCCACGCGCTTATGTGAGATAACCTCCGCCGATCAGGGAGTCTCATATCAACCCGCTCGTTAACATATGCAATGGTCAATCACATCTTATAACAAATATGCAGACGATGCATATGGGCATTGTAAGACCCGCATCCTATATCGTACCATTTCGTAGGCTTTCGCGGCCTTCCCGGTCAAATTTCGGCAACTTTTAACCCGTATCCGACATTTACGTGCGATCCTAAGCTGAGTCCCTCATACCTGATCGACTCAACCTGAAACTTGTACCCTAGTGACCGTGCCGTCACCGCGGTTCCAATGCCGCAACTCGCGCACCGATCCGATACCTAGGCTAGGAGATATGGTCCTGCGTTCATTTTGAAGAAACGCCACGTGTTCCAAATTTCGAGAAAATCTCTACCACACGTCACATCAATCCATCAATCAATCAAGTCAAAATAAACCCATACCCTACCCATCCCTCTCTTACCCAAAGTCAACAACACCCATACTCATCCCATTCCTTTCTTACCAATAAGTCAACAAGCACCATATCCTCCATTTATTACATCACCTCTCTCTCTTTCTCTCTCTTTCAAATCAATTCTCAAGCAAACGATGAAAACCAAAACGGTCAAAGCTCCAAGCTCCATGGATAGAGCTTGTTTGGCCCACCTTCCTACCACCAAATTCAACCCTTAGATCATCATCTCAACCATTGAAAATGTCCTCTTGGAGCTCTAGAGTGCATAGGCGGAAGAAAGAATAGGCGATCAAAGGTGGGTGCCTCTTTCTCCCCCTCTCTCTTCTTCCTTTAATTTGTGGCCCACTCAATGAGTGATGCAATTTCCAACCGTCCATCAAACAGACCCCATGGACGTCCAAGCCATGTGGGCCGTACCTTCTATGTGATGGGAAAACACAAATATCAAATTGATCTTAAATCAAGTGGGCCACGTCTGTGTGGGACCCACCCTGATGAAATGGTGCACACAAACCGTCTAGCGTCACTGGATGCGGGACGTATTTCCAGTGAAGTGTGAATTGACGTTGGGGTGTACTAACAAGTTGAGCTTGGAGTGGGCCACTCCTACAGGCCCCACCTTTATGTATGTAATTAATCCAGGCCGTCCATCCTTTTCCTCAGATGATTTTAGGCATTGAGCCAAAAAAATGAACCCAATCCGACTATCTGGCAGGCCATACCATAAGAAATAATATTTCCCACCATTAAAACCCACCAGATGATTCTACACACCGAAAGATGCCCAATATTAGGCTTGTTTTAGTCAGTTTTGAGCCATGGGAGGTAATGGCTGGATCAGATTCTTCGGATGTGGTCCCCACCTAGTAAAATTCATAAAAAAAGATTAAAAAAATAAAACGTGAGGCATCAGCACCTGCTGCTGCCGCTGACTAGAGACGCAGCAGCATCGGCGTGGGCGCTGGGTGGGTAGAGACCCACGGCCCCAGATGTGGGCCCCACCATGATGCATGTGAAGCATCCACACCGTGTATTTGAAGAGTTCCCTTTAACCAGCTGGTCATCCCAAAAATCACCCATTCACGGCACTTAGGTGGTCCACACCATCTTAAATAATGTAAGGACATGTTTAACATATAAAAACCCTTGTAGTGAGGGCCACCGTGATGTTTGGGTCTTATCCACACCGTCCAGATGGCTGGACGATGGGACCCACCATTGATGTATTTATTTTATATTCATGCTGTCTATCAGGTGGGCCACTGTAGAAATCAGTAGAGGTTAGACGTCCACCATTGAAACTTTTTTTACGGGCCACAGAAGTTTTGGACCCATATGGAATTTATTTTTCCTATTAACTCAGGTATTTGTGACCTTGTGATCAGATTGGATGGAAGATAAACATTATGGCGGGCCCCACATGAGACCCACGTGTGAAAGGATTGGTTGGTGTACATAAACACCAGCTAATATAGCTGTTGTATTGGTGATCAGAGGGTCTGATCATGTTGTATTTAGGCCATTCTTGTGGGGCCACCTTGATGTTTATGGTCTATTTAGACCATCCGTGCATGGCCCCACTTGATGTACATGTTCTTCCAAGCCGTCCACGTGGGACCCACCTTTAAAGCACATGTAGATCAGCACCGTCCAGAGGGTCTCGGCGGTGCCATGGGACGCTGTCACACCACTCTCCCATATACATAGTATATATGATATATCATTGTATATATTATAGTATTTTATAAAAGATATTGGTGGGCACTTCCACGTGGGATCCACCTAACCCATGTGAACTGCACCGTCCAGATGGGTCTGGACGGTGGTGTAGTGTATTTTTACATAATATATATTATATTAATATTATACAATATATTGTATTGTATTAAAAATAAATGTTGTGTGGGCCACTCTCACGTGGGACCCACTTGTTTAGATGATGATGGGCTGGTTTTCACCCACACCAGCTATCCGTGTATTGACGTTGGTAAGGTCCCTACGACCCAGCTGCTGTAAAGGTCTTATCCACGCCGTCCATTCACCATCTGGACGGGTGGAGCCCACCATGATATATGTTTGTATCCACGCCGTCCATTATCATCTGGACGGGTGAAGTCCACTGAATGTGATGTATATTTGTGTCCCACGCTGTCCATCCATCTGGCCGGCTCATCTTTGACTCAAGACAAAAAATGAAGCAGATTCAGTCCTCTAGTGGGCCACATACATGGAACCCACCCCTGATGTTTATATTACATCCATACCGTCCATCTAGTTGGGCCACCTCACCTCATGGCTTGAGACTAAAAATAAGATAGATCTAGTATCAAGTAGACCACACTGATAAAACAACGGAATTGGATGTCTACCATTGAAACCCTTTTAGGTTATAGAAGTTTCGAACCAATATGATATTTGTTTTCCTCACTGTTCAGGTCTTTGTGACCTTATGAACAGTATGGATGGGACATAAATGCTACGGTGGGCCCTCTAAATTTTAACATGGGAATTATTATCACCACGGTTAAGTGCGGTATGGTTCAAATGATCCTTTGGATATGATTTATTTTGCTCTAAAATGGTCTCTTACCATGGATGAACAGTGCAATTGATCCAGCCCAACTGATTTGGCCCATTAGTGCCGCCCGTTGGTACAGCCTACTTGTTATATATTAGACTCGTTAGTGCAGCCCATTGGTGCGCCCCAATGATGCGACCAACCGAGATGTGTATGTTATTCAGGCCGTTCTTTGGCTGGACCGTTGGTAGGCCTAGTTGTGATGAGAAGGCCCACTTGCTGCATGTGCAAGGCCCACCTGTAATGTATATTTGAGGCCCACCTCCTGTATATTTCCGACCCATTTGGTTGAGGCTCAACGAGATGTATGTATGGCCCGTTACATTGTGTATGAATCCTTTGTATGAGCCACTCCTTGGGAGCAATGTTGGTTGAATGTCCACATTGATGGGCAATGATGGCTGGACGTCCACATTGTGACTTTCCCTTAGTCCTTGTTCGATCGATTCCGATTATTGTGACTGATTATCGATTGAGGTCGATTATCGTGACCGATTACCGATCGTGGCCGATTGTCGATTTATGAGGCCGATTGCCGATTCTGATTGTCGTGGACAGTTGACCGATTATTGATCGATCCCGATTGTCATGGCCGATTGCCGATTGACGTGACCGATTTGCCGACTCTGATTATCGACCGATCTGATTGTCGTGACCGAATTGCCGATTCTGATTATCCATCGATCCTGATTGTCATGACCGATATGCCGATTCTGATTACCGATAGATCCCTATTGTCGTGGCCGATTGCCGACTCCGATTGACGAGATTGATTTACCGATTCTGATTATCGATCGATCCCGATTGTCGAGACCAACCATCGAGGCCGATTCCGATTTGTTGAGGATGATTGTATAGGCCGATTCTGGTTGTCGAGACCGTTTTCGATTGTCAAGGCTGAGTATTGAGGTTAATTCTGATTGTCGAGGCCGAGTATTGAGGTCGATCCCGATTTATCGAGACCGATTGTATAGGCTAACTCTAATTGTTGAGGCCGATTTTAATTATCATGGCCGATTGTCGAGACCATGCGACCTGTTGTTGTGGCCAATTGTGATGTGTATTCAGCCTATGTGATGTATATGCGACCTGTGTTTGAGGCCTAATGTGATGCATATGCGGCCCGTGTTTGAGGCCCATTGTGATGTGTATTCAGCCCGTGTTTAAGGCTTAAATGTGATGCATTTGAGGGTCAGGCGATGGAGCCCGTTGTGATATATGTTAGGCCCATGTGAGAAGCCCATCGTGATGTATTAAGCTCTTGAGTGAGGCCCATGGTGTTGTATATTTGGCCCTTGTAAGAGGTCATGGGTCCACTATATGTTAGGATCTATGAGGGCCATTCCTCGGGGGTAATGTTGGTTAAATGTCCACATTGTCAAGGTTGATTGTCGATACTGATTATTGATATCGATTATGACTATGTGACAACATAACATCATGATACATGCACATACGCATCATCTGCATGTTTGTTATGATATGTGGTTAATCATTGCATATGTCATTGAGCATGTTGTTATGAGACTCCATGATAGGCGGAGGTTATCTCACACGAGTGCACGGTATGCACAAAATTGATTCATGACTGGATTGTATGACTCATGCATCTTGCATTATGATTACTATACGCCCTAGCGACATCAGGGTTGTAGCCTCCACAGGCATATCGTGGATGGCCAGAGGGGACACCGAAAATATTTGGTTCTAGCATACGGGCGCCATAGATGTCCCTGGGTAAAAATCCCTAAACCTCCGTGGCCAGGTGACGCCCTAACGTCGAGATCGAGTGGATACATGAGCGCCTGAGTGCCGAATACCAGGAGGCCGCGTCTCCCACTGTGTCGTGGTCGGTTGGGAGGGGGTGTGGCCTTACCCGCCCGAGCGAAGGGGGCATTGCTAGGCTGAGTCTGATCAGCTCGAGGAATGGGTCCGTTATCGACATGCTGGATAGGTATTGGCAGACTATTGGCTAGGAGGATAGTGAGGTTTCTTATGCTCACTTATACTGTGCGGCTGGGAGAGCGGCGGTGCCATTTGGAGTGTACTAAACCCCGGTGATGATCCCAGAGATGAACTGTATTGATATGTGGACTTATTGAGCAGGAGTTGCATACTCATTCATTCATTCATTCACTATTCACTCGGGCTGCTGGTGCGTAACTATTTGTAAGTGTACCTTTGCATGGCTAGGATTTCAGTTGGGCGCGCGACTAACCTGAGATCAAGAGTTTACCACATTGAGTCTGACTCTCCAAATTTAGGTATGGGACTGGTTTGGATAAAAGGCCCTTGTGATGGACCCCATAGCCTGCGATACTACGTACTATTATCCCAACTTCACACTCCAGCATGGTCATTCCATTCGCACCGCATAGCGCATTACATTTACTATATATGACATTCCGGGTTACTATGTTTATGCGTTTATACGGTCTATATACGACTGACGGTATTCGTGCACTCGTTAGGAATTGCGTACTGCATCGCATCCTTGGCATCTGATGTTTGACTCTTATGACTCTTCATTTGTATAGATGTTTTATAATGCGTATTTTGATATTGATTATGGACTTGTCTGTATTTTTGCTTACTCTGTTATCGTATGATTTATGACCTTGTTAATAATGTTATTTACTCAGATAATTCATACTATTATCAGTATTTCTGCTTATTTCTAATATTGTATGATTTATGGGCTTACTAGTATTCCCGCTTACTCTGATTACTCTGATATTGCTTACTTGGCACTTACCTTGTGCACACACTTACACCACCCTCTAAGCTTTCTATAAGCTTATGCACGATAGATGCATGCAGGTGATGTTAGGTTGCAACATTGTTGAGCTTGGAGCGTACAGCGGTCTTCTGGAGCTTAATTTTCAATTTATGTATTTCCCTTTCAGCATTGCACTCAAATGATTATATTAGTGGATATGTGATGATGATGTTGCCTTTTTGAAATGGGTAATCTTGTGGTTATGCTTATTGCGAGTTAAATGTACAAAAAATCCTCCTTGTAGGATCCCAGGATTGGAATCTGGCGTATGGACGCTAGGAGCCGATAATGGGGTACTATGGAGGCTGTCGGCACCGAATTCGGCGGTTTGGATTCCTATGAATCCGATTTCTGGGTTTGGGGCGTGACAGAAGTTGGTATCAGAGCATAACTTGGGAATACCTGAGGATAACATCACATATCTATTGATAGTTACCCTACACTATATGGTTGTTGAGAACTTAGAATGATTAGATCCCCAAGTTTGAATAACTTAGTGATTTTCTAATGTAGGCCCCCTACCATTGAGATTATGAGGCTACATAATCCGAGGTTCAGTAGGATCATCAGAGTGTTGGTGATGCGTTTTGGAAGGGCGAGGTTGAGATTAGAGAACGCTATCTCCATTTGTTTATAGATTAATTATGTCTTGTATATGTTTATTGCAATGCTTCCTCTTCCCTCGCTTTGTTCTGTATAATAGTGAATTTCGAGGATGAATTTTTTATTTGATGGGGAGTGCTGTAAGACCCGCATCCTATACCGTACCATTTCGTAGGCTTTCGTGGCCTTCCCGGTCGAATTTCGGCAACTTTCAACCCGTATCCGACATTTACGTGCGATCCTAAGCTGAGTCCCTCATACCTGATCAGCTCAACCTGAAACTTGTACCCTAGCGACCGTGTCGTCGCCGCGGTTCCAATGCCGCAACTCGCGCACCGATCCGATACCCAGGCTAGGAGATGTGGTCCTGCATTCATTTCAAAGAAACGCCGCTCGTTATAAATTTCGAGGGAATCTCTACGACACGTCACATTAATCCATCAATCAATTAAGTCAAAATAAACCCATACCCTACCCATCCCTCTCTTACCCAAAGTCAACAACACCCATACTCATCCCATTCCTTTCTTACCAACAAGTCAACAAGCACCATACCCTCAATTTATTACATCACCTCTCTCTCTTTCTCTCTCTTTCAAATCAATTCTCAAGCAAACCATGAAAACCAAAAACGTCTAAGCTCCAAGCTCCATGGATAGAGCTTGTTTGGCCCACCTTCCTACCATCAAATTCAACCCTTAGATCATCATCTCAACCATTGAAAATGTCCTCTTGGAGCTCTAGAGTGCATAGGTGGAAGAAAGAATATGCTATCAAAGGTGGGTGCCTCTTTCTCCCCCTCTCTCTTCTTCCTTTAATTTGTGGCCCACTCAATGAGTGATGCAATTTCCAACCATCCATCAAACGGACCCCATGGCCGTCCAAGCCATGTGGGCCCTACCTTCTGTGTGATGGGAAAACATAAATATCAAATTGATCTTAAATCAAGTGGGCCACGTCTGTGTGGGAGCCACCTTGATGAAATAGTGCACACAAACCGTCTTGCGTCACTGGACGCTGGACGTGTTTCCAGTGAAGTGTGAATTGACGTTGGGGTGTGCTAACAAGTTGAGCTTGGAGTGGGCCACTCCTACAGGCCCCACCTTTATGTATGTAATTAATCCAAGCCATCCATCCTTTTCCTCAGATGATTTTAGGCATTGAGCCAAAAAAATGAATCCAATCCGACTACCTGGCAGGCCATACCATAAGAAATAATATTTCCCACCATTAAAACTCATCAGATGATTTTACAAATCGAAAGATGCCCAATATTAGGCTTGTTTTGGTCGGTTTTGAGCCATGGGAGGCAATGGCTGGATCAAATTCTTCGGATGTGGCCACCACCTAGTAAAATCCATAAAAAAACAATAATAAATAAAACGTGAGGCAGCAGCACCTGCTGCTGCCGCTGACCAGAGACGCAGCACGTCTGCGTGGGCGCTGGGTGGGTAGAGACCCACGGCCCTAGATGTGGGCCCCACCGTGATGCATGTGAAGCATCCACACCGTGTATTTGATGGGTTCCCTTTAATCAGCTGGTCATCCCAAAAATCACCCATCACGGCACTTAGGTGGTCCACACCATCTTAAATCATGTAAGGACATGTTTAACATATAAAAACCCTTGTAGTGAGGGCCACCATGATGTTTAGGTCTTATACACACCATCCAGATGGCTGGATGATGGGACCCACCATTGATGTATTTATTTTATATTCATGCTGTCTATCAGGTGGGCCACTGTAGAAATCAATAGAGGTTAGACGTCCACAATTGAAACTTTTTTTTTTGGGCCACAGAAGTTTTTGACCCATATGGAATTTGTTTTTCCTATTAACTCAGGTATTTGTGACCTTGTGATCAGATTGGATGGAAGATAAACATTATGGCGGGCCCCACATGAGACCCACGTGTGAAAGGATTGGTTGTTGTATGTAAACACCAGCTAATATAGCTGCTGTATTGGTGATCAGAGGGTCTGATCATGTTGTATTTAGGCCATTCTTGTGGGGCCACCATGATGTTTATGGTCTATCTAGACCGTCCATGCATGGCCCCACTTGATGTACATGTTCTTCCAAGCCGTCCACGTGGGACCCACCTTTAAAGCACATGTAGATCAGCACCGTCCAGAGGGTCTCGGCAGTGCCATGGGACGCTGTCACACCACTCTCCCACCCATATACACAGTATATATGATATATCATTGTATATATTATAGTATTTTATAAAAGATATTGGTGGGCCACTTCCACATGGGATCCACCTAACCCATGTGAACTGCACCATCCAGATGGGTCTGGACGGTGGTGGTGTAATGTATTTTTACATAATATATATTATATTAATATTATACGATATCTTATATTATATTAAAAATAAATGTTGTGTGGGCCACTCTCACGTAGGACCCACTTGTTTAGATGATGATGGGCTGGTTTTCACCCACACCAGCTAGCCATGTATTGACGTTGGTAAGGTCCCTACGACCCAGCTGCTGTAAAGGTCTTATCCACGCTGTCCATTCACCATCTGGACGGGTGGAGCCCACCATGATATATGTTTGTATCCACGCCGTCCATTATCATCTGACGGGTGAAGTCCACTGAATGTGATGTATATTTGTGTCCCACACCGTCCATCCATCTGGCCGGCTCATCTTTGACTCAAGACAAAAAATGAAGCAGATTCAGTCCTCTGGTGGGCCACATACATGGAACCCACCCCTGATGTTTATATTACATCCATACCGTCCATCTAGTTGGGCCACCTCACCTCACGGCTTGAGACTAAAAATAAGATAGATCTAGTATTAAGTAGACCACACTGATAAAACAACGGAATTGGATGTCTACCATTGAAACCCTTTTGGGTTATAGAAGCTTCGAACCAATGAAGCTTCGAACCAATATGATATTTGTTTTTCCTCACTGTTTAGGTCTTTGTGACCTTATGAACAGTATGGATGGGACATAAATGCTACGGTGGGCCCTCTAAATTTTAACATGGGAATTATTATCACCACGGTTAAGTGCGATATGGTTCAAATGATCCTTTGGATATAATTTATTTTGCTCTAAAATGGTCTCTAACTATGGACGAATGGTGCAATTGATCCAGCCCAACTGATTTGGCCCATTAGTGTGGCCCATTGGTACAACCTACTTGTAATATATTAAACTCGTTAGTGTAGCCCATTTGTGCGCCCCAATGATGCGACCCACCGAGATGTGTATGTTATCCAGGCCGTTCTTTGGCTGGACCGCTGGTAGGCCCAGTTGTGATGAGAAGGCCCACTTGCTGCATGTGCAAGGCCCACCTGTGATGTATATTTGAGGCCCACCTCCTATGTATTTCCGACCCATTTAGTTGAGGCTCAACGAGATATATGTATGGCCCGTTACATTGTGTATGAAACCTTTGTATGAGCCACTCCTTTGGAGCAATGTTGGTTGAATGTCCACATTGATGGGCAATGATGGCTGGACGTCCACGTTGTGACTTTCCCTTAGGCCTTGTTCGATCAATTCCGATTATTGTGACTGATTACCGATCGAGGTCGATTATCGTGACTGATTACCGATCGTGGCCGATTGTCGATTTATGAGGCCAATTGCTGATTCTGATTGTCGTGGCCAGTTGACTGATTATTGATCGAGCCCGATTGTTGTGGTCGATTGCCGATTGACGTGACCGATTTGCCGACTCTGATTATCGATCGATCCAATTGTCGTGACCGAATTGTCGATTCTGATTATCGATCGATCCTGATTGTCATGACCGATATGCCGATTCTGATTACCAATCGATCCCGATTGTAGTGTCCGATTGCCGACTCCGATTAACGTGACCGATTTACCGATTCTGATTATCGATCGATCCTGATTGTCGAGACGAACTATCGAGGCCAATTCTGATTTGTTGAGGCTGATTGTATAGGCCGAATCCGGTTGTCGAGACCGTTTCCGATTGTCGAGGCCGAGTATCGAGGCTAATTCCAATTGTCGAGGTCGATCTCGATTTATCGAGACCGATTGTATAGGCTAACTCTGATTGTTGAGGTCAATTTTAATTGTCAAGGCCGATCGTCGATACCATGCGACCTGTAGTTGAGGCCAATTGTGATGTGTATTTAGCCTGTGTGATGTATATGCGGCCTGTGTTTGAGGCCTAATGTGATGCATATGCGGCTTGTGTTTAAGGCCCATTGTGATGTGTATTCAGCCCGTGTTTAAGGCTTAAATGTAATGCATTTGACGGTCAGGCAATGGAGCTATTAGTGCTATGATTTCATATCCCTTTGGTTGTCAAATTTTGTAGTGTCAAAACCTATATGCCTTGTACTTCTTGTGTTTCTTGTTTGTGACTACACACTGCTTCAAGACAAGATCATGAATGAAGAATGTTTTCAAGACAAGATCATAAATGAAGAATGTTTGCAAGACATGCCATGAATGAAGTCTACAAGAATAGAAGACTCCAAGTTTGCTTCTATCAAGTTCAAGATTAGAAGACTTCATCAAGATAAGTCAAGAATGCAAGCTCGAGAAAGACCATCAACTTGACTCAAGTTTCTACTTCAAGATCATCTGATAATACAGACCTTCAAGACATCAATGTCCATCTCACTTCAAGGTTTGTTTGACCTTAGATTGACCTTAGGTTGGTCTGTATGATAGGCCATTCTGGATACATAATCCGAATATTTTAATTTACTTGGTGTGACTGTTCTAAGACCAGTCCTAGAAATCTTAAGACCAGTCCTAGCTTTGCTTCGACCAGTCTTAGGTTTCTTAGGACCAGTCCTAGGTTGTTACAGATTTTCAGATTTTCCTGGTTGTCCTTCGACCAGTCCTGGACTTTCTTCGACTAGTCCTGGGAAGTCCTACGACTCATCCTTCGACTGGTCGTAGTCCTACGACTCGAACTCCAGCGACTTATCTCGAGTCCCATGACCAGTCGTAGGTGTCTCACGACCAGTCGTAGGTGGTCCACGACCAGTCGTAGGCTACCTAAGACCAGTCGTGAGAATAGCAAATCTAATCCCGCAGAAATCTTTCAAAATCTTTAACGCTACGACCAGTCGAAGATGGGATTTTTTAGGCTATAAATAATGCACGAATTTCAGAGTTTACTCATTCCATTCCATTCACTTCAAGCGATTTAAGGTTATACTCTGAGATAAGTTGTGATTATTTTTTTAAGCTATTGTGCATATTTAATATTTCTTTTGTTAGCATTTTTCTATTGTGATTTTGATCAATATTCCAATCTTATTTAGAAAAGAGGAATTTGTGATATTCCTTCTTCTGGGATCAAAATCAAATAGACCTTGCTCTTCTTGATTTAATCTAAAATCAATTAGACATAGAACCATTCTTTATGTGAGTATTTGACATTGAACGACGTATCATTCATCTACTCCGATTGGTTCTACTGGGCTACTTTAAAACTAGATCTAGGTATTTTACTTTGTAATTTACTTTCTTTGGTTTTGTTTGAGATTTGCCAGAAAAATCTCATTGTTTTGGTTATCTGAGGAGAGCCAGAAAACTTAGATTGTGGGGGTTTTTGGATTGTGTAAGCCCGAGATAAAAAGAGACAATTGTGAAGGTTTTGGGTGAACCTGTGAAAACCTATTTTGATAGTGCATGCTAATATCCCCTGTGTGAGGATATTAGGAGTGGAGTAGCATTCTGTGTGGCTGTTGGCTAACAGTTGGTGAACACACAAGCGAACCACTATATATCGTTGTGTTGTGTATGTGCTTGATTTCTTTATTCATTTATTCCTTTATTATTGTGGATTGCTTTTGTGAATGAATGTTGTAATTTTCATTTCAAGCAAGTGTGGTTGAATGGTGTAATAACTTAGGATTTATTTCTTTAAGTTATTCTTGATTTATTTTCCATATCATTTGTGTTTTCTAGATCGTTCTAGAAATAAGGTTGTCCTACCATAAGCCATTGGTTTTTGGTGTAAGGTTGTCCTTAGAACTGATTTAGTATCATTCTCATATTTCTTGTGCTTTGAGATTGTTATTATTTCAGCATTGTTATTTATATCTTTTATTATTCCGTTGTTTTAAGTTTTATTTGGCATTGCCCTATTCACACCCCCCCCCCCTCTAGGGCATATAGCTTGGCCCTTTCAAGTGGTATCAGAGCCAAATAGCTCGTGCTTATTGCTTATTTATTGGATTTATTTCCTGAGCTAACGATCTAAGCTATATTAAGATGTCAAATTTTGAAAGCCTATCTGTCATTAGGCCACCACCCTTTAATGACACAAACTATGCCTATTGGAAAGCAAGGATGAGAATCTTTCTCAAATCCATGGATGAAAGTGTGTGGTTGGCCACAGTGAACGGATGGAAACTACCTATCACTGAAGTAACTGATGAAGATGGTTCAAAATCAATAAAAGTAATATCTTATGCTCTTTGAACCACACTTCGGAAAAGTGAGAGTAGTGCCAATGCAAAAGCACTAAATGCAATTACTTGTGCATTGTCACCAGATGAATTCAAAAGAATCATCTCGTGTGAAAATGCTAAACAAGCATGGGTTCTTTTAGAAATGACACACGAGGGTACATCAATTGTCAAGAAATCTAAAGTCCAACTCCTCACAACTAAATTTGAAGAAATTCATATAGAGGAGAATGAAATGTTTATGGACTTCTAAACTAGATTGAATGACATTGTAAACTCAATGTGGAGTCTTGGTGATAGAATCCCAGAAAGTAAAGTATGTGCAAAGATACTACGCTCACTTCCTGAACGGTCCAATTAAAAAGTAACCGCGATTCAAGAACTTCATGATACGGATAACATGAGGGTTGAGGAACTAGTTAGTTCTTTATAGACCTACGAATTGAACTTTAAAGCTCCAAAAGGAAAATCAATTGCTCTCAAGTCATCTAAAAATATTCCACAAGAGAGCACTTCAGACTTTGAAAATTCCGAAGATGATATGGCACTTTTTGTAAAAAGGTTTTATAAAATTTTGAAAAATAAGAAAAAAAAGGAGATTTTCAAAAATCAAACGATAAGAGACAATCTAAACCTATAGCTCGAAAAAATTTGAAAGATAGTCAATGTTACAACTGTCAAGAGTATGGGCACTTGGCTAACAAATGTCCTAAAAAGGACAAATCAAAAAGGAAGAGTATGTTGGCTACTTGGGATGAATCATCTGATTTGGAATCCTCTTCGAAATTAGAAGATTCTGAAAACGAGTCGGGAGATGATGTTAAAGCCCTTATGACTCTAGGCAAAGTCACTTTTTCAGATTATGATGAAGTAACTAGCGAAGAGAATCTGAATAGTGATTGTGACAATGAAGATGATCTTCAGGATGCATACAATGCCCTTTATAAAGAGAGTTGTAAAATTGCTGTCAAGCTTAAATTACAAAATGAAAAATTTTCTAAACTTAAAGAAGATAATGAGTCTCGTATCTTAGAAAAATCTCATATTTTTTTGAAAAGACCAAATGTGATTTAAAAATCAAAACCTCCCAAGTTGATGATTTGAAAACCGAGAACGAGAAACTCAAAAATGAAGTAGCTTCTCTTTTGAGTTTAAAAGACACTTGGAGATAAGCCCAAGGAGATCCTAAATTAGAAAAATTGTTATCCAGATCGAGAAAATATGGCGATAGATCCGGGTTGGGCTATGATAAGGATACTTCTCCTAAACAAAATAATACTGCTCCTAAGTTTGTGAAAGGAGAGTCTTCAAACTCAAAAGTAAAGTATACTTATCAAGGTTTTTCACAAAATTCAAGGACCTTTCAAAAATCTAAAAATAGCCATGCCAACTTCAATCTTCAAAACCAAAATCCTTTGGTTGAAAAGATTATTGATCTTCTCAAGGAGCTATTAAAATTTAACTCTATAGGTCATTCATATAACAATAGACTGAAAAAGTCCAACTACACTCCTAAACCCAAAATAGTACTGAAATGGGTTCCTAAAGTTGACTGCTTGGTTGCCCACACTGTTTTTAAAGCTACAAGCCATTCAAAGTGGTACCTTGACAGTGGATGCTCCAGACATATGACAGGCGACAAAGCTTTATTCACCGATCTTGAAGACAGGACTGATGGGTCAGTCACTTTTGGTGATGGAAGCAATTGCAAAATCATTGGCCAAGGTACGGTTCAGCTTTATAACCTTCCCTTATTTAAAATTGTATTATATGTTGAGGGCTTGAAACACAACCTACTGAGTATATCTCAGATATGCGACAACAGTCATAATGTAAAGTTTTCTAATCAAGGTTGTGAGATTGTTAATAAAGAGGGTTCTGTTATATTAACTGGTCGCAGAACTTCTAAAAACTGCTACATTGTTAGTAATGCAAGCTCATATACTCAATCGTGTTACATGGTCCATACTGATGAGACTGAATTGTGGCATAAATGCCTTGGACATGTACACTACCGGAACTTATTTAGATTGAGCAAAAGAGAACTTATAAGAGGTCTACCCAAATTACAAAAAGTAGACAAAATATGTGGTGAATGTCAGTTAGGCAAATAGATTAGGAGCTCTCACAAGAAAGTGAACTCCAATACCACATCTAGACCTCTCGAGCTTCTCCACATAGATCTCATTGGACCAACTAGAACGGAGAGTCGAGGTGGCAAAAAATATATCTTGGTTATCATAGATGACTTTACTAGATTCACTTGGGTATCGTTCTTAAAAGACAAATCTGAAACCCTAGATGAAGTAAAGAAGATCATCAAACGAATCCAAAATGAAAAAGGTTCTCAAGTTTATAAGATCCATAGTGATCATGGTTCTGAATTCGATAATAGCAGTTTTGAGAATTTCTGTAGCGATCAGAGAATATCACATGAATTCTCTGCACCCAAAACTCCTCAACAAAATGATATAGTTGAGAGAAAAAATAGAGTGCTTCAGGGTATGGCTAATGTCATGTTAAATAGTATGAAGCTCTCCAAAAATCTTTGGGCCGAAGCAATTAATACTGCCTGCTACATTATTAATTGTGTTTATACTAGTAAATCTGAAAATAAGACTGCTTATGAGTTATGGTTCGAAAAGAAACCTACTGTCAAATACTTTCGAATTTTTGGCAGTAAGTGTTACATTTTACGAGATCGTGAAAATTTGGAAAAATTTGATACAAAGAGTGATGAAGGTATTTTCTTTAGATATTCCTTAAACAGTCGAGCCTATAGGGTTATAAATAAAAGAACATGTGTGATTCAAGAGTCCATCAATGTGGTCATTGATGATCATTTGAATATACCTGCTCCGAGTTCAGATGATGATGAAATTCTTATAATTGAAAATCAAGATACCTCTTCATCTCAATCTGAACCTAGGACTGTCAAAGATCATTCAACTAATCAAATCCTTGGAAACCCTCTCACTGGAGTTCGTACACGCAAACAACTTGAAAACATATGCAATTATGTTTGTTTTATATCCGAAATAGAACCGGTCAATGTAAAAGAAGCTCTTTCTGATGAAAATTGGATAGTAGCTATGCAGGATGAACTTAATCAATTTGTTCGTAATGATGTCTGGTTTTTTGGTTCTTAGACCTAAGATTAACACCTTATTTGAAAAAAATTGATCCTTAAAAAATAAGTCTGATGAACTTGGAAATGTTATACGAAACAAGGCTAGACTGGTTGTACAAGGGTACACTCAGATTGAAGGCATCGATTACGATGAAACCTTTGTTCCAGTCGCTCGCCTTGAATCTATCAGACTTTTTATTTCCATCGCTTGCTTTGGAAAGTTTAAAATTTATCAGATGGATGTAAAGAGTGCCTTCTTAAATGGTGATTTACATGAAGAAGTTTATGTAGAACAACCCTCAGGGTTTGAAGACCCCAAGCTTTCTGATCATGTATTTCATCTCAAAAAGGCTCTCTATGGTCTGAAACAAGCGCCCAGGGCATGGTATGAAAAATTGACTAAATTCTTACTTAGTCATAGTTTTCAAGTGGGAAGTGTCGATAAGACGCTATTTGTTAAGAAACATAATAATGAGATTTTAATGGTTCAAATCTATGTAGACGATATTATTTATGGATCAACATGTTCTAACATGTCTATTGAGTTTGCAGAGTTGATGAAATCAAGATTCGAAATGAGCATGGTTGGTGAACTAAATTACTTCCCAGGGTTATAAGTAAAACAACAACCTGATGGAATCTTCATTTCTCAAACTAAGTATGCTACAAACTTGGTTAAAAGGTTTGGATTTGAAAATGGCAAAAAATTTGATACTCCTATGAGTACAACCTTGAGACTCTCAAAAGACTCTACATGTAAAGATGTAGATCCTAAGCTATATCGTAGTATGATTGGTAGTTTATTATATCTAACTGCTAGTAGACCTGATATCGCTTTTAGCGTTGGTATTTGTGCAAGATATCAGTCTAATCCTAAATATTCACATCTTCTTCTTTGTCAAACAGTTATTAGGTATGTCGCATAAGTACAACTAATTTGGGTCTTTGGTATCCTTTTGATACTAATGTTAAATTAGCTGGGTATTCTGATCTTGATTGGTGGTAATATTGATGATGAGAAAATCAACCAGTGGTGGTTGTTTTTACATTGGAAATTGTTTGGTTTCTTAGTTTAGCAAGAAGCAAAGTTCAATATCGCTTTCCATTGTTGAGGCTGAGTATATCGCAACAGGATATGCATGTACACAACTCGTATGGATGAAACGCGTGTTAAGCGATTATGGAATTAATCAAGATTCAATGATCTTACATTGTGATAATTCCAGTGCTATCAATATTTCCAAAAATCCAATTCAGCATTCGCGTACTAAGCATATTGACATTAGGTATCATTACATTCGTGAATTAGTTGAAGAAAAAGCTATTACTTTGGAATATATTTCAACTAATGTCCAACTTGCTGATATATTTACTAAACTGCTCGATAAAAGCAGGTTTACTAAAATGAAATTTGATCTTGGTATGTGCATTTTAAATTGAATATACTTATCTGCATGTATCATAGTGTACTATATTTTAAATTTTTATGTGAATAAATTTCAATTTCTGCTTAAAAATATTTATTTTTATCGATGCTCGACCGGCCTTTGCCATACACGACCGGTCCTGACTCGACCGGTCGTGGACTGCACTCGACCGGTCATAGAGATCGTGAGCATCATATAATTTGGGAAAAATCACTTTGTTCTTCATTTTCTCTTCTTCCTTCGACGAGTCGTGGCTCGACCAGTCTTGAGAGTTCATGATTTTCTTCAAGATAAGTCGTTTTTCTTCATTTTTATTGAAGATTTATGCCTTCTATGCTTTGATTTGTTTATTCCATAAGCTAGATCTCGTCTTTTGTTGATTGTTTAGGGTTTCCTCTCTAAAAATCTGATCTAGAGAAACCCACCACTTCTAGTGTTCTTTGTGCTTGCTCCTTGGTAAATCTTGTTGAATATGGATGTTAGAGGGAAAAAGAAAACATCCCGTGGTCCATCTTCATCTAGATCTACATCTATAACAAGACGGCACCTTCGGTCACCCGAAGATGATCCCAATGATGTATGGGAGTTACGTAACCGTAAAGTTATCGTTGAGCGTCCTGTAAGTCTCAGTCACATTGAACAATTTGAGATTGCACCTCTTCTTAAATCTGTTGGCTGGACTAATATTTTTTTTTGGGGTGGACCTGCATACCAGTCCATTGCACAATCTATGGTTGCATGTATCTCTGATTTTTCCCTTAATAATTTAACGTTCTCAATTGCTACTAGAGAAGGGAAATTTTTGATAGATTGACATTTGATATCAGGTATTATGGATATACCTGTTAAAGATGAAGGTATTCTAATTCATACATTATATGATAAACCATCAGAATCGGAAAAACAAATGTTGACAAGAGATTTATGCAATATGGAAGTGCATTGGACGCACAAAGGAAATGTGCTCCCTTCAAAATTTTTATTACCAAGATACACAGTTTTGCACCGGATCTTCACTTCAAATGTGTATCCTCGGTCAGGCAATAAAACCGAGTTAACTGCCTTCATGGTTCGGGTATTGCACTCTGTTGTGTCCGGCATGGTTGTCTGTTTACCTTCTTTAATATGTCATTTTATCATTCAGTTTCGTCTTCATCCGGGTCATAGTGATATTCCATTTGGTTATCTTATGACTTGTTTAGCCACAAATATGCTCATTGCTTTACCTGAGAATGAGGCACCAATTCATCATCTTTTATTCAATAATACTAATTTAAATAAGATGAAGTTGGATTTGCTTTCTAGTCAATTCTATAAAGGTGATGGTGAAGGTGCTGAAGCAAGAAATGAAGGAGAAGCTACTGATCTTCCTCCACAGGCTGATATAAATATGGATGATATATTTGAAGAAATTGAAACTGACTCCCAAAATGATTCTGATTACGATCCATCTTCTGGTTATGATGCACGTTTAAGTGCATTGGAGGAGAAGGTTGATAACATGAGTGTAGCCCATGATATGCAATTTAAATATATGCGAAAATATCTTCGTCGCATTAATAGGGGTTTACATCAGATTGATCCAACCATCCCTGCTCCTTCATCTGGATCTGATTAGGTGGATTATCTTTTTATTTTTTTTTTGTTTGATTATGATGGATTCTGTATTATTATTACGATTGATGACTTTGGTTGTATGTTTTGGATTGATGACATTGAAGTGTTGTACTAATTAAATCTTGACTCTTCATATGGTGTTCTCTTCTCTCCTTTGGCCTTCCCTTGTCATTTTGTGACAAAAAGGGGGAGTAGTATGGAATAGTATGGAAAGGGGGAGAATGGGAGAAAGGGAGAAAGTGAGTACTTGAAAATGGTTGATTGTTTCTACTCACTTAGGGGGAGTAGAGTATTTAATTTTTTTTTCTCACTCTGATGGCTCATGATTCTTTCTTCATTTTACTCTTATATTTATAAATGTGTTTTGTCACAAATTTGACAAAGGGGGAGATTGTTAGTGCTATGATTTCATATCCCTTTGGTTGTCAAATTTTGTAGTGTCAAAACCTATATGTCATGTACTTCTTGTGTTTCTTGTTTGTGACTACACACTGCTTCAAGACAAGATCATGAATGAAGAATGTTTTCAAGACAAGATCATAAATGAAGAATGTTTGCAAGACATGCCATGAATGAAGTCTACAAGAATAGAAGACTCCAAGTTTGCTTCTATCAAGTTCAAGATTAAAAGACTTCATCAAGACAAGTCAAGAATGTACCAAGCTCGAGAAAGACCATCAACTTGACTCAAGCTTCTACTTCAAGATCATCTGAGAATACAGACCTTCAAGACTTCAATGTCCATCTCACTTCAAGGTTTGTTTGACCTTAGATTGACCTTAGGTTGGTCTGTATGATGGTCATTCTGGATACATAATCCGAATATTTTAATTTACTTGGTGTGACTGTTCTAAGACCAGTCCTAGAAATCTTAAGACCAGTCCTAGCTTCGCTTCGACCAGTCTTAGGTTTCTTAGGACCAGTCCTAGGTTGTTACAGATTTTTGAATTTTCCTGGATGTCCTTCGACCAGTCCTGGACTTTCTTCGACTAGTCCTGGGAAGTCCTACGACTCATCCTTCGACCGGTCATAGTCCTACGACTCGAACTCCAATGACTTATCTCGAGTCCCATGACCAGTCGTAGGTGTCTCACGACCAGTCGTAGGTGGTCCACGACCGGTCGTAGGCTACCTAAGACCAGTCGTGAGAATAACAAATCTAATCCCTCGGAAATCTTTCAAAATCTTTGACGCTACGACCAGTCGAAGATGGGATTTTTTAGGCTATAAATAATGCACGAATTTCAGAGTTTACTCATTCCATTCTATTCACTTCAAGCGATTTAAGGCTATACTCTGAGATAAGTTGTGATTATTTTTTTAAGCTATTGTGCATATTTAATATTTCTTTTGTTAGCATTTTTCTATTGTGATTTTGATCCATATTCCAATCTTATTTAGAAAAGAGGAATTTGTGATATTCCTTTTTCAGGGATCAAAATCAAATAGTCCTTGCTCTTCTTAATTTAATCTAAAATCAATTAAACATAGAACCATTCTTTATGTGAGTATTGGACATTGAATGACGTATCATTCATCTACTCTGATTGGTTCTACTGGGCTACTTCAAAAGGAGATCCAGGTATTTTACTTTGTAATTTACTTTCTCTGGTTTTGTTTGAGATTTGCCAGAAAATCTCAAGTGTTTTGGTTATCGAGGAGAGCGAAAACTCATTGTGGGGGTTTTGGATTGTGTAAGCCCGAGATAAAAGACACAATTGTGAAGGTTTTGGGTGAACCTGTGAAACCTATTTTGATAGTGCATGCTAATATCCCCTATGTGAGGATATTAGGAGTGGAGTAGCATTCTGTGTGGCTGTTGGCTAACAGTTGGTGAACACACAGGAGAACCACTATATATCGTTGTGTTGTGGATGTGCTTGCTTTCTTTATTAATTTATTCCTTTATTATTGTGGATTGCTTTTGTGAATGAATGTTGTAATTTTCATTTCAAGCAAGTGTGGTTGAATGGTGTAATAACTTAGGATTTATTTCTTTAAGTTATTCTTTATTTATTTTCCATATCATTTGTATTTTCTAGATCGTTCTAGAAATAAGGTTGTCCTACCATAAGCCATTGGTTTTTGGTGTAAGGTTGTCCTTAGAACTGATTTAGTATCATTCTCATATTTCATGTGCTTTGAAATTGTTATTATTTCAGCATTGTTATTTATATCTTTTATTATTCCACTGTTTTAAGTTTTATTTGGCATTGCCCTATTCACCCCCCTCTAGGGCATATAGCTTGGCCCTTTCAGGAGCCCATTGTGATATATGTTAGGCCCATGTGAGAAGCCCATCGTGATGTATTAAGCTCTTGAGTGAGGCCCATGGTGTTGTATATTTGGCCCTTGTAAGAGGTCATGGGTCCACTATATGTTAGGATCTATGAGGGCCATTCCTCGGGGACAATGTTGGTTAAATGTCCACATTATCGAGGTTGATTGTCGATACCGATTATTGATATCGATTATGACTATGTGACAGTATAGCATCATGATACATGCCCATACGCATCATCTGCATGTTTGTTATGAGATGTGGTTGATCATTGCATATGTCATTGAGCATGTTGTTATGAGACTCCCTGATAGGTGGAGGTTATCTCACATGAGCACACGGTATGCGCAGAATTGATACATGACTGGATTGTATGACTCATGCATCTTGCATTATGATTACTACACGCCCTAGCGACATCAGGGCTGTAGCCTCCACACGCATATCATGGATGGCCCGAGGGGACACTGGAAATATTTGGTTCTAGCATACGGGCGCCATAGATGTCCCTGGGTAAAAATCCCTAAACCTCTGTGGCCAGGAGATGCCCTAACGTCGAGACCGAGTGGATACATGAGCACCCGAGTGCCGAATACCAGGAGGCCACGTCTCCCACTGTGTCGTGGTCGGTTGGGAGGGGGTGTGGCCTTACTCACCCGAGCGCAGGGGGCATTGTTAGGCTGAGTCTGACCAGCTCGAGGAATCGGTCCGCTATCGACGTGCTTGATAGGTATTGACAGTCTATTGGCATGGGGGATAGTGAGGTTTCTTACGCTCACTTGGACTGTGCGGCTGGAAGAGCGGCAGTGCCATTTGGAGTGTACTAAACCCCGTTGATGATCCCAGAGATGAACCGTATTGATATGTGGGCTTATTGAGCAGGAGTTGCATACTCATTCATTCACTCATTCACTATTTACTCGGGCTGCTGGTGCGCAACTATTTGTTACGTGTACCGTTGCATGGCTAGGATTTCGGTTGGGCGCGTGACTAACCTGAGATCGGGAGTTTACCACATTGAGTCTGACTATCCAAATTTAGGTATGGGACTGGTTTGGATAGAAGGCCCTTATGATGGAGCCCATAGCCTACGATACTACTTACTATCATCTCGACTTCACACTCTAGCATGGTCATTCTATTCGTACCGCATAGCGCATTACATTTACTGCATATGACATTCCAGGTTACTATGTTTATGCGTTTATACGGTCTATATACGACTGACAGTATTCGTGACTCATTAGGAATTGCGTACTGCATCGCATCCTTGGCATCTGATGTTTGACTCTTATGACTCTTCATTTGTATAGATATTTTATAATGCGTATTCTGATATTGATTGACTCATGGACTTGTCTGTATTTTTGCTTACTCTGTTATCGTATGATTTATGACCTTGTTAATAATGTTATTTACTCGGATAATTCATGCTATTATTAGTATTTCTGCTTATTTCTGATATTGTATGATTTATGGGCTTGCTAGTATTCCCGCTTACTCTGATTACTCTGATATTGCTTACTTAGCACTTACCTTGTGCACACACTTACACCACCCTCTAAGCTTTCTATAAGCTTATGCACGATAGATGCGTGCAGGTGATGTTAAGTTGCAGCATTGTTGAGCTTGGAGCGTATAGCAGTCTTCTGGAGCTTGATTTTCGATTTATGTATTTCCCTTTCAGCATTGTACTCAAATGATTATATTAGTGGATATGTGATGATAATGTTGCCTTTGTGAAATGGGTAATCTTGTGGTTATGCTTATTGCGAGTTAAATGTACAAAAAAATCCTCCTTGTAGGATCCTAGGATTGGAATCTGGCGTATGGACGCTAGGAGCCGAGAATGGGGTACTACGGAGGCTGTCGGCACCGAATTCGGCGATTTGGATTCCTGTGAATGGATCGACGATTTAGATACTAGGAATCGGATTGTTGGATCGACGATCTAGATATCAGAGCTGGGTCCCACCAGATGGATCTACTGTGTGGATATACATACATCATGTGTGGGACCCACAGATTTAGATGACGTCACTTCAGTGGGACCCACGGTCCCTGCAGAATTGGATGGATGGCATATATAAAATACATACATTATGGTGTAATCCGACCATCCAACAATCTAGACAGTGGAGATAAAACACATATCACGGTGTCACAGCACCGTCCAAATGTCTGGATGGTGCAGGCACAACACAATCAAGATGGGCCCCACTCGTTCGGCATGTGGATAATGTAAGTGGGACCCACAGATCATGATAACGCTGGTATGAGGTGCACCAGCGAATCTACACATGCGTGAGGAGTATATATAAAATACATACATTAGGAGGTCCCACTGTCCAGTCCCTTGAAAGGGCAACCTAGATTTCAACACATGCATACAAGGTAGGTCCCACGTCCCTGAGATGGACGGTGGGATAGAGCAATACATCAAGGAGGGCTCCACACAGCACCGTCCAGATTAGACGGTGTAGATACCAGATACATATAGCAAGGTGGCTCCCACCCCACACATGTGACACGTGTGGGTGGGTCCCACGTGTGGCCACCATAACACACAGATGGGTGTGTGTGTGTGTGTATATATATATAACATATAATATATATATATATATATGTTTTATATATATATATAACATAATATATATATATATATATATATATATATATATATATATATATATATATATATATATATATATATATATATAACATAATATATATATATATATATATATATATAAATATCTCATTGATCCAGCATCCATGAGTGTTGGACGGTAGATGTATAATACATTCACCACTAATCATCATCCAAGAATGGACGTTGAGATATACAATGCAAACATCTACGGGCCCCACCTCCACACGTGTAGCACGTGTGGAGTGGGTCCCACGATAGCCCAAAAATGGACAGACTGACGTCTTATACAATAGCCATTTAGCTGGTGTGGTCCACATAAATGGACAGTCCAGATGAATGGATGGGCAAGATAAAGCACATGCAATCATGGTAGGGTCCACCATTCAGTTGGGCTGGGCGGCTTGGATTTCTACACATCCATCAAGGTGAGGCCCCACGTCCAGTGCAAGAGACAGTGTGAATGATAACACATATAGGTGGGCTGCACCGTCCAAACATTCTGGACGGTGTGCATAAAGCATACGCATTAAGGCGGTCCCACAGCCAATGCACTGCACTCGTGCAAACACCTCAGGTGGGTGGATCTCCACGGTCCAGTTTTGCTGGATGGTGCAGATATAATAAATACATCATGGTGGGTCCACATCAGCGTGGCCCACCACTGGATCAAACTGATACTTGTGATTCCCTTCATCCAGGGCTTGCCAAAATCCAGCAGCAGGGTGGGCCACATTCCAACACCAAGAGAGAGAGAGAAGGTGTAAGTGCTATGGTTTGATTCCTCTTTGGTTGTCAAATTTCGTGTGTCAAAACCTCTATATGTGTCTTGTGTTTATATCTTCAAGCTACAATTTAGAAGATATTAAAGAAGAGTTCAAGCTCAAGACTCAAGCTCAAGTGCAACTTAAAATGACATTGATTTCCAAGCTTGTGAAGTAGTTAAGCTGCATCAAGAAGAACTCAAGCTTCATAATGATCAAGGTCTAAGCGAATGAAGTTTTCAATGTCCATACTTCATGTCCCAGGTATGATAAACCATTAGATTGACCTTAGGGCAGGTCATTTTGGCTACATATTTTATTTGAATATTAATACATGACTATGGTCTATTATAAGACTAGTCCTAGACCTTGTTCGACCAGTCTTGGCATTGGTTCGACCAGTCTAAGAAGTTCTAGGACCAGTCTTAAAATTGTTGTAATTTATCAGATTTTCTGGTTCGGCTTCGACCAGTCTTGGAGTCTGCTCGACCGGTCATGGGATGGTCTCGACTCGACCTTCGACCAGTCGTAAAGCTTCAACTCAAACTCCAGTGACTAAATCAAGTGTCGCACGACCAGTCGTATAGGGGTCTCGACCGGTCGTGGACTGCCTTCGACCAGTCATGGACTACCGACGATCGGTCGTACAACGGTTTGATCCGATCGCGCTAAAAAATTCAAAAATCTGTTTATCCGTCGACCAGTGGTGGTGACCCTAGCACCAGTCAAAGACGAATTTTTTCAGCTATAAATAGCACACGGATTTCAGAGTTTTTCATTGAAAAATAAGTGAATTCAAAGTTTCACTCTGAGATAAGTCTGTATTTGTTTTTAAGTTATATTGTGCATAATTCTATTTCCTTTTGTTAGCTTATTGTTATTTGATTTTGATTTGTATTCCAATCTGATTAGCGAAAGGGAAAATTCTTAATTAATTCTTCACGGAATTAAAGTCAAATACAGCTAGCCCTAAGTTGATTAAATCTAAAATCAATTAGAACTTAGAACCATTGTAAAGTGAGTATTGGACCTTGAACTTCCATATTCAAACTTCTACTCCGATTGGTTCTTCTGGGCTGCTGTAAGAGGAGAAATCCAGGTAATTTACAATTCTGTGAAATTTCTATTTCTTTGGTTTTTGTTTGGGATTCACCGGAAAAATTCTATTTGTGTGTTTATCTGAGGAGAGCCAGAAAACTCAGAAAGAGGGGTTTTTGGATTGTGTAAGCCCAAGTTAAAAAGACACAATTGTGAAGGCTTTAGGTGAACCTGTGAAACCTATTTTGATAGTGAATGCTAATATCCCCTGTGTGAGGATATTAGGAGTGGAGTAGCATTATGTGTGGCTATTGTTTAACAGTTGGTGAACACACAGGCAAACCACTATAATTCTTTGTCTTGTGGATTGAATGCTTACTTAATCTTTTATCTTTTATCATTCAAAGTTGTGGAATGTATGTGTGAATATGAATGCTATAAATATTTACATTTCAAGCAAGTATGGGGAATGTTGTAATAATTTAGATTTATATTTATCCACTATATTTCTTTATTTATTTTGTAACAACCCGTAAATTTTCGTACTTTGGCTCGAGTACCACCTCGACCAGAAATCAATTAGGATTAAATCCTTTAGAAATTTAACAAAGTTAACTAAGTGCTAAACTCAATTAGCCATGAAATCCGTTGGGATCGCTTTAAATACGATCTGCAAGACCCAAAACTTGTAGAATCATTGACGCTAGGTTACCCTAAAGATTAGGATCAAACTCATTACCCGACTATTCTCGGGAACGACTTGAAACTTCGTATTAGGTCTAGACCGCACATCGAAAATACGATTAACGCAAAGTTAAGGACTTAGGACCGCCTCGCTGGGCTCGATAACCATCTCGAAAATTAGGTCCAGTCAATGTCCCACGGCTATTCGCTTGAGTCTGGAGTGAGGGAGTGTGAAAATCACTCTTTCCTTTACAAAATAAATATCTGGAATAGTGATCTGGCACCATTCGGTTGCGGATCAGTATTAAGCAACTAGACCGTCAGAATCAGACCACATTACACCCTCGGATCAGGAAAAATTTCAGGAACATTCACATGTACTTGGAATTTCGGATCGTGGCCCACTGACCGTTGAACTGAAGCTGGTCCTCCACGTGTGATCTGGGAATCCGATCGAGTTGAAAACATAATCCCACGTGGATCCATGAGTGGTGAGCTTAAGTCTGATGTTTGGCTCAAGGGGGGCCACCAGAAACACTCTTTTGAGCTGGAACATCGCCGAAATGCTTATAATAGCAGTAACCCTTGAACCTGAGTCTATTTTAGGAAGGTTTTAGGCTATAAAAGGGCCTTAGAATAGCCCCTCTCACAGCTATACGAATTTAGGATAAAACCCTAGTGAGAGAGAGAGAAAAGAGAGAGAAGACTTGGGATTTGTGGGAGCACCTTCCTCCTACTGCTTTCAATCATCGCACGGCCTACACCGCCTCTTTCCAGGCACTTTTCCGACGATATCAACTCCGTTTTAAGGTGAGAAACCCTAACCCTAGGTCTGATTTGAAGTGTATAGGCTATAGGTAGTGAAATAGCTAACCGATTTCACTCCTTAGGCTAGAAAACTCCCGAATACGGAAGCTCATCCAACCTTGCTGATTCGTTGAGATTCCAAGGTGAAAGGTGAGGACTTTAGGTGTATAAGTTGCGGTTTTCAACGTTTTCAATGTCAGTTAATGGTAGATTCATGATCTGCATGCAATTGCACATGTAGAAAGTGCTATTCATTTTCTGTTTCGATTAGAATTGTAGAATTTGGAATTTCACATACTCTAGGTATTCGTATAAAATACCGTATACGTATTTTTTATAGAAATGTGTTTGACATGTTTATTTGTCATATGAATATATGATGTATGGATAAAATACTCATTTGGCGAAAGGGTTCGCCTAAATACATGTTTACTAATATACACCATGTATGTAGAAATACGGTATTGTAAGAAGTACCGTATACGGGTATATTTTAGCGATGTGTTTGTCATGATTAATTGTTGTATAAATATATTATGTGCGTATAAATTAATTGCTTGGTGAAAAGAATCGCCGTAATACATGTTCGCTTGTAAATACTATGTATGTTGAAATTGTGTATTCTAGAAATACCGTATATGTGTAAATTTTGGAAACGCAATTGTCATGATTATTTGCTGTATGATTACGATATACGCAGATAAAATGCTAGCTTGGTGAAAGAATAGCCCTAATACATGTTTTACTAACATACGTCATGTATGTTGAAATAGCGTACTCCAAGTGTTTGTGTAAATGCTTGTGAGAGCAAATGCTTGGATGTTTGCACCGTAGGTCGGTGCTGAGATGGAATTCTCGACTACCTTAGAGACATGTAGGATTTCCTCCATGTGGTTGTTTACTTCAACCACTCACATATGATGTATATGTGTTTGTATCCCTATCTGTATGGTACTCTATTACATGCTTTATAATATGCTTTATATCATACTTTATAACATGCTTTATGACATGCCTCCTAACATGTTTGTATTACTTTGTTTATCATGCTTAACTCCACATGCTATTGATGAGAACTGTTTGAGTTTGGGACCATGTCTATAGTCCAAACATTCGGTACCAGACTTGAGATTGTGGCTGAGAATCATGTCACCACAAGGGATGTGTCTGACGAACCCGAGTTGTACTTCGGTTGGCTATAGTGGTTGGCCACACGGAGTGCTTTTGTACTTCATATCGCCCAACTTGTTGTGCGCTCGAGCTAGTCAGGCTCGTCAAGTAACCCGATATGTCGAATATGTGTTCACCATGTTTGGTCATTACTGTTTAAACCTAGGGTACCAAACTTACCAGTGACAATCCCGTTAACCATGGTACCTCGATCCGCTAAGACTCATGAGCCGGACATGGTGGTATGGGACACCGTGGCTGAGCTGTAGGCCTATGCTGGGACCATGTGCCTCCCCGTAGTGACCATTGAGCAACCCCAACTCGTGAGCCGAATACGGTGGTATAGGACACTGTATTCGAGTTGTCGATACTTACGGCGAGAGCCGAGTACGGTGAGACCTGTACTCGTGCTGATGGGCGACTAGTCCTCTGTAGTATCTTCGAGTATACTCCAAGGTCTGTGATTGGCGACGAGTCTTTCACAGTAACTAGAGTATGAGTTGAGCCGAGTACGGTGAGACCTGTACTCGAGCTGACGGCTAGTGATTGAGCCCAGTACGGTGAGACCTGTACTCGAGCTGACGGTCAACAATTGAGCCACATACGGTGAGATCTGTATCCGTGCTGACGGGTGATGAGCCCTTTGTGATGCCTTCACTACGCCTCTCAAACCATAATATCGTATGAGATTAACTAGGACTGATGACCCTAGAATGGATCATGTTTGGGAATGATACTGAAAAGGCCAAGCTATATGTCCTAGAGGGGGGGTGAATAGGACTATGCCAAATTTAAAATAAAATTAGCAGAAATAAATTAAACCAATAGCCTTACAATATGAATCAATTCACAATGATAAATTTTAAATCACCTTGATAAATAAGTATTGAGAGATTGATACAAATTCAGTTCTAAGGACAACCTTACACTATAATAAACAATGGCTTATGGTAGGACAACCTTATTTCTAGAACCTCTTTTGAATCAAGGACTCAATTTTAATATAAGTAAATGAAATAGCAAGGAATTGAAATTAAATGCAGAAGTATAGATCTAAATTATTACAACAATCCCCACACTTGCTTGAAATGTAAAAAGTTACAACATTCACATCCACTTGTACATTCCACACAATCGAATGATAAAAGATATGAAAATTAAGCAAGCATTCAATCCACAAGACAAAGAGTTATAGTGGTTCGCCTGTGTGTACACCAAGCTGTTTTCCATGACCACCTGACTACTCCACTCCTAATATCCTCACACGGGGATATTAGCGTTCACTATCAAATCGGTTTTCACAGGTTCACCAAAAACCTTTACAATTGTGTCTTTTCACTTGGGCTTACACAATTCAAAACCCCTCTTTTCGAGTTTTTGGTTTTCCTCGGACAACCAATACAATGAGATTTTTAAGCTCAACCTCAAACAAAACCAAGACAATGAGATTTTTAAAGCTTAACCTCAAACAAAACCAAAAGTAAATAAATTTTCTGAGAATTGTAAAATACGGATTTCTCCTTTTCTTAGCGGCCAGGTAGAACCAATCGGAGTAGATGATTGAATGTCAAAGTTCAATTTCCAATACTCACATTCATAAGGTTCTAAATTCTAATAGATTTTAGATTTAACTTGTTGGGCGTAGCTATATTTGATTTTGATTCCAAGAAGAAGGAATAAGATAATTCCTCTTTTCAAATAAGATTGGAATATAGAAACAAAATCAAATTAAATAAGCTAGCAAAAAGGAATATTAAATAAGCACAATGTAGCTTAAAATAAACACAGACTTATCTCAGAGTGATCACTTGAAAATTCTTGAATAGAATAGAGTTGAAGTAAGAAAACTCTGAATTTCGTGTTCAATTTATAGAAGCAAAAATCGTTCCTACGACTGGTCTTATAAACCTTGGACTGGTCGTAGCTCTAACAGATTTTTGAAAAATTAAGCATGATCTTTGAAAGTCGTTCCACGACTGGTCGTGAGTACCCTACGACTGGTCGTGGGTCACCTACGACTGGTCGTAGATCCTTACGACTGGTCGTAGGACCAAGGATAACATTGCTGGACTTTAAGTCGTAGCTCCACGACTGGTCGTGGACGAGTCGAAGCCACACCTACGACCGGTCGAAGGACCTCCAGGACTGGTCGTGGGCGTACCAAAAAATCCAAAAAATCTTCAACTACTTAGGACTGGTCGTGGAATTTCTTGGACTAGTCGAACCAATGCCAGGACTGGTCGAACAAGAGCTAGGACTGGTCGTAGAATAGACCAAACTTATGTAAAATAAATATTTGATTTATGTATCCAAAGTGACCTACTTAAAGGGTCAACCTAAGGTCATTCAAACCTGAATCATGTCGTATGGACATTGAACTTCAACCATTCAACGAATGTAGATTGTTTGAACCATATCAGGCTTGAGATCTTGAACTTGTTGTAGCTTCAAACTTGAGATCTTCATCAGCATAACAACTACTTCATGCATTGCTTATTAGTCTTGAAGTCATGAGTTGTTTCTTAAGACTTGAACATCAACATTGTAGCTTCTTGAGACTTCAACATGTAGCTTCTTGAACTTCAATATGTAGCTTCTTGAAAAGTTCAACTTGTAGCTTCTTGAAGTATTTATGCAGTGTCTTGAATTCATATAAATCATTATAAAAGCACAGGACACAGATAGATGTTTTGACATATCAAAATTTGACAACCAAAGGAGTATGAGACCATAACACTTACAGATACAAGGGAGGTACCTTAGTTTCCCAATACTGCTATTTGAAACGGAGTAATAACATGTAACACCCCGGATTTTTGCCAACCTGGAATTAGACGTCCTTAGGCGATGGGTTGATCCTAACACCTTATTAACTTGTCAGAACTGAATCCATGATCTAAAATCGCTCCTTAACCCATTTCCTTCACAAATCCAACCCTTCACTACTTTGTTCTTTCAATTTTTCAAAGCACTTTCGCCCTAGACACTATCTTACACTAGCGAAGTAGTATAACTTGGATCACTTTAGATACAAACTACAAAGGACTAAGTACCACCTCAGACAGAAATCACGTAGGACTAAATCCTTTAGAAATGAGACAAAGTAACTAAATGCGAAACCAGGTTAGCTACGAAATCAGTTTGAATCACTTTAAATACGATCTGTAAGACCCAAAACTTGTAGAATCATTGGCGCTAGGTTACCTAAAACCTAGGATCAATCTCATTACCCGGTTGCTCACGGGAGCATCTCGAAACTCCGTATTAGATCTGGACCGTACGCCGGAAGTCTGAATAACTCGAAGTTAAGGAATTAGGACCGCCTCGTTGGGCTTGACAACCATCTCGGAAATCATGTCCAGACAATGTCCCACGGCCATTCGATCGCGTCCGGAGTGAGGGAGTGTGAAAACCACTATTTCCTTTACAAAATAAATATCTTGAATAGTGATCTGGCACCATTTGTTTGCAGATCAGTATTAAGCAACCAGACCGTCAAAATCAGACCAAATTACACCCTCGGATCAGGAGAAATTTCATACACATTTACATGTACTCGGAATCTCCAATCGAGATCCGCTGACCGTTGAACTGAAACTGGTCCGTCACGCATGATCTGGAATCCCGACCGAAATGAAAACTTAATAGAACGTAGATCCAGCGTTAGTGAGCTTAAGTCCGACCTTTGGCTCAAGGAGGCCTGCCAGAAGTCCTCCGTTGAGCTGAAAAAGTCCCGCTTTGGCTATAACTTAGGTGAACCTTGTCCAGAAGTCTATTTTGGTGAAGTTTTAGACTATATAAGGACCTTAAACCCTCTCCCATTTCAGCCATACGAATTTGGATTTGAGAGAGAGAAAAGAGAGAGAAAGTGAGGGAGATGTGGGAGGAACTCCCTGCTGCTGTTCCCTGCCGCTATTCGGGCTCCACCGCCTGATTCTCATTACTTTCCCGGCGATACCGACTCCGTTTTAAGGTAATAAACCCTAACCCTAGATCCGTTTTGAGGTGTATAGGCTACAGGTTATGAAATAGCTAACCGATTTCACTCTTTAGGCTAGAAAACTCCCGAATACGGAAGCTCCTCAACCCTTGTCGATCCGTTGAGATTCCAAGAAGAAAGGTGCGGACTTTAGGTGTATAGGTTATGGTTTTCAACGCTTTCAATGTCAGATAATGGTAGATTCATGATCTGCATGCAATTGCACATGTACAAAGTGCTTTCCGTTTTCTGTTTCGATTAGAATTGTAGAATTTGAAATTTCACATACTCTAGGTATTCGTATAAAAGACCGTATACATATTTTTTATAGAAATGTGTTTGACATGTTTAATTGTCGTATGGATATATGATGTATGGATAAAATACTCATTTGGCGAAAGGGTTCGCCTAAATACATGTTTACTAATATACACCATGTATGGAGAAATACGGTATTGTAAGAAGTACCGTATACGTGTATATTTTAGCGATGTGTTTGTCATGATTAATTGTTGTATAAATATATTATGTGCATATAAATTAATTGCTTGGCGAAAAGAATCGACGTATTACAAGTTCCCTTGTAAACACTATATATGTTGAAATTGGGTATCCTAGAAAATACCCCATACGTATAAATTTTGCGGATGTAATTGTCATGATTATTTGTTGTATGAATATGATATATACGTATAAAATATTAGTTTGGTAAAAGAACAGTCCTAATACACATTCCTCTAACATACGTCATGTACGTTGAAATAGTGCATTCCAAGTGTTTGTGAAAATGCTTGTGAGTGTAAGTGCTTAAGTGATAGTGCCTTAGGTAGGTGCTGAGATGGGATTCTCAACTACCTTAGAGTCACATATGATACCCTCCATGTGGTTATTTACTCTAACCACTCACCTATGAGATATATGTATTTGTATCCCTATTTGTATAGTGCTTTACAACATGCTTTTGAACATGCTTTGTAACTTGTTTATTAACATGCTTTATAACATGCTTTATAACATGATTGCTAGCATTCCTGAATTTCCTTGTTTATCATACTGTACTCCACATGTTATGGTTAAGAATTGATTGAGCTTGGGACTATGTCCATAGTCCAGGCATCCGGTATTCGACTTAGAATTGTGGTTGAGATTCGTTTCGCCACACATGATGTGTTAGCGAACCCGTGTCGTACTTCGGTTGGCGATAGTGGTTGGCCACACGAGGTGCTTCTGCGCTTCATATCGCCCAACTTGTTGTACGCTCGAGCCAGCCGAACACGTCAAGTAACCCGTGTGTCTTATGTATGTTCACCATGTTTGGTCGCTAATGCTTGAACCTAGGGTACCAAACTTACCAGTGAGAATCCCGTTAACCATGGTACCTCGATCTGCTAAGACTCATGAGCCGGGCATGGTTGTATGGGACACCGTGGTCGAGCTGTCGGCCTACGCTGGGGCCACGTGCCTCCCCGTAGTGACCAGTGAGCAACCAAACTCGTGAGCCGATTATGGTGGTATGGGACACTATATTCGTCTTTGTCGGCCTACATTGATAAGGTGATGGGGAGCGGTGCAACCTTTGTGCGTAATGACCACAGCAACCCTTTGTAGTGACCGCGAGCATATTCTGAAGTCGCAGTGCGCCTTAGGGTTCGCAGCGATATATAGAGTATGAACTAGGCCTGTTTCTGTATAGTGATGAATCGTTTAAGGGGTGATGGGGGAGTGGTGCAACCTTTGTGCGTAACAGCCCTAGCAGCCTCTGTAGTGACCTAGAAAACACACCATCGTCTGATATTTACTAGGACTGACGACCCTAGAATGGATCATGTTTGGGAATGATACAAGGGAGGTACCTTAGTTTCCCAATCCTGCTGTTTGAAATGGACTAATTAAAAACTCGATAATCATGCTCATCATGCATCGCATGTGCCTGGAAGATGTGGAGCACTGTGGGATGTAAGCATGCTACGAACGTGAGATGGTGTCGCATGAGGGAGTATGTCGGTGAGGGCATCCATCATACCTGCATTCATACTTGCATTAATCAGAGTAACTAGGAGTGTTTGATTTACTGCTTTATCATTACTGCTTGACTGTATTGATAACATGATAACTTATGCCTTATTGTTCCACTGAGTTAGCTACTCACTCCCACGTTATGGGATGGTGTTGTACACACGAACCAGATTTGTTGAGTTTCAGATGATGGCAATGCTTATGAAGCAGAGCCGGACTACTTCTATGGTGATGAGGAGGAGTTCTCCTATCATGTAACTCTCTAACGGGTCTCTGAAGACCTGGTACTGTATTAACGGGGCTATGGTACTTGGGATAGAAGACATTAAACTTACACATTTGGTATATTTTAGAACTGTACTTGTAATTATTTAACCTGGTAATGTTATCACACGTTGGAGACTCATCATAGTTTATATATTTTATCTATCTATCATAGTCTTCCGCTTGCAAATTTAACTGTCTCTGGAGTATGATATGCTGTTTTGGCTTAATCTCACTCATGTTCAATGCATGAATACAGTCAACATTCAATCATCATTCATTTTGTTGCATAAGTGATGTTCTGGAACTCGGGAGTTAAGTTTATGCTCGACCCCCGATTTTCAAGGCGTTACATAACAACTCAGAAATCATGCACATCATTGCACCGCATGTGCCTAGTAGATGTGGAGCACTGAGGGAGTTATGCATTCGCGAACGTAAGATGTTGTCGCATGAGGGTAGTTTGGCAAGGGCATACATCATCCTGTCATTTCATACTTGCATTTAACAAGAGTAGTTAAACTTGTTTGATTGTACCGCTTTATCATTACTGCTTGATTAAGTTGATAACATGTTAACCTATGCCTTATTGTTCCACTGAGTTAGCTACTCACTCCAACATTACGGGACGGTGTTTGCAACACCACCCAGACTCTGTCACAGGTATAGGCGGCGCGTTAGTTCAGGAGCCGGAGCCCGATTTCGACGAGGACCAGGATGAGTTCTCATTTATGCAGTACTCTGACGGCTATGCTTAGGCCGACTGCATCGCGGGGACTTTAGGACTCATCTTTTAGATTGTATTTTGATTTTGATTCAGAAACAGTATATGTACATGGATACTCAGTTAGTGTTCATACTTAGGTGTTCATAAAAAATTTTGTTCTTTATATACTTTAAATATACAATTTCAGTCTTCCGCTTGCCTTTATACAATTGAACTGGAGTATGAATTACTGTTTTGGTATAATCTCATTTATGTTTATTGCTCTAACTCAGACAACATTTAACCATCATTGTGTATGTTGCATAAGTGATGCGTTGGAACTCGGGAGTTGAGTTCATACTCGACCCCCGAATTTCAGGGCGTTACAAGTTGGTATCAGAGCATGATTTTGATTAAACCAGACCTGAGTTATGTCCCCACTACGTACGCTGACGCATTATAACCTAGGAGGGTGCGTAAAAATATAGAAACAGTCTTAGGGTCTCCTGATTTCGCCGTTCGGCAAAGTTCATTGAAAATGGACATTTTGATCGAGTTCGTACTCGATCCTGACCGCACTTATGGATCCCAAATCACTTCTAGACCGTCTATTGACGTGTCTAGATTCCTATCCACCCAATCCAGTTGCTAGGAAAATTAAAAAAATCAGTCCATATCAGAAATTTCTCGGAACCACCCGTTCTGGAGCTGAAATGAGTCGGCGACCTCCCCACCTAAATATACTAAGACCCAGGGTCGAACCAAGGTGCATTTAGCACCTTGGGAACGTGGTAAACAGGGTCCCACCGCGGCGGTGCGGCGCTGGCCAAGGCGGACCGCGGTCCGGTGGCCCATCTGAAGTGGGGCCGGGCATGGGATTGGTCGGCCCGACCTCCCCTACCCCCTGGCACGTGCGAAATAGCATGGGGTTTGGGATTTTAGGGGCTGGAGCACCCCTCTCTCTCATTTCACCCCTTCCAAACTCCCCAAACCCCCATTTCTGATTTTTTCTCTCAACTCATACCCCGAAACCTTGCAATCCTCCATTTTCTTCCATAACCCACACACTCCAACCGTCCACAACAGCCCTAGCCTCCTCCTTTTCCCTTTTTCTCATGTTGGAGCTCTCATATCCCCCATTTGGAACTCAAAATCGGGTAATCTCCTAACCCATTCTATTTTCTTTTTGTTCCTCCTCCAATTCCTACCCCTAGTGTCTCTTCTACACCTATTGGAACCATTGCTTGTGGAAGATCAAAGCAATCAGCCCCTTTTTCCCTATTTTGTCATTTTTCAATGGCCCTCTTTGGTGTGGTAGCGGCTATTTTCTCCATTTCCTCCGTCCTATCTGTAACGACCTGAAAAATTCCGTACATTGGGTCGAGTACCACCTCGACCAGAAATCACATAGGATTAAATCCTTTAGAAATTTAACAAAGTTAACTAAGTACTAAACTCAATTAAATATGAAATCCGTTAGGATCGCTTTAAATACGATCTGCAAGACCCAAACCTTGCAGAATCATTGACGCTAGGTTACCCTAAAGTTTAGAACCAAACTCATTCCCCGTCTGCTCTCGGGAGTGAAACGAAACTTCGTATTAGGTCTAGATCGCACCTCGGGATTCCGATTAACCCGAAGTTAAGGAACTAGGACCGCCCCCTTGGGCTTAACAATCATCTCAAAAATCGGCCTTATCAGATATTCCACGGCCATTCGTTTCGAATCGGAGCGAGGTAGTGTGAAAAACACTATTCACAAGCCGAAATAAATATACGGAATAGTGATCGACATCGTTCGTTGACGCGTCGTGATTAAGCAACCGACGGCCGTCGAATCGGACCAAATTACACCCTCGGATTAAGAAAAATTTCGGGAACATTTACATGTACTTGGAATTTCGATCGTGGCCCTTGACCGTCGGGCGAAAGTGGTCCGCCACGTGCGATCTGCGCATCCGAATGAGTCAAAAATGTAATCCCACGTAGATCCATTGATGATAAGTTTAAGTCTGACATTTGGTTCAAAGAGGGCTACCAGAACACCCCTTTTGAGCTGGAAAAGCGTCGAAAATCTTATATAGGCAGTACCCCATGAACCTAAGTCTATTTCCGTAATGTTTGAAGCTATAAAAGGGGCTTAGAGCAGCCCCTCTCACAGCCATACGAATTTAGGGAGAAACCCTAGAAGGAGAGAGAGAAAAGAGAGGGAAGAACTTGGAGATCGTTGCCGATCTTCCTCCACTTGCACCGGATTGCTACACGGCCTACACCGCCTTATTCTCGGCGTTCTCCCGGTGTTTTCCGCCTCATTTGAAGGTAAGAAAACCTAACCCTAGGTCTGATTTGTGGTGGAATCGAAGTGGGGTGTATACCGACTAACCGATTCCGCTCTTTAGGCTAGAAATCGGCCGTAGACGGAAGATCCATCACCCTTCTGATTTATTCCGTTTCCAAAGGCAAAGGTGAGGACTTTAAGCTTATAAGTTACGGTTTTCAACGCTTTCAATGTCGGATAATGGTAGATTCATGATCTGCTTGCAATTGCACATGTACAAAGTGCCTTAGTTTCTGTTTTGATTAACGGTGTGAAATATGGAATTTCACATATTCTAGGTATACGTATAAATACCGTATACGTATTTTTCTTGGATAAATGTTTGACATGTTTATTTAATGTATGATTATATGCTATATGAATAAAATGCTAGTTTGGCGAAAGGAATCGCTAAAATATATGTTCCTTTGTAAATGTGCCGTATGTTGAAAATACGTATTGAAGAAATACCGTATACGTATTTCTTTTGGAATAATGTTTGTCATATGTATTTAATGTATGATTATACAATACATGATTAAAATACTAGCTTGGCGAAAAGAATCGCGAAATCTATCTTCCTTTGTAAACACTATGTATGTCGAAATTGGGTATACGTAGAAGTACCCTATACGTATAAAATTCGCCGATGTGTTTGCTATGTTTATTTGCTGTATGAATATGTTGTATATGTATAAAATACTAGCTCGTAGCAGGACAACCCTAGTACACCCTCCTCTAGCATACGTCATGTATGTTGAAGTAGTGTATTCCAAGTGTTGGCGAAATCACTTGCGAGTGTAAGTGTTTAAGTGTTAGAACCTTAGTTAGGTCTTTGAGATGGGATTCTCCGCTACCTTAGAGTCACATATGACACTCTCCATGTGGTTGTTCACTCTAACCACTCACTGTGAACTCTAGGTATTTGTGTCCCTATGTGTATAGTGCTTTATAACATGCTTCGTAACATGCTTGATAACATGCTTTACAACATGCCTTATGAAATGCTTTACTTCATGCTTTATAATACATGCTTTGCCCTATGCTTTACTTCATGTTTCACTGGCCCAGGCGAGCTTGGGACTATGTTCGTAGTCCAGGCATCCAGTATCGAGACTTGAAGACGTGGTTGGGGTTTCGTTCCGCCACGCACGATGTGTTGGTGAACCCGAGTCGTGCTTCGGTTGGCGATAGTGGTTGGCCACACGAGGTGCTCTGCGCCTCATATCGCCCAACTTGTTGTGCGCTCGAGCTAAGCCGAACATATTAAGTAAACCGCATGCCTTATGTATGTTCACCATGTTTGGTCGCTAATGCTTGAACCTAGGGTACCAAACTTACCGGTGAAAAATCCCGCTAACCATGGTACCTCGATCCGCTAAGACTCATGAGCCGGGCATGGTGGTATGGGACACCGTGGTCGAGGTATTTGTCGGCCTCTGGCTGGGGCTGCGTGCCTCCCCGTAGTGACCGGTGAGCAACTCTACTCGTGAGCCGATTATGGTGGTATGGGACACTATATTCGCGGTTGTCGGCCTACACCGATAAGGTGATGGGGAGTGGTGCGTCTTTGTGTGCACTGACCACAGCGACCCTTTGTAGTGACCGCGAGCATACTGCGAAGTTGCGGCGTGCCTTAGGGTTCGCCGCGATATATAGAGTATGAACTAGGCACTGTTTACGTATAGTTGTATCGTGATGAATCGTTTAAGGGGTGATGGGGGAGTGGTGCAACCTTTGTGCGTAACGGCCCACTGGCGCCTCTGCAGTGACCTAGAAAACACACCATCGTACGATATTAACTGGGGTGACGACCCTAGATTGGATCATGTTTGGATATGATACAAGGAGGTACCTTAGTTTCCCAACCTATTTGTTTGAAATGAATTAATTAAAAACTCGGTAATCATACTCATCATGCATCGCATGTGCACGGAAGATGTGGAGCACTTGTGGGATGTAAGCATGCGCGAACGTGAGATGGTGTCGCATGAGGGAGGGTGTGGTGAGGGCATCCATCATACACCGCATTCATACTTGCATTAATCGAGTAACTAGGAGTGTTTGATTTTGCTTTATCATTCTTGCTTGATTTGTATTGGTAACATGATAACTTATATCTTCTTGTTCCACCGAGTTAGCTACTCACTCCCACGTTACGGGACGGTGTTGCGCACACCAACCGGACTACTGTCTCGAGGTTTAGGCGATCCGGCTATTCGGGGAGGCGGAGCCGATTCTGACGAGGACCAGGAGGAGTTCTCATATATGCGATTATTTGGCGGCTTCGACTAAGGTGCGGACTGATGGGATTTCTGAGATTGTATTTAGTTATTTTGACATTTTGTTTATTACACAGACATGTATATTGTGACTCAGAAGGATTCATACTCTGGATAATGAATCATTTATTTTGTTTCTTTACATACATATATATACAGTCAGTCTTCCGCTTGCTTTTATACAACTGATCTGGAGTATGAATTACTGCTTTGGTATAATCTCATTCATGTTTATTGCGCTAACTCAGACAACATTTAACCATCATTGTGTATGTTGCATAAGTGATGCGTTGGAACTCGGGAGTTGAGTTCATACTCGACCCCCGATTTTCAGGGCGTTACAAGTTGGTATCAGAGCATGATTTTGATTAAACCGGACCTGAGTTATGTTCCCACTACGTACGCTGACGCATTACACTTAGGAGGGTGCGCAAAATCTAGCAACAGTCTTAGGGTCTCCCGATTTCGCCGTTCGGCAAATCCCCCAAAGGTTAGTCGTTAAAAATCAGGAAAAATCTGATTTGATCAGAAACTTACCGGAACTGACCGTTTTGGGCACCAAACTGAGTCCGTGGGCCCCCACGATAAATCTAACAACAATTTGGACCAAGCCAGGGTGCATTTGGCACCCGGGAGTCTGGTGAACAAGACGGGACGCGGCGGCGGCAGCTGCCCAAGCCAAGCCGGCCAGCGGCGCCACCCGCGGCTGCCGGTGGCGGACCGCGCCCCGTTGCTTTTCCGGCGTAGTTCCACACGTGGGGGTGGTCGGTTTGGTCCCTTATACCCCATGGCACGTGCGGTTTTTGCATTAGATTAGGTTTTAAGGGGTGGAGCTCCTTCTCTCCCATTTCCCCTCTTTTTCAAGCACCCCACCTCCATTTTCGATTTTTCGAAAAACCATCCCTCCAAACCTTCAATCCCTCCATTTTCTTCCATAACTCACACACACCTACCTCCTACAACAGCCCTAGCCTCTCCCTTTCCCCATTTTCACAAGTTGGAGCTCTCATAACCCTCCTTGGAGCTCAAAATCGGGTAATCTCCCAACCCATTCCACTTTCTTTTGTTCCTTCTTCATTTTCTACCTCTTGAGCTTCTTCCACACCTATTGGGTTGTTGATTGTTGAAGGTAAAAGAGGTCACCCTTTGTTTCCCATTTTGGAAAATTTCCATGGCTCTCCTTGGTGTGGTGGCCACCATTTTCTCCATTTCCTCCATCCTATCTTTCATGGGAAAGAGGAAAACCGCGCATGGCCGATAATGGCCGGCCCAAGTAGGCCGGCCAGTTCCCCGAAGAAAATCGATGTTGGGCCTGGCACAAGTGCGTGCGGGAGTTTAGGTCAAAGCGAGACCTGGATCCTGACCACCCGCCAGGAATGCTTATCCAATAGGCATGGAATATGGGCGCTTCGCGGGCCGCAAGGTAGTGTTTGAAGCTCATGTGGATGAGAGGATGTTTGGCCTACACCCGATGATGGACCACTTGGTGGATATCGGGTGGAATCATATTTTTGAAGGCGAGTCTCCCGCATGTGAGCACACGGTTCGTGCCTTCTACGCTCACATCATAGACGCATCAATAGAGCCTCTTCAGTTTACTGTCTCTGTGAGGGGCATAAGGCGCACCATCACTGTGGACGAAGTGGCTCGAATCACGAAGATCCCGCTTGGTCAAGTCCAACCTAGTGATGACTTCTCTAGGAGTGCGCGGGAAAGGGATCGCCGCACGCGATTTCTCTGTGGTCGCCGGGTTACTTGGAAGCGAGGAAGTTGTATTGCGGCGACAAAGATGTCTGAAGACTTCCATTTGCTCCATCACATCTTCACATACAATGTATACCCACGGTGGGGTAACCGCACGGAATGTACTAGGGTGATGGTGGACTTTCTGTACAAGATGGGGCCGGGAAAACATATGCTCGCCCACATTCATCCTATCCCGGATAGTTAATGTTGTTCGTTACGCCGCAGGAACGATCTTTCGCTCCCATTTGGCCGGCGGTGCCGGGATGGCTCGTGATGTAGGCTACTGATTGAATATGGAGGATCTTGCACCGGTCCGAGTCATAAATGAAGCGACACTCGGGAATATGAAGATCGGCCCCCAACGGCGGCAAGCCCGGACTCGACGAGTCCGGAGATGAGTCGGATAGCGCCGGCGAAGAGAGTGTTGACCTCCGGTGACGGTGATGAGGAGCGCGGTGATGACATACGGGAGGAAGAACCGGAGGCTCGGGACACGAGAGGAGAGTTCACCCCTGCGGCTCGGGAGCGGGGTGTGGATCGAGATGTATCGATGCGCGATTTACCCGTTTTGAGGAGAGGCAAGCGCGCCAAAGAAGAGGTTGGACAAGTTCGGTGAGATTGGACGAGTTCGGTGAGCTTGGTCAAGTTCGAACTAAACTTGAAGAGAATGAAGCCTACATGAAGAAGAATTTCAAGAAGATGTCCGTACGCTGAAGGCCATCTGTCTTTGTGCGCAGGATAAGAATGCTCCTCCTCCACCGCCTACTTCGGATGCTTAGTCATCCATATCGTTGTTTGTTGTGTTTGCTTTGGTTACCGCGATAGGCGGTTTGTGTTTCGTTCGATGATGTATTAGGTAGTAGAATGTTAGTGTTTGATGTGTGGATGTATTGGCTATAATGTAATTTCCGTCATGATTCATGTAAACTCTGTAGTTCATGTATTATGACAATTTTGAGTTAATGAAAAGCATATAGCCTCTTTTGTTTGATGATGTGTGGAATGCTTAAGTGCTTTATGGAGTGTATTATGCTGTATCTCACAAATCTTTGTACTGTGTTGTATAGGGCATGCCGCGACAGTATACGCGGAGCACCGCACATCTCCTTTTGACTGGCTCCATGGACCAGACACCTTCTAGTAGTAGTGGTCCTACGGACCGTGGGTTGGGATCCGATCAGCCCCCTGCTGGTCCTACTGGCGGGTTGCCACCATACACGCCCCCGGTCCGTGAGCAGTTCCGGCCATCATCGTCTGCGCAGCATGACTCCCAGGCTGCTCCGCCGACTGATAGGTTTGAGCAGCTGATGATGATGATGCATCGACGGCGGTGCGCGGCGACGGTGCGACGACGAGCGGCAGCAGATGCGGCAGCGGCGGCGGCGGTCTGACGAGGAAGCGGCATCAGCAGCTTATGGCCACTATCGCTGAGGCCTTGTCCCGTGGTGGTAGTGCGACTCCACCTACGACTCCTGTTTGTCCTGCCGGGCACCCTGAGCCTCCTGCTCAGTGTGAGGATGTGCCCCTGCCTCCACCGTGGTGCCTCCTACTGGAGATGTCGGCACGCGCGGTCTACTCGAGCGGTTTCAGCGCTTGAGGCCTCCTTCGTTCATGGGCACTCATAGGCCGAGGAGGCGAGTTTTGGCTTGACCGCATCTCGAAGATGCTTCGGATCTTTGCATTGCTCGAGGCGAGAGCGGTGGTAGAGGCGGCGCCTTCATGTTTGAGAGAGGCGAGTTTATGGTGGGGACGGTGTGTTGCGGTGTCGCGACGGACTACGTATGGACACGGGAGGCGTTTGAGTTCGGTTCCATGAGAAATACTACCCGCCGACTTACCGAGCATGAGCGGGAGGACGAGTTCTGCGCCTCGGGCGGAGGCATGACCATTACTGAGTACGAGCACCGCTTCACCGAGTTGGGCCGCTTTGTCCGACTATACTAGTGGACGGCGGATGCGGATGCGTCGATTTTCATTGGGCTTGCGGCAGGAGATACGGTCGAAGATATCTTTGCCTCACCATACCTACATATGCAAGACTTGGTTCACATGTCATGACGACGAGAACGGGATGTGGACCGGTTGGCCGATCACGTGGCACTATGGTTGCGAGGCCACGACGGGAGATACGAGAGCGGGCCTATCTAGGCAAGAGGCCTCGTGTTGACTCGCCTCCTAGGATCGCGGCGCCGGGGGGCTCGGATGAGGCGCCATTGTGACACACGCACGTGCTTGCGGGAAACGGGGTCATCTATCGGGAGTTGCTTCGCGCGGATGAAGGACGGTGGTTTCTCTCGCCACGGATGATGGGCCGTTCTCGCCCACGAGCCATATCGGCTCCACCGCTACGGACGGCTCACGCACATCCTTCCTTCCGACCTCTGTGCGACGCACCGGGCCGCCACGGCGACCCTTGGCTCCTCGGCCGAACCGCCGGCGGCGGGCTCGCGTTCATACTCTCGTGGGCGACACACTGCGACGTCGGTTTCGGCTCGACGGCCTTCGAGGGTACGGCTTTTATTCGCGACACTCCCGTCTCTTTATTGGTGGACACTGGGTCCACTACTTCTATTATTTCTTGTGGGGCGGTGAAGCGCCTATCTTTGCGTACGATTCCCACTAAGGGAATGAGACTCACTACGGCCAGGGACTTGTTCGGATGTCACACGATTATGCGAGGTTGCTCGGTAGTTTTGGGTAGCGACACGGTGCTCGTCGACCTCATTGTTGCTCCATTTGTGGCACTACGACGTTATCCTTGGCATGGATTGGCTCACCGGGATGAGGCGGAGGTGGATTGCGACACTCGGATCGTGACGGCTTATGGACACGACGGTACGGCTTTCACGTTCCGGTGCGGGTCGATTGGCCTGTCGAGTTGATTGTTATCTTTGCTTTGCTTGTGCCGACCGATGGTCGACGGTAGATAGTACGCCGGTGGTTCGAGACTTCGCGGGCGTGTTTGAGACTATCCGGGTTTACCTCCTCGGCGTGAGATTGATTTTACGATAGATCTTACGCACAGTGCGACGCCCATCTCGTTGCCTACGTATCGTATGCCTCCATGTGAGATGGAGGAGGCTGGACACGCATTGATGTACTTGTAGAGAGAGGTTTTATCCGACCTAGTGTGTCTCCTTGGGGAGCACTGTGTTGTTCGTGAAGAAGAAGGACGGGTCGCTACGGTTGTGTATTGATTACCGTAGGTTGAACTAAGTCACGGTGAAGAACAAGTATCCTTTGCCCAGGATTGACGATCTGTTCGATCAGTTGAGAGGGGCGAAGTATTTCTCAAAGATTGATCTCCAGTCAGGTTACCACCAGTTGCGTGTGAGAGAGGAGGACGTGCAGAAGACAGCCTTCAGGACGTGCTTTGGGCACTACGAGTTCTTAGTGATGTCGTTCGGTCTGACGAACGCACCAGCCGTGTTCATGGATCTGATGAACCGGGTATTTCGGCCCTTCCTCTACCGATTCGTCATCGTCTTCATCGATGACATCTTGATATACTCCACGAGTCGGGAGGAGCACGAGGAGCACTTGCGAGCGGTATTGGAGACACTAAAGAAGAACCAGTTGTTTGCGCAATACAAGAAGTGCGACTTCCGGCAGGAGGAAGTCAAGTTCTGGGACATGTAGTGTCCAAGGATGGGATAGCAGTGGACCTTGCTAAGGTAGCTGCGGTTCGGGATTGGCACCGACTGAATCGGATTCTTGAGGTGAGGAGTTTCCTTGGCTGGTGGGTACTACAGACGTTTTATTCGGGATTTCTCGAAGATCGCCAGGCCCTTGTCTCGGTGACTCGAAAGGACACGAAGTTCGCTGGAATGAGAAGGCGGAGGCGGCTTTAAGGAGTGAAGGACAAGTTGACGTCCGCCCCTGTGCTAGTATTGCGGAGCAAGGGGTGAGATACACGGTGTATCCGACGCGTCTCGCGTTGGTTTGGGTTGTGTGTTGATGCGGAAAGATAGGGTGATATCGTATGCCTCGAGACAATTAAGGAAGCACGAGGAGAATTACCCTACACATGACTGGAGTTGGCGGCGGTCATCTTTGCATTGAAGCTCGGAGACATTACCTCTATGGTGAGGAGTTCGAGCTTTTCTGCGACCACAAGAGCCTTAAATACATATTCACGCGGCGAGATTTGAATATGAGGCGGCCGATGGATGGAGACCTTGAAGGACTTCAAGTTCGAGGTTTCCTACCATCACGGCAAGGCGAACCTTGTGGCGGACGCGTTGAGCCGCAAGAAGGCGATTGCATTTGCGGCACCGGCGATGATAGCCGAGTGGGATATGGTAGAGTTTGTGCGGGACTTGAGGAGACTCACCGTCGAGGAGCCATTTGAGTGTGTTGCGCACATTCGGGCGCGGCCACTTATCGACGACAGATTGTTGAGGCCCAAGAGGGCGATGCACGGTTGTACGAGCCGAGAGCGAGGCTAGCGGCCGTGGACTCCGAGTGGAGAGTTGGATCGATGGGGGTTTACGGTTCCGTGGCCGCCTATGTGTTCCGGATGTGCGACTTGAGACGCGAGCTTCTCGAGTCCGCCCATAAGTCGAAGTTTGCGATGCATCCTGGTAGCACGAAGATGTACCGGGATATGAGACGGACGTCTTGGTGGGACAACATGAAGGCCCACATTTTGAGTTTGTGTCTCGGTGTACGACGTGCCGGCCAGGTCAAGGCGGAACATCGCCGACCTCTGGGCTTCGGCCCCATGCCTATAGCGGAGTGGAAGTGGGACTTCATCTCCATGGACTTCATATCGGGGTTGCCGAAGACGAGGAAGGGCACGATTCCATTTGGGTGATTGTGGACCGGTTGACCAAATCGGCCCATTTCCTCCCTATCGAGTTACGAACTCTGCGGCAGACGAGCCGGCTGGGCGTATATCGGGGAGATCGTCCGTCTGCACGGAGTTCCTTTGGAGATTGTGTCGGACGGAGACACGCGGTTCACATCCATCTTCCGGACTCGTATCCGGGAGGCGATGGGTGTGAAGTTGAAGTTCGATGCGGCGTTTCATCCTCGGGCGATGGGCGGAGACGGAGCGAGTGAATCGGTCTGGAGGATATGTTGCGAGCGTGTGTGTTGGACTTCAAGGACGGTTGGGACGATTTGTCTTCCGTACGCAGATTCGCCTACAACAACGGCTTCCGGGCGACGATTGGCATGGCGCCATATGAGGCTCTATATGGTCGACCTTGTAGAGCACCGCGCCTTGTTGGGCGAGAGGTTGGAGAGCGTAGCACGATTGGCCCGAGTTGGTACGGGCGACTACGAGAGAAGGTAGACATTATCGGGCGTCGATTACTCACGGCCGGAGCGAGACGAAGGAAGGAGTTACGCCGATACGAGGCGGCGGCCGCGGAGTTCGAGGTTGGTGATCATGTGTTCCTTCGGGTTTCCCCTATGAAGGAGTCCTTCGGTTTGGGAAGAAGGGGAAGCTCACGAGGGTTCATCGGTCCATTTCGGATCTTGGATCGAGTGGGTGATGTGGCGTATCGTCTCGCCTTGCCTACACCACTTGCTACGTACATAACGTATTTCATGTATCTATCTTTGAAGAAATACGTTCACGATCCTTCGCATATCATCGGATGGGAGCAGGTACGGTTGAGCGAGGATGCGACGTATGAGTTGCGCCCGACGCGCATCCTTGACGAGGAAGGAGCAGTGCTTGCGTAGCAAGGTCATCCCACTTGTGAAGGTACTTTGGACACATCATTCGGAGGAGGAAGCTACGGGAGGCGAGGCCGAAGTCGGGAAGAACTACCCTCGATTCTCGAGGAGTACGCTGACGGTATAAATTTCGAGGACGAAATTTTTTGTTTAAGGGGTAGATTGTAACGACACGAAAAATTCCGTACATTGGGTCGAGTACCACCTCGACCGAGAAATCACATAGGATTAAATCCTTTAGAAATTTAACAAAGTTAACTAAGTACTAAACTCAATTAAATATGAAATCCGTTAGGATCGCTTTAAATACGATCTGCAAGACCCAAACCTTTGAGAATCATTGACGCTAGGTTACCCTAAAGTTTAGAACCAAACTCATTCCCCGTACGCTCTCGGGAGTGAAACGAAACTTCGTATTAGGTCTAGATCGCACCTCGGGATTCCGATTAACCCGCAGAATTAAGGAACTAGGACCGCCCACTTTGGGCTTAACAATCATCTCAAAAATCGGCCTTATCAGATATTCCACGGCCATTCGTTTCGAATCGGAGCGAGGTAGTGTGAAAAACACTATTCACAAGCCGAAATAAATATACGGAATAGTGATCGGCATCGTTCGTTGACGCGTCAGTATTAAGCAACCTGACCGTCAGAATCAGACCAAATTACACCCTCGGATTAAGAAAAATTTCAGGAACATTTACATGTACTTGGAATTTCTGATCGTGGCCCACTGACCGTCGAACTGAAAGTGGTCCGCCACGTGCGATCTGCGCATCCGAATGAGTCAAAAATGTAATCCCACGTAGATCCATTGATGATAAGTTTAAGTCTGACATTTGGTTCAAAGAGGGCTACCAGAACACCCCTTTTGAGCTGGAAAAGCGTCGAAAATCTTATATAGGCAGTACCCCATGAACCTAAGTCTATTTCCGTAATGTTTGAAGCTATAAAAGGGGCTTAGAGCAGCCCCTCTCACAGCCATACGAATTTAGGGAGAAACCCTAGAAGGAGAGAGAGAAAAGAGAGGGAAGAACTTGGAGATCGTTGCCGATCTTCCTCCACTTGCACCGGATTGCTACACGGCCTACACCGCCTTATTCTCGGCGTTCTCCGGTGTTTTCCGCCTCATTTGAAGGTAAGAAAACCTAACCCTAGGTCTGATTTGTGGTGGAATCGAAGTGGGGTGTATCCGACTAACCGATTCCGCTCTTTAGGCTAGAAATCGTAGTAGACGGAAGATCCATCACCCTTCTTTGATTTATTCCGTTTCCAAAGGCAAAGGTGAGGACTTTAAGCTTATAAGTTACGGTTTTCAACGCTTTCAATGTCGGATAATGGTAGATTCATGATCTGCTTGCAATTGCACATGTCAAAGTGCCTTAGTTTCTGTTTTGATTAACGGTGTGAAATATGGAATTTCACATATTCTAGGTATACGTATAAATACCGTATACGTATTTTTCTTGGATAAATGTTTGACATGTTTATTTAATGTATGATTATATGCTATATGAATAAAATGCTAGTTTGGCGAAAGGAATCGCTAAAATATATGTTCCTTTGTAAATGTGCCGTATGTTGAAAATACGTATTGAAGAAATACCGTATACGTATTTCTTTTGGAATAATGTTTGTCATATGTATTTAATGTATGATTATACAATACATGATTAAAATACTAGCTTGGCGAAAAGAATCGCTTGAAATCTATCTTCCTTTGTAAACACTATGTATGTCGAAATTGGGTATACGTAGAAGTACCCTATACGTATAAAATTCGCCGATGTGTTTGCTATGTTTATTTTTGTATGAATATGTTGTATATGTATAAAATACTAGCTCGGTAACATTGGGACAACCCTAGTACACCCTCCTCTAGCATACGTCATGTATGTTGAAGTAGTGTATTCCAAGTGTTGGCGAAATCACTTGCGAGTGTAAGTGTTTAAGTGTTAGAACCTTAGTTAGGTCTTTGAGATGGGATTCTCCGCTACCTTAGAGTCACATATGACACTCTCCATGTGGTTGTTCACTCTAACCACTCACCTGTGAACTCTAGGTATTTGTGTCCCTATGTGTATAGTGCTTTATAACATGCTTCGTAACATGCTTGATAACATGCTTTACAACATGCCTTATGAAATGCTTTACTTCATGCTTTATAATACATGCTTTGCCCTATGCTTTACTTCATGTTTCACAACTGACTGAGCTTGGGACTATGTTCGTAGTCCAGGCATCCGGTATCAGACTTGAAGACGTGGTTGGGGTTTCGTTCCGCCACGCACGATGTGTTGGTGAACCCGAGTCGTGCTTCGGTTGGCGATAGTGGTTGGCCACACGAGGTGCTTCTGCGCCTCATATCGCCCAACTTGTTGTGCGCTCGAGCTAGCCGAACATATTAAGTAAACCGCATGCCTTATGTATGTTCACCATGTTTGGTCGCTAATGCTTGAACCTAGGGTACCAAACTTACCAGTGAAAAATCCCGCTAACCATGGTACCTCGATCCGCTAAGACTCATGAGCCGGGCATGGTGGTATGGGACACCGTGGTCGAGCTGTCGGCCTACGCTGGGGCTGCGTGCCTCCCCGTAGTGACCAGTGAGCAACTCTACTCGTGAGCCGATTATGGTGGTATGGGACACTATATTCGCGCTGTCGGCCTACACTGATAAGGTGATGGGGGAGTGGTGCAGTCTTTGTGTGCACAGCCCTGGCAGCCCTTTGTAGTGACCGCGAGCATACTCTGAAGTTGCAGCGTGCCTTAGGGTTCGCCGCGATATATAGAGTATGAACTAGGCACTGTTTACGTATAGTTGTATCGTGATGAATCGTTTAAGGGGTGATGGGGGAGTGGTGCAACCTTTTGTGCGTAATGACCACAGCGACCTCTGCGGTGACCTAGAAAACACACCATCGTCGATATTAACTAGGGTGACGACCCTAGATTGGATCATGTTTGGATATGATACAAGGGAGGTACCTTAGTTTCCCAACCTTTGTTTGAAATGAATTAATTAAAAACTCGGTAATCATACTCATCATGCATCGCATGTGCACCGGGAAGATGTGGAGCACTTGTGGGATGTAAGCATGCGCGAACGTGAGATGGTGTCGCATGAGGGAGGGTGTGGTGAGGGCATCCATCATACACTGCATTCATACTTGCATTAATCGAGTAACTAGGAGTGTTTGATTTCTTGCTTTATCATTCTTGCTTGATTGTATTGGTAACATGATAACTTATATCTTCTTGTTCCACTTGAGTTAGCTACTCACTCCCACGTTACGGGACGGTGTTGCGCACACCAACCGGACTGCTGTCTCGGAGTTTAGGCGATCCGGCTATTCTGGAGGCGGGAGCCCAGGTACTGACGAGGACCAGGAGGAGTTCTCATATATGCGATTCGGCGGCGGCTTCGACTAGGTGCCGGATGATGGGATTTCAGAGATTGTATTTAGTTATTTTGACATTTTGTTTATTACACGAGACATGTATATTGTGACTCGGAAGGATTCATACTCTGGATATGAATCATTTATTTTGTTTCTTTACATACATATATATACGGTCGGTCTTCCGCTTGCTTTTATACAACCGATCGGAGTATGAATTTTGCTTTGGTATAATCTCATTCATGTTTATTGCGCTAACTCAGACAACATTTAACCATCATTGTGTATGTTGCATAAGTGATGCGTTGGAACTCGGGAGTTGAGTTCATACTCGACCCCCGATTTTCAGGGCGTTACACTATCTCTCATGGGAAAGAGGAAGACCGCAGTTGATGATGCTGGCCCGAGTAGGCCAGCCCATTCCCGAAGAAGATCTGACGATGGGGCTGACACTAGCACCGTTCAGGAGTATAGGTCGAAGCGAGACCTGGATCCCCAACTGCCGCTCAGGGATGCACTACCGATCGGTTTCGAATACGGTCGTTTTGCTAACCGTAAGGTCGTGTTTGAAGCTCACGTGGATGAAGGGATGTTTGGAACACACCCGATGATGGACCATTTGGTGGATGTCGTTGGATGGGGTCCTATATTTGAAGGCGAGTCTCCCGCATGTGAGAACACGGTTCGCGCCTTCTACGCTCATATCATAGATCCATCGTTGGAGCCACTTCAGTTTACTGTCTCTATGAGGGGCAAAAGGCGTACGATTACTGTGGCTGAGGTGGCACGACTCCTGAACATCTCGCGTGGTGAAGTGCTTCCAAACGACGACTTCTCCAGGAGTGCGTGAGAAAGGGATCGCCGCACGCGATACCTTTGTGGTCGCCGAGTTACTTGGACGCGAGGAAATTATATTCCGGCGACAAAGATGGCCGAAGACTTCCGTTTACTCCATCACATTTTTACATACAATGTATACCCACGGTGGGGTAACCGCACGGAGTGTACTCGGTTGATGGTGGACTTTCTGTACAAAATGGGAAGCGGGGACAACATATGCCTGCCCACATTCATCCTATTTCAGATAGTTCAGGTTGTTCGATCTACCAGGAACGACCTTTCGCTCCCATTTGGCCGCCTGATATGTAGGATGGCTCGTGATGTCGGCTAAAGGCTCAACATGGAAGACCTTGCACCAGTCCGAGTCATAAGCGAGGCGACACTTAAGAATATGAAGATCGGCCCTCAATAGCGGCAAGCACGACTCGACGAGTCTGGAGATGAGTCGGATAGCGCCGGTGAGGAGAGTGTTGACCTTGAGGCAGAAAGTGATGAGGAGGGCAGTGATGACATACAAGAAGAGGAGGAGGAGGCTCAGGATACTGAGGAGAGCTCTCCTCCTGGTGCACCTGAGTCGGACGCTGCTCAGGCAGCGAGAGAGGCTTGTATGGATCGCATTGAGGAGAACTAGGCCGCCCTGCGGCAAGCGGTTAGACAAGTTCGGGCTGAGCTTGGTGAGACCCGAGCCAAGCTTGAAGAGACCGAAGCCTACATGAAGAGGAGCTTTAAGAAGGTGTCTCGTACGTTGAAGGCCATTCTGTGCTGTGTGCAGGACAAGAACGCTCCTCCTCCATCGCCTGACTCGGATGCCTAGGCATCCACGTTGTTGTGTGTGGTTGTTCGTTTTGGTTGCCGCGATAGGCGGTTTATGCTTTCATGTAGATGACGTAGTAGTTAGTAGCATGTTCTAAGTGTTTGATGTTGTGGATGTATTGGCTATCATGTGATTTCTGTCATGATTCATGTAACTCTGTATTGCATGTATTATAACAATTTTGGGTAAATGAAAGGCATGTAGCCTCTTTGTTATGATGATGTGTGAAATGCTTAAAGTGCTTTATGATGCGTGTTATGCTTTATCTCACCAACGTTATACCTTATGTTATATAGGGCATGCCGCGACAATATACACGGAGCACGGCACACCTCCGCCTTACTGGCTCTATGGACCAAACTCCTTCTGGTAGTGGCGGTCCTGCGGACCGTGGGTTAGGTTCTGATCAGCCTCCTGCTGGTCCTGCCAGTGGATTGCCACCTTACACGGCCCCAGTTCGTGAGCAGTACCGGGCATCATCATCTGTGCAGCATGATTCACAGCCTACTCCACCTACTGATAAGATCGAGCAGTTGATGTTGATGATGCACCGGCGAATAGAGTGCGACGGCCGGCAATCTGGCGGCACCAGCACCAGCAGCTTATGGCTACTATTGCTGAGGCCTTATCCCGGGGTGGTAGTGTGACTCCACCTGCGACATCTACTTGTCCTGCTGAGCACTTGGAGCCTCCTGCTCAGTGTGAGGATGTGCCTCTGCCCTCACCTATTGCGCCTCCTACTGGAGATGTCAGTACCCGCGGTTTACTTGAGCGATTTCAGCGCTTGAGACCTCCTTCATTCATGGGCACTCATAGACCCGAGGAGGCAGAGTTTTGGCTTGACCGCATCTCTAAGATGCTTCGGATACTGCATTGTTCAGAGGCAGAGCAGGTTGAGCTGGCCTCTTTCATGTTTGAGAGGGAGGCCAGCTTATGGTGGGATAGCGTGCTGCGGTCTGTTACAACAGATTACGTGTGGACTTGGGAGGCTTTCGAGTTCCGATTCCACGAGAAATACTACCCGCAGACTTATCAACATGAGAGGGAGGATGAGTTCCTGCGCCTCAGGCAGGGAGGCATGACGATTACGGAGTACGAGCACCGCTTCACAGAGTTGGGCCGCTTTATCCCAACTATACTGGTGGATGAGCAAATGCGGATGCGTCGTTTTTCCTTGGGTTTGCGACCGGAGATACGGTCGAAGATATGCTGCCTCGGTATACCTACCTACGCAGCACTGGTCCACATGTCTATGACGGCCGAGCAGGATGTGGACCGATTGGCCAGATCGCGTGGTGCTATGGTTGCGAGGCCACGCCAGAATTTACAGAGCAGGCCTATTCTAGGCAAGATGCCTCGTGCTGATTCGCCTCCCAGGGCCGCGGCACCAGTGGTTCCTGTGAGATGCCCGATTGTGACCTGCACGTATTGTGGGAAACTGGGACATCGTGCTGAGAGTTGCTTCTCGCGTATGAGGGCTAGCGGATTTGTACCACCGCAAAGGTTGGATCGCCCTTACCCACAGGCCATATCAGCTCCACCGCTACAGACTGCTCCTGCACATCCTTCCTTCTGACCTCCTGTGTCGCGCTTCAGGCCGCCACAGCGCCCCTTGGCTCCTCAGTCGAACCGTCAGCAGCAGGCTCGGGTACATACGCTTGTTGCCGAGGCACCTGAGACATCAATTTCGGCACCGACGGCTTTTGAGGGTACGGCTTACATTCATGGTACTTCCATTTCTTTATTGGTGGACACTGGGTCCACTACTTCTATTATTTCTTGTGGGGCGATTAAACGTCTATCTTTGCGTACTATTCCCACTAAGGGGATGAGACTCACTACAGCCACTGGGACCTTCTCGGATGTCACACGGTTATGAGAGGGTTGCTCGATAGTTTTGGGTAGCAGCACAGTGCTCGTCGACCTCATTATTTCTCCACTATGGCACTACGACGTTATCCTTGGTATGGATTGGCTCGCCAAGATGAGGGCAGAGATAGATTGCGATACTCGAGTCGTGACGGCCTATGACTCAGATGGTGCAGCTTTCACGTTTCCAGTACAGGTCAGTTGGCGTTGCCGTGTTGACTGTTATACTGCTTTATTAGCGGCGATTGATGGTTCGACGTTGAGAAATACGCCGGTGGTTCGAGAATTTGTAAGCGTGTTTGAGACTATTCCTGGTTTACTTCCTCGGCGCGAGATCGATTTTACAATTGATCTTACGCCTGGTGCGACACCCATCTCATTGCCGACTTATCGTATGCCTCCATGTGAGATGGAGGAGCTGTGGAAACAGATTGACGAGCTTGTAGATAAGGGTTTTATACAACCTAGTGTGTCTCCTTGGGGAGCACCTGTGCTATTTGTGAAGAAGAAGGAGGGGTCGCTACGGTTATATATTGATTATAGTAGGTTGAACCAGGTCACGGTGAAGAACAAGTATCCTTTGCCCAGGATAGATGATCTGTTCGATCAGTTGAGAGGGGCGAAGTATTTCTTGAAGATTGATCTTCAGTCGGGGTACCACCAGTTGCGCGTGAGAGATGAGGACGTGCAGAAGACAGCCTTCAGGACGTGCTTTGGGCACTATAAGTTTCTAGTGATGTTGTTCGGCCCTTCCTGTAACGATTCGTCATTGTCTTTATTGATGACATTTTGATATACTCTACGAGTCGGGAGGAGCACGAGGAGCACTTGAGAGCGGTGTTGGGTACACTGAAGAAGAACCAGTTGTTCGCACAGTACAAGAAGTGCGACTTCTGGCAGGAGGAAGTCAAGTTCATCAGACATGTAATGTCCAAGGATGGGATAGTAGTGGACCTTTCTAAGGTAGCCGCGGTTTAGGATTGGCAGCATCCTGAATCGGTTACCGAGGTAAGGAGTTTCCTTCGTCTGGCTGGGTATTATAGGCGCTTCATTCGGGACTTCTCGAAGATTGCCAGGCCATTGTCTCAGTTGACCTGGAAGGACTTGAAGTTCGCCTGGAATGAGAAGGAGGAGGCAGCTTTTAAGGAGCTAAAGGACAAGTTGACGTCCACCCCTGTGCTAGTATTGCCAGAGCAAGGGGAGAAATACACGATATATACTGACACGTCTCACGTTGGTTTGGGTTGTGTCCTGATGCAGAAGGATAGGGTGATTTCGTATGCCTCGAGACAATTAAGGAAGCACGAGGAGAATTACCCTACACATGACTTGGAGTTGGCAGCTGTCATCTTTGCATTGAAGCTCTGGAGACATTACCTCTACAGAGAAGAGTTCGAGCTTTTCTGCGACCACAAGAGCCTTAAGTACATATTCACACAGTGAGACTTGAATATGAGACAACGCCGATGGATGGAGACTTTGAAGCACTTCAAGTTCGAGGTTTCCTACCATCCTGGCAAGGCGAACCTTGTGGCAGACGCGTTGAGCCGCAAGAAGGCGATAGCATTTGCGGTACCATTAATGATAGCTGAGTGGGACATGGTCGAGTTTGTATGGGACTTCGAGCAGAGACTCACTGTGGAGGAGCCATTTGTGTGTGTTGCGCACGTTCGGGCGCGGCCACTTATTGATGACAGGATTGTTGAGGCCCAGGAGGGCGATATGCGCCTGTCTGAGCTTCGAGAGCAAGCTAGCAACGCCGAGGACTCCGAGTGGAGAGTTGGTTCTGATGGGGGTCTGCGATTTCGTGGCCGCCTATGCGTTCCTGATGTGCCCGACTTGAGACGCGAGCTTCTCGAGTCTGCCCATAACTCGAAGCTTGCGATGCATCCTGGTAGCACGAAGATGTACCGGGATATGAGACGGACGTATTGGTGGGATAACATGAAGGCCCACATCACTGAGTATGTGTCTCGATGTCTAACGTGCCAGTAGGTCAAGGTAGAACATCGCCGACCTCCTGGACTGCTTCAGCCCATGCCCATAGCGGAGTGGAAGTGGGACTTCATCTCTATGGATTTCATATCAGGGCTGACGAAGACGAGGAAGGGACACGATTCCATTTCGGTGATTGTGGACCGGTTGACTAAATCGGCCAATTTCCTCCCTATCAGAGTTACGAACTCTGCAGATGAGCTGGCTAGATTGTACATCAGAGAGATTTTTCGTCTGCATGGAGTTCCGTTGGAGATCGTGTCAGACAGAGACACTCGGTTCACATCCATCTTCTAGACTCGTATCCAGGAGGCGATGGGTGTGAAGTTGAAGTTCAGTACGGCATTTCATCATCAGACTGATGGGCAGACAGAGCGGGTGAACCAGATTCTGGAGGATATGTTGCGGGCATGTGTGTTGGACTTCAAGGACAGCTGGGATGACTGTCTTCCGTACACAGAGTTCGCCTACAACAACAGCTTCCAGGCGACTATTGGCATGGCGCCATATGAGGCCCTATATGGTCATCCTTGTAGAGCACCGCACTGTTGGGCTAAGGTTGGCGAGCGTAGTCTGATTGGCCCGGAGTTGGTACAGGCGACTACAAAGAAGGTCGACATTATCAGGCGTCGACTACTTACAGCACAGAGCAGGCAGAAGAGTTACGCCGATACGAGGCGGCGACCGCTTGAGTTCGAGGTCGGGGATCATGTGTTCCTTCGAGTTTCCCCTATGAAGGGAGTCCTTCGGTTTGGGAAGAAGGGGAAGCTCACACCGAGATTTATCGGTCCATTTCAGATACTGGATCGAGTGGGTGATGTGGCGTATCGTCTCGCTTTGCCCACACCACTTGCATCTGTACACAACGTATTTCATGTATCTATGCTGAAGAAGTACGTTCCTAATCCTTCACATATCATCAGATGGGAGCAGGTACAACTGAGCGAGGATGCTACGTATGAGTTGCGCCCGACGCGTATCCTTGACAGGAAGGAGAAGGTACTGCATAGCAAGGTTATTTCGCTTGTGAACGTACTATGGACACATCATTCCAAGGAGGAAGCTACTTGGGAGACTGAGGCCGAGGTCAGGAAGAACTACCCTCAGATTCTCGAGGAATAAGAAAAGGTATAAATTTCGAGGACGAAATTTTTGTTTAAGGGGGGTAGATTGTAACGACTCGTAAATTTTCGTACTTTGGCTCGAGTACCACCTCAACCAGAAATCAATTAGGATTAAATCCTTTAGAAATTTAACAAAGTTAACTAAGTGCTTAACTCGATTAGCCATGAAATCCGTTGGGATCGCTTTAAATACGATCTGCAAGACCCAAAACTTGTAGAATCATTGATGCTAGGTTACCCTAAAGATTAGGATCAAACTCATTACCCGGCTATTCTCGGGAACGACTTGAAACTTCGTATTAGGTCTAGATCGCACATCGGAAATCCGATTAACGCAAAGTTAAGGACTTAGGACCGCCTCGCTGGGCTCGATAACCATCTCGGAAATCAGGTCCAGTCAATGTCCCACGGCTATTCGCTTGAGTCCAGAGTGAGGGAGTGTTAAAATCACTCTTTCCTTTACAAAATAAATATCTGGAATAGTGATCTGGCACCATTCAGTTGCGAATCAGTATTAAGCAACTAGACCGTCAGAATCAGACCAAATTACACCCTCGGATCAGGAAAAATTTCAGGAACATTTACATGTACTTGGAATTTCGGATCGTGGCCCACTGACCGTTGAACTGAAGCTGGTCCGCCACGTGTGATCTGGGAATCCGATCGAGTTGAAAACATAATCCCACGTGGATCCATGAGTGGTGAGCTTAAGTCTGACGTTTAGCTCAAGGGGGGCCACCAGAAACACTCTTTTGAGCTGGAACATCACTGAAATGTTTATAATAGCAGTAACCCTTGAACCTGAGTCTATTTTAGGGAGGTTTTAGCCTATAAAAGGGCCTTAGAACAGCCCCTCTCACAGCCATACGAATTTGGGATAAAACCCTAGTGAGAGAGAGAGAGAAAAGAGAGAAAAGACATGGGATTTGTGGGAGCACCTTCCTCCTACTACTTTCAATCATCGCACGGCCTGCACCGCCTCTTTCTAGGCACTTTTCCGACGATATCAACTCCGTTTTAAGGTGAGAAACCCTAACCCTAGGTCTGATTTGAAGTGTATAGGCTATAGGTAGTGAAATAGCTAACCGATTTCACTCCTTAGGCTAGAAAACTCCCGAATACGGAAGCTCATCCAACCTTGCTGATTCGTTGAGATTCCAAGGTGAAAGGTGAGGACTTTAGGTGTATAAGTTACGGTTTTCAACGCTTTCAATGTCAGTTAATGGTAGATTCATGATCTGCATGCAATTGCACATGTAAAAAGTGCTTTTCGTTTTCTGTTTCGATTAGAATTGTAGAATTTGGAATTTCACATACTCTAGATATTCGTATAAGATACCGTATACGTATTTTTTATGAAAATGTGTTTGACATGTTTATTTGTCATATGGATATATGATGTATGGATAAAATACTCATTTGGCGAAAGGGTTCTCCTAAATACATGTTTACTAATATACACCATGTATGTAGAAATACGGTATTGTAAGAAGTACCGTATACAGGTATAATTTAGCGATGTGTTTGTCATGATTAATTGTTGTATAAATATATTATGTGCGTATAAATTAATTGCTTGGCGAAAAGAATCGCCGTAATACATGTTCGCTTGTAAATACTATGTATGTTGAAATTGTGTATTCTTGAAATACCGTATATGTGTAAATTTTGGAAACGCAATTATCATGATTATTTGCTGTATGATTATGTTATACGCGGATAAAATGCTAGCTTGGCGAAAGAATAGCCCTAATACTTGTTTTACTAACATACGTCATGTATGTTGAAATAGCGTACTCCAAGTGTTTGTGTAAATGCTTGTGAGAGCAAATGCTTGGATGTTTGCACCGTAGGTCGGTGCTGAGATGGAATTCTCGACTACCTTAGAGACATGTAGGATTTCCTCCATGTGGTTGTTTACTTCAACCACTCACATATGATGTATATGTGTTTGTATCCCTATCTGTATAGTACTCTATTACATGCTTTATAACATGCTTTATAACATGCTTTATGACATGCCTCCTAACATGTTTGTATTACTTTGTTTAACATGCTTAACTCCACATGCTATTGATGAGAACTGTTTGAGTTTGGGACCATGTCTATAGTCCAAACATTCGGTACCAAACTTGAGATTGTGGCTGAGAATCATGTCGCCACAAGGGATGTGTCTGACGAACCCGAGTTGTACTTCGGTTGGCGATAGTGGTTGGCCACACGGAGTGCTTTTACACTTCATATCGCCTAATTTGTTGTGAGCTTGAGCTAGTCAGGCTCGTCAAGTAACCCGATATGTCGAATATGTGTTCACCATATTTGGTCATTACTGTTTGAACCTAGGGTACCAAACTTACCAGTGGCAATTCCGTTAACCATGGTACCTCAATCCGCTAAGACTCATGAGCCGGACATGGTGGTATGGGATACCGTGGCCGAGCTGTCAGCCTATGCTGGGGCCATGTGCCTCCCCGTAGTGACCATTGAACAACCCAAACTCGTGAGTCGAATACGGTGGTATGGGACACTGTATTCGAGCTGTCGATACTTACGGCGAGAGCCGAGTACGGTGAGACCTGTATTCGTGCTGATAGGCGACGAGTCCTCTGTAGTATCTTCGAGTATACTCCAAGGTCTGTGATTGGCGACGAGTCTTTCACAACAACTAGAGTATGAGTTGAGCCGAGTACGGTGAGACCTGTACTCGAGCTGACGGTCAACAATTGAGCCGCATACGGTGAGATCTGTATCTGTGCTGACGGGTGACGAGCCCTTTGTGATGCCTTCGCTACGCCTCTCAAACCATAATATCGTATGAGATTAACTAGGACTGACGACCCTAGAATGGATTATGTTTGGGAATGATACAAGGGAGGTGCCTTAGTTTCCTAATACTGCTATTTGTAATGGACTAATAACAACTCGGAAATCATGTGCATCATTGCACCGCATGTGCCTAGTAGATGTGGAGCACTGAGGGAGTTATGCATTCGCGAACATAAGATGTTGTCGCATGAGGGTGGTTTAGAAAGGGCATACATCAACCTGTCATTTCATACTTGCATTTAACAAGAGTAGTTAAACTTGTTTGATTGTACTGCTTTATTATTACTGCTTGATTAAGTTGATAACATGTTAACCTATGCCTTATTGTTCCACTGAGTTAGCTACTCACTCCCACGTTACGGGACGGTGTTTGCAACACCAACCAGACTCTGTCACGGGTATAGGCGGCGCGTCGATTCAGGAGCCGGAGCCCGATTTCGATGAGGACCAGGATGAGTTCTCATTTATGCAGTACTCTGACGGCTATGCTTAGGCCGACTGCATCGCGGGGACTTCAGGACTCATCTTTTAGATTGTATTTTGATTTTGATTCAGAAACAGTATATGTACATGGATACTCAGTTAGTGTTCATAAAAAATTTTGTTCTTTATATACTTTAAATATACAATTTTAGTCTTCCGCTTGCCTTTATACAATTGAACTGGAGTATGAATTACTGTTTTGGTATAATCTCATTCATGTTTATTGCTCTAACTCAGACAACATTTAACCATCATTGTGTATGTTGCATAAGTGATGCGTTGGAACTTGGGAGTTGAGTTCATACTCGACCCCCGAATTTCAGGGCGTTACATTTTTGAGCTTTAGATTCTCTAATTGTTCTAGTAAGGTTGACCTGCCATTTTTATGGTGTATGGTTGTGTAACGACCTGTAAATTTCCGTACTTTGGCTCGAGTACCATCTCGACCAGAAATCAATTAGGATTAAATCCTTTAGAAAATTGACAACGTTAACTAAGTGCTAAACTAGATTAGCTACTAAATCCATTGGAATCGCTTTAAATACGATCTGCAAGACCCAAAACTTGTAAAATCATTGACGCTAGGTTACCTTGAAATTTAGGATCAATCTCATTACCCGGCTGCTCTCGGGAGCACATCGAAACTCTATATCAGATCTGGACCGCACGTCGGAAGTCCGAATAACTCAAAGTTAAGGAATTAGGACCGCCTCACTGGGCTCAACAACCATCTCGGAAATCAAGTCCAGACAATGTCCCATGGTCATTTGATCGTGTGCGGAGCGAGGGAGTGTGAAAACCACCATTTCCTTTACAAAATAAATATCTTGAATAGTGATCTGGCATCATTTGTTTGCGGATCAGTATTAAGCAACCAGACCGTCAGAATCTGACCAAATTACACCATCGGATTAAGAAAAATTTCAGGAACATTTACATGTGCTTGGAATTTCGGATCGTGGCCCACTGACCGTTGAACTGAAAGTGGTCTGCCACGTGCGATCTGGGAATCCGATCGAGTCGAAAACGTAATCCCACGTAGATCCATGTGTGGTGAGCTTAAGTCTGACATTTGGCTCAAAGAGGGCCACCAGAACCTCTCTTTTGAGCTGGAAAAGTGACGAAATACCTATATTAGCAAGTAACCCTTGAACATGAGTCTATTTTGGGAGGTTTTTTGCTATAAAAGAGGCTTAGAACAGCCCCTCTCACAGCCATATGAATTTGGGATAAAACCCTAGAGAGAGAGAGAAAAGAGAGAGAAGAGCTTGGGATTTGTGGGAGAACTTCCTCCTGCTGCTTTCGATTATCACACGGCCTACACCGCCTCTTTCCAGGCGCTTTCCCGGTGGTATCCACTCCGTTTGAAGGTGAGAAACCCTAACCCTAGGTCTGATTTTAAGTAGATAGGCTAGAGGTTGTGAAAAGGCTAACCGATTCCGCTCTTTAGGCAAGAAAACTCCCGAATACGGAAGCTCACCAAACCTTTCAAATCCGTTGTGATTCCAAGGGCAAAGGTGAGGACTTTAGGTGTATAGGTTACAGTTTTCAATGCTTTCAATGTCAGATAATGGTAGATTCATGATCTGCATGCAATTGCACATGTACAAAGTGCTTTCCGTTTTCTGTTTCGATTAGAATTGTAGAATTTGGAATTTCCCATACTCTAGGTATTCGTATAAAATACTATATACGTATTTTTTATGGAAATGTGTTTGACATGTTTAATTGTCGTATGGATATATGACGTATGGATAAAATACTTATTTGGCGAAAGGGTTCGCCTAAATACATGTTTACTAATATACACCATGTATGTAGAAATACGGTATTGTAAGAAGTACCGTATACGTGTATATTTTAGTGATGTGTTTGTTATGATTAATTGTTGTATAAATATATTATGTGTGTATAAATTAATTGCTTAGCGAAAAGAATCGCCGTATTACAAGTTTCCTTGTAAACACTATGTATGTTGAAAATTGGGTATCCTAGAAAATACCCTATACGTATAAAATTTGCTGATGTAATTGTCATGATTATTTGTTGTATGAATATGATGTATACATATAAAATACTAGTTTGGTAAAGGGACAGCCCTAGTCACTTTCCTCTAACATACGTCATGTATGTTGAAAAAGTGCATTCTAAGTGTTTGTAAAAATTGTTTATGAATGTAAGTGCTTAAGTGTTAGAACCTTAGGTAGGTGCTGAGATGGGATTCTCAACTACCTTAGAACCACATATGATACCCTCCATGTGGTTATTTACCCTAACCACTCGCCTATGAAATATATGTATTTGTATCCCTATTTGTATAGTGCTTTACTACATGCTTTTGAACATGCTTTGTAACTTGTTTATTAACATGCTTTATGACATGCTTTATAACATGATTGCTAGCGTTCCTGAATTACCTTGTTTATCATAGTGTACTTCACATGTTATGGTTAGGAATTGATTGAGCTTGGGACAATGTCCATAGTCCAGGCATCCGGTATCAGACTTGGAATTGTGGTTGAGATTCGTTTTGCCACATATGATGTGTTGGCGAACCCGTGTCGTACTTCGGTTGGCGATAGTGGTTGGCCACACAAGGTGCTTCTGCGCTTCATATCGCCCAACTTGTTGTGCGCTCGAGCCAGCCGAACACGTCAAGTAACCCGTGTGTCTTATGTATGTTCACCATGTTTGGTCGTTAATGTTTGAACCTAGGGTACCAAACTTACCAGTGAAAATCCCGTTAACCATGGTACCTCGATCCGCTAAGACTCATGAGCCGGGCATGGTGGTATGGGACACCGTGGTCGAGCTGTCGGCCTACGCTGGGGCTACGTGCCTCCCCGTAGTGACCAGTGAGCAACTTAACTCGTGAACCGATTATGGTGGTATGAGATACTATATCCGCGCTGTCGGCCTACATTGATAAGGTGATGGGGGAGTGGTGCAACCTTTGTGCGTAACAGCCCTGGCAGCCCTTTGTAGTGACCGCGAGCATATTCTGAAGTCGCAGTGCGCCTTAGGGTTCGCCGCGATATATAGAGTATGAACTAGGCCTGTTTCTGTATAGTGATGAATCGTTTAAGGGGTGATGGGGGAGTGGTGCAACCTTTGTGCGTAATGACCACTGGCAAAGCCCTCTACAAGTGACCTAGAAAACACACCATCGTCTGATATTAACTAGGACTGACGACCCTATAATGGATCATGTTTAGGAATGATACAAGGGAGGTACCTTAGTTTCCTAATCCTGCTATTTGAAATGGATTAATTAAAAACTCGGTAATCATGCTCATCATGCATCGCATGTGCCTGGAAGATGTGGAACACTGTGGGATGTAAGCATGCTGCGAATGTGAGATGGTGTCGCATGAGGGAGTATGTCGGTGTGGGCATCCATCATACCTGCATTCATACTTGCATTAATCAGAGTAACTAGGAGTGTTTGATTTACTGCTTTATCATTACTGCTTGACTGTATTGATAATATGATAACTTTTGCCTTATTGTTCCACTGAGTTAACTACTCACTCCCACGTTACGGGACGGTGTTGCGCACACCAACTAGACTCTGTCTTAGGTTTAGGCGAGCCGACGACTCTTGAGGCGGAGCCTGATTATGATGAGGACTAGGAGGAGTTCTCGTATGTGCAGTTCTCTGGCGGCTTCGACTAGGTTGCCAGGACCGACGGGTTTTACAGGGATTGTACATAGTTTATTTTTGACATTTTGATTATAAACAAACATGTATATGGAGACTCAGATGGATTCATACTCTGGAGAATGAAACGTTTATTTTGTTTCTTTACATACATATATATACAGTTCAGTCTTCCGCTTGCTTTTATACAATTGATCTGGAGTATGAATTACTGTTTTGGTATAATCTCATTCATGTTTATTGCTCTAACACAGACAACATTCAAACATCATTAAATATGTTGCATAAGTGATGCGTTGGAACTCGGGAGTTGAGTTACACTAGACCCCCGATTTTCAGGGCATTACAAGTTGGTATCAGAGCATGATTTTGATTAAACCGGACCTGAGTTATGTCCCCACTACGTACGCTGACGCGTTACAACCTAGGAGGGTGCGCAAAAATATAGAAACAGTCTTAGAGTCTCCCAACTTCGCTGTTCGGCGAAGTTCTTTAAAAACGGACATGTTGATCGAGTCTGTACTCGATCCTGACCGCACATATGGATTCCAAATCACTCCTAGACCGTCTATTGACGTGTCCAGATCACCATCCACCCAAAACCAGTCATTAAAAAAAAAAATCAGTTTAGTTCAGAAATTTTTCAGGACCACCCGTTTTGGAGCTGAACTGAGTCGGGGGCCTCCCCACTTAAACCCACTAAGCCTCAGGATCGAACCAGGGTGCATTTGGCACCCTGGGCACGTGGCAAACAGGGCCCCACTGCGGTGACGCGGTTCCGGCCAAGGCTGGCCGCAGCGGAGGACCGCGGTCCGGTGGGCCATCTGGAGTGGGGCCAGGGCTGGGGTTGGTTGGCCCGACCTCCCCTACCCCCTGGCACGTGCCATTTTGGCAAATGTTTGGGATATTAAGGGCTGGAGCACCCCTCTCTCTCATTTCACCCCTTCCAAACGCCCAAACCCCAATTTTCGTTTTCTCCCTCAACCCATTCCCCCAAATCTTGCAAATCCTCCATTTTCTTCCATAAACCACCCATTCCAACCGTACACAACAGCTCTAGCCTCCTCCTTTTTCCATTTTCTCATGTTGGAGCTCTCATACCCCTCCTTTGAAGCTCAAAATCGGGTAATCTCCTAACCCATTCCATTTCCTTTTTGTTCCTCCTTCATTTCCTACCTCTAGAGCCCCTTTCACACCTATTGGATTGTTGCTTGTGGAGGATCAAAGAGATCAGCCTCTTTTCCCCCATTTTGGCATTTTTCCATGGCCCTCTTTGGTGTGGTGGCGACTATTTTCTCCATTTCCTCCATCCTATCTCTCATGGGAAAGAGGAAGACCGTGGCTGATGACGCCGGCCCAAGTAGGCCAGCCCATTCCCGAAGAAGATCTGACGTTGGGGCCGGCACTAGCACCGTTCGGGAGTTTAGGTCGAAGCGAGACCTGGATCCTGACCATCCCGTCAGAAATGCTTATCCGATAGGCGTCGAATACGGGTGCTTCGCGGGCCGCAAGGTTGTGTTTGAAGCTCATGTGGATGAAAGGATGTTCGGGCTACACCCAATGATGGATCACCTGGTGGACATCGGATGGAACTCGATGTTTGACTGTGAGTCTCCTACATGTAAGAACACGGTTCGCGCTTTCTACGCCCACATCGTGGACTCATCAGTAGAGCCTCTTCAGTTCACTGTCTCTGTGAGGGGCATAAGACGCACAATCACTGTGGATGAGGTGGTTCGAATCACGAAGATTCCACGTGGTCAAGTTCTTCCTAGCGACGACTTCTCCAGGAGTGCGCGAGAAAGGGATCGTCGCATGCGATACTTTTGTGGTCGCCGAGTTACTTGGACGCGAGGAAATTGTATTGCGGCGACAAAGATGGCCGAAGACTTCCGTTTACTCCACCACATTTTCACATACAATGTATACCCACTGTGGGGTAACCGCACGGAGTGTACTCGTTGATGGTGGATTTTCTGTACAAGATGAGATGCAGGGACAACATATGCCTGCCCACATTCATCCTATTTCAGATAGTTCAGGTTGTTCGATCTACCAGGAGTGACCTTTCGTTCCCATTTGGCCGCCTGATATGTAGGATGGCTCGTGATGTTGGCTATAGGCTCAACATGGAAGACCTTGCACCAGTCCGAGTCATAAGCGAGGCGACACTTAAGAATATGAAGATCGGCCCTCAACAGCGGCAAGCACGACTCGACGAGTCTGGGGATGAGTCGGATAGCGCCGGTGAGGAGAGTGTTGACCTTGAGGCAGAAAGTGATGAGGAGGGCGATGATGACATATAAGAAGAGGAAGAGGAGGCTCAGGATACTGAGGAGAGCTCTCCTCCTGGTGCACCTGAGTCGGACGCTGTTCAGGCAGCGAGAGAGGCTCGTATGGATCGCATTGAAGAGAACCAGGCCACCCTGCGGCAAGAGGTTGGACAAGTTCGGGCTGAGCTTGGTGAGACCGGAGCCAAGCTTGAAGAGACCGAAGCCTACATGAAGAGGAGCTTTAAGAAGGTGTCTCGTACGTTGAAGGTCATTCTGTGCTGTGTGCACGACAAGAACGCTCCTCCTCCATCGCCTGACTCGGATGCCTAGGCATCCACGTTGTTATGTGTGGTTGTTTGTTTTGGTTACCGCGATAGGCGGCTTATGTTTTCATGTAGTTGATGTAATAGATAGTAGCGTGTTCTAAGTGTTTGATGTTGTGGATGTATTGGCTATCATGTGATTTCTGTCATGATTCATGTAACTCTGTATTCCATGTATTATGACAATTTTGGGTAAATGAAAGGCATGTAGCCTCTTTTGTTTTGATGATGTGTGGAATGCTTAAAGTGCTTTATGAAGTGTGTTGTGCTTTATCTCACAAATGTTCTACCCTATGTTGTATAGGGCATGCCGCGATAGTACACACGGAGCACGACTCATCTCCGTCTGACTGGCTCTATGGACCAGACTCCTTCTGGTAGTGGCGGTCCTGCGGATCTTGGGTTAGGTTCTGATCAGCCTCCTGCTGGTCCTGCCGGTGGATTGCCACCTTACACGCCCCCGGTCCGTGAGCAGTATCGGCCGTCTTCTTCTGCGCAGCATGACTCCCATGCTGCTCCGCCGACTGATAGGTTTGAGCAGCTGATGTTGATCATGCATCAGCAGCAGATGCAGCAGCAGCAGCAGCAGATACAGTAGCAGTAACACCAGCAGCTTATGGCCACTATCGTCGAGGCCTTGTCCCATGGTGGTAGTGCGACTCCACCTACGACATCTGCTTGTCCTGCTGAGCACTCGGAGCCTCCTGCTCAGTGTGAGGATGTGCCTCTGCCCTCACCCGTTGTGCCTCCTACTAGAGATGTCAGTACCCGCGGTTTGCTCGAGCGATTTCAGCGCTTGAGACCTCCTTCATTCATGGGCACTCATAGACCCGAGGAGGCAGAGTTTTGGCTTGACCGCATCTCTAAGATGCTTTGGATCTTTGCATTGTTCAGAGGCGGAGCAAGTTGAGCTGGCCGCTTTCATGTTTGAGAGGGAGGCCAGTTTATGGTGGGATAGCGTGCTGCGGTTTGTCGCAGCAGATCACGTGTGGACTTGGGAGGCTTTCGAGTTCCGGTTCCACGAGAAATACTACCCGTAGACTTATCGACATGAGCGGGAGGATGAGTTCCTACGCCTCAGGCAGGGAGGCATGACGATTACGGAGTACGAGCACCGCTTCACAGAGTTGGACCGCTTTGTCCCGACTATACTGGTGGATGAGCAGATGTGGATGCGTCGTTTTTCCTTGGATTTGCGACCGGAGATACGGTCGAAGATATGCTGCCTCAGTATACCTACCTATTCAGCACTGGTTCACATGTCTATGACGGCAGAGTAGGATGTGGACCGATTGGCCCGATCTCGTGGTGCTATGGTTGCGAGGCCACGACAGGAGATACAGACCAGACCTATCCTAGGCAAGAGACCTCGTGCTGACTCGCCTCCCAGGATCGCAGCGCCAGTGGCTCCGGTGAGACGCCCTATTGTGACCTGCACCTACTGCGGGAAGCAGGGTCATCTTATTGGGAGTTGTTTCGCGCGGATGAAGGATAGTAGTTTTTCTCCGCCACAGATGTTGGGCCGTTCTCGCCCGCAGGCCTTATCGACTACACCTTTACAGACCGTACCTGCACATCCTTCCTTCCGACCTCCTGCATCACAGTTCAGGCCGCCGCAACGGCCCTTGGCCCCTCAGCCGAACCGTCAGCAGCAGGCGCACGTTCATACGCTTGTGGCTGAGGCACCTGAGATGTCACTTGCGGCCCCGACAGCTTTTGAGGGTACGGCTCACATTCTCGGTACTTCTGTTACCTTGTTGGTGGACACTGGGTCCACTACTTCTATTATTTCTTGTGGGGTAGTTAAACGTCTATCTTTACGTACTATTCCCACTAAGGGACTGAGACTTACTACGGCCACTGGTACTTTTTCTGATATCGCACGGGTATGTGAGGGTTGCTCTCTGGATTTGGGTAGCCGCACCGTGCTCGTCGACCTCATCGTTGCTCCGCTGTGGCACTACGATGTTATTCTCGGTATGGACTGACTCTCGAAGATGAGAGCAGAGATAGATTGCGATACTCGAGTCGTGACGGCTTATGACTCAGACGGCGCAACTTTCACATTTCCAGTACAGGTCAGTTGGCGTTGCCGTGTTGACTGTTATACTGCTTTATTGTGCCGATTGATGGTCCGACATTGAGAAATACGCCGGTGGTTCGAGAATTTGCAGGCGTGTTTGAGACTATTCCTGGTTTACCTCCTCGGCGCGAGATCGATTTTACAATTGATCTTACGCCTGGTGCGACACCCATCTCATTGCCGACTTATCGTATGCCTCCATGTGAGATGGAGGAGCTACGGAAACAGATTGACGAGCTGGTAGACAAGGGTTTTATACGACCTAGTGTGTCTCCTTGGGGAGCACCTGTGCTATTTGTGAAGAAGAAGGACGGGTCGCTACGGTTATGTATTGACTACCGTAGGTTGAACCAGGTCACAGTGAAGAACAAGTATCCTTTGCCCAGGATAGATGATCTGTTTGATCAGTTGAGGGGGGCGAAGTATTTTTCGAAGATTGATCAACAGTCGGGGTACCACCAGTTGCTCGTGAGAGATGAGGACGTGCAAAAGACAGCCTTCAGGACGTGCTTTAGGCATTATGAGTTCCTGGTGATGTCGTTCGGCCTTACGAACGCACCAGCCGTGTTCATGGATCTGATGAACCGGGTATTTCGGCCTTTCCTGTACCGATTCATCATCGTCTTTATTGATGACATCTTGATATACTCTCCGAGTCGGGAGAGCACGAGGAGCACTTGAGAGCGGTGTTGGGTACACTGGAGAAGAACCAGTTGTTCGCACAGTACAAGAAGTGCGACTTCTGGCAGGAGGAAGTCAAGTTCCTCGGACATGTAGTGTCCAAGGATGGGATAGCAGTGGACCTTGCTAAGGTAGCTGCGGTTCAGGATTAGCAGCAGCCTGAATCGATTCCGAGGTGAGGAGTTTCCTTGGTCCGGGCATTTGGGTATTACGGGACGCTTCATTCAGGATTTCTCGAAGATCGCCAGGCCATTGTCTCAGTTGACTCGGAAGGACCTGAAGTTCGCTTGGAATGAGAAGGCGGAAGCAGCTTTCAAGGAGCTGAAGGACAAGTTGACGTCCGCCCCTGTGCTAGTATTGCCAGAGCAAGGGGAGAAATACATGATATATACTGACGCGTCTCGCGTTGGTTTAGGTTGTGTCCTGATGCAGAAGGACAGGGTGATTTTGTATGCCTCGAGACAATTAAGGAAGCACGAGGAGAATTACCCTACACATGACCTGGAGTTGGCAGCTGTCATCTTTGCATTGAAGCTCTGGAGACATTACCTCTACGGAGAGGAGTTCGAGCTTTTCTGCGACCACAAGAGCCTTAAGTACATATTCACACAGCGAGACTTGAATATGAGACAACGCTGATGGATGGAGACCTTGAAGGACTTCAAGTTCGAGGTTTCCTACCATCCTGGCAAGGCGAACCTTGTGGCAGACGCGTTGAGCCGCAAGAAGGCGATTGCATTTGCGGCACCACTGATGATAGCTGAGTGGGACATGATGGAGTTCGTAAGGGACTTCGAGCAGAGACTCACTGTCGAGGAGCCATATGAGTGTGTTGCGCACGTTCGGGTGCGGCCACTTATGTGACGACAGGATTGTTGAGGCCCGGGAGGCGATATACGGTGTCTCGAGCTTCGAGAGCAGGCTAGCGACGCCGAGGACTCCGAGTGGAGAGTTGGTTCTGATGGGGGTCTACGATTCCGTGGCCGCCTATGCGTTCCTGATGTGCCTGACTTGAGACGCGAGCTTCTCGAGTCTGCCCATAACTCGAAGCTTGCGATGCATCCTGGTAGCACAAAGATGTACCGGGATATGAGACGGACGTATTGGTGGGATAACATGAAGGCCCACATCGCTGAGTATGTGTCGCGATGTTTGACGTCCCAACAGGTCAAGGCAGAACATCACCGACCTCCTAGACTGCTTCAGCCCATGCCCATAGTAGAGTGGAAGTGAGACTTCATCTCCATGGATTTCATATCCGGGATGCCGAAGACAAGGAAGGGACACGATTCCATTTGGGTGATTGTGGACCGGTTGACCAAATCGGCCCATTTCCTCCCTATCAGAGTTACGAACTCTGCAGACGAGCTGGCTAGATTGTACATCAGAGAGATCGTCCGTCTGCACGGGGTTCCTTTAGAGATCGTGTCGGACAGAGACACGCGGTTCACATCCATCTTCTGGACTCGTATCCAGGAGGCGATGGGTGTGAAGTTGAAGTTCAGTACGGCGTTTCATCCTCAGACTGATGGGCAGACAGAGCGGGTGAATCAGATTCTGGAGGATATGTTGCGAGCATGTGTGTTGGACTTCAAGGACGGTGGGAAGACCTTGTCTTCCGTACGCGAGTTCGCCTACAACAAGCGCTTCCGGCGACTATTGGCATGGCGCCATATGGGGCTCTATATGGTCGTCCTTGTAGAGCACCGCATTGTTGGGCCGAGGTTGGCGGCGTAGTACGATTGGCCGGAGTTGGTATGAGCGACTACGAGAGAAGGTCGACATTATCAAGCATCGATTACTTACGGCGAGAGCGAGTGAGAAAGAGTTACGCCGATACGAGGCGGCGACCGCTGGAGTTCGAGGTCGGGGATCATGTGTTCCTTCGAGTTTCCCCTATGAAGGGAGTCCTTCGGTTTGGGAAGAAGGGGAAGCTCACACCGAGGTTTATCGGTCCCTTTCAGATACTGGATCGAGTGGGTGATGTGGCGTATCATCTCGCTCTGCCCACACCACTTGCGTCGGTACACAACGTATTTCATGTGTCTATGCTGAAGAAGTACGTTCCCGATCCTTCGCATATCATCAGATGGGAGCAGGTACAGCTGAGCGATGATGCTACGTATGAGTTGCGCCCGACACGTATCCTTGACAGGAAGGAGCAGGTATTACGTAGCAAGGTCATTCCACTTGTGAAGGTGCTATGGACACATCATTCCGAGGAGGAAGCTACTTGGGAGACTGAGGTCGAGGTCAGGAAGAACTACCCTCAGATTTTCGAGGAATAGGAAAAGGTATAAATTTCGAGGACGAAATTTTTTGTTTAAGGGGGGTAGATTGTAACGACCTGTAAATTTCCGTACTTTGGCTCGAGTACCATCTCGACCAGAAATCAATTAGGATTAAATCCTTTAGAAATTTGACAACGTTAACTAAGTGCTAAACTAGATTAGCTACGAAATCCATTTGAATTGCTTTAAATACGATTTGCAAGACCCAAAACTTGTAAAATCATTGACGCTAGGTTACCCTGAAATCTAGGATCAATCTCATTACCCGGCTGCTCTCGGGAGCACATCGAAACTCCGTATCAGATCTGGACCGCACGTCGGAAGTCCGAATAACACGAAGTTAAGGAATTAGGACCGCCTCATTGGGCTCGACAACCATCTCGGAAATCAAGTCCAGACAATGTCCCATGACCATTCGATCGTGTCCGGAGCGAGGGAGTGTGAAAACCACCATTTCCTTTACGAAATAAATATCTTGAATAGTGATCTGGCATCATTTGTTTGCGGATCAGTATTAAGCAACCAGACCGTCAGAATCTGACCAAATTACACCCTCGGATTAAGAAAATTTCAGGAACATTTACATGTGCTTGAAATTTCGGATCGTGGCCCACTGACCGTTGAACTGAAAGTGGTCCGCCACGTGCGATCTGGGAATCCGATCGAGTCGAAAACGTAATCCCACGTAGATCCATGTGTGGTGAGCTTAAGTCTGACATTTAGCTCAAAGAGGGCCACCAGAACCTCTCTTTTGAGCTGGAAAAGTGACGAAATACCTATATTAGCAGTAACCCTTGAACCTGAGTCTATTTTGGGGAGGTTTTTTGCTATAAAAGAGGCTTAGAACAGCCCCTCTCACAGCCATACGAATTTGGGATAAAACCCCAGAGAGAGAGAGAGAGAGAAAAGAGAGAGAAGAGCTTGGGATTTGTGGGAGAACTTCCTCCTGCTGCTTTCGATTATCGCACGGCCTACACCGCCTCTTTCCAGGTGCTTTCCCGGCGGTATCCACTCCGTTTGAAGGTGAGAAACCCTAACCCTAGGTCTGATTTTAAGTAGATAGGTTAGAGGTTGTGAAAAGGCTAACCGATTCCGCTCTTTAGGCAAGAAAACTCCCGAATACGGAAGCTCACCAAACCTTTCAAATCCGTTGTGATTCCAAGGGCAAAGGTGAGGACTTTAGGTGTATAAGTTGCGGTTTTCAACGCTTTCAATGTCATATAATAGTAGATTCATGATCTGCATGCAATTGCACATGTACAAAGTGCTTTCCGTTTTCTGTTTCGATTAGAATTGTAGAATTTGGAATTTCACATACTTAGGTATTCGTATAAAATATCGTATACGTATTTTTATGAAATGTGTTTGACATGTTTAATTGTCGTATGGATATATGACGTATGGATAAAATACTCATTTGCCAAAGGGTTCGCCTAAAAACATGTTTACTAATATACACCATGTATGTAGAAATACGGTATTATAAGAAGTACCGTATACGTGTATATTTTAGTGATGTGTTTGTTATGATTAATTGTTGTATAAATATATTATGTGTGTATAAATTAATTGCTTAGCGAAAAGAATCGCCGTATTACAAGTTTCCTTGTAAACACTATGTATGTTGAAAATTGGGTATCCTAGAAAATACCCTATACGTATAAAATTTGCTGATGTAATTGTCATGATTATTTGTTGTATGAATATGATGTATACATATAAAATACTAGTTTGGTAAAGGGACAGCCCTAGTGCACTTTCCTCTAACATACGTCATGTATGTTGAAAAAGTGCATTCCAAGTGTTTGTAAAAATTGTTTGTGAATGTAAGTGCTTAAGTGTTAGAACCTTAGGTAGGTGCTGAGATGGGATTCTCAACTACCTTAGAACCACATATGATACCCTCCATGTGGTTATTTACCCTAACCACTCGCCTATGAAATATATGTATTTGTATCCCTATTTGTATAGTGCTTTACAACATGCTTTTGAACATGCTTTGTAACTTGTTTATTAACATGCTTTATGACATGCTTTATAACATGATTGCTAGCGTTCCTGAATTACCTTGTTTATCATAGTGTACTTCACATGTTATGGTTAGGAATTGATTGAGCTTGGGACTATGTCCATAGTCCAGGCATCCGGTATCAGACTTGGAATTGTGGTTGAGATTTGTTTCGCCACATATGATGTGTTGGCGAACCCGTGTCGTACTTCGGTTGGCGATAGTGGTTGGCCACACGAGGTGCTTCTGCGCTTCATATCGCCCAACTTGTTGTGCGCTCGAGCCAGCCGAACATGTCAAGTAACCCATGTGTCTTATGTATGTTCACCATGTTTGGTCGCTAATGTTTGAACCTAGGGTACCAAACTTACCAGTGAAAATCCCGTTAACGATGGTACCTCGATCCACTAAGACTCATGAGCCGGGCATGGTGGTATGGGACACCGTGGTCGAGCTGTCGGCTTACGATGGGGCTACGTGCCTTCCCTTAGTGACCAGTGAACAACTTAACTCGTGAGCCGATTATGGTGGTATGGGACACTATATCCGCGCTGTCAGCCTACATTGATAAGGTGATGGGGGAGTGGTGCAACCTTTGTGCGTAACAGCCCTGGCAGCCCTTTATAGTGACCGCGAGCATATTCTGAAGTCGCAGTGCGCCTTAGGGTTCGCTGCGATATATAGAGTATGAACTAGGCCTGTTTCTGTATAGTGATGAATCGTTTAAGGGGTGATGGGGGAGTGATGCAACCTTTGTACGTAACAGCCTTGGCAGCCTCTGCAGTGACCTAGAAAACACATCATCGTCTGATATTAACTAGGACTGACGACCCTATAATGGATCATGTTTGGGAATGATACAAGGGAGGCACCTTAGTTTCCTAATCCTGCTGTTTGAAATGGATTAATTAAAAACTCGGTAATCATGCTCATCATGCATCGCATGTGCCTGGAAGATGTGGAGCACTGTGGGATGTAAGTATGCCACGAACGTAAGATGGTGTCGCATGAGGGAGTATGTCGGTGAGGGCATCCATCATACCTGCATTCATACTTGCATTAATCAGAGTAACTAGGAGTGTTTGATTTACTGCTTTATCATTACTGCTTGACTGTATTGATAATATGATAACTTATGCCTTATTGTTCCACTGAGTTAGTTACTCACTCCCACGTTACGGGACGGCGTTGCGCACACCAACCAGACTCTGTCTCAGGTTTAGGCGAGCCGACGACTCTGGAGGCGGAGCCTGATTATGACGAGAACCAGGAGGAGTTCTCATATATGCAGTTCTCTGGCGGCTTCGACTAGGTTGCCAGGACCGACGGGTTTTACAGGGATTGTACCTAGTTTATTTTTGACATTTTGATTATAAACAGACATGTATATGGAGACTCAGATGGATTCATACTCTGGAGAATGAAACTTTTATTTTGTTTCTTTACATACATATATATACAGTTCAGTCTTCCGCTTGCTTTTATACAATTGATCTGGAGTATGAATTATTGTTTTGGTATAATCTCATTCATGTTTATTGCTCTAACACAGACAACATTCAAACATCATTAAATATGTTGCATAAGTGATGCGTTGGAACTCGGGAGTTGAGTTACACTCGACCCCCGATTTTCAGGGCGTTACAGGTTGTCCCTAGAACAATCAATATTTGAGATTGCATTTTATTCCTCGATATAGTATCAATTTGTTTATTCCTCTATGGTTTGAGTTCTTAATACAAAGACCTTTCTAAAAATCAGGTTGTCCTACTATAAACTTTGGTTTTTAGTGTAAGGTTGTCCTTAGAACAACTTTTGTATCAATCTCTCAATACTTGTTCATTGAGGTTGCTATTCATTTAAGCATTGTAGATTGATTTAATTTATTTGGCTATCTTGTTATTTAAATTCCGCTGTAATTATTTTAAATTTGGCATAGTCCTATTCACCCCCCCCCCTCCCTTAGGACATATAGCTTGGCCATTTCAAGTGGTATCAAAGCCTAATAGCTCGTTCTTATTGCTTTTTATTTGGATTTATTTCCTGAGCTAACGATCTAAGCTATATATATAAGATTTTAAATTTTGATAGCCTATCAGTCACTAGGCCTCCACCCTTTGATGGCTCCAACTATGCCTATTGGAAAGCCAGAATGAGGATTTTCCTCAAATCAATGGATGAGAGTGTGTGGCAAGCCACAGTAACGGAATGGATCCCTCCTACCATTGAAGTAACTGGTATCAATGGATCAAAATTAATGAGAGTAACACCTTATACCTCATGGACCACTCTTCAGAAAAGTGAGAGTAGTGCAAATGCTAAAGCACTAAATGCAATCACTTGCGCACTATCACCGGATGAGTTCAAAAGAATCATATCATGTAATACTGCAAAGCAAGCCTGAGATATATTAGAAATGACGCAGAGGGTACATCAATTGTAAAAAAATCTAAAGTCCAACTCCTCACAACCAAATTTGAAGAAATTCATATGGAGGAAAATGAAATGTTTATGGACTTTTACACAAGATTAAATGACATTGTAAACTCAATGTGGGGTCTTGGCCATAAAATCCCAGAAAGTAAAGTGTGTGCAAAGATACTACGCTCACTTCCTGAACGGTTCAACTCTAAAGTAACCGCGATCCAGGAACTTCGTGATACGGACAATATGAGGGTAGAAGAACTAGTTGGTTCTTTACAAACCTATGAGTTAAACTTTAAAGCTCCTAGTAAATCTATAGCTTTGAAATCTTCTAAAAATATTTCAGAAAAGAACTCTGATTTTAAAGATGATATGGCTCTGTTAGCAAAGAAGTTTTATAAGATTTTTAAAAGTAAGAAAAGAGTTGATTTTCAATCAAATGATAAAAAGAAATTTAGACCCAAAACTCGAAAATCTTTGAAAGACAGTCAGTTTACAACTGCCATGAATATGGGCATTTAGCAAACAAAAGTCCTAAAAAGGACAAACCCAAATGGAAGGGTATGTTGGCTACTTGGGATGAATCATCGAGTCCAAGCTACTTCTGATTGAAGATTCTGAAACCGAGTCAGGCAATGAAGTTAAGGCCCTTATGACACTAGCCAAGTTCACTTTTTCAGATCATGATGATTCAACTAGTGAAGAAAATTTGAATAGTGATTATGAAAATGAAGAAGATCTTCAAGATGCTTATAATGCCCAATACAAGGAAAGTTGTAAAATTGTTGTGAAACTTCAAAAAGAATAGTTTTTTAAACTCAAAGAATGCTTCGACTTACTTGTTTTAGAAAAATCCCAAATTTCAGATAGTTTTGAAAAATCAAAAGGTGATTTGGAATTCAAAACCTCCCTGGTTGAAGATTTGAAATCTCAAATTGAGAAACTCAAGAATGAAGTATCTTCTCTTCTAAGTTTGAAGGATACATGGAGGTATGCCCAAGGAGATCCAAAGTTAGAAAGACTTTTATCCAGATCTAGAAAATGTGGCGATCGATCCAGGTTGGGTTATGATAAAAACATACCTCATAAACAGAAGAGTACTCCTTCCAACTTTGTGAAAGGAGAAGTCTCTAACTCAAAAGAAAAAGATACTTGTCAAGGTGTTTCTAAAAATACAAAAACTTTTCAAAAGCCTAAACATACCTATATCAATTTCAAAAATCAGTACAGAAACCCTTTGGCTAAAAAAATAGTTGATTTACTCAAGTTACTCTTAAAATCTAACTAAGTCGGTCATTCCCACAACTATAAACAGAAGAAGACCAACTATGTTCCTAAACCCAAAACAGTTCTGAAATGGGTTCCTAAAGTTGCCTGCATGGTTGCCCACACTGCCTTCAACGCAACAAGCCATTCAAAATGGTACCTAGACAGTGGATGTTCCAGGCACATGACAGATGACAAGGCTTTATTCACCGGTCTAAAAGATATGACTAATGGGTCAGTCACATTTGGTGATGGTAGCAACTGCAAGATTATTGGCCAAGGTACGGTTCCACTCTATAATCTTCCCTTATTTAAGAATGTTTTATATGTTGAGGGACTAAAACACAACCTGTTAAGTATATCTCAAATATGCGACAATAATCATAGTGTTAAATTTTCTAATCAAGGTTGTGAGATTATAGATAAATAAGGTTCTGTAATATTAACTGGCCGCAGAACTTCTGAAAACTGTTATATAGTAAGCAATGGTAGCTCATCTAATCAAACCTCCCTGGTTCCACAAGTCTTAATAAATATAATATTTATTTATCATTTATTTTTGGTCTGTGTGACCTTATTAAATAGATTGGATGGTAGATACATGTTATGGTGGGCCCCACATGGGACCACTGATGTATGTTTTGTAATCCACACCTTCCATTAGTGTGGACTCCACGAGGTATGTACTTCATCTATGCCGTCCATCCCTATGGGACCCACTGTGATGCATGTGTTGTATCCAAACCGTCCAACCATTTGGCAAGGCCCATTGTGATGTATTAGGGGCCATGGGTTGAGGCCTATTGTGACGTATAAGGGCCCGTGGGTTGAGGCCCATTGTGATGTATTTAGGGCCCATAGGTTGAGGCCCATTGTGATGTATTCAAGGCTCGTTATTGAGGCCCACCTTAATATGCATGAGGGCCCGTTATTGAGGCCCACCTTGATGTGTATGAAGGCCCGTTATTGAGGCCCACCTTGATGTGTATGAGGGCTCCTTATTGAGGCCCACCGTCATGTGTATAAGGCCCATTGTTGAGGCCACCTTGACATATATGAGGACCATGTGATTAGGCCCATTTTGATGTATTATAAGGCCCATGGGTTAAGGTCCATTGTGATGTATTAGGGCCCATGGGTTGAGACCCATTGTGATGTATAAAGGCCCGTGGGTTGAGACCGACTGTGATGTGTATAGGGCCCATGGGTTGAGGCCCATTGTGATGTATTTGGAGCCTATGGGTTGAGGCCCATTGTAATTGATTCCACTGTGTTTTATGTGTTGACATTTTTGGCGGGCCATGCCTTGGGAGCAATGTTGGTTTGACGTCCACATTGTAAGGATAATGTTGGTTAAATGTCCGCATTGTACTTCTCCATAGGGCTCATTGATAGGCCCATACTTATTGTGCGTAGGCCATTTAGGCCCATCTTCATTGTGAAGATAGTTCATAAAATGTTTAATATAACTTCATGATTCATGCCCATATGCATCATATGTATGCCTAATATGAGGAATGTTTGATCATAGCATACATCATTGGATAAACTATTTATGGGACTCCTTATGAGACAGAGTGCCCACATTATCGCGCTATATGCGCAGGATTGCTGCATGACTGGATAGTGTGACTCATGCATCTCGCATATGTGTGACTTGATCATTGTATGCCCTAGCGACATCATGGTCATGGCCTCCATAGGCACATCGTGGATGGTTAGATGGGACACCATAAATATTTAGTTCTAGCACCATGGGCACCTATGATGTCCTTGGGTGAAAATCCCATAACCTCTGAGGCCCGGAGTAGTCCCAACATCTAGATCGAGTGGAACATGAGCGTCCGAGTGCCGAATACCAGTAAGCCGCGTCTCCCACTGTGTCGTGGTCAGTTGGGAAGGGGTGTGGCCTTATCTGCCCGAGTGAGGGGGCTATAAGCTAGGTTAAGTATGACTAGCTCATAAATGGGTTCGGTATCGACAAGCTGGGTATGTATTGGCAGACTACTAACTAGGCGGATAGTGAGGTCTCTGCCACTCATTGGGTTGTGTAGCTAGGGAGGAGGCAGTCGGAGTGGAGTGTAATAGACCCCGGTGATTTCCCTAGAGAGCAACCATACTGATATGTGGACTTATTGAGCAGGAATTGCATATCCATTCATTCATTCATTCATTCACTATCCACTCGGGCTAGTGGTGCGTAACTATTTGTTAAGTATTCATTCACATGGTTGGAATTTCAATTGGGCGCACGACTAACCTGAGATTAGGAGTTTACCACATTGAGTCGGACTGTCCAAATTTAGGTATGGGACTAGTTTAGATAGAAGTCCCTTTTGGTGGGCCCCGTAGCCTAAGATACTACGTACTACATCCTGACTCCACATTATAGCATGGTCATTTCATTCGCACCGCATATCACATTGCATCTACAGTACTTAGCATTTTGGGTTGCTACGTCTTTGCACTTATGTGGCCTAGATAAGGTTGATGGTGTTCGTGGCTCGTCGGGATTTGCATATTGCATTGCATCCTTAGCATCTTTTATTGTCTTATTATGTTTTGCATCGCATAGCCCTAGTACGACTGATAGCACTCATGGACTTACTAGTATATTTTCGCGTACTCTGATATCATATGATTCGTGATCTTGTCGGTATTTTTGCTTATGCCGATGATGTATGATTTATGGGCTTTATGGTAACTTGGCACTTATCTTGTGCACACACTTTTACCACCCTCAAAGCTTTTGTAAGATTATGCATGATAGATGCGTGCAGGTGGCGTTAGGTTACAGCAGTGTTGAGCTTGGAGCATATAGCTGTCCACTGGATCTTTGATTTTGATATATATATTTTCCTTTCAACATTGTATCCAAATGATTATATTAGTGGATATGTGATGATGATTTTGTTTTGTGACTTTGTTATCCGTGTGGTTATGCTCCATTACATTAAAAAAAATCATACTGAAAATCCTCATTATAGGATCCCAGGATCGGAATATGGCATATGGGCGCTGGGAGCCAAGAATTGGGTACTACGGAGGCTGTCGGCACTGGATTCGGTGATCGAGAATTTTATGAGCCCGTTTTCTGAGTTTGGGGCGTGGCAGGTCGAGCCAGTTCTAGGACTAGTCGAACAGAGTCCAGGACTAGTCCTAGAACAGACCAAACACTCATAAAATGATTCAATTTGAATTATGTATACAAAATAACCTACCCTAAGGTCAATCTAAGGTCATTCATACCTTAAATGTGAAGTATGGACATTGAGTTTTCATTTCTTCAAAAGATAGTTGACCCTTATAGATTATAAAGCTTGAGATCTCTACACATGATGTAACTTGAATTTAAGATCTTATAAAGCTTGGATTTGTCATTCTTGAGTTGAACTTCATCTTGAGTTGAACATTATATCGAGCTGTACTTGAGTCTTGAACAACACTTGTCTTCTGATGTAGCTCTTGAAATATTATGAACATTTAAGCTTACAGAAGTGGACAAAGAACTTGACCTTGCATTTCTTGAAGTAGATCACTATTCTTAACTTGAAGCATTGATGCAGTGTCTTGAATATACAAATCAACATGCTACAGAAGGCATAGATTGTGTTTTTGGCACCACAAAATTTGACAACCAAATGAGCAGGAAACCATAACACTTATAATCTCCCCCTTTGTCAAATTTGTGACAAAAGACACTTAACAAAAATATGATCAATATGAACACAAAGAATCATGCATCAGTTATAAAAGTAAACAAGTTAAGCCTGATTAAAGAATCATGCACTGGTTGTCATTAACAAGCACAAATTCCTCATTACTTCTCCTAAATAGCACACATAGATAAATTATTCTTTATGCTACTCCCCCACAATTCATATACATTACATAATTATCAATCAATCCAAAACATATTCTCCCCCTTTTTGTCATAAAATGACAAAGGAAGAAAGGAATAATTGGAAGTGGAAGACCAATAAGAGAGTAATAAAGGAGTTAAATAGACAAAAGATATATAAGCAAATTCAAAGTGCATATATTAGAAACCAGTATAATCCAAAGTAAGTCAAGCACATTGAAAGAAACCAAAATAGTCTAACGGTTATTACAGACCAATGAATAAAAACACTTAATCAGATCCAGAAGGAGCAAGTATGGTAGGATCAAGTTGATGAAAGCTCTTGTTTAGATGCCTAAGATACTTGCGCGTATATTTAAATTATAAATCATTGGCAACATTCATGTTCTCAACCTCCTCCTCAAGTTCACGAAGATGAGAATCAAAATCAGATGGCTGATAGTCACGATCATTAGTAGAATCTGATTCTATTTCATAAAAAATGTCATCCATATTAATATCATCAGGAGGAAGATCATCACCTTCTTCCTCATTCCGTACTTCAGCACCACCACCACCTACATCTCTTTGGCCAGGTACCAATTTCGATTTCATTTTTTTTTATATTAAAATTGTTAAAATTAAGATGATGAATAACAACTAGTATGTGAGTAGCTAACACAGTCATAAGATAAGCAAATGGAATATCACTGTGTCCTGGATGAAGATAAAACTAAATAATGAAATGACATATTAAAGAAGGCAGACAGACTTTAGTACCAGTGATGATACAATGCAAAACCCGAACCATAAAGGAAGTCAGTTCTGTTTTGTTACCAGAACGCTGATACAAATTTGAAGTAAAGATTTTGTGGAGAATCATGTATTTGGGTAATAAATACTTTAAGGGAAGCGCATTCCCTTTACAAGTCCATTGAACATCCATTCTGCATAAATCTCTAGTTAACAAATATTTTTCTGTTTCTGATGATTGTTTAACTAGAGTATGAATAGGAATACCCTCGTCATTAACAAGTTTGTCCATTAAAGCTGAGATCAAATGACAAACTACTTCAAATGAAACTTCTCTAGTTGTTATATTAAATGTTAAATTCTCAGTCGAAAATTTAGAAATGCATACAAACATGGCTTAAGCAATAGATTGGTATGCAGGCTCACCCCAATGTAAGATGTTATCCCAGCCTACAGATTGGAGAAGTGAAAGGATACCAAAAGGAGCAATGTGATCAATAAACACAGGTCTTTCAACAATAACATTTCGCAATCACAAATCCCGTACATATGATGGATCATCTTCAGGTGACCGAAGATGGCGCCTAGTGATAGTTGAACAACGAGAGGAAGAAGGACCACGAGAAGTTTTCTTTTTCCCTCTAGAATCCATTTGCAATAGGAGAATTATAGAGTTAAAAATATGCAAAGATTATAGAGTGAGGTTTGCCAAGATCAGATTTTTCAAAAGAAAACCCAAAAATTGCAATGAATCACAAAATAAATTACTCCAAGAGTGAAAATAAAGTAATATTGACTAGAATCTACAAGAAAAATAGAAATGATGCACTAACCTTGAGGAATCAGACAGTTAGGTACGACTAGTCGTGCTTCAGCCCATTGGTGAAAGAAATACGAAATGAGAAAGATGAATTTTCTCCAAATTTTAAGAGATTCAGCGCGCTACATGATTGGTCAAGGACTGTTCTTGACCGGTCGTACCACGATTGGTTGAGCACATCCTCGACTGGTCGTGTACCAACAAAAATATGCATTTTTCATCAAAATTTGAAATTTAAATTAATAAATTATCAAATATATATATATACTATGATACAAACATGTATGAATATTCAGTTTAGATTACACATACCAAGATCAAATTTCAATTTATTAAACTTACTTTTGTCAAGCGGTTTAGTGAAGATATCAGCAAGTTGAGTCTCGGTCGGAATGTATTCCAATGAAATTATTTTTTCTTCCACTGATTCATGAATGTAATGAAATTTAATGTCAATGTGCTTAGTACGTGAATGCTGAATTAGATTTTTAGATATATTTATAACACTGGAATTATCACAATATAAAACCATTGATTCCAGTGCAATTTCATAATCCCTTAACATGTGTTTCATCCAAACAAGCTGAGTACATGCATTTCTAGCTGCGGTGTATTCAGCCTCAGCAGTAGAAAGTGATATAAACTTTGCTTCTTACTGAACTAAGAAACTAAAAAATTTCCAATATAGAAACAACCACCACTGGTTGATTTCCTATCATTGATATTACCAGCCCAATCAGCATTTGAGTACCCAGCCAACTGAACACTAGTATCATATGGATACCAGCGACCCAAATTAGCAGAACTTGTGACATATCGTATAATCCGCTTAACAACAGTTAGATGAGGCTCTTTAGGGTTAGACTGATATCTGGCGTAAATGTCAACACTCAAAGAAATATCAGGTCTACTAGCAGTTAAATAAAGCAAACTACCAATCATACTACGATATATTTTAAGATCTACATTTTTACCTATAGAGTCTTTTGAGAGTCTTAATGTTGTACTCATAGGAGTATCAAAATTCTTACAATTCTCAAATCCAAACTTTTTAATTAAGTTCAAAGCATATTTAGTTTGAGAAATAAAAATACCAACAGGTTGTTGTTTTACTTGCAACCCTTGAATTATAAATACTTGCAACCCTAGGAAATAATTCAATTCCCCAACCATGCTCATTTTGAACTTAAATTTCATTGAATCTACAAACTCAACAGTCATGTTAGTACAAGTAGATCCATAAATTATATTATCAACATAGATTTGCACCATTAAGATATGATTGTTATGCTTCTTAACAAAAAGAGTCTTATCAACACTTTCCATTAGAAAATTATGACTTAGTAAAAACTTAGTCAATTTTTCGTACCATGCCCTGGGAGCTTGTTTCAAACTGTAGAGAGCCTTTTTTAGGCGATACACATGATCATCATTCTTAGGGTCTTCAAAACCCATTGGTTGTTCAACATAAACTTCTTCATGCAGATCGCCATTTAAGAAGGCGATCTTTACATCCATTTGATAAATTTTGAATTTTCTAAAGCACGCAATGGATATGAATAGTCTAATTGATTCAAGACGAGCTACTAGGGCAAAGGTTTCATCATAATTAATGCCTTCAATTTGAGTGTACCCTTGTACAACCAGTCTAGCCTTGTTTGAATTATATTACCAAGTTCATCAGACTTATTTTTCAAAATCCACTTAGTTCCTATAATGTGTTTATCTTTAGGTCTAGGAACAAGATATCAAACATCATTTCTCACAAATTGGTTAAGTTCTTCTTACATAGCTACTATCCAGTTTTCATTAGTAAAAGCTTCTTTTACGTTAGCCGGTTCTATCTGGGATGTAAAGCACACGTAATTATATATCTCTTCTAATTGTCTACAAGTACGCACACCAGTGAGAGGATTTCTAAGAATTTGAGTGGTTGGATGATCTTTGATAGTCCTCAGTTCAGAATTAGTTTGATTTAATGAAGTATTTAGTTTGTCAATTAAAAGAACTTCATCATTATGTGAACTTGGGGCAAGTGTATTCAAATGATCATCAATGACCACATTGATGGACTATTGAATCACACCGGTCCTCTTGTTTAGTACACGATATGCAGGACTGTTCAAAGAATGCCCTAAAAAGATACCTTCATCACTTTTAGTGTTAAACTTCCCCAGATTTTCACGGTTACGTAAAATATAGCACTTGCTGCCGAAAACTCGAAAGTATTTGACAGTAGGCTTCTTATCAAACCATAGTTCATAAGAAGTTTTATTATTTGATTTACTTGTATAGATCTAGTTGATTATATAGCATGCAGTATTTATGGCTTCAGCCCAAAGATTTTTAGGGAGCTTCATACTATTTAACATTATATTAGCCATTTCTTGAAGCACTCTATTTTTTCTTTAAATAATTCCATTTTATTGAGGTGTTTTGGGTGCAGAGAATTCATGTGATATTCCCTGATCACAACAGAATTTCTCAAAACTGCTATTTTTGAATTCTGAACCATGATCACTATGGATTTTATTAACTTGAGAACCATTTTCAATTTGGATCCGTTTGAGAATCCTTTTTACTTCTCAAGGGTTTCTGATTTATCCCTTAGGAAGGCTACCCAAGTAAATCTAGTACAATCATCCACGATCACTAGTATATATTTTTTGCCACCTTGACTTTCCATCCTGGTTGGTCCTATAAGATCCATGTGAAGAAGTTCGAGAGGTTTAAATGTGGCATTAGAGTTCACCTTTTTGTGAGCACTCCTAGTTTGTTTGCCAATCTGACATTCGCCACATATTTTATCTACTTTCTGAAGTTTAGTTAGACCTCTTATTAGTTCTCTTTTGATCAATATACAGAGATTGCGGTAGTGTACATGTTCAAGAATTTTATGCCATAACTCGGTTGCATTGGTATGGACTATGTAACATAGTAGATTAGATGAGCTAAAATCACTTATATTAATGTAGCAGTTTTTAGAAGTTCTTCGACCAGTTAATATTACTGAACTATTTTTGTTTAGAATTTCACACCCTAGATTAAAAAATCTAACACTATGATTTTTATCGCATATTTGAGAAATGCTTAACAAGTTATGTTTTAAATCTTCAACGTACAGAACATTCTCAAATAAGGGGAGGTAGAAAGTTGAACCATACCTTGGCCAATAATCCTGCAGTTGCTTCCATCACCAAATGTGACTGAACCATCAGTCATGCCTTTAAGAGTGGTGAACAAACCTTTGTCACTAGTCATGTGCCTAGAGCATCCATTGTCTAGGTACCACTTTGAATGCCTTGAAGCTTTAAAAGCCGTGTGGGCAACCAAGCAAGTAACCTTAGGAACCCATTTCACAATTGTTTTGGGTTTAGGAGTATCGTTGGTCCTCTTATGTTTGTAGTTGTTGTAAGAATGACTCACTACGTTAGATTTTAAAAGCTCCTTAATTAGATCAACTATTTTCGCAGCTAAAGGGTTTAGGTTCTGATTTTTATTGTTGATATGGTTACTATTAGTTTTGAAAGATTGAAAAGTTTTAGCATTTTTAGAAAACTTTTGATTAGAACTTTTCTCTTTTGACTTTGAGGACTCTTCTCTTACAAACTCAGGAGAAGTATTCTTCATTTAGGAGGAACTTTTTTATCATAGCCCAAACCAGATTGGTCGCCACATTTTCTTGATCCAGAAAAAAGTTTTTCTAATTTTGGATCACTATGGGCATATCTCCATGTATCATTTAAACTCAATAGTGAAGAGATTTCAAGTTTAAGTTTTTCATTTTCAGATTTCAGATTTTCAATCAGGAAGGTTTTGAATTCTAAATCGCATTTGCATTTTTCAAAACATTCTAAAATATGAGATTTTTCTAAAACAAGAGACTCAAAATTTTCTTTAAGTTTTGAAAACTTTTCTTTCTGAAATTTAAGTTTAGTAATTTTACAACTTTCCTTGTATAGGGCATTGTAAGCATCTTGAAGATCTTCTTCATTTTCATGATCACTATTCAGATTTTCTTCACTAATAGAGTCATCATGATCTGAGAAAGTGAACTTGGATAGAATCATAAGAGTTTGACTTTATTGCCCGACTCGATTTCAGAATCTTCTGATTCAGAAGAGGCTTCAGTGCCAGAAGATTCATCCCAAGTAGCCAACATTCCTTTGCTTTTAGGTTTGCCCTTTTTAGAACATTTGTTTGGTAAATGCCTATATTCTTGGCAGTTGTAACATTGACTATCTTTTAGGTTTTATATTTAGATTTAAATCTTTTCTTACGATTTGATTTTTGAAAGTCAACCCTCTTTTTACTTTTGAAAATCTTATAAAACTTTTTCGCTAAGAGAGCCATATCATCTTTAGAATTTTCAAAATCAGAATTTTCTTGAGAAATACATTTGAAAGACTTAAGGGCAATAGATTTACCTTTAGGAGCTTTAAGATTTAACTCGTAGGCTTGTAAGGACCCAGCTAAATCTTCTATCCTCATATTATCCGTATCACGAAGTTCCTAGATCGCAGTCACCTTTGAGTTGAACCGTTCAGGTAGTGAGTGTAGTATCTTTGCATACACTTTACTTTCTGGGATTTTATCGTCAAGACCCCACATAGAGTTCACAATGTCATTCAGTCTAGTATAGAAGTCCATGAACATTTCATTTTCTTTCATATGTATTTCCTCAAATTTAGTTGTGAGGATTTAGACTACAAACTTCTTGACAATTGATGTACCCTCGTGTGTCATTTCTAAAATATTCCAAGCTTGCTTTTGCATTGACACCACTCTCACTTTTCTAAAGTGTGGTCCAAGAAAAATAAAGTGTTACTCTCATTGATTTTAATCTATCGATACCAGTCACTTCAGTGGTAGGAAGGATTCTTTCAGTCACTGTGGCTAGCCACACACTCTCATCTATGGATTTTAGGAAAATCCTCATTCTGGCTTTCCAATAGGCATAATTGGAGCCATTAAATGGTGGAGGCCTAGTGACTGAAATGCTATCAAAATTTGACATCTTATAAATAACTTAGATTGATTAGCTCAGGAAATAAATCTAAAAAATATAGCAATTAAAAATGAGCTATTAGGCTATGATACCACTTGAAAAGGCCTAGCTATATGTCCTAGAGGGAGGGGAGGTGAATAGGATTACGTCAAATTTAAAACTTTTACAGCGGAATTTAAATGAATAAAGGAAAGATAAAACTTTAAACAAATCCCAGTACGGAAATGTAAAGCAACCTCAAATACTAGAAAAGAGAGGTTGATACCAATGTTGTTCCAAGGACAACATCGCACCATAAAAACCAAGGGTTTATGGCAGGACAACCTTAGTAGAACAATTTGAATATCAAAAACTCAAATTGAAAGGAAATAGCAAGAAAAAATTTCTAAACTATTACAACATTCCCCACAGTGCTTGAAATGTAAATATTACAACATTCACATCCACACATACATCCCACAAGCTTGAATGATAAAAGATATAGAAATTAAATAAACATTTAAACCACAAGACACAAAGAATTATAGTGGTTCGCCTGTGTGTACACCAATTGTTAAACAACAACCACACAGCTTGCTACTCCACTCCTAATATCCTCACACAGGGGATATCAGTGTTCACTATGAAAATAGGTTTCGCAGGTTCACCAAAAACCTTCATAATTGTGTCTTTCAAATGGGCTTACACAATTCAAAAAACCCAACTTTCTGAGTTTTCTATCTCTCCTCAGATAACCAACACAATGAGATTTTTCTAGCTCAATCTCAAAAGAAACCAAAATAAAGGAAATTTACACAAATGTAAAATACCTAGATTTCTCCTTTTGTAACAGCCCAGAAGAACCAATCGGAGTAGAAGTTCAAATATAAAAGTTTAATTGTCCAATACTTACTTTGAAATGGTTCTAGGTTCTAATTGATTTTAAATTAAACCAATTGGGCAAGTTCTATTTGATTTTGATTCCAAGAAGAAAGAATACAGCAATTCCTCTTTTCAATTTAGATTGGATTTTGAGAGAATATTAAATATGCACAGCATAGTTTAAAAATAACACAAACTTATCTCTTAGAGTGATGCCTTGATTTTACTTGAATTCGATATAAAACTCTGAAATTCATATTCTATTTATAGATGTAAAAACCGTGTATACGACTGGTTGTGTGTTCACCACGGCTGGTCATAGGTCGATCTGCATTTTGAAATTTTAAGCGCGATCGGATAAAACTATTCCACGACTGGTCGTAGGGTGTCTACGACTGGTCGTGACCAACCCACAACTGGTCGCGAGGAACTAGGAAAGGTTACTGGAGTTTGAGTCCTAGTTGCAGAACTGGTCGTGAATGAGTCGTGCACTGTTCACACGACCGATAGTACAAACTCTAGGACTGGTCGAAGCTCAACTAAAAAATTCTAAAAATTTGCAACAACTTAATACTGGTCTTGGAATTTCTTGGACTGGTCGAGCCAGTCTAGGACTAGTCTTAGAATAGACCAAACACTTATAAAATGATTTAATTTGAACTATGTATACAAAATGACCTACCTTAAGGTCAATCCAAGGTCATTCATACCTTAAATGTGAAGTATGGACATTGAGTCTTCATTTCTTCAAATGATGGTTGACCCTCGAAGATTATGAAGCTTGAGATCTCTACACTGGATGTAACTTGAATTTGAAATCTTCTAAAGCTTGGATTTGTCATTCTTGAGTTGTACTTCATCTAGAGTTGAACATTATCTCGAGCTGTACTCGAGTCTTGAACAAAACTTGTCTTCTGATGTTGCTCTTGAAATATTTTGAATATTGAAGCTTACAGAAGTGGACAAAGAACTTGACCTTGCATTTCTTAAAGTAGATCACCATTCTTAACTTGAAGCATTGATGCAGTGTCTTGAACATACAAATCAACATGCTACAGAAGACATAGATTGTGTTTTTGGCACCATAAATTTTGACAACCAAAGGAGCAGGAAACCATAACACTTGCATAAACTCCTGATCTCAGGTTAGTCGCACGCCCCAACCAAAATTCTGGCCATTGCGAAGGTATGCGTAACAAATAGTTGCACACCACCAGCCCGAGTGGATAGTGAATGAACGAATGAATGAGTATGCAACTCCTGCTCAATAAGTCCACATATCAGTACGGTTCATCTTTGGGATCATCACCGTGGTCTATTACTCTCTATGCCAGCTTACCGCCCCCATCCGAGCGCACAACTGGGTAAGTGGAAGAGACCTCACTATCTGCCTGCAAATATTTGACCCGACTCGTTAATAGCGGACCCATTCCTCAAGTTGGTCAGACTCAACTTAGATATTGCCCCCTCACTCAGGCGGGTAAGGTCACACCCCCTCCCAACCGACCATGACATAATGAGAGACGTGGCCTAGTGGTATACGGCCCTCATGCACTTATATACATCCACTCAGTCTCGACGTTAGGGCATCTCCTGGGCACGAAAGTTTATATATTTTTACCCAAGAACATCTATGGCGCCCATATGCTAGAACCAAACTTTTCTGGTGTCCAATCTGGTCATCCACGATATGCCTGTGGAGGCTACGGTCCTGATATCGCTAGGGCGTACAGTAGTCATATCACAAATGTGTGATGCATGAGTCATACAATCTAGTCATACATCAATCCTACGCATGTCGTGCGCTTATGTGAGATAACCTCCGTATATCAGGGAGTCTCATATCAACCTGCCTAATAACATATGCAATGGTCAATTACATCTCATAACAAACGTGTAGATGATGCGTATGGGCATGTATCATGATGTTATGATGTCGCATACTCATAATCGGTATTAATAACTGGCATCAACATTCGGCCTTGACAATGTGGACATTTAACCAACATTGCGCCCAAGGAATGGCCCACATAGAGCCTAACATATAATGGACGCGTGACCTCACACAAGGGCCAAATATACAACACCATAAGTCTCACTCAAGAACTTAATACACATCACGATGGGCCTAATATACATCACAATGGGCTACATTGCCTGGCCCCCAAATGCATCACAATGAGCCTCATCACATTGGCCTCATATACATCACATTGGGCCTTAAACACGGGCTGAATACACATCACAACGGGCCTCAAATACGGGCCGCATATACATCACATTGGGCCTCAAACATGAGCCGAATGCATATTACGCTGGCCGAATACTCATCACAATAGGCCTCAATTACGGGTCACATATACATCATATAGGGCCTCAATAATTAGAATCAGCAATCGGCCACGACAATCGGAATCGGCAATCAGCCACAATAATCGGAATCGGCAATCGGTCATGATAATCGGCCTCGATCGCTGATCGGCAATCGGCCACGGCAATCAGAATTGATCGATAATCAGCCTCAATAATCGGAATCAGCAAATCAGCCATGTCAATCGAAATCGACAATCGGTCATGATAATCGGCCTCGATCACTAATCGACAATTGGCCATGACAATCAGAATTGATCGATAAATGGCCTCGACAATCGAAATTGGTAAATCGGCCATGTCAATCAGAATTGGCAATCGGCCTCAACAATCAGGATAGGCCTTGATAATCGGAATCCGCCTCGACAATCGAAATTAGTCTCAAGAATCGGAATCGGCCTCGATAATCAGAATCGGCCTATACAATCAACCTCGACAATCGGAATCAGCCTATATAATTGACTTCGAGAATCAGAATCGGCCTCGATAATCGACTGAACAAGGCTTAAGGGAAGGTCACAATGTGGACATTAAACCATCATTGCCTATCAATATGGCTATTAAACCTACATCGATCCCAAGGAGTTACCCACGTAACATCATTTCATACATTATAGTGAAATCACACCTTACATCGGTCCACACATTCATCGCATTGGGCCTCACCCATGGACCTCATGTACATCATAATGGGCCGCAATACATGGGCCATATATATACACATCACTATGGGTTGCATCACATGGTCGGAAATACATCATAGCGGGCCTTACCAAATAGGCTAGAAATACATCATAACGGGCCTCATCATATGGGTCGAAAGTATATCACAATGGGCCTCACTCGTGGGCTTAATATACATCATATTGGGCCTCTCAACTACAACAAGTTGGTCGCACCATTCATATGTATATAGAGATCATTTTAGATCATTATCCAAACAATGAATCAGATCCAAAGATCATTTGGACCATACCACAAACGGTAGTGATGGTAATGATTTTCCATGGTTAAATTACTAGTGGGCTCACCGTAATATTTATTTCCCACTATTCATAAGGTCACAAAGACCTGAACAGTGAGTGAAAACAATTATCATATTGGTTCAAAACTTTTGTAACCCAAAAGAGGTTTCAATGGTGGGTGGTCAATCCACTGTTTGCTGTAGTTTGGTCCACTTAATACTAGATTTGTCTTATTTTTAGTCTCAGGCCCTTAGACGAGCTTACCAAATGGATGGACAGTTTAGATGTAACACATACATCAATGGGTCCACAAGCGTGGCCTAACATGTCAAATGGATGGACGATCTGGATACCAGAGGTGGGTCCCACCAGATGGATCTACGGTGTGGATATACATACATCATGTGTGGGACCCACAAATCTGGATGACGTCAGTTCAGTGGGACCCACGGTCCCTGCAGAATTAGATGGATGGCATATATAAAATACATACATTATGGTGTAATCCCACCCTCCAGCAATCTGGACCGTGGAGATAAAATACATATATCACGATGTCACAGCACCGTCCAAATGTCTGGACGGTGCAGGCACAACACAATCAAGATGGCCCCACCCGTTCGGCATGTGGATAATGTAAGTGGGACCCACAGATCATGATAACGCTGGTATGAGGCGCATTAGCCAATCTACACACGCGTGAGGAGTATATATAAAATACATACATTTGGAGGTCCCACCGTCCAGTCCCTTGGACGGACGGCCTGGATTTCAACACATGCATACAAAGTAGGTCCCACGTCCCTGAGATGGACGGTGGGATAGAACAATACATCAAGGAGGGCTCTACACAGCACTGTCTAAATTGGACGGTGTAGATACCAGATACATACAGCAAGGTGGATCCCACCCCACATGTGTGACACGTGTGGGTGGGTCCCACGTGTGGCCACCATAACACACAGATGTGTGTGTATATGTATATATATATATATATATATATATATATATATATATATATATATATATATATATATATTTTTAAATATCTCATTGATCCAGCATCCATTAGTGTTGGACTGATGGGAAGTACAATACATCCACCACTAATCACCGTCCAAGAATGGACGGTGAGATATACAATGCATACATCTGTGGGCCCCACCTCCACACGTACATCACATGTGGAGTGGGTCACACAGCAGCCTAAAAACAAACGGACTGACGCCTTATACAGTAGCCATTTAGCTGGTGTGGTCCACATAAATGAATGGTCCAGATGAATGGACGGGCAGGATAAGGCACATGCAATCATGGTAAGGCCCACCGTTCAGTTGGGCTGGATGGCTTGGATTTCAACACATCCATCAAGGTGAGGCCCCACGTCCAGTGCAAGGGACGGTGTGAATGATCACACGTACAGGTGGGCTGCACAGTCCAGACATTCTGGATGGTGTGCATAAAGCATACACATCAAGGCGGTCCCATCGCCAGTGCACTGTACACGTGCAAACACCTCAGGTGGGTGGATCTCCACCATCCCGTTCTGCTGGACGGTGCAGATATAATACATACATCATGGTGGGGCCACATCAGCATGGCCCACCACTGGATCAAACTGATACTTGTGATTCCCTTCATCCAGGGCCTACCAAAAATCCAGCAGCAAGGTGGGCCATGTTCCAACACCCAGAGAGAGAGAGAGAGAGAGAGAGAGAGAGAGAGAGAGAGAGAGAGAGAGAGAGAGAGAGAGAGAGAGAGAGAGAGACGCGTGAAGGGGAGGGACCCCGCCACTATGGGCCCTCCCTACACTCAACATAAAGCATACAACAAGTGAGTCCCAAATCATATGGACCAAACATCAAAATCAAATATTATACACACCCACTATTATATCTCCACTTCCTTCTTCTGCCAATGCATGATAGAGCTCCAAAGGAAAGATTTCAACGGTTGAGATGAAGCTTGGATGGTGGAGATGGGAGGTAGGAAGTGGGCCACACTAGCTTCTCCATGGAAGCCATGGACGTTGGGTGTTTGGGTTGCTTGGGAGAATGAGAGAGACGAGAGCGATGAGAGAGAGAGAGAGAGAGAGAGAGAGAGAGAGAGAGAGAGAGAGAGTTGATGTAAGGGACGGATGGTGGGTGAGTGATGGGTGTGTAAGAGATGGGATGGAAATGTTGACTATGGGGATGGTGTTATGTACTTGGGGATGGGATAGGGTACTTGACTTGATGGGTTGTGTACTTTGATTGATTTATGGGATTGATTTGACATTTGGTAGAGATTCTCTTGTGCGGCATTTTCCTCAAACTGAACACGAGCCCATATTTCCTGGCCCGGGTATCGCCTCGGCGCACGAGACACGGCATAGGAACTACGGCGATGGCGCGGTCGCAAGGGTACGAATTTTAAGTCGAGCCAACTCTTATATACGGGACACGACTCAGGATCACGGGCAAACGCTGATAACAGATCGCAAGTCTCTAGAATTTGACTGAGAGGACTGCAGAAGCTTATGAAATGGTATGGGCTAATATACAGGTCTTACATAACCTGCCTTAAACATTGCGATGGAATGAGATGGCCCAATTGCCCATTCATGACGAAAATGAATCTATATGCAGAACCAAAGTGGAATGAGATGAAAGTCCCACTTTGAATGGGCGTAGAGATTTGTGCTCAGCATGAATGGGTGGGTAGGGAGTGTTGGTACACAATCTCCTATGTATTAATTGGAAAATAGAAGTTAGACTAAACCAAGAAAGATGAATCTTGTTTGGTACTTACAAATCCAAGAAGATTTTACCACGGTTCATTTTTCCATCTAAAAGAATGTTGCTGGCCTTTAGATCTTTATGAATGACTCTTAACCTAGAATATTGATGGAGATAAAGAAGCCCTTGACCGATCTCTTCAACAATGTGCAAGCACTGACCCCAATCCAGTTGTGGTTGTCTCTTGGATCTGATGAATTTTTTCACTAGAGATTTAAATGAACATTTAAAAAAAATGTAGATGGGTGATGTATCTTTACCCACATAAATGTTTCCATATCTAGAGGAATTGAGAAATTTTTCTATCAGACGGATAGTTAGGGGCAAACCAAATAGATGTTTATCTAAGCAATTGTTGGGCATGTACTCATAGATCACCAAAAAGGATTTACTAACAAAATGGATAAATAGACAATCCATAGCCCATGTTGCATCCACAGTAGTAAAGTCATTCATGGATTTGTTAACTTAAACTAATAACGAAGAATGTCAATCACTTCCTTTAGCTGTGAAGTTGTGTTTGTAGAAAGGTGATGCAATCAAACAATGTCTCCATGTAAAGCATGAAAGGCTGTCCTATTTTAAAAATTCATTTTTCAGCTGTGGTATTCATCAGATCATCCAAGCCGTGTGATTGTTGAACCATCGGCCACTAACGGTGTGGTGTACATGATGATTTGTTCCATTCATAGAACCATTCAAAACACACATGAAGAAGAGGAAAGAGGATCACTATTCAACAAAGAAAAAGAAAAAGAACTCACCCACATCAATCATCAACACTACCATGAACATTAACACCGTAGCTAAAACTTCTACAAAACCAATTCAAACAATGATTTATTTATTTATTTATTTATTTATTTTTTAAATATCTAAAAAATGCATCTACACATCAACAACAAAAAGTTCACCGATAGTAATCAAAATCTACTGCAACTGTTAACACGCAAGCTGTAACCATTTTAGTAATTCTGGAGAACAAATCCTATAATGTAAAAAAATATACTTTCATGAAACAATAGGTGACAACATTCTTTACATCAAATTCATTAAACAAAATTAATTACTATTTACTAATTACATTCCAAAAATTTGCCTCCTGACTTGAAGTCCAAATTCAATTTCACGGTGCTAAAATGTCACAACTGTTCATAATGAACTATTTGTTGAGATATAAAATGTCTTAACGCTAATTTACCTAATGTCCAATAACAACATAATGATTTAGAGACAAATGAAAAACAAATAATAAAAGAAAAGGACATTACTCAAGCACATTGGAGATCATTCAAAGAAAACTTAGAATACTTCTATTCCATCAAAGTGAAGTTCCAACATTATTTCACCACTCGATGACATTCCTACATTCCACATATTAGATGCATGCAGATTTACTGAATAAATAACCTGAGTTAGTATCAGGCCTTAGCCCAACTGAATATTAATGGACATAAAATTCACACTCTAATATGGACAGTTTAGTAATTAGCCTTTGATTTCAGGCTAAAGTCCAACCAAAAACAACTTAAGTAGGCCTATTCTAGGCTTGCTTGGGCATCCAAAGAAAATGTTGCAAAATCTAGGCCAAGGCTAGTTTACAGAAATGTGTTACAAGGTTGAGCTCAACCTAATCATAGGCATTCATACCCAGTTTCAGACGATCCTTCAAACATTGTTCTGCACTTTGTAAATGTTCGATGATGGATATTTCTCAACTATTAGTTAATAAATCTACATTAAATTTCCATAGATTGCTAACTTAACCATATCTTAGAAGAAATGAGTGGCGTAAACTAATAACAAACCAAATACTTCACTGGCTAAGGTGTTGCTTTCAAGAACAAACAAGAAACTTCACTTGCTAAGTTGCAGACACTCTCACAGAGATGAATGCTCCATCTAGAAAGTGAAATTAGACAATTAGCTAGGAATTTTATTTTACAGTATGGAATTTTTATCTAAACAATCCAAATGAAAATCAGTAGAAGTTTCAAAACTAAAATTGACAAATCAGCCACAAATATCCCATATGGAGGATCATCAACAACAAAATAGTAGTGGGAAGATGATGGGTTGGCTCACAGTAATTTCAACAAACACAGTGAATAAATGAATTTATTAAGAATCCAATTCGAGCTACTTTTTAGATTGACTTGTGCATCACACTTCCTCTCTCACCAAGATGAAGGAACTCTCAACAACTCACCCTAATCCAAAACTCATGTGGACCACACCACATTAATTTAGAGGTTTTAGGCAGATTTTAAGTCGATATATCCCAATATGGAAATTAGTAGAATTAAGCTCAAAAATTACATTTCTAAGAACAAAAATCTACAAGAACTAAACTTTTAGAAACATTCATTCAAATCTCATTACAAACCCTACATAAAAAAAATAAAAATAAATAAATAAATAAATGAAAAATAGACAAATTGAAGCATAAGAATACAAAGAGAAGGAGATTAACTGAAGAAACAATAAGATCAGATGGGATGTTGAAATTACCTCTGCGATTGTGGAAAGTTTGAAAGAAATCTCAGCTCTAGAGAGAGATGAATGAGGAAGAGCTTCAGGCCTTTAAATAGATTTGAAAACGAAAGGGTGAAATGTGAAAAAGAGTCAAAAGGAAATGAAAACCTAAGAGAGATTTTTTATACATGGTGAATCAGGTGATTTGGGCGACCAAAGAAAATCAGACGATTACCATCGATCGCCATTCCTTTGTGCAGGGAGAGATAGGAACGACTGCTATGTCTATGGGGGGGGGGGGGGGGGGGGGGGGAAGAGAGAGAGAGAGAGAGAGAGAGAGAGAGAGAGAGAGAGGGGGGGGGGGGGGTGCTTGGCGTAGATTTGGAACCTCTGGATTCGGAACCCCCAGGATTAGAAACCCATTGTATTTTCAATCCTCCCCATATGTTTGGCACCCTGGAGTGTAAATCAACTTTAATCCAAAAGTATCTATCCATCTTGTATTTACAAGGGTTTGAATTTAATTATTAAATCAACTTTAATCTATAATTAGTGAGATATGTAATTTTTGACACAATGGTTGTCATAAACCTGCTGAAATAAATGCTTTGCCCAAAAATGATGAAATTCCAAGTCTCGGATGGGCCACAAGCACAAGATCATGTCTGAGTGACTAACCAACGATTTTTAATCGTTGATTTACATGGACAATGTTTGGACAATGTTGGACAATGTTTGGACGGTACTGATTTACATGGACAATGTTTGGATAGTGCTAATCATAATTAGTGGGCCATGTGCCCAATAGAATGATAATGTATAGTGATGCACATCTTACACCTGCAAATATAGAAATGATTTTAGGTGTATTCCAAGCTCTCACCGTGGATTACAAACCCCCTCAAAGAGGAGATTGGAAAACCCTCCGTTACTTTATGTTGCCAAACAACCAGGGGATTTGAAACCCCCTCAAATCCCCTCCAATCCACGGTGATAAATGACCCCTAAGAGAATTGGTGTTAGGTTGGAGAATGAGAGAGAAGACGCGAGTAGGGTTTTTACCTGGTGAAACGGAATACATAGACCTGGATGAATTGAAAACACAAATTTTAGCTTGATCCGAAACTTCTGTACCTCCAAATAAATTTTTAACGGTGAGCGTTCAATCCCCACTTTGTGTTCTATTTAAACATTGATTCTACCTCATTTTTGGGATCATATCATAAAATGATCTTAGAAAATGGATGAATGGTGTGGATAAAACCGTTACATCACGGTGATCCCTACAAAGGGCATTAGTACGACGCAACATGCTTATGTACTACGATTAGAATTAGGAACAGTTTAAAACTATTAAGGGGACACTTGGGACCATGGATTTGAGGGGATTCGAAGGGGTTTCAAATCCCCTGTTATTTGGTAGCATAAAGTAACTGGGGTTTCAAATCCCCTCAAGGAGGGGGTTTCAAATCCGGTGAGAGATTAGATTACACCTAAAATCATTTCAATAGTTGCATGTGTAACATGTGTGTCATCATACTATTATTCTATTGGGTACATGGCCCACTAATTATATCAAAAAACAATTAGGGGTTGTTTGGCACCATGGATTTGGAAGGATTTGAGGGGATTTCAAATCCCCTAGGTTGTTTGGCACCATAAAGTAACTGGGGTTTCAAATCCCCTCAATCAGGGGGTTTGAAATCCAAGATGAGACCTTGGATTACATCTAAAATAATTCCCATAATTGCATGTGTAACATGTGTATCACTAAACTATTAATCTATTGGACACATGGCCCACTAATGATATCATAAAATAATTAAATTATCAATTGCATCACTATAATTATTTTAATACGATGATTAGCACCGTCCAAACATTGTCTATGTAAATTAATGGTTAGTCACTTGAACGTGATCTTGTGCTTGTGGCCCATCCGATACTTGGAATTTCATCAGTTTTTGGCAAAGTATATATTTCAGCAGGCTTATTACAACCATTGTGTAAAAAATTACATAAGTTCACTAGTTAGAGATATTAAAGTTGATTTAGTAATTAAATTCAAACACCTGCAAATATACTAAGAATAACTACTTTTCTGATTAGTATTAAAGTTAATTCTCAATCTAGGGTGCCAAACACAACAAGAGGATTTCAAATCAAGGGAGTTTCAAATCTAGGGGGTTCCGAATCTAGGGGGTTTCAAATCCACGCTCCCAAACAAGAACTTAGATTATCAATGACATCACCATTAATTACTTTAATATGATGATAAACACTGTCCAAACATTGTCAATGTAAATCAACGGTTAAAATCGTTGGTTAGTCACTTGGACATAATCTTGTGCTTGTGGCCCATCCAAAACTTGGAATTTCATCATTTTCGGGCAAAGCATATATTTCAGCAGGCTTATTACAACCATTGTGTCAAACACTACATATGTCACTAATTAGAGATTTTAAAGTTGATTTAGTAATTAAATTTAAGCCCTGTAAATATACCATACATAGCTACATTTGGATTAAAGTTGATTCCCAATCTAGGGTGCCAAACACAACAGGAGCATTTCAAATGCAAGGGGTTTCGATTCCAGGGGGTTCCAAATCCACACTCCCTAACAAGTCTTAAAGCCATTCCTAAACTAAAGAGATAGTCGTTCCTAATTATCGATTTTGGTGTAGTGATAACAAGACTTCCTTATAATCCAAATAAAAATAGGCAAAGTGGTTTTTTTCATGAGTCACATATGAACCGAAATTGTGCCCGACGATGCAATGCCAAGTGGCACTGTACTTCTTATCGAACTCCTTGATGTACTCGATAATGCTCTTCTCAACGTCATGCTTCTCAATGGTGGAGAGAGTGCAATTGATGGCATCTTTCTACCTACGGCACTGATATGAATTCGGTGCAGCCTAATTTGGTCATAATGGATATCTTAGATATATTAACTTCAAAATAGTGAATTTTCTTGAATGCAACTTAGATTGAGGTGATTCTAAAGTCAAAATTAAGCTTAATGGGTCCATTCTAGGAAAACATAAAGAAAAATTAAATAAAATCTAGTCACATATTACTGATTTTAAGACATTTTAAAACTTTCCAAAATATCATTGGTTTCAAGCAGTAAGTACTTCACTCAAAATGCGATGACACTTTGTGAGACGAAAATAGACTTGACAATGAATGAACAAAAAAAATACAAAAATAATGTGTTAACCAAATGTCACGCACCAAATTCGGAACCCAAGAACTAATACTTCCCAACTCCCGAACTCGCGTCAGAGAACTTCCTCGCCACTTAATGGACATAGTGAAGGATTAACGAACTTACTGAACACCAAACCCAGCTCTTGGTGGAGGATTTTTTTTTTTTTAATCAACGATTAATCTGATTAGGTGGTTACTTATTTTGTACATGGTATCAACGCATTCGAAGAGACGAACCTATTCGACATATCACATATAATATGGTGCACCAGTTCAATAGTAATAAAGGAAACAATAAGAAACTCCAACAACTCTTGCTTACATCCTAAAAAAGTGTAAGTCATCTTTATGAGAAAACCACAACTCGTGAGTCTACCGCGTATCGGGAATAAAATACGGCTTATGAGGGCACTCCCATAAAGACATCCAAAACAACCATAGACATGTTATCAATCGAGCATGTTATCATAGGTGAGCAGGTTTATCAATTAAGCATGTCGTATAACTACACATGTTATCATGAACATGACATCAATGTTAGGTATGTCACGTGACGAGCGACCATGAATCTTGAGAATAGCTAATTATCATGTACAAGATAATCAAATTACATATTCTACAATAAGGCATACGATAGAAAAGGAACGACAAAGCTGGCATGTGTAGTCGGAACAATAATACGCAGTACAGCAAGCCGTGGGGTTCATCACAAGTGACTTCTATCTAAACCATTCTCATACTTAATTTGGATAGTTAGACTCAATGTAGTAAACACCTAATCTCAGGGTAGTCCCATACCTAACAAAAAATGTGGCCATTACGAAGGTGTACATAATGACTTATTTGTGCACCGTTAGTCCTAGTGAATAGTGGATGAATGAATGTATGAGTCAGATGCTGAACATCCGTCATTTATGCGAATGTCTCCACAACACATGATACATCTCCACCAGGAACCACAAATATACCACACATGGGTAATCCACCATCCTCACATAAGAGTGGGACAACATCCATCTTCATCTGCTAGTACATCTCCACTAGAAATCACAAACGTACCACGCATGGGTAAACAACTATCCTCATATAAGAGTAGGACAATATTTCCAAAAAGAAAAGTAGTGGGCATGTCAAACTCTACCCATCTAGACATTAGCTTAACAATGGGGTACCCTTATCTATTTCTCCTTACCCAACCTCAGCGATCGGATTATCACCTACCTCGACTAGGTGCATGACGGTAGGTAGGCTAGTCACACCTCTTCCCTTCCCAGTCCCTACAGTGGAAAGGACTCTTGCACCTATCATACTGTGCTCAACCCCACTTGACACACGACAAAAGACACTACGTGAAAAATGGAAATAAATAACAGATTTATAGACTGTTCTGGACCATCTCTGAATTTGCTTGGTTTAAAGACGCTTTAGAGACAGCCGTAAACCGTCTCTAAAATTAGGGACGGCTCCTGACCGTCCCTAATATTGTCTTTAAATGTTTTGTGTCTGCAAACAATATAAGACTGTCTCTGACCATCTTATATACGTCATCTGAGATGGTCTAAGACCGTCCGTATTAGAGACGGTCTTCAACCGTCCTATATGCGGTCATCTAAGACGGTCACTGGCCGTCCGTATTAGAGACGGTCATTGGCTGTCTTTTACTTGGAATCTGAGACTGTCAAGGACCGTCTCTATTAGAGACGGTCCTTAGCCATCTTATTGCCATGCCAAAAACCGTCTCTATTAGAGACTGTCAAAGACCATCTCTATTAGAGACTGTCAATGACCGTCTCTATTAGAGACGGGCCTTAGCTGTCTTCTATGACCCTGGAAGACCGTTTGTATTAGAGACGGTCCTTAACCGTCTCTAATGCTCAGGTACCTCCTACAATTTTTATTTTTTTTAAAAAAAAAACTGTGATTTTATAAAATTCTACATTTTGAAAAAAAAAATTTAACAACTTTGAATAATGTTGATAACTTTGAAAAAAAAAAAGATTTCAATAAAAAAATTATATTTTGAAAAAGAAAATATAAAAAATTAAACAAAATTGTGAAAAAATTGACAAATTGTAAAAAACTATATATTTTTTAAAAAAGAAAACTAGATTTTGTATTTTGACAAAAAAAAATAAAATGTTATATAACAAGATTTCGATAAAAAAAATGATATTTTGAAAAAGAAAATTTTAAAAATTAAACAAAATTGTGAAAATTTTGAAAAATTGAAAAAAAATTATTTAAAAAAGAAAACTAGATTTTGCATTTTGATAAGAAAAATTGAAAAGTTATATAACCAAAGTGATATTTAAAAAAATGATATTTTAAAAAGGAAAATTTAAGAAATTAAACAGAATTGTGAAAAAATTGACAAATTGTAAAAAATATATATTTTAAAAAAGAAAACTAGATTTCGTATTTTGACAAAAAAAATTAAAAAGTTATATAACAAGATTTCGATAAAAAAAATGATATTTTGAAAAAGAAAATTTTAAAAATTAAACAAAATTGTGAAAAATTTGAGAAATTGGAAAAAATATATTTTAAAAAAAGAAAACTAGATTTTGCATTTTGACAAGAAAAATTGAAAAGTTATATAACAAAAGTGATGTTTTGAAAAAAAATATTAAGAAATTAAACAAAATTGTGAAAAAATTGATAAATTGAAAAAAATATATGTTGATTTATTTCTGTCTCCATTAGTTGAGATTTTCATTACTTATTCAGTTAAGAAATGAGAAAAAAAAAAAAAAAAAAGGAAGAAAAGTTAATCACAGATGTATGGATTTATCAATAGGGAATCTTGTACATGGTAGGACCAATCACATCAACAGACATAGTATAGATTTATCAGGAGATTCAGGACATTAATCACATATGCATTAGAACATATTCCTTGGCCTTGAATCAACTTTAAAAGAGCATAAGAAAACAAGAACTTAGAAAGGATTTGCATCGTTTGGTGATATAAATGAAAAAAAATAGAGTACCAGTTATCGGTTACCTATTTGATACCTGGCCATAGCATATGTTTGATGTTATGCATGCCCCTTCTCTCACAGTTTGTCATCTTTGATTATTTTCCGCAAACATCATAAGAAAGAAAGTGTCACTTGATTAATGAGTTAGACTTGAAATATTGACCTCAAAAGTTTGGAGGTTGTATGGCAAATAAACATTCGGGTGAGATTAAGAGAGATTGAGAGAGAGAAAGAGAGACAACAGAGAGAGAGAGAGAGATATCTCAATGTTACTGGAGATTTGGGGATTTGAGGGGAAGATGGAGAAATGCACTCTCTCTCCGTCTGCAATGGCTGCCCTCCCTCTCTGCAATCTCTCTCCATCTGCAACGACCGCCCTCCTCTCTCTCTCTCTCTATCTCTCTCTCTCTCTCTCTCTGTCTGCAACGGCCGCCCTCCCTCTCTGCAATCTCTCTCTCTGCCTGCAACGACCACCCTCCCTCTCTACTCCTCCCCAAGACGGTAGGGTTTGATCGCAATGTCTCCTTTTCTTTTCTGTTTTGAAAATGGGAGTGGATTAGGTGTTACTCGTATGCATGCTCACCTGTGCACGTGCACACGTGCGATCCTTTCCACACGTGTCATGGGATTTTAATCCGAACGGTTCATGTGATGAAACATCCCATTAAACCCCGTGGACTAATTTTCACTATGATCTAAAACTCCGATGGGTCATAGAAAAGTGATATGAAAATCAAAGGATAAAACTGTTTTCTTTTGACATGGCCCAGAAAGTTTTCGATCAATGTATGTTGTGCCCACCATGAATTTATGTAGTCTATCCATGCCATTCATCCATTTTTTTCAAATAATTTAAGGGGTTGAACCCAAAATTGAAGCATATCAAAAGATCAAGCGGATCATACAACAGGAAACAGTGGGAATAATGATTTCCACTGTTGAAACCTTACTAGGCCCCCCAATAATGTTTATTTGTCATCCAACATGTTCATAAGATCGTATGGACATGGATGAATGAAAAACATAAAAATAATCTTGATCCAAAACTTATGTGGTCCCCAAGAATTTTTCAACCGTAAATTCACACTTGTTTTTTGTCGTGTGGTCCATTTTACTGTTGGATATGCTTAATTTTTGGGTTATAAAGTCCTAATTAAACTTATCTGATAAAATGGATGGATGAAGTAGATCAAATACATAAATCATGGTCTACCTCATGGAGTTTACTCAGTACGTTAAAATTTGGATGTGCTCCGTGAGCCGACAAAATGGCTGAGTGGTATGGATACACAAATATCATCTTGATATAAAAGTTTTGGAGCCTTTAGATATATACACAAATAAATTACATCCAAAGATTAAATGGACTGCATCCATGTTAAGGCATGTGAAGTAGTTCTATTTTAAGCTGCAGATGGGTTGTATGTTGCACAAATTAATAGTGATTTGAAAGCAGGTGTGATATCTTTAATTTTTTTTATATATATATTATTTTTGGGTCATAAGTAATCTTTTAAAAATGTTCTGTCAGTTTTAGGTTGTAATTCTGCTTCATTTGAGATCCACACAAAATAGAGAATTAGCATAACCTAGTGGTTACACAGTTTTTTTTTTCAAAGTACAAGCAATAGCCCACATTGGTGGTCAATTTCGGGTCAGGTTGGTCCCAACGTGCATTCTGGATTGTGTTTAAAACATTGCATATGTATACAAGTGGATAATAATATTCAATAAATATTTTGAGATATTTTTAAATTTATCATACCAGCATAAATACATTGGGTCACATATATTAAAGTTAAAGTTAGTGGTTGATAGGATATGATGTCTGATATTTGATGAATCAAGACATTTGACATAAGGCTATTATAGTAAGTAGTAGAGCTGGGCACGATATGACTCGACTAACTCGACTAACTCGACTCGTTTGGACCCAACTCGATTAAAGTTTTGGATGAAGCTGATATTTGTTTTTTCTCTTCATCTGGGTCTGTATGACCTAATCAACAGATTGGATGTCAAATAAACAGTATAGTGGGCCATAGGAGGATTTTAATGATTGATATCCAATCACTATTGTTTTCATGTGGTGTGATCCACATGAGATTTGTATCCCTCTCATTTTGAGGATCAAGCAGTAAAATGATCTTTAAAAATGGATGAACGGAATGGATGAAACACATACATCATGGTGGGGCCCACAGAGCACCGGCCATCAGGGTGGGGCTGCATTTCATCGCAAGTGGGCGCCCACATTTCGTTCCAGCGCCCCCTTTTCATGCCATATTTTCATTGCAGCGCCCCTCCAAAGAGCTCTCTCGCTCGTTTCTCTCTATCTTCTCTGCACCTCTCTCTCTCTCTCTCCAGCTCGACTCCCCATCTCTCTCAATCCCTCTCCATCTCGACTCCCCATCTCTCTCAAGCCCTCTCCATCTCGACTCCCGACCAAAACAATCCCATATCTCCCTGCCGATCTTCGTTTGGCCGAGCGGTGGTCCAAGGCCCTCCCTATTCACGAACACGAGGTATCTCTCTCTCTCTCTCTCTCTCTCTCTCTCTCTCTCTCTCCCCCTCTCAATCTCTCTCAAGCTAATGTTGATTTATGAAATTGGGGATTTAGAAATTTGTGGATTTCCAATTCGAATGTGGACCCTCATTTAGGGATTTGGGGATTTTAGGGCTTACAGATTTTGGCAACAACCATTAACAAGAAACATCCAAATCGAATGTTGTTTATATTGCCAATGTATCAATATCACCAAGTTTTATGGTGGGTCCACTACAAAGGTTGTTATTGTGTAGCAAAGATAGTATTGAAGCAACCAAATCCCTAAAGAAGGCTTGAATCTGATGATCTGAATTTGTCACTCTTTTTTATTTGGTGTATATTTGCTAAATCGAATATAATGGGAAGATTGATCTTGCACTTGTATACAAGGAAGCTCTTTACTGTTGTCGTACTTGTCTTTTTGCCTATCAGTTCTGCTCATCTTGCTAGGGCATATAATTCTCAATCTAAAAGTTTTTTTTATCAAGCTTATATTTGTGTTTTCCTTTCATCCATGTCTGTAAGATCTTATGAACAGGTTGGATGGTAAGTAAACATCACTATGGGGCCCAGAAAGGTTTCATCAGGTGGGCCTCACCATGTACATGTTACTATCCAAAGATGAAGGTGATCCCCATGATATTAGAAATAAGTTGATGGGCTAGAAAACTTAGGTCGCTTTTTTTTTTTTTTTTTTTTTTTTTTTTTTTTTTTTTTTGCAAATTGAACAATGGGTTGAAGTACTTCAATTCAGTACAGGGAGATGAGGGAAGTAGTTCTTGCCACAGGCCATTCAAAACCCCGGATTGAAGTTACAGTGGTTCCAAGTCCATCTTGAAATGTATGGAACTATTAGATTTTGGTCTTGTGAATTAAACGATGCCAACCCACTTCTGTCATTTATTCTGCATTGAATTGGGTTATTACTATCCAGTTCAAGGAAGTATTCAAAAGCACCCTTAAATAACCAAAGGACTAGTCATTTTAAATTTCCAAAAACCTATGATTTGTGACTGAACCTGTTTTTCTTCTGATCATTTGTAGCAAAGGATTAGCTGGCATGCAACTGCACACAACCATGTTTTGGGACTTTACATAGGCAAGCATTCTTTTGTAAATTGAACACACGCTTCTTTCATCACCACATTCTATGAGACCACATCCCATCTACCCTAAAAGGTAGAAACAACAAGCATTCTTTTAGTATGTTGGCAGTAGTGCAGTTTCGAGCCTTTTGATGGATGGCTTGGATATTGCAAATGTCTGCCATGCTGGCATATATGGTGTTGTATGCATTAACTGTCTTGTACACGTGCCAGCTTAGCAAAACTCTTATATAACGCTCAGCCAAGTCTGTGTGCAATATCTTCATCTTTATAGTCTGTACAAAGTGGGGCCTATGTTGCAGTGATCCAAACTGTTTTTATGGTGGGGCTCTCCCTAGACGGGCCATCCACCAAAAACCTCCCAGATTGGAAGATCCTAGCTGTAGAAAAATATGATCTTATTTTGGTTGAAATTGTAAGAACTAGGAAGAGCTCTTAGTAGGCCACTATTCTCTTTTCCTTGGAAGCATTGCTTGTAGACAAATAAATTGTTCCTTGCTATTGTTGTTTGGTATGTGCATTGGAATAATTGAAACTGGTGGAATTCGTTAGCAACTGCTCAATTTCTCGACAGAATCCATTGAATTTAAATTAACATGAACTTTTCTCACCTGAATCAGTTCCAATTAATGTGCAGAAATGATTTGAAATGGCAAATGTACATCATAACTCATTAATAGAGCTGAAAAAACAAGTTAAACATGTTTGAATTGAGCTAGATGGAAAAGATAATTGCTTAATAAGTTAAACATGTTTGAATTCGTGGGCCCACTTTTATAGCCCACTTGATGATTGGTTTAGCTTAATAATTATCTCAAATATTCATCTTGATGGGCTTAACAAAATAACATATTTGATCCTATATATATATATATATATGATTATAACATTTTAGAATGATTCCCCAATCTAAGCTTTGCTCGATGTGAATATACAGCTTTCTACCTGTAAGTAACTTATAGGCTATCCAAACAGAAAAACTAACTTACCTGTAAGTGACTTACAACTTACATCCAAACAAGTTACCTGTAAGTAACTTTCACCTGTAAGTCACTTATAGGTAAGTCACTTACAACATAAAAGAACTTATAGGCATCCAAACTGGCCCTAAACGAAACAACACAGCAGCTGCATTCTCGACAAAAGTGTTTTAGGGATGCTCTGCACAGATCTGTTGCAAACTGGTCCTGGCAAGCGATGGTTGAAGTCAGTAGCATTTTTCTTGGGGGGTTTTGGGCTGGCTGTTGTGGTTGTATTTTTGTTTTTCTTTTTGTTTTGAATGGCTAGATAGTAGTCTAACGAGAGGGCCACATGTTCTCTGTCTTTTTCCCTTATTTTTGTATGTGTTTTTTTATATAAAGCCGTAAACTTTCTTATTCAGACCCATGGCCCACTATAGAGCCCAGCATGTGCTATTTTTGAACTGTTTATTTATACATTTGGGTCCTAAATATCAAGAGCAACAATTTACAATTTGTGGGGGATATGGAAAGAAATGATGGATCATGTGGGGCTGATATAATTTAGTGATTTTGCTGCTGATTTTGAACTGTTTATATAAAAAAAATGAGGCCAGTCCAAATCTCAGGTGGACCGTATCACATGAAAACAATGGTGATTGAACACCTAGTACCATTAAATATTATAGTGGCCCCTAAAAGTTTTAAGTGGTGGGCATTCAATCATCTAGTTGAAGGACATTACTGATCTATGGGCCATACTTAAATGTCTGGCCACTGATTCTAGCATTAGAAAGGGTCCCACCAATGCTGAGATAGAAATAATCAGTCCATGATCTTGGAGCCAGGCCATGTTTCAGGCTCTCCTTCATGAGTTCCACCCAAAGGGTCCCACCACTTACATATGCAAATGAAAAACTAGGCTCTCCATCTCTTTTCCTGTGGATTTCTATGGAAGGAGGTAGAGAATCCATTTCAATGACAATGCCATTGACTGCTTGGGCCTGGCCATGGATGGAGTGCCCAGCTCCTCTTGATGCAACAGTAACCTTGCTGAAGGAGGGAGCAGAGAGGAAGTTGAGGAGCTAAATGATCACTTTCAAGGATTGGGGTTAGAGAACTGTAGAAGGAGAATTGAAGAAGATCCTCCCAAAGTCAAGAGATGCTGTGGTTGTTTTTGGAGGATGTTCAAGGGACCAAAATCCATTGGACTTTGAATGAATGTGCAGGGTGAGGAGAGGGCCAAAAGGAGAACCATGACATTAACTCTAGTGCAAACCACGGTGAACTCCATGGAAGGAGGGAGAGAGAGAGAAAGAGAGAGAGAGAGAGAGAGAGAGAGAGAGAAATTTTGCTGATTTTCTGTAAATTTTGAAAATACTGAGATTCTGAAAAACTAAATTGCTGATTTTCTTCTCTCTCCCACTCTCTTCAAACTTAGTTTATGTGGTTGATGCACAGATACATTTCAAATTAGAGAAATAAATGTAATCCATAATCAAGGTTGCATTAGAGTGGCAGAAAAAGGACTAAAAACAGGCAACTGAAAAAAGGCGGCAGATGACAAGAACAGCTTATTTTTTCGTTAAGGAAATCATTGGGAAAGGAATGCAGTGAGAAGAAAAGCAGATAATAGGTTCTTAAAACACATCAAAATGAAGGCGATTGAATGTTTATATAAACATCAACCAATCGAATCTGATGTATGTTTATTGCAAGTTGTTGTATGGTTTTATAGTAAAATACATGTTTGTATGTATGTATGCATGGTTTATAAGTTGTCGTATTTTGAAATTTATAAGTTGCTATATTGTTTATTACAAATTGCTGTATTTTGAAATTTATAAGTTGTTATATTGTTTATAAGTTGTTGTATTGCTTATTCCAAGTTGCTATATTGTTTATAAGTTGCTGTATTTTGAAATTTATAAGTTGTTGTATTGTTTATTGCAAGTTGCTGTATTGTTTATAAGTTTCTGTATTTTGAAATTACCTAAACTTGTTTATAAGTTGTTGTATTGTTTATAAGTTTACTAATTAGATCTACACCATGAGATGTACATTTTGTATTTATAAGTTAGCCTTAGAGATCTACACCATGGATAATTCACAAGTTGCTGTATTGTTTATTGCATTTTTGCTGCTCTTGTTTCCTAAATAACTTCTGAATTATTACTTCTACACCACATGTGTGGTATGTTTTGACAGTTTATGAAAAGCCTCTTTTTTATTGTATCTCATTGTTTATATGTTGCATGCACGTGATATCAGAAATGGATTTGATGCCCCCGAGCAAGAATTGGATGACGAAAGATATATTAAGTGATGAATATATTAAACGCGTTGAATCATTTATTATTTTTACGAAAAGGAATTCGAGTGGTGTTGATTGGTATAGTTGTCCTTGTGCTAGATGTCGTAATGTGCATGGGAAGAAAATACTAAGTACAGTTTCTGAGCATTTGATTATGAATGGTATAGATCAGACATACACAACTTGGTTTTTTCATGGAGAACAACTTCCCAATATGGGTGTCAATGCCAAGGCTCCTAGTACATCTGCCACTAATTGTAATGAAGAGTTGTTACCCAGAATGGTTGATTTGGTTAATGATACTTTTGGTCATGTTCAACCCGATGACTTAGATGCATGTATGAATGAGGTCAATGAGGAACATGGTAGTCAACCTCAAGATGACATAGACAATGATACTCAGGATGCGGTACAACCCCTATATCCATCCTGTAAACATGGGTATACAAAGTTGTCAGTGACAGTTGAGTTGATGAGCATGAAGGCTAAATATCAGTGGTCAGATAATAGCTTTACGAGTTTGTTGCAACTGCTCAAGAAGATTTTGCCAAGCGAGAACTCTTTGCTAGATAGCACCTATAATGCAAAGAGATTGATCAGTTCGTTGGGTATGAACTATGAGGTGATACATGCATGCCGTAATGATTGTATTTTGTACTGGAAGGAGCATGCTCATAGGGAAAGTTGTCCTACATGTAAAGCAAGCAGATGGAAAGTGAATAGTGTTGTAAGATCAAGAGTCTCACATTTACCATGGAAGGTGCTAAGATACTTCCCATTAACATCAAGGTTACAAAGACTTTATAGCGTATCATGGATTGTAGAGAATATGTTGTGGCATTCAAAGGGGGCTAAAAATGACTCATACATGCGTCATCCTGTGGATTCTTCTATGTGGAAGTTTGTAGATAGAAAATTTAGTGATTTTGTTGCGGATCCATGTAATGTTTGGTTGGGACTTGCAACAGACGGATTCAACCCCTTTGGGCATATGAGCATCTCATATAGTTGCTGGCCTGTTATGGTTGTTCCATACAATCTTCCACCTCATTTATGCATGCAGAAGGAATTTATTCTGTTAACACTTTTAATTCTCGGAAAAAATGGTCCAGGGCCTGACATCGACTATTTACAACCATTAATTGAAGAATTAAATGAATTGTGGAAAGGGTTGATAACATATGACTCGTTCGGGAAGAACATGTTTACAATGAAGGCGATTTTATTATGGGCAATACATGATTTTCCAGCCTATGGACATCTTTCTGGGTGTAGGACACGAGGAAAGTATGCATGTCCTGTTTGTAGTGAGGAGACTGACTCTGTTTGGCTAAAACATGGAAAGAAGTTTGCTTATATGGGGCACAGAAGATTCCTCCCAAGAGCTCATATATTTAGGAGCCAAAGATCTCGATTCAATGGGAATGATGAAAATCGACAGGCTCCAAAGCGTTTGTCTGGAGAACAGGTAATGGTTAAAATGAATAACATACAAGCCAAGTTCGGAAAGCATATAGGAAATAAGAGGAAGAAGACCACGGATGAGGAGTCTAACCTTATTGCTTGGTCGAAGAGATCAATCTTTTTTACATTGCCGTATTGGGAGCATATGCTTATTCGTCATAATTTGGATGTGATGCATGTTGAGAAAAATGTTGCTGAAAACCTTATTGCAATAATCATGGACATGAAGGACAAGTCTAAGGATGGTTTACAAGCCCGTCAAGATCTTATGGCTATGAAGATAAGATCAAAATATTGGCCAGAGGAAAAAAATGGTAAGTTGCTATTGCCCAAGGCTCCTTTCACACTATTGAGATCTGAAAGAGAACTCATTTGTCGAACCTTGAGTGATTTGAAAGTTCTGAGAGGGTATAGTGTAAACTGGAAACGTCATATCAGTATGGATGATTATCAAATCAAAGGCCTTAAGTCACATGATTATCACATTCTAATGTAGCAGTTACTACCTTTATTATTGATGCATTCATTCAAGAAAGAAAAGTCATTGCGCGCCGCCATTATACAATTGTCAAGATTCTTTAACGTCGTATGTTCTAAAGAAATTCATCGTATGGAGCTTCAAGAAATGAAAAATAAAATAGTGGAAACATTATATGTTTTCGAAAAGTATTTTCCACCATCGTTTTTCGTTTCTATGACACACCTTGTTGTGCACTTGGTGAAGGAGGCACAAGTTTGCGGACCTGTCAGATATCGATGGATGTATCCTTTTGAGAGGTAACTTTAACTGTTTTAATTTATTAACTTTTTCAAAATAGCTTATACTTTTTCATCAATAATTGATTTTAATATTTAACAGGATGATGAGAATATACAAGAAGTATGTGATGAATCAAGCTTACCCAGAGCGCTGTATTGCGGAACACTACATTATAGAGGAATCTATGATGTACTGTATGGAATACTATCCTAATAATATAATAGGAGGTCATAATAAAGGACTAAAAATATTCAATGATGATGAAAATGCTGGTGATTCCCATAATGATAAGAAAGGAAAAGTTTATGATCTTACTACAGTGCAATACCAACAAGCACGCAGATGGGTTTTGCAACATCACATTGAAAATCATCACTGGGAGGAGTAAGTTAATGAAGTATATTATTCTTTTTTATATTTTTAAATGGCTTATGGTAATAAACATTGTTATATATAAAAAATTAATAAACATTGTTATATATATATATATATTTGTAGGATGTACCAAACATACATCTAGGGCCAAACACGTACGGGACGAAATCGAAAGGGTAATTTGTCGGCAGGCAAAACAATGGAATACATTCCTTGGTTAAGACATCAACTACATAATCAAGAAATAACTCAATTTAAGAGAATTGCCGATGGTCCTGACTTTAAATGCATATCATATAATACTTACTCAGTAAATGGATATGTTTTTAGCACTGCAAATTCTGAAATGAACATAACAACACAAAACAGTGGAGTCTTAATGAAAGCGCTAACTAGCTTCAGGGTAAGTGCCAAGGATAGGAATCCTATAGAAGAAGAAGTTACTTATTATGGCATCATTAGACAAATTCTCGAATTGAACTACTTCGAGTTCAGAGTAGTACTCTTCTATTGTGATTGGGTGCATATTGAAGATAAAGTGAATGGATGTTTCATAGATCCTGAAACAAATTTGATATTTGTCAATCTAGGAAGGTTTAGATGGAACTTAAAGGAAGACGATGAGCTGCTTATTCTTGCATCTCAGGCAGCTCAGGTCTTCTACTGTAAGGATCCAACTAGAGATAACTGGCATGTTGTACTGGATGCTCCTATGAGATTGACGAAAGATGCATATGCATTTGAAGATCCACTTGAGTTTAAGGCCAGAAGGAATATAGGTTCTTCAGCACTTTCATTAATTGATGATTTAAATGATGAAGATGAAGATGTATAGGAAAAATCATGGGTAGAGAGTGAGTCGAGTACCTCACGTCATAGGAAACAGAAAAGAAACTAATAAGATTCAAATCAGTTTGAAAGTGAGTTGAATTCTATTTAGTAATGATTGTTACAATTTTTTAGTTATCAAAATATTAATAGAATGCCAATTACATAATAATGAGATATTATTTTATTTTATAAAATTGCAGGAATTATGTCGGATTTTGGTGGTTCATGAGCTTCAGCCCAAGGAAGCAATACAAGGAAGAGACTTGAATTAAATGAATATAAACAACCAGTCAGAGAAACATCAGCACCTTTCAACACATTTTTAGGGCAACTTGGCAAGACACACTGTCCAATTTCATTTGCTGATTGGAGCAAAGTGCCTGGTGCAATTAAAGATAATATCTGGTCTATGGTTTTGGTGAGCATGTTCGTTCTTGATTTTATTTTTAATTCTTACTCAATAAGATTGTTTGATTATAAATTTAATGAAATAGGCCACGTATGACATTGATGATGATTTAAAAGAATATGCATTTTTGAAAGTAAGCAAAGCTTAGAAGGTATGCAAATACAATCTGCGAAGGGAATATGATAAAGTTGATAATGATGTAGAAAGAAGAAGAAAATGTCCCATTGGTGTAAAGCAAGAGGATTGGGACATTTTCATTAATTTACAATCCACAGAATTATTAATCAATCTTCGTAAGAAGGGGAAGACTTCCAGAGCACAGGTGAAATGCCCTCACACGTCTGGAAGACGAGGTGCTACTAGGACATTAGAGAAAATGGTAATTTGTACTACATTTTTTGACAATTTAATTGATGAATATAAATTCTTGTTAACTAATTTACTTATATAATTACAGCGAAAGGAAAATCCAAATACTATCATCACCAGGACCGACTTGTTTGTTGTCACTCATAGCAGACCTGATGGGTCTTACCCAACACAAACATATCTTGAAACAGCGGTGAGAATAATTTTTCAGTTTTTAATCATTTTTTTTATTAAAGTACAATGAAAGATTTATTGTAACAATTATCTTCTAACAGGAAAGAATATTATCGATATCTAGCAGTGATCCTTCCAGTAAGCACAAGGATTTAGACCACGACCCAGTTTCACAGGTTTTCCATCAATTCTACTCACTTTACATACATTGTCGTTGTTTTTTTTTTAAATAATAATATACACACATCACTAAACTTAAAAATTATTGTTTAGGTTTGTGGTCGTGATAGCAGAGGCCGAGTTAGGGGCATGGGTTTGGGTATTTCTAAGACTACTATGAAGGTTGTCACCCCCTACATTATAGAAGCTCAGTTAGAGAGGAATGCACGTATATCCATTGAGGCTAAATTTGAAGCATCAATGACTCAATTTACTAAACTTAGGCAAGAATTTGCTGAACTTAGGCAACAAATTACTCAAAGCCAACTACTTCACCGCTCTCCTAATACAGCTGCATCTTAGGTATTACATTTGCTGTGATCAAATGATATAATTATTATTTTTAAAGATAAAAGTAGCATTTTTATTTACATGAAACCATTATTTTAGGCCCACCGTCGATTTGGTGAGCCGAGTATTCGAGAAGACTCTACAACAACTCCATCGATGGAACAAATTTGCCAATTGAGAGATTTTCATGGTCGGATTGTTGCTAGTGGGCGGATGGTGTCAGATAATACTCGCATCCCTCCAGAATGCATCAGAGTTGTAATAGATGATATCAACGTTCGCACAACAGACTTGTTTAATGATGACAGTACATTTGAAGATATTTAATTAGGTGAAATGGTTGTTTGGCCCAAATTCCTGATGAAAATTTGAATATTCAGTAGTTTTGATTAACTTTTTGAACTTTAGGACATTTTGTATGACAAAAACTTGATTATTCAATGAAATGCTTTTTTGATCAAGTTACCTTTTTTATTTTTTTAATCTTTAGCATCCTTTTTATTAATTATGGCTTGTTGTCATTTGTTTTTTATTAACCAAGTCACTAAAGGATTTCAATTTCAAATGTAACAGAAGTATTGACAGAATGTTGTCACTTGTTGCAGTATGAGATGTAACAAGAATATACATTGATTGTGCACCAATTTATTTTTTTAAATGTACCAACCAGAAACAATTTAAGATGACGTTCAATGATACTTTGTTAAATATAAAATTTATGACCTTTAGTAACTTGGTTAATTAAAAAGAACTACGTAGTGGCTTGATCCCAATCTGACTTTTTGGGTACGTAGGCGGCCGTTCGTAATGTACTAGAATATCGGTGCAGCCACAAATCTTTTTTCTCCTTTAAATTGTAACAGACTGTATCAGTTGCATTTTTCTTTGTCATACAGGTTGTGGCTATCAAAGATATAATATCAACTCCTTATAGGGAAACATTTAATGATGTGTACAGGTAAATTCATTTTTTCTAATTCCTTATATTGTTTCCCAGTTATATTTGTGTTGGTTTTAGAGTACAAGTAATATGTAGGTTAGTAGTAATTCTCATTTCTATCCATGGTTTAGTTTTATTTTCAATTCTCCAATGCAATATGCAAGTAACTAATTCCTCAACCATCTTATGGCCAACATCAATTTGAGTCAACATAAACCTTTGGATCCTCTTTTTGAAAGGTATATTCACATCAATTTGAGCACTATCAGGTGATATTTAAGATTTTCATTATAAATAGATTAAGAGCCAATGATAATTATAAGTAGACTTGTAGCAAAAAATAAAGAATCTGATTTTTTTCAAAACATGGAAAGACTAATCAGTCCTACTTCTTGTAACTTCAGCCACTGCTTGGCTTCAAATGGAGGGACTGCAAAAAGATTTGGTTAGGGAGACTACTGATGGTGAACTAGCAACTGCAACAAATATGAGAGCTACAAAGGTGAAAAGAAACAGAAGGCGGCCGGTAAGATAAGATAGATTGACAGTACTTGTTTCAATTTTCTTGGATGGATGATGAATGTATTTGGAAATGTAAATGAAAATAAAAAACTTATAATATATATATATATATGTTATCAATGGAGGATACCTTGTTTAGGGGGACATGAAATTCTTGTAGCTTATGGTATGGTGCCCCAATATTGGTTGTATGTTACTAGTATGTAGTGTATAATAGTAGGTTCATAGTAGATAATACTACAGAATCCCTAAACCTAAACCTACACCATCTACTCCTAAACCTAAACCTAAACTTGAAAACCCAAACCTAAATTCGTACACAAACCCGAACCCGAACCCGATTTCCTAAACCTAAACCTTAACCTATTCTTAATTCCCTAAACCTAAACCTACACCTAATCCTAATCTCAATTCCCTAACCTAAACCTAAACATAAACTTGAAAACCAAAACCTAAAACCGATCACGAACCCAAACCCAATTTCCTAAACCTAAACCTTAACCTATTCTCAATTTCCTAAACCTTAACCTATAACCTAACCTAAACCTAAACCTAAACCTATATCCTACACTTATAACCTAAACCTAAACCTATAACCTAAACCTAAGCCTAAAACCTAAACCTATGACGTAAAACCTAAATGTATTCTCAAATCCCTACACCTAATCCTAATCTCAACTCCCTAACCTAAACCTAAACCTAAACTTGAAAACCCATACCTAAACGTCATCCTGAACCCGAACCCGAACCCGATTTCCCAAACCTATACCTTAACCTATTCTCAATTCCCTAAACCTATAGATTATAACTTAAACCCAAACCTTAACCTAAACCAAAACCTATAACCTTAACCTAAACCAAAACCTATGACCTAAAACCTAAATGTATTCTCAAATCTCTAAACCTAAACCTACACCTAATCCTAATCTCAACTCCCTAACGTAAACCTAACCTAAACTTGAAAACCCATACCTAAACCCGATCTCGAACCCGAACCCGATTTCCTAAACCTAAACCTTAACCTATTCTCAATTTCCTAAACCTTAACCTATAACCTAACCTAACCTAAACCTAAACCTAAGCCTAAAACCTAATCCTATGACCTAAAACCTAAATGTATTCTCAAATCCCTAAACCTAAACCTACACCCAATCCTAATCTCAACTCCCTAACCTAAACCTAAACCTAAACTTGAAAACCCAAACCTAAACGCGATCCCGAACCCGAACCCGATTTCCTAAACCTATACCTTAACCTATTCTCAATTTCTTAAACCTTAACCTATAACCTAACCTAAACCTAAACCTAAACCTAAGCCTAAAACCTAATCCTATGACCTAAAACCTAAATGTATTCTCAAATCTCTAAACCTAAACATACACCTAATCCTAATCTCAACTCCCTAACGTAAACCTAAACCTAAACTTAAAAACCCATACCTAAACCCGAACCCGATTTCCTAAACCTATACCTTACCTAAACCTTAAACCCTAAACCTTAACCTATAGCCTAACCTAAACCTAAACCTAAACCTATAACCTACACTTATAACCTAAACCTAAGCCTAAAACCTAAACCTATGACCTAAAACCTAAATGTATTCTCAAATCCCTAAATCTAAACCTACACCTAATAATAATCTCAACACCCTAACCTAAACCTAAACTTGAAAACCCAAACCAAAACCCGATCCCGAACCCGAACCCGATTTCCTAAACCTAAACCTTAACCTATTCTCAATTCCCTAAACCTATAGCTTATAACCTTAACCTAAACCTAAACCTATAACCTATAACTTACAACCTTAACCTAAACCTATAACCTAAATGTATTCCTAAATCCTAAAGCTAAACCTTCACCTAATCTTAATCCCAACTCCCTAACCTAAACCTAAACCTAAACTTGAAAACCCAAACTTAAACCCAATCCCCAACCTATAACCTAAACCTAAACCTTAACCTAAACCAAAACCGAAACCTATAACCTATAACCTAAACCAAAACCAAAACCTATAACCTAAACCGAACCCATTCTCAAATCCCAAAACCTATAACCTAAACCAAAACCAAAACCTATAACCTAAACCCGAACCCATTCTCAAATCCAAAAATCTATGACCTAAAACTAAACCTAAATGTAAACCTAAACTAAAACCTATAACCTAAACCCGAACCCATTCTCAAATCCCAAAATCTATAACCTAAACCAAATACAAAACCTATAACCTAAACCCGAACCCATTCTCAAATCCTAAAACCTATAACCTAAACCTAAACTAAAACCTATAACCTAAACCCAAACCCATTCTTAAATCCAAAACCTAAACCTTAACCAAAACCTATAACCTAAACTCGAACCCATTCTCAAATCCCAAAACCAATAACCAAAACCTATACCTAAACCTAAACCTAAACCAAACCTATAACCTAAACCAAAACAAAACCTATAATATAAACCCGAACCCATTCTCAAATCCCAAAACTTATAATCTAAACCTAAACCTTAACCTAAACATAAACCAAAACCTATAACCTAAACCAAAACCATAACCTATCACTTAAACCCGAACCCATTCTCACATCCAAAACCTATAACCTAAACCAAAACGAAAACCTATAACCTAAACCCGAACCCATTCTCAAATCCCGAAACCTATAACTTAAACCCGAACCCATTCTCAAATCCCAAAACCTATAACCTAAACCTAAACCTTAACCTAAACCAAAACCAAGACCTATAACCTAAACCTAAACCAAAACCTATAACCTAAACCCGAACCCATTCTCAAATCCCCAAACCTAAACCTTAACCAAAACCTATAACCTAAACCCGAACCCATTCTCAAATCCCAAAACCTAAACCAAAAAAACAAAACCTATAACCTAAACCCGAACCCATTCTCAAATCCCAAAACCTATAACCTAAACCAAAACCAAAACCTATAACCTAAACCCGAACCCATTCTCAAATCCAAAAATCAGAACCTAAACTAAAAGCTATAACCCAAACCCGAACCCATTCTCAAATCCCAAAACCTATAACCTAAACCAAAACCAAAACCTATAACCTAAACCCGAACCCATTCTCAAATCCAATAACCTATAACCCTAAACCTAAACCTAAACCTTATCCTAAACCTAAACCAAAACATATAACCTAAACTAAAACCAAAACCTATAACCTAAACCCGAACCCATTCTCAATTCCAAAACCTATAACCTAAACCTAAACCTTATCCTAAACCAAAACCAAAACCTATAACCAAAACCAAAACCAAAACCTATAAGGTAAACACGAACCCATTCTCAAATCCCAAAACCTATAACCAAAACCAAAACCAAACCTAAACCAAAACTAAAACCTATAACCTACACCGAACCCATTCTCAAATCCCAAAACCTATAACCTAAACCAAAACCTATAACCTAAACCCGAACCCATTCTCAAATCCAAAAACCTATAACCTAAACCTAAACATATAACCTAAACCTATAACCTATAACCTAAATCATATACTTATAACCCAAACTAAAACCAAAACCTATAACCTAAACCCGAACCCATTCTAAAATTCCAAAACCTATAACCTAAACCGAAACCTTAACCTAAACATAAACCAAAACCTATAACCTATAAGAACTTATAATTAACCTAAACCTATAACCTATAACCTAAATCAAAACATATAACCTAAACTAAAACCAAAACTTATAACCTAAACCCAAACCCATTCTCAAATCCCAAAACCTATAACCTAAACCTAAACCTTAACCTAATCCTATAAACTAAAATCAAATCCCTAAACCTTAACCTATAACCTATAACCTAACATAAACCTATAGTTAGAACCTAAAACTATTCCCAAATCCCAAAACCTATAACTTAAACCTAACCTTTCCTAAACCTATAACATAAACTCAATTCCTAAAGCTAAACCTATACCTAATCCTAATCTCAACTCCCTAACCTAAACCTAAACCTAAAACTAAACTTAAAAACCAAAACTTAAACCCAATCCCGAACATGAACCCAATTTCCTAAACCTAAACCATAGCCCATTCTCAAATCTAAAAACCTATAACCAAAACTTACACCCAATCCTGTACATGAACCCGATTTCCTAAACCTAAACCATAACCCATTCTCAAATTCAAAATCTATAACCTAAACCCGAACCCGTTCTCAAATACAAGAACCTATAATTAACCTAAACCTATAAACTATAACCTAAATCAAAACATATAACCAAAACCAAAACCAAAACCTATAACCTAAACCCAAACCCATTCTCAAATCTCAAAACCTATAACCTAAACCTAAACCTTAACCAAATCCTATAACCTAAAATCAAATCCCTAAACCTTAACCTATAACCTATAACCTAACCTAAACCTATACTTATAACCTAAAACTATTCCCAAATCCCAAAACCTATAACTTAAACCTAACCTTTTCCTAAACCTATAACCTAAACTCAATTCCCTAAAGCTAAACCTACACCTAATCCTAATCTCGACTCCCTAACCTAAACCTAAACCTAAACTTGAAAATCAAAACTTAAACCCAATCCTAAACATGAACCCGATTTCCTAAACCTAAACTATAACCCATTCTCAAATCCAAAAACCTATAACCAAAACTTAAACCCAATCTTGACCTTGAACCCGATTTCCTAAACCTAAACCATAACCCATTCTCAAATCCAAAACCTATAACCTAAACCCGAACCCATTCTCAAATCCAAGAACCTATAATTAACCTAAACTTATAACCTATAACCTAAATCAAAACATATAACCTAAACCAAAACCAAAACCTATAACCTAAACCCAAACCCATTCTCAAATCCCAAAACCTATAACCTACACCTAAACCTTAACCTAATCCTATAACCTAAAATCAAATCCCTAAGCCTTAACTCGTAACCTATAACCTAACCTAAACCTATACATATAACCTAAAACTATTCCCAAATCCCAAAACCTATAACTTAAACCTAACCTTTCCTAAACGTATAACCTAAACTAAATTCCTAAAGCTAAACCTACACCTAATCCTAATCTCGAATCCCTAACTTAAACCTAAACCTAAACTTAAAAACCAAAACTTAAACCCAATCTCGAACCGAACCCGATTTCCTAAACCTAAACCATAACCCATTCTCAAATCCAAAACCTATAACCAAAACTTAAACCCAATCTTGAACATGAACCCAATTTCTAAACCTAAACCATAACCCATTCTCAAATCCAAAACCTATAACCTAAACCCGAACCCATTCTCAAATCCAAGAACCTATAATTAACCTAAACCTATAACCTATAACCTAAATCAAAACATATAACCAAAACCAAAACCAAAACCTATAACCTAAACCCAAACCCATTCTCAAATCTCAAAACTTATAACCTAAACCTAAACCTTAACCTAATCCTATAACCTAAAATCAAATCCCTAAACCTTAACCTATAACCTATAACCTAACCTAAACCTATACTTATAACCTAAAACTATTCCCAAATCCCAAAACCTATAACTTAAACCTAATCTTTTCCTAAACCTATAACCTAAACTCAATTCCTAAAGTTAAACCTACACCTAATCCTAATCTCGACTCCCTAACCTAAACCTAAACCTAAACTTGAAAACCAAAACTTAAACCCAATCCTAAACATGAACCCGATTTCCTAAACCTAAACTATAACCCATTCTCAAATCCAAAACCTATAACCAAAACTTAAACCCAATCTTGACCATGAACCCGATTTCCTAAACCTAAACCATAACCCATTCTCAAATCCAAAACCTATAACCTAAACCCGAACCCATTCTCAAATCCAAGAACCTATAATTAACCTAAACTTATAACCTATAACCTAAATCAAAACATATAACCTAAACCAAAACCAAAACCTATAACCTAAACCCAAACCCATTCTCAAATCCCAAAACCTATAACCTACACCTAAACCTTAACCTAATCCTATAACCTAAAATCAAATCCCTAAGCCTTAACCAGAAACCTATAACCTAACCTAAACCTATACATATAACCTAAAACTATTCCCAAATCCCAAAACCTATAACTTAAACCTAACCTTTCCCTAAACGTATAACCTAAACTAAATTCCCTAAAGCTAAACCTACACCTAATCCTAATCTCGAATCCCTAACTTAAACCTAAACCTAAACTTAAAAACCAAAACTTAAACCCAATCTCGAACCTGAACCCGATTTCCTAAACCTAAACCATAACCCATTCTCAAATCCAAAAACCTATAACCAAAACTTAAACCCAATCTTGAACATGAACCCATTTCTAAACCTAAACCATAACCCATTCTCAAATCCAAAACCTATAACCTAAACCCGAACCCATTCTCAAATCCAAGAACCTATAATTAACCTAAACCTATAACCTATAACCTAAATCAAAACATATAACCTAAACCAAAACCAAAACCTATAACCTAAACCCAAACCCATTCTCAAATCCCAAAACCTATAACCTAAACCTAAACCTTAACCTAATCCTATAACCTAAAATCAAATTCCTAAACCTTAACCTATAACCTATAACCTAACCTAAACCTATACTTATAACCTAAAACTATTTCCAAATCCCAAAACCTATAACCTAAACTCAATTCCCTAAAGCTAAACCTACACCTAATCCTAACCTCAACTCCCTAACCTAAACCTAAACCTAAACTTGAAAACCCAATCCCGAACTTGAACCCGATTTCCTAAACCTAAACCCTAACCTATTCTCAATTCCCTAAACCTAAACCTAACCTAAACCTAAACCTCAACCTAAACCTAAAACCTAAACCTAAGCCTAATACCTAAATGTACTCTCAAATTCTTAAACCTAAACCTACACCTAATCCTAATCTCAACTCCCTAACCTAAACCTAAACCTAAACTTGAAAACCCAAACCTAAACCTATACCTTAACCCATTCTCAATTCCCTAAACCTATAACTTATAACCTAAACCTAAACCTTAACCTAAACCTAAACCTATAACCTTAACCTAAACCAAAACCTATGACCTAAAACCTAAATGTATTCTCAAATCTCTAAACATAAACCTACACCTAATCTCAACTCCCTAACGTAAACCTAAACCTAAACTTGAAAACCCATACCTAAACCCGATCTTGAACCCGAACCCGATTTCCTAAACCTAAACCTTAACCTATTCTCAATTTCCTAAACCTTAACCTATAACCTAACCTAAACCTAAACCTAAACCTAAACCTAAGCCTAAAACCTAAACCTATGACCTAAAACCTAAATGTATTCTCAAATCCTTAAACCTAAACCTACACCTAATCCTAATCTCAACTCCCTAACCTAAATTTGAACTTAAACTTGAAAACCCAAACCTAAACCCGGTCCCGAACCCGAACCCGATTTCCTAAACCTAAACCTTAACCTATTCTCAATTCCCTAAACCTATAGCTTATAACCTAAATCTAAACCTTAACCTTAACTTAAACTTAAACTCGAACCTATAACCTATAACCTAAATATATTCTCAAATCCCTAAACCTACACTTACACCTAATCTTAATCTTAACTCCTTAACCTAAACCTAAACCTAAACTTGAAAACCCAAACCTAAACCCGATCCCGAACCCGAACCCGATTTCTTAAACCTAAACCTTAACCTATTCTCAAATCTCTAAACCTAAACTTAATCCTAATCTAAACTCCCCAACCTAAACCTAAACGTAAGCCTTAACTTGAAAACCCAAGCCTAAACCCAATCCTGAACCCGCACCTGAATTCTTAAACCTAAACCTTAACCTATTCCCAAATCCTTAAACCTACACCTACACCTAATCCTAATCTTAACTCCCTAACCTAAACCTAAACCTAAACTTGAAAACCCAAACTTGAACCCGATCCTGAACCCGAACCCGATTTCCTAAACCTAAACCTATTCTCAATTCCCTAAACCTATAGCTTATAACCTAACCTAAACCTAAACTTATTTATATGTATTATGCGTGGATGAATGTAATGTGAATAAGATTGTTTGTGTTTGGATGGATGTAGTTTATGTTTGGATGGATTTACGTAGTTTGGGTTTAGATGGATGTGAATGTGAATGTGAATGTGATGAAATATTTTGTATAACAGGCGTATATCAGGAAGATTGTGTGTTTGGATGGATTTACGTAGTTTGGGCTTAGATGGATATGAATGTGATGAAATATATTGTATAACAGGTGTATATCAGGAAGAATGTGTGTTTGGATGGCTTTACGTAGTTTGGGTTTAGATGGATGTGAATGTGAATGTGATGAAATATATTGTATAACAGGTGTATATCAGGAAGATTGTGTGTTTAGATGGATTGATGGATTTGAATGTGAATGTGATGAAATATATTGTATAACAGGTGTATATCAGGAAGATTGTGTGTTTAGATGGATTGATGGATTTGAATGTGAATGTGATGAAATATATTGTATAACAGGTGTATATTAGGAAGATTGTGTGTTTGGATGGATTTACGTAGTTTAGGTAATGAATGTGAATGTGATGAAATATATTGTATAACAGGTGTATATCAGGAAGAAGACTAGGTCAAATTTGGTCCTTCAGGGGTCATAAGAGACGGCCTATAGCAGTCCTTTAAAAGGACGGTCCGTGACTGTCCTTTTAAAGGACGGTCCATGACCATCCTTTTAAAGGGCGGTCTATAGCCATCCTTTGAAGGCTCAAACGAGACGGTCTATAACAGTCCTTTTAAAGGACGGTCCATGAACGTCCATTTAAAGGACGGTCCATCGCCGTCCTTTGAAGGCCCATAAGAGACGGTTCATGACAGTCTTTTTTAAGGACGGTCCATGGCCGTCCTCTTTGGGCTCATAAGAGACGGTCTATGACAGTCCATTTTAAGGACGGTCCATAACCGTCTTTTTTTCGTCAATAAGAATAACAGTTTTTAACCATCCTTTAAGTAATAGGACACGTCAAAATTTGACTGCCTATGTGACGGTCCATGACCGTCCTTTTTAGTCATTTGAGACGGTTTTGGACCGTCCTTTTTTCACTGTTTTGGCGTAGTGAGAGGACCCGATTGGCCAATCTTAGTGGCTTTATTGAGGATAAGTGTCTCCAATATCGGGATCTAAGTCCCGGGGGGGGGGGGGGCATAACGCACCCTTCTCAAAACTTTCCAACAATATCAATACTTAGGCCATCACAAGGCCTCAACACAATCATCTCACTAAACTAGCCATAAGGTGGCCACCATATAAAACATTTGCCTATGAAATATGTCATTTATGAAAGCTCACACAATCAAGTGTATAATCACAATGACATGTACATACCCCAACTCATTTGGACTTTCATCTAGGCACAAGGACCAACACGAGGGCACCTAATAACCATACGAACTAACACGAGATCCCAAATATAGTACATCGATGCTTCTCATCCAATCATATGGACCATCACGATGGCCCAAGTCAAAACAATATCCAAAATCCGTCAATTCCTTTGCATCATGTCCAGGCATATGGAATAACACAAGGACTCTAATTTCATGATGTGTTCAAGCATGCATATAAAATGGATTACCTATTAATCAACTATATATATCAAACTATGAAAGGCAAAATAGATCAACTTGCCAAGTTATGACACATGGATGCTAAATGGTAAACCCCCGGGTCATAATCCATTATCCATTGGAGATGTCTATGTGCATCCTGTTGAGTGTGAAATGTAGTATATTTCCTCCAATTTATAACTTAGTTTTATAAACATGATAGTGCTTAATCGATCTAATTATGCATGTTTTCATGTGCAAGGTGATTTCGAGAGCTTAAGGTGAAATTGATGTCAAAAGGAAGATTTATGCTCAAAAGATTACTAAATAAAGATTTGTAGATTTAGAAATCATTAATGAAGAATTCACATACCAAAGATCCAAGGAAACCAATTGAGGAATGAAGATAATCGAAGATTTAAAGTGAAGAAAAATAAAATGAATCCTAAAAATTGTTCTTCAAAAACATATTCCTGAAAATTGTTCTGAAAACACATTCTAAAACTCTGAGTCTAAAAAATGAAAGTTCTGGAAGTCTATTTTAGAAAACTATGTAGAGTGCATAAATTTGAGGAGGGTTCTAGATTTTTCCAACTTGGTGCAAAAGTTGGAGTTCCATAACTATAAATAGGACTCCCCATGATACTCTAAAGCATCTTCTAGGGTTTATAATGGTCTTAATGAACATAGTATAAGGGTGGAACAGTCGCCAAAGAGTTTTTTCTTCTTACCTAATTTATATTTTATGCTTTGTTTAAGAAATTTGGTTTCAATCATGCCAATGGTTGGCTAAACCTCTTAGTTAAGGCTAAGAGGTGAAACTTGTAGTGGGTATGGATGATTATCTTGCTTTAATTCTTGTTCGTATTGGACTTCATTGACTTCTATTTTGACATTAAAGGAATATTTTCACTTTTTTATGATTTATTGTGACTCAAATTATAATAGATGTTGTGATAGCTTTGGATATCTTCTCTCCCTATTTTGAGATTGTGAGATTAGTAAATCCTGTTGTTCACCATCGTCTCCTACACATGGTAGGGTGATGGAATCCATTCCAATCATCACAATTCTGCTCCATTGAGAATTGGGTGATTGAAAAGTTTGATTTGATTTAAATTGCTTTATCTTCCAATTTGATAGGATAGGTGTAACGTCCTGGATTTTCACTATTTTAGAGTTATCAAAAATCCTTAAATTTTCTTTTAATAATTAGTCACGTCATCACTTACGGACCATTGACACTCGAGGTGAGCTTACACATGGTTGGTATCGATAAAGAACAATATAGATAAGATCGATCAACCGTAGAAAACCAATAAACCTAACCAATCACTTAAACATCAAGTTTATCCCCATGATATGTTCACATAGGGCCCAAATCTAATCAACCTATCACTGATTAAAAAACAGCCCCTGGACCATAGTATGTGCACCATACTCAACTTAGAGATGAAACAGATACATTTAGGGAGACCTAGGGGGTCTCACGGAGCGAAAGCACAAATCCCATGGGGGTGGCCACCACCAAATCGGTGGCTCACCGCCAAATTGGCACCACTACCACGATGGCGGCCGCCACAGTCGGCCCAACCATGTGGGTCCCTCCACGTGGGGGGGGGGGGGGGGGTTGGGGTCCCCCTATACATGACCATACACCCCTTTAAACCCCTTTTTACCCATTTCCAACTCATTTTCACTCCCCCAAAACCCTCTTAAACCCTCATTCACTCTCAGATTTACTTGAAGATGAGTTAGATAAGGCCCAGAAATTAATTAATAGACCAAATCAACCTCGTTACTCTTTTAGCCTAAAACCGACGGTTTAGAGCAATCATGACTGAATCTCCACTTTTACTAATGATAAATAGGCTACACTATGAACATAGTTAATCCAAACCCTAATCAGTGCCCACGAGAAATCTCAATACTTAATTCATTACATAAATGCCCCGATTTTCTGAACAAGCTCTAGACCGCTTATTAGTGATCCACTAGTTCCAAAATTATAGAATAGTGTCCGTCATACTAGGCTCGACGTCCATCGTTTGAGTTGGACCTGGGTAGTGTCAAGAATGGCTCAACTTGGGGCTAAAGCTAAGTCCTTGCAACACGCAAATCCCCTAGGCTGAAATATGAAACTTAAGTGAATTAGACCTTTCGCTATTTCGTGAAGTTGTGGCTTTCCAACCATTAGATCATAATCAAACTCAAGACATGAGTTATTGATATTTCTCTACTCATATTTATATAGTCATGGCCGCGATCGACCATCGGTGACCGTTAAATAAACTTATAATCATATTTGTTGATTGGTGCATTCAAATGACGGGTCGATTGTGTTTATGCATAGATCATCACTAGGGCCAACTATCCTACGGTGGGTGTCCACCCCTAGCCCCGTAATTAACCCCAAAGAGTAGAAACACAATCCCCTAGGGCTAGTATAGTAAAAACCCAACTCTTAAGGCCATTTGCACCAAATTCAGTGCTATAAATAAATCATTTGGGGGCCTCATTTACTCCCATACGAATTTGCAAAGCCAATGAGTGAAAGAGGAAGATAAGAAGAGAGGAATGAGAGAGATGGTCAGGCCCGATGCCGGATCACACCATCCAATCCCCATGCTCACCAGATTCATGCAAGACCTCATCTCTACTCCTGATCTCATGTCATCCGTGAATGAAATCCGAAGATTTTGGGTTAGATTCTCTACTCACTTGCTAGGTAAGAGATTTTCCTACATGTCTTTCCATCTATTTCTTTCATTTTGAGCCATTAGGGTTAGAAACCCCATTTTGTTTCCGTCGATTCTCACAAACCATAATATTTTGATAGAGTATGTTATGGCTTTAAGTAATAATTATCAATTAAAGCAGTTTATACTCTTGAGGGAGTCGTAATCGGGCCCTAATCCATTATGGTTTAGATTGTACACCGATTACGAGTCCCGATTTAACGAACCAAGTGATGGATCAACCAAATTGATTTATTTAAGCCATAATTCATTATTTAATATTTAATTTGGACTAAGTCTGTGTCATTAACAATAGTCATATACTTTAATTTAGGTTTTGAGCATTTTCCCCAATATTCCCGACGCTAGGGCCACATCTGAGTCCAGGATTTTGACTCAATGGTGAAGATCTACCCCCAAACTTCTACTTAGCATTTTAGAATTATTAAATACATTTATTTAATTTTTTTTTTGATGACATGCTCAATGAAATGCTTGGATGACATGAAACTCTTAATATTATAAAAATTATTGAATGTTGAAGCTTAGAAATGCTAGGATGACTGAATTATGTTGTTGCGGTGCATTGAGCTTCACAAATTATGTAAATATGTAGATAGCTCACTTTAGGGAGGCTATCATAGGCTTATACGGTCGACCGGAGTTGAACGTGGATGATCAATAGTAGTTTGATCTACATGGGATGCTTTGCATCCAATGTCAGTTTGCCCGAGGTCCTCTGCAGTCGTTCGCATCAGTCTAATGCAAGCTCTATCATTCTTGTGCTTAGTGATTGTATAACATTCAATAGAATCCGGGATACCACCGTTATCATTGATTTACTCTACTCATAACCATTATTGATACGAATCCAAGACTCATGAGCCGAGCATGGTGATATAGGACTCCGTGTCCGAGCTGTCGGCATACGCTGGGATGACGAGTCTCCCCGTAGTGACCAGTGAGCAATTAAGACCTGGGAGCCGGGCATGGTGGTATGGGACACTATGTTCGTGCCGCCGACCTACGTTAGGGTGACAAGCCTCCCCGTAGTGACCATCGAGCATGAATAGAGGTGATAGGTCCTTGTTCGAATGATCCTCATCAAATTACCCGGTCGATGGTTCCGTGCCAGAGTACAATTCAAACGACCCGGGCATGAGTGGAATTGGGTGACGAGTCATTTCCTTATGTATTTTTTGTTTTATGTGACAAGCTCGCACCTTAAAACTGAGTGATCATACTCGGTTTGAGTGACGACCCATACTGGGTTGATCCTCATACATTTAGGTATTATACTATACTTTTGGAATAGTTGATTTGTGAGATAAATGGATGATACCTAAAGTTGGATCATGGGACATTAGTAAGAAGTCGTTACATGCTGCAACGAGCTACGTGATCCAGATAAAGACTCATGATATAACGTTGGTATCCTAGCTTCGCCAATATATTGGATGAATTAAACTTAATAATTACATAGCCAACATGATCATGCACCGCATTGCATTAGTTAGAATATGGCAGAACAGGCATTGAAGTCACACATTTGAGGGAGTGTTGTCATTTGTGAACTAAGTGGTCGGAGTCGTGTGTGAGGGAGTGTTGTTTAGAAAGGGCTTGCATCATGTCATATCTTCATTTGCATATTTTACAAGAGCATTTAAGAAATGTTTGATTTCTTATTTTATCATTACCTACGCTGATTGTGTTAGTAACATGTGTAATTATTTAATAATTCTGTATTAAAGATAACATGCTTGAGTGTATAATATGTATCAATATGTAATTGTTGTGAACCTGCTAATCACTAAAATGTCCCAAGTAGCAATCTTGGGGATATTTCTTCACTATGTTACCGTTTAACATCTTCTATTTGACATATGCAGGTAACTCAACAATAAGACCATTCGGTGGTACGCTCAGGATACCCAGTAGATCTTTAGGTTCTTCCTGCTTGGTAGTTGTTCTTTTGTTCCTATTAGAATTATTGTGGCTTGTATAATTCCATTTTGGGTGATCATCACTATTGAAATTGTATCTTTAATTCTTAGCCCCATATTTCTGAATCTATTGTCGTCTCTACCTCACTCTGGATCCGTTAATTCGAATTGTGCTACTTTGATTATCTGTGTATGAAATGAATTTGAATCTGAATAAGGACACACATGCGTTTTCATTTGATTAACACCTGGGAACTTGGGATCGGAGTCTATGTACTCGGGTGCCGATTTTTGGGGTGTTACAAGTTGGTATCAAAGTGGAGTATTGAGATAACCAGGACCTTGGGAATGCGGACTATACAAACCACAATAACTAGGGTTGAGACACTTATGATTAAAGGTTGGTCTTGTAGGGGATCTTCCGAATTTTAGGAGTATCCGTTAGTGTAGAAAATCTAATAAATTAGAGATTATGAACCCTAAGACCATACTCCCTGGTTCGTTATGGTTTGAAACTTAAAACTTATAACTTGGAATCTATGATTTAACTTCCTATTGTGTCGATAGTTTGGAATTTGAACTTATAAGTGATAAATAATAGGATCAAATCTCTGATTTTGTAATGTTTTTGAACTTTAACTGAGAAATTAGAAACTTAGGACTTCCCTGGTTGTTTGGCACCATGAAGTAACTAGGAGTTTCAAATCCCCTAAAAGAGGAGGTTTGAAATCATCAGTGAGAGATTGGATTACATCTAAATTGTTTCCAAGACTTGCATGTATAATATGTGTGTCGCTAAACTATTAAACCATTGGGCACATGACCCACTAATAATATCCTAAAACAACTAGATTTTCAATTGCATCACTATAATTACTTTAATATAATGATCAGTGCCATCCAAACATTATCCATGTAAATCAATGGCTAAAAGTAGTTTGTTAGTCACTCAGACATTATCTTGTGCTTATGGCCGCTCTAATACTTGGAATTTCATCATTTTTTAGTATAGTAGATATTTCAATTGGCTTATTACAACTATTACATCAAACATTACATATGTTCACTAATTAGAGATATTAAAGTTGATTTAGTAATTAAATTCAAACCCTTTTAAATATACCATGTATAACTACTTTTGGATTAACGTTGATTCCAAATCAATGGTTTCATACACAATAAGAGAATTTAAAATCCATGAGGTTCCAAATCCACGCTCCTAAACGATCTCTTAAGAAAATGGAAGGCCTAAAAAATAAAGAAATGGAATGGGATAATGAGGTCGATCACCATCTTCCATAAGGAGACAACTACTCTAAATCCACAGAGCTTCTCTGGACTCCTCACAGAGATACCTCGAATCCACATGGAAAAATAAGAAAATTGAAATAAATTCCCGAAAATTTGAAATCCCAATGGTAGATAATAAAAATGAATTTACAACCCTTTAAATAGTCATACCAAACCTTGTAAGAAGTTTTAAAATCAAACTCCAACTCAAACTCCCTAGAATTCTTAACTTAATATAATTAGTAAATTTGTTATTTATAGTGTCCTATTTGGCTTAACCACTTTATTCTTCAAATCTTTCTAAGTACTTTCATATTAGACATAAATCCTAAAGCTCAAAGGATAAAAAACTATAATTAAACTAAAATTTACTATAAATAGTAAAAAATATAAATAAAATGGACTTTTGACTATTAAACTTATGAAATTTCATAAAATAACTAGGTTATTTGGATAGGGTTTCTCCTACCCCAAATTCATATATGGCACATCGAGTAACTCATTCTGGATTGAGAGATACACTTGTTTCAAATATCAAGTGACAGAACCATCAGGACCACTAGAGGACCGCGGCGGCACACCGCTGCCAGTACCAGAAGGTGGCGGTGCCACCATCTAGTCGACGACGCGCCACCAGCTACCCTAACGTGCTAGATTTTCTGTGATTTTCTACCTTTTCATACCAATTTAAGTCATATCTCCCTCAATATAACTCTGATTGGGGTGATTCAAAAGAAAAATTGAAGATAATAAGTCCAGTTTCATATAAAAATAAAATAAAAATGTTAATATAGTTAAATTTAGGATAATTTGACAACTATCCAAAAATCATTAGGCAATGGTTACTTCTATAAATTTAATAATTTATCTACCACTCCAAATAAGATGAAATTTTGTATGATGGTTTTAAACTTAATGATAAATCATCATAAAAATTTTAAAAATAATTCAATTACTAAAGGTATGAGAACATTACAAGAATTAGGGACATTTTAGTATCTTACAGAAAATCATTAGTTTCGAATAACTTATGTTACTAAATTTTTTTATAATTTTTATGGAACTTGAAATAGATTGAAATTTTGTATGAAAATGGTCAACTTAATGATGAATTCCCATAAAAATTATAAAAATTATCCAGTAATTAAAAGTAATAAATACATTATGAATAAATTATGTATTGAAATAAAAAGTTTCTACAACTAAAAGTTGCCGATGAACCAGATGTATCTCTTTCATCATAGCGTTTTAGGATTCGAAGTCTAATTAGGAATTACTTTCAAGGGTCCTAGGAATAATCTTGGGTGATTAAATTATATTCTTATTTTAGTATATTTTACTATTTCAAATAATTTATAACTTAGATGAAATAGACTTCTAAAGTAGGGTTTCGTTTCATTGCTTAAGACTCTGTGAGTTTGTATTTGAAGTAGACTTTACTAAAATATTTTTTGTTCTTATTCTCTTATGGATTCAAAGTTCATACCACTTTGAGGAGATAATGGTCTTCCATTTTCCTTTTTTGTGGCATTCCTTGCATCACCATCACTCAAAACCTCTAGAATACCTTAAAACTTTCGATTATTCATTCCCTATTAAATTTTATGAAACCAAAGTGTGATTTGCCCATAAACCACTAACCATATGATCAAAATGGTGACATATAGATACAATTTTAGGATATTGAAAACCCTTCTAGTATAGTCTTTTAACTATGAGCACCATGGAAGAATTTATTATCCACCAAGTTAAACATAGGTTTAACAAGAACTCTCGTTGAACAAAACCCGAAGGACAACCTTATAAACATGAGGCTTGAACTTCCTAATGAATTATAATACTCCTTAAATACTTAGGATGATCAGATTTCGGAATTACAAAACCATATCCCTACGAGGCATTCGCGACTTTACCCAATTCTCAATCCTGAGCGATTACCAATGGACTCACTGCTTTGGACGAGCAGAAGACCAGGATCCATCAGGATTAGAAAGGGATACAATGAGTTGTCTGCCCTGATCAGGCTAACAATCGACGTATCAGATCAAAGCCTACCACAACTGTTTTTCATATTAGCCCAATCATGAAGAGTAGAATATACCACCTCAGGTAAACTTTTTCATCAAACACTTAGTACGATAATGATGATTTTGACATTTGTTTGCAAACCTCAAAGGTGGAAGCTTTTAAGGGGGGTAGACCACAATGAGCTAGGGTAGTGTAGTTAGTATATACCCTAACACGTATATAAACCTGAAACCAACAAAACTAAGCAAATAAATTAATAATATCTTTACTTATTACCCTTAGGCAATTTTGGGGACGAAATTGTTTTTAAGGGGGGTAGATTGTAACGTCCTGGATTTTCACTATTTTGGATTTGTCAAAAATCCTTAAATTTTCTTTTAGTAATTAGGCACGCCATCACTTACTGACCATTGACGCTCGAGGTGAGCTCACACATGCCTAGTATTGATAAAGAACCGTATAAATGAAATCGATTGACTGTAAAAAACCATAGAACCCAACCGATCACTTAAACATCAAGTTTATCCCCATGATATGTTCACATAGGGCCCAAATCTAACCGACTTATCACTAATTAAAAAATAGCCCCTAGACCGCACTACATGCACCATACTCAACTTAAAGATGGAACAGATACATTTAGGGGGGACCCATGGGGTCCCACGGAGCGAAAACATAAACCCCAAGGGTGTGGCCACCGCCAAATCGGCGGCGCACCACTAAAGGCTTTGGAGTAGCGCGGCAGCACCGCCACGATGGCGGAGTGCCGCAGCCGACCCAACCATGTGGGTGCCTCTCACGTGGGGTGGTCCTCTCTACATGACCTTACACCCCTTTGTACCCATTTTCAACTCATTTTAACTCCCCCAAAACCCTCATTCACTCCCGTATCTACCCAAAGCCGAGTTAGATAAGGCCCGAATTTTGACTAGTAGACCAAATCAACCGCGTTACTCTTTTTGCCTAAAACTAATGTTTTAGAGTAATCACGACCAAATCTCCAGTTTCAGTAATTATAAATAGGCCACACTATGAACATAGTCAATCCAAACCTTAATCATTGCCCACGAGAAATCTTAATACCTAATTTATTCCAGAAATGCCCCAATTTTCTAAACAAGCTCTAGACCGCTTGTTAGTGGGCCACTAGTTCCAAAACTATAGAATAATCTTCATCATACTGGGATCGATGTCCATCGCAGGAGTCGGACCTGGGTAGTGTCCAGAACCGCTCAACTTGGGACTGAAGCTAAGTGCATGTAACGGGCGAATCCCTAGGTCGAAATCTAAAACTTAAGTGAATTAGACCTTTCACTCTTTTGTGAAGTTGTGGCTTTCGGACCATTAGATCACAACCAAACTTGAGGCATGAGTTAATGATATTTTTCTTCTCATATCTATATAGCTGCAGCCTCGATCGACCATAGGTGACCGTTTAACAGACTTTTAATTATATCCGTTGATTGGTGCATCCAAATGGCAGGCTGATTGTGTTTATGCATAGATCATCACTAGGGCCAACTATCCTATGGTGGGTGTCGACCCCTACGCCCCTTAATGGGCCCCAAAGAGTAGAAACACAATCCCCTAAGGCTAGTTAGTAAAAATGCAACTCTTAAGGCCATTTACACCAAATTTGGTGCTATAAGTAGGTCATTTGGGGGCCACATTTGTTCCCATACGAATTTGCAAAGCCAAAGAGAGAAACAGGAGGAGAAGAAGAGAGGAATCAAAGAGATGGTCGGGCCCGGTGCTGGATCACACCTTCCAATCCCCGTGCTTGCTGAATTCGTGCAAGACCTCATCTCTATTCCTAATCTCATGTCTTCCACGAATGAAATCTAAAGAATTTGGGTTGGATTCTCCACTCACTTGCTAGGTAAAAGATTTCCCTACATGTCTTTCCATCTCTTTTTTTCATTTCTTTCATTTTAAGCCACCAGGGTTAAAAACCCCATTTTATTTCCTTTGATTCTCACAAACCCCAATATTAGGATTGAGTATGTTAGGGCTTTATGTCATAATTATCAATTAATGCGGTCCATACTATTAAGGGAGTCATAATCGAGCCCTATTCCATTACGGTTTCGATTGTACGCCGATTATGAGTCCCGATTTGACGAACCAAGTGATGGATCAACCAGATTGATTTAATTAAGTCATAATTCTTATTTAATATTTAATTAGGACTAAATTTGTGTCATTAATGATAGTCTTATACTTTAATTTAGTTTTGAAGAATTTTCCCCAATATTCCCGACGCTAGGGCTACATCTGAGTCAAGGATTTTGACTCAAAAGTGAAGATCTACCCCCTAGCTTCTACTTGACATTTTAGAATTATTAAATACATTTATTTTTTTTATTGATGACATGCTCGATGAAATGCTTGGTTGACATGAAACTCTTAATATTATAAAAATTCTTAAATGTTGAATGCTTAGAAATGCTAGAATGACTGAATTGTGTTGTTGCGGTGGATCGAGCTTTGCAAATTATGTAAATATGCAGATAACTCGCTTTAGGGAGGCTATCCTAGGCTTATACGGTCGATCGAAGTTGAACGCGGTCGATCGGCAATAGTTAGAGCTACGCAGGATGCTTTACATCTAATGTCGATTTGCCTAAGCTCCTCCATAGTCGTTCGCATAGTCTAATGCAAGTTCGATCATTCTTGTGGTTGGTGATTGTATAACATTCAATAGAATCTGGGATACCACTGTTACCATTAATTTAGTCTACTCATAACCATTATTAATATGATCTCAAGACTCATGAGTCGGGCATGTTGGTATAGGACACCGTGTCCGAGTTATCGGCCGACGCTGGGGTGACAAGTCTCCCCGTAGTAACTAGTGAGCAATTAAGACTCGGGAGCTGGGCATGGTGGTATGAAAAAATATGTCTGTATCATCAGCCTACGCTAGGGTGACGAGTCTCCTCGTAGTGACCATTAACACTAATGGAGGTGATAGGTCCTTGTTCGAACAACCCCCATCAAATTACCAGGCTGATGGTTCTGTGCCAGAGTACCGTTCAAACAACTCGGGCATTAATGAAATTGGGTGACAACCCCTTTCCTTATGTATTTTTGGTTTTATGTGACAAGCCCCCACCTCGAAACTGAGTGATCATATTCGGTTTGGGTGACGACCCATGCCGGGTTGATCATCATACATTTAGGTATTATGCCGTACCTTTAGAATTATTAATTTATGAGATAAACGAATGATACCTAAAGTTGGATCAAGGGATACTGGTAAGGAGTCGCTACATGCTGCAACAAGCCACATGATCCAGATAAGGACTCGTGATATAACATCGGTACCTAACTTTGCCAATATGCTAGATCATTTAAACTTAATAATTACTCTACTAACATGATCATGCACCGCATTGCATTAGTTAGAATATGGCGGAACGGGTGTTGAAGTTGCACGTTTGAGGGAGTGTTGTCATTTGCGAACCAGGTGGCTGAAGTCACGTGTGAGGGAGTGTTGTTTGAAAAGGGCATGCATCATGTCATATCTTCATATGCATATTTAACAAGAGTATATAGGAAATGTTTGATTTCTTGTTTTATCATTACTTACACTTAGTGTGTTGGTAACATGTGTAACTTGTTTAATAATTGTGCGGTAAAGATAAATGCTTGAGTGTATAATATGTATCAATATGTAATTGTTGTAAACTTGCTAATCACTAAAATGTCCCAAGTAACAATCTTGGGGATATTTCTTCACTATGTTGGCATTTGACGCCTTTTATTCGACATATGCAGATAACTCAACCAAAGGACCCTTCGGTGCCACTATCGGGGTGCTTAGTAGATCTCTAGATTCTTCCCACTTTGTAGTTGCTCTTCTATTCATATTACAATTATTATGGCTTGTATAATCCTATTTTGGGCGATCATCACAATTGAATTTGTATCGTTAATTCTTAGTCCCATATTTTTTAATCTATTATTGTCTCTACCTCGCTTTGGATCTACTAATTCAAATTACGCTACTTTGATTATCTGTGTGTGAAATGAATTTGAATTTGAATAAGGACACGCGCGTTTTCATTTGGTTAACACTTAGGAACTCGGGATCGGAGTCTATGTACTTGAGTGCTAATTTTTGGGGCGTTAGAATAGGAGTCTAGTTCCAATCGTGTTCCTTGAATCAAGGTAGTATCTTGATTGCTACAAGTGGATCCTTAGCACCCTAGTTCCCACATTTAAATTAAAGGAATATTTTCAGTTTTCGATGATTTATTGTGACTCAAATTATAATAGATGCAGTGATAGCTTTAGATATCTTCTTTTCCTATTCTGAGATTGTAAGATTGGTAAATCTTGTTATTCACCTCGTCTCCTGCACATGGTAGGGTGATGGAATCCCTTTCAATCGTCACAATTATCCTCCAATGAGAATTAGGTCATTGAATAGTTTAGATTTGATTTAAATTACTTTATCTTCCAATTGGATAGGATAGGACTCTAATTCCAGTCATGTTCCTTAAATCAAGTAAGGTAGCATCTTGATAGCTACAAGTGGATCCTTGGCACCCTAGTTCCCACCTTTAAATTCATAAGTTTTAATCAACATTATTCACCATTACTCTCAATTATTCATGTTTCAAATTAGATATTTTTCTAATTATAGTTCTAGTTATTTTCAGAATACGTACAAGTTTAGTCCCTATGGATTCGACCTTGATCTTACCTAGTTTTTACTACATCGCGACCCTACACTTGGGGTTATGAACAAGTTTTTGGCGCTGTTGCCGGGGACTACGACTACATTTTTCTGGAATTAATTGCTATTAGAATTGGGTTAAGAGTAGGATTTATTTTTCTACTATGTTTTTAGGTTATTATTTTTTCAGAAATTATTTTTAGAAAGTAACATGATTTTTTATTTTGTAGGATCCTAACATAGCAACTTTGATTCGGTAATTTTATTCCAACCCTCTCTCTTATCTTTTTATTATTATTATTTTTAGATCTCTTATTTGTTTTATTTTTTCTACTTTTCTTTTTAGGTTTAATTGTTTAGTTACTTGAGGGCTGAGATTGTTTCATGCCCAAGTGGATTCGTGACAACACCCTCCATCTTTTGAGTGAAGGAGGATTAGTTGAAGGGTTACCTATCCATCATAGGATTAAACACCACTTGAGATCCTCTCAGTTATTTGAAATGATGGCTGCAAATCAACCTCAACCTCAACCTCAACCACCAGTTAAGGAAGTTTAAGATGAAAATGAGGTGCATAATTCACCCCAACCCCGTACTCTACGAGATTATTTTCAACTGGTGGAGGTGAGTACACCTTCTGGCATGATGTTTCCATTGAATGCAGGAACTGTAGATATTAAATCAGGGGTAATTCAACTCTTCCTTAAGTTTCATGGACTGAAATCCGAAAATCCATACTTACATATGAAAGAGTTCGATGAGATAATATCTACATTACACTTCCCAAACGTGTCTAAGGACACATTTAGACTGAAATTGTTTCCTATCTCTCTGAAAGAAACGGCTAAGTCATTGTTACATTCCTTAAGACCAAGGTCCATTGATACATCGGTTGAGATGATAAGGGAGTTCCTTAAAAAATTCTCCCCCTATCATAAAACAAATACCTTAAGGAAATCAACCATGAATTTTACGTAAAAAGGGGATGAGACATTCTTCTAATATTGGAAGCAATTTGAGGATCTCATAAATTCATGTCCATAACATGGCTACAAAATATGGCGTATAACAAGATTTTTCTATGAGGGATTGACCTCACCCATGCACCAATTTGTGGAGATGATGTATAATGGGGAATTCATGAACAAGGAAGCCAATGATGCATGTGATTATTTTGATAAACTTGCTAAAAACGCGCAATCATGAGATACCTCCTCAGGAACTATCACTTCTAAGACTAGTCAATAAAAGGGAAGGGGAGGGATTTATGTTTTAAATGAGGAAGATGATATAAATGTAAGAATGACCAAACTCACAAGAAAAGTCGAGGCCATGGAACTTAAGAAGGTAGAACCCGAAAAGGCTGTGGAAGTTGTTTATGGTATTTGTGCTTGTAGTATACATACAATTGAAAATTGCCCAACAATTCTTACTTTTCAAGAGATATTGGATAAGCAATCAAATGCCGTAAATAATTACGAAAGACCTTTCAGAGGACCCACCTCAAATACATACAACTCCAGCTGGAGGAACCACCCAAAATTCAGTTGGAGGAATGGACAAACGGTTAACCCATAAGAGGCCCTTACATAATTCTTAAATCAAAAGAAGCTTTAAGAGGATATGGCTCAAAAGTTCATGCAAAACCAAGGGCTATTCAACCAAAATATGGTGCAAGCATTCCAAGATCTCAAAACAACAATGGGAATGTTTTGTAACACCTTGAACTTTCCAATACCCAAGTATTGAAAGTTCTCAAGTGTCACAATGGAATTTAACGTAATAGGTACATGTGTATAATACCAATCTAACCATCCTAACCTTACATATACTCCCTGACGCGAATCTAACCATTGGGAATGATCTTTATTCATAGACCAAACCATCTGACCATTGATTTCAAAATAGGATCAGCTTACAACCAAGTATTTCTTTTGACCATCATGACCAATCCTCTAGCTAACTATTCACTGATAGTTAAAGTTATTTGACGGGCCATCTGAGTTTCGAGTTAACCCCCATATCACACCGAAACACCCTTAGGACCCTTTGACCAGTGACATTCAAATTAAGAATGATTCGACCATCAGATTTGTGGATATACATAATTGGACCCCCTAATCAAGTTGTATGGGCCACCAAAGCTTGGATCAACCTCATCTAGGGCCAGATGGACCTAATTAGGCCATTAGAAAATTCGATGGCCAGATTTCCCACAGGCATCACTGTGAGGCCCATCTTAACCACACAGGTGCACCAAAGGGCGTGCATTGGCTTTGCACCAGACAACAGACCTGGTCAAAGCCCCTTGACCCGTTAAAATAGGAAGGAAAACTTTCCTTCTTTCAAATCCATCTCCCGCTGCGTCTGGAAGAACAAACATTGTCTCTGGGACGTGTTGTGGCCCACCTTGACAGTCCATCAACTCTAGACCGTCCATCACGTGCGGACCGCACCTCCGACCAAGGCCTAGTGAGCGGTAGAGCAGGACGCACTCCATGATCAACCGTGGGGGCCGCTAGAACACGTATCAGCTCCAAGTTTGAAACCGTTAGCCGAAATCTACCTATCAACCTGATGGATGAAATAGATCTTTCAGAAGGGTAGTAGGAATGGGCCCCCAAGTCCCAACAAGAAAATGACTAAAAACCGCCGCACTTGTTCCTCCTTTTTCTTTGCACATGGCGCCAGAAACCAAATCTAATTCAAACTCTCTGCATAGGAAATCCAAAGGGGGCCTACTTGGGCTAATCGGAACCATCCACCCCTAGGAGAAAAGAAGTCCGACCACACCCACATTAGTAGAAGAAAAATGAGGGAAAAGATCGCATTTGCCGACTTTCACATAGATAAATTGCAAGACGCAGTAGCTACGTTAAAACAAGGCCACCTTTCGATCGGCTGGATGGACGCTCTTGCACCCAAAATGAGATCCCGACCTTCCATCTGTAGGCCCTCTTAAAACCAACCAAACTCCTTGAAGGGAGGGTAAAATGCCCCACCTAAAAGAAGAAAACCAAGATAAAATGGCCACCAATAGCGAGCATTCGATTGACCTTACATACACCGCCACACACCCTCTTTACAGAAAGTTCTGGAAGTCCAGACTTATATAAATACATACCTCCCAGATGGGAGGCACACCAACAAGAAAAGAAGAAAGAGAGAGAGGAGAAGAGGAGGGAGAGAGAGAGAGAGAGAAGAAAAGAGGAGAAGCGAGAAAGGAAGAAAAGAAACATTGGACGAATGCAACAACCTCAAGCTAGGCAGAGCACTCCAGCCAGTGTAAATTCCCCCCTTCCTTCTTCCTCCTTAGCTTTATAATTCCCTTCCTTCAAACTCCTTACTGAAAGAGGTGGAGAACTCCACCATGATAAAACCGAGTCGACTTGGTGGAAGGACACGCCCGAGTCCTAAAGCTTGGATTAATACATGACATAAGTTGGAACCTCTAACATTCACTCTAGCCAAATTCAAAACAGGTGAATCAGAATAAAAGGTTGGTTCTAAATTACCCCAAACATTTAACCTTAGAGGACGTTCAAGCAACCAAGGTGAAGGTTTTTCTCCTTTAAGCTTACTTGATTTAAGATGATATTATCTTACCTTTTACTTGCTTTCATGATATTGTGAACATCCCTGTAATTGTTTAATTTACCAACATTATTTATTTTTCCTTTGAGAATTTTGGTATGACTTTAATTATGCGCGATCTTTATAAATCTACGTGAGGCCATGGATACAAGCCTTGCCCTTGCCTTTTCCAATTTGTTGAGTTAGCCCTTGATACTTTTCTCTTTATTGAGTTGGCTATTACCACTCTCTTTATTATTGAGTTGGCCCTTGCTAGTCTCCTCTTTGTTGAGTTAGCCATTGCTACTCTCTTATTTGTTGAGTTGGCCATTGCCACTCTCTTTTTTGTTCAGTTAGTCGTTGCTACTCTTCTCGTTATTATATCAGCCTTATGCTATTTACCTTTATGGCTTGGGCATGTGCATAGGAATTCTAAAGCTCCCATAATTTGAATTATCTCTTTATTAATTGCAAGTGATGTATTAAAGGTATTACAACTAGTGATTCAAATATTTATCGTGGACATAATGTGTTACAGGTAGTGGTCCTCTTGGTCAGCACGTAATTCCGTGGGTTGGTTGGCGTGGTGCACAATCGATATAAGTAAATCTCCATGCGTGTTACATTACTTCTCTGGATTGGATGTCATAAATAGTCACTCCATGAACACATCGTGTTATGTAAATCCCTCAATCTTGTTATCGTGTCACCTTGAAATGTCTGTATAAATCCACGTTAATGTTTGACACGTTGGCGAATCTCCATAGTGTGAGAATGCAGGGCGAGTAGGATATTTTGAACTACATTCCACATTATGATATTGAACAATACGTATGATGAGCCGTACACACTTTACTATTCATGCATTCATATATACATTGATTGCGCATATTGATACCTCTCGTAGTGGTGGAGTATGTGACGTATTATAACCCTAACATTACTTTCATGAATCTCTTGAATTCTTGTTAATCTTAAAGGATAACCATCACTATCAGTAGGGCGTTGACCTTCTCCAACCGTACAGATGATGCTAGTGATGTACAGATTGAAGACCTAGAGGACCATCTCCCTATGAAAGATTATACTGAAAGAATAAGAAGATAGTTTTATGACTTTGTTTTATACTTTCACTGCAATCTCGATAAATGTAATAAGCTCCCATTGAGTGGGCATTTGATTATTTACTGAATTCTTTTACTTTGATGAAATAATCAACATAGTTAATTTTATTCTTATGAATGTTATCTTCATGAATGTATCTAAATATGATTTAAATGGAAAAAATGTGATTTTTAAAGCATCAAATTTATATATTATTAACACCCGATTTTCTCGGACACGAGTATAAACTTTAGCCATGAAAATTCAGGATGTTACATGTTTGCAACATCAATTCAAAAGATTGAGTCACACTTAGCGAATGGGGAGAAAGGGAAGCTTCCAGCCCAACCCCTCCCCAATCTAAAACCATAATATGAAATAAGTGACCCAAACCCTTCAAATCAGATGGAGTAAGCTAAGTCTATCACCACTCTTAGGAGTGCGAAGATTATTAACAAAACTATTTCGACGAGGGCTAAAAAACCTAAGGCCTCGAAAGAAATTGAGAATGATAAACCTAGAAATGCTCCACATGGGTTAGAATTGGAACCTTAAAGTAAGCTGATTGCATCACTCCCTCAATGGCTGATTGCACCAAAACCTCTCTCTAACTCTCAGGATATTCTAGAGGTGCTTAAGCAAGTGAAGGTCAATATTCCTCTACTGGATCTCGTTAAACAAATACCTTCATATGTAAAATTTCTGAAAGATCTATGCATTACCAAAAGATGGAAAAACATATAAAAGAAAATCTTTTTAATAGAAAAAGTGAATGCCATCCTTAAACAAGATGTGCCACAAAAATACGAAGATCCTGGTAGCCCAACCATCACTCAAGTAATTAGGAACCACCAGATTAAGCACGTACTTCTTGACTTGAAGGCGAATGTTAACTTGATCCCTTACTCGGTTTACGAACAATTGGGTCTAGGAGAATTGAAACCCACCTAGACCACATTACAACTTGCCGATCGCTCAGTTTATATACCGAGAGAGATGATTGAGGATGTGTCGGTCCAAGTTGATAAATTTTACTATCCAGTAGATTTTTTTATCACGGATATTCAACCCATCATAAATATGAGCACTCAAATACCCATCATTCTTGGTCGCCAATTCCTTGCTGAGTCAAATGCTATAATTAATTATAGGAATGAAATTGTGAATTTATCTTTCGAAAATATGACATTGGAGCTCAATATCTTTTTCAATATGAACAAATAGTGAGAGGATGATGATGATACCCACGACATTAACATAATCAATTCTTTCAATGAAAATAAAACACTTTTAACTCTATACTCTAACACTCTAGAGACATGCTTGACCTACTCCCCTAATTTAGATAATAACATGATTAGGGAGATGGATGCCTTGCTTAATACTATGTCGGTACTTGAAGCCAACCAGCGAAGGCCACAATTTGAGAAATTGTCCCAAACCGATGATGTAGTGCCTCTACCATCTAGCCTCAAAGCACCGAAGCTTGACCTAAAACATTTTTCTGTTGATCTTAAATATGTCTACTTGGGTTAAGATATGACATACCTAGTAGTGATTTCTTCCCACCAAAAGAAAGAACAAGAGAGTATGTTTATTTCTACTCTTATTAAGCATAAAGGAGCCCTTGGATGGTCAATTACGAACCTCAAGGGAATTGATCATTTAATTTGTACTCACTGCATTCATCTTAAGGATAATGCTAAAACCTCCCGACAACCACAATGTCAATTCAATCCAAATATGAAAGAAGTTTTTAAGGTTGAGGTACTTAAGTTGTTGGATGTGGGTATAATATACCCTATATTTGATAGTTAATGGGTGAGTCCAACTCAGGTGGTTCCTAAGAAGTCCGGAATCACGATCGTGGCTATTACCAACTAGAGTTACTATTGGATGGAGAATGTACATTGACTATAGAAAATTGAATACCATCACAAGAAAGGACCACTTTCCTTTTCCCTTTATTGATTAAATTATGGAAAGGGTCACTCTTACTATTGCTTCCTTGATGACTTTCGGACCACAACCAGATTGAGATAGCCCCTGAAGATCAAGAAAAGACAATGTTCACATGTCCATTTGGCACCTTTACTTACTGAAGGATGCCATTCAGACTATGTAATGCCCCATCCACTTTTCAGTGATGTATGTTGAGTATTTTTTCTAACATGGTGGGATAATATTTAAAGGTCATCATAGACGACTTTTTTGTCTTTGGTCCATCCTTTAGCGAGTGTTTGGAAAATATTAAATGTGTGGTGAAGCGATGCGAGGAAAATAATTTGGTTTTAAATTGGGAGAAATGTCATTTCATGGTTCCCAAGGAAATTGTGCTTGGACACCTAATTTCATCTAAGGGAATTGAGGTAGATAAGGCAAAAATTGATCTTATCTCTAACCTACCTCCACTTAAGAGTGTACGTGACGTGCGCTCCTTCCTAGGACACGCTAGATTCTATAGAGGATTCATAAAGGACTTTAGTCATCACTCTCGTCCTTTATGCAATCTACTGCAAAAGGATGTACCATACGAGTGGACTGAACATTGCTAAGAAGCTTTCACTAAGCTTAAGAGCATGTTAACTACCGCACCTATTCTGTAGCCACCCGATTGGAGCATCTCTTTTGAGATTATGTGCGATGCATCTGACTATGCTATTGGGGCGGTGTTATCCTAGAGAAAATAAAAGAAGCCCTATGTTCTCACTATGCAAGTAAAACTCTAAATTCTGTCCAAGTGAACTACTCTACTACGGAGAAGGAACTCTTAGTCATAGTGTACACTTTGGACAAATTTAAGTCTTACTTGATCAGATCCAAGATCTCTATCTACATGGAGCATATGACACAAAAGTATATACTTTCTAAGACGGATGCTAAGCCCCACCTGATAAGATGGATCCTCTTACTCCACGAAATTGATATTGAAATACAAGATAAAAAAGTGTAGAAAGTGTAGTAGTCGACCACATTTCTGAACTTTACCTTCCTGATTCCCTTGAGCCAACATTGATAAATGATATATTCTCTGATGAATAATTGTTTAAAGTCTCTCAACTACCTGGGTTTGCTGACATTTCAAATTATCTTGCTACAGGTTTCATGCTAACGTATTGGACTACACAAGACAAGAAAAAAAATCTTCGCCAAGATACGTAAGTTTTTCTGTGATGATCCTTATTTGTTTAAATATTGCCCAGACCAAATTCTAAGGAGATGTGTGTCAGACAATAAACATTAGAGTGTCATCTCCTTTTGTCATTCTCAGGCCTATAGTGGACACTTTTCTGCTAAAAAGAGCATGGCCAAAATTCTGTAGTGTAGCTTTTACTGGCCTATGATGTTCAGAGATACTCATGAGTTTTGCAAAGATTATGAGCATTATAAAAAATTGGGTGGGTTGTCCCCTTCTGTAGTGCCACTTTTACTGGCCTTCGATGTTCAGAGATGCTCATGTGTTTTGTAAAGATTATGAGCACTGCCAAAAATTAGGAGGGTTATCCCGTTGAAATATGATACTTCTGAACCCCATTCTTATCATCAAAACATTTGATTGTTGGGGCATCGATTTCATGGGACCATCCCCTAATCCTTTGGGAATATTTACATCTTGTTAGTAGTACACTATGCCACTAAGGAGGTTAAAGTGATCCCATGTTGGAATAATGATCATAAAATGGTCATTCGATTCTTAAAAGAAAATATCATTTCCTGGTTCGAAATGCCTCGGGCCATCATTAGTGATAGAGGTTCACACTTTTGTAATAGGCCATTTGAGAACTTAATGAAGAAATATGACATCTCTTATAAAGTGAGCACTTCATATCACCTGCATACAAGCGGGCAAGCTGAGATTTTCAATAAGAAAATTAAATAAATTCTGGAAAAAACTATTAACCTTGATCATAAGTATTGGTCAATTGACTTAACTGATGCCTTATAGGCTTACCGTACAACTTTTGAGACCTCCATTGGAATGTCTCCCTTTAGACTTGTCTATGGGAAAGCTTGCCACCTACCTGTGGAGTTGGAGCATAAAGCCTACTGGGCTATCAAAATATGAACTTTAATTTGGACAACACTGACTCGCTGCGTAAACTTGAATTGAATGAACTTGAAGAAATCCAGAACGATGCTTATGAGAACTCGAGAATTTACAAGGACATGATGAAGGTAATCCATGACAGAAACATCTTTCAGAAATTATTCATAACCAGTCAAAAAGTTCTTCTATACAATTATGGGTTACATCTTTTTACGGGTAAAGTTCGATCTCGTTAGACTAGTCCCTTCATTGTTACTAATGTCTATCCTCATGGGGCAGACGAGATAAAAAATTCGACGAATGGCAATGTTTTCAAAGTGAATGGACATCATCTCAAGCCATTTGTTGAGAAGTTTGATTCAGAGAACATGTTCATGCCTCTGACTGATCCTGTGTACCAGGATTGACCTCCTAGTGTAACGGAGGTGTAGTTAGGTTTATTTCTTTCATAGGATTTAGGATTATGAAAGTTTGATTTCAGTTTGTTTAGTCTTCGTTCTAACCCATTTGCATGTTAAGAACTTTGGAACAACTATAATTCTCCTTCTTCAGGTATTATCTTCCCATCACTTGTCATTTCTTTTCGTTGTCTCATGTGCATTGCATGCTCATATATTTTACATTGAGGATAATGTAGGTTTTAGGTTGGGTTGTGGATTAGGTAAACTAACAAGTGTTTTCTTAGTTTTGAGAAAAAATTGTGAAATTTTTTAATTTTGAAGCTAAAAACATGTTTGGGAAATGATAATTTGTGGAAATAAGAATGCTTTCAGTATGATGATAAGATAAGAGATTGAATTTAAAACTGTTGGAGTTTGAGTAACTGAGTAAGACTATCGCTTAAGTTCTTTCATTTAATCGATTAAGAGGAAGTTTGAATATCAGGTTAATCTAAGTCACTAGCCACATTCAAATTGCTTTATGTGAATATGCTAAAATTACTAATGGTTAGCATGTGCATCATTGATAGATATTAAGAATTGAGTTTGGAGAATTTTATCCACCTTAAAAAAATGAAAAGAACCAGTTAAAAAAATAGAGAGATCGACGAAAAGGCTGGAAAGGAATGAAAAATTTGAAAAGATTGGAAAGGAATGAAAAGTCTAAAAAGAATAAATAAATAAAAGGGACTGTTAATATATAATAAAAAACTGGAAAAGAAGGAAAATGTGATAAGTTCGGAATCAATACTTGATTATTCAATAAAACTTGAGGTGATAAGCATGGCTAACATTATGAAATACTAGTATGTTGTGGAAAGTAAATAGAATACACTAAGCACATTAGAAAATTTTAATATATGAACGCATGCTCTTAAATGATTGATAAAGAAACTTTTTGATTGATTATTCATGTGATTCGGCTCTAGGCTTTCAAAATTGCACTTTAGTTTCTATAGATTGTACTCAATCATACTTGATTGCATAAAAGATTGTTTTCTGAAAGTGATTTGAACATTGAAGATTGAAGATCACTTCATGCATGTTTTGCTCGGAACTAGCAAAATGCTAGTTGGGAAGAGTGTTGAGTGTGAAATATTGCATATTTTCCCTTATTTATGAAATAGCGGTGAAGACCGCTTGAGTAGAAGTTGGAATATGCCAATATGTCCTGGAGGGGGGGGGGGTGGTGAATAGGACTTTTTAAAGATTTATGAGTCGTTTAAAAATCCTATCACACTAATCCTATTATGTATGCAATTTTTCAGGATTACTCAAATGTAACTCTACTGGCTTCCAAGCCAAGTAGAGGATCCAATCATAAACTAATCAAGATATATCAATATGCACCTTAGTCTATGTTGGATGTGACTATGTGTGTGTGTGAGATGTGTTCAGATATATGAATGTGAATGCATTGTCATGAATCACACATATAGAAAAGCAATCACAAACACAGTCATTTAATAGTCGTTCGACTACTTGTCTACTCCACTCCCGGCTGTCGCACTCAACCCTTGAGTGTACCAGATTTCACTAAGGAGGTTTCCTAGGGTTCACCTCAAACTTAAGGTTTTAAATCAGGTTCACCTTCAACCTTTACAGAGGTTTTATGCGGTTCACCTTAAACCCAGAGTTTTACTGGTTCACTCCAAACTAGATGTTTATGCTCTCCGTAGAGCAAGGGTCCACACAACGTACCCAAATTTTAGACCACACAAGTCAAGGACCTACACAAGGAGCTAATGGTTTATGCCCTACACAAGTGCAAGGGTCCACACCATGCACCCACTACGTACACTTCCGCCGGAGGCCTCCTACGAGGGCTTCAAAAGGTGAGAACCACTTAAGACCAAGACCTAAAAAGGAATGATCACAAGTGTCCTCTTGGACTCTAGATACTTACAGATAAGTTGATGAGTCCATTAAGCACAACGTCGAAGATCTCCTCCTTCTTGTTGACGAAGAGTCTTCTGCTCCTTTGATCCGCAACGCAAGATGATATACCAGTGCTTGGCTCCGGGTTGGGTCAAGGGTGAGATAGAATCCTACTCTCTAAAGATTTTCCTATGAGGAAGATAGAGTAGATCCTCTCTTATGCATTCAAGGCATCCCAGCATAAAGATTTGCCATTAAGGTAGTAGCTGGAGGATCCTTGAATGCGGAAGTTCATTCCCCAATCCACTCTATTGAATATCAATGGTGAGGGTGGATTGGAGGATGAACTCCCTTGAGAGAAAGGGCTTTAGGTATAGGATATAAGTTAAAACACTCAAAAGCTCTCTCTACTTTCTCTCACAGCAATAAAAGACAAGTCCTCTATAAATAGGCAAAAAGTTCCAACGGATATAAAACGGTCACATTTATGACAGAGTTCGATATCATCGAGCAGGTTCGATATTATTAAGCGTATACTCTCGATGGCATCGATGGTCTGCTCGATGACTTGGACTTGATGTCATGCGCTTTTGAAACTCTTTGCTAATTGGTCGATGAATCAAGGCTATTGTCGATGTCATCGGATTTCGAACTCCGATTCCATCGATGACAGGTTCGTTCCATCGACACATGAAAATTGAGAGAGACATGACTTTGAGATATTTCAGGTTTAATGAATGATCGGGGGAACCGTCGAGGTCATCGGAATTTGAATGTCGATGACATCGAGATCAGAGTTGAGGTATCGATAAATCCAGTTGATTTATCTTTGAACTTGCTGGACAGTTTATGGCTTTGTTCGATGTAATCGATCTGGTGTCGATATCATCGATATTTGAATATCGATTAGATCGAAGGGCCCCCGATCATACTTAAAAAACAACCTGAAATAATTGCTGTAAGAAATGCGCGCCTACTGTCGATATCATCGATCGACCTCCGATCTTATCGATAGTTGAATTTAGATCATATCGGACAGTCATCGATATATTGAAGGAATTTGAGATTTTGATTAAAAAACAGGGGCGCCAGAAATCTGCCTGTCGATCTTATCGAGCCACTCTCGATGGTCTCAATATTTTAATATTGATGATATCGATATGTGTATCGATACATTGATAATTCGTCCAGATATATTGTGAAGTTGCTGGACATATTTGTGCTTATATCAATGATATAGATAGGTGTATCGATATAACGATAAATCCGTCGAGATAAATATTTAGTTGTTGGACACTTTTGGTTCTCTTATCGACAATATCGTTAAGGTATCGAGGACATTAATAGTGCAAGTCGATCATATCGAGGGTGCTTCGATAGAATCGATGGGGCGGGAAAAACTTAGAGATTTTCTTATTTTGTAAAAAGTTTTCTCACCATAAAACCCTAAAATGTCTATCTTGTTTTAAGGGTTTTAATTACTTGGTGTTTTGGGACATGGGATGTGAGGCTATGATTTACCTGATGCGAGCTTCCACACATCCGGTTGAGGCAGACGCTTGAAATGATCTTCCTATCGAGTTCTGTAGCCAGTCTGACTCACCATACACGTAACTTGACAAACCAGGGTACTAGCAAGTGTACTTTCAATTTATACCTTGGTTTTATAAACATGATAGTGCTTAATCGATATAATTATGCATGTTTTCATGTATGAGGTGATTTCGAGGGCTTAAGGTGAAATTGATGTCAAAAAGAAGATTTATGTTCAAAGGATTACTAAATGAAGATTTAGAGATTTGAAAGTCATTAATGAAGAATTCACATGCCAAAGGTCTAAAGAAACCAAGTGAGGAATGAAGAGAATCGAAGATTTAAAGTGAAGAAAAAGAAAAATGAATCCTAAAAATTGTCCTAAAAAACATATTCTGAAACTTCGAGTTAAAAAAAAAAAAGAAGAAGAAAGTTCTGGAAGTGTATTTTGAGAAACTGCACAGACTGCGTAAATTTGAGGCGGTTTCTATATTTTTCCAACTTAATACGAAAGTTGGAGTTCCACAACTATAAATAGGACTCCCTAGGATGCTCCAAAGCATCTTCTAGGGTTTGGAAAGGTCTCAAGGAGCATAACACAAGGGTGGATGTTGAGTGCCAAAATTGTATATTTTTTTCCTATTTATATCTTAGTTTTACGAACATGATAATGCATAATGGTTTATTTTATACACGTTTTTGTTGCATGGTGAATCTGAAAGCTTAGATTAAAAAGAATCTTAAAAGCATAGATTTGATGCTCAAGAATCACCAAGCCAAATATTGGATCTTAGAAGACCAAGAATGAAGAATTCGCATGCCAAAGATACAAGAAAACCAAGTGAGGAATGAAGAGAATCGAAGTTTTGAAGTAAATTTTTGTGATCCTCGACTAGTCTAAGCTTCGACCAGTCCTCGCTTCTGCTCGACTAGTCGAAAAATCATTGACGCGAACTCCAGCAACATTATCCTCTAAATTCCCATCATCATTGACCAATTGAAGGTGACCCTTAACCAATCAAAGGTTGTCCTCGACTAGTCGAGGGTTACACAGATTTTGCGCGGACTATGAAAATTTGAGGCAGTTTCTAGATTTTTTCAACTTGGTGCGAAAGTTGGAGTTTCACAACTATAAATAAGAGTCCATAGGATGTTCCTAAGTATCTTCTAAGGTTTAAGGAGTGGAACAAATGCATGGAGAGCCATCACCAAGAGTTTTCTTCTTCTTCCCTAGCTGTTTTTATGCTTTTCTTAAGAGATTTTAGTTCAATCATGTCTATGGTTGGCTAAACCTCTTAGCTAAGGCTAAGAAGTGAAGCTTGTAGCGTGATTGGAATGTTTACTTTTCCTTGATTCATGTTGTATTGAACTTCATTGAATTCTAGTTTGATTTTAAGGAATATTTTCACTTTTTAATGGTTTGTTGGGACTCAAATTACAATAGATCTACGATATTTTTGAATATCTTCTTTTCCTATTAGAGATTGTGGGATTGGTAAATCCTGTTGTTCACCATCGTCCCTTGGGCATGGTAGGGCGATGGAATCCATTCCAATTATCACAATTCTCATCCATTAAGAATTCGGTCAATGAAAGTTCAAATTTGATTTAATTGTTATATTTTCCAATTGGATAGGATAAGACTCCAATTCCAATTGTGTTCATTGAATCAAGTAAGGTAGCATCTTAATTGCTACAAGTGGATCCTTGGCACCCTAGTTCCCACCTTTAAATTCAGAATTTTTAATTACAAATTCACAATTACTCTTCTCAATTATTCAGAATTAGGTTTACATATTCTTCTAGTTCTAGTTCTAGTTACTTTCAGAATACGCATGAGTTTAGTCCCTGTGGATTCGACCTCAGTCTTACTAAAATTATTACTACATTCAACCCTACACTTGGTGTTGTGAATAAGTTTTTGGCGCCGTTGTCGGGGACCAACAACTATGTTTTTTTTAATTTAATTAGTATTAGAATTAGGTTAAGATTAGGATTTAGTTTCTATTTTGTTTATAGGTTAGGAATTTATCTGCTTTGTTTTTAGAAACTAACTTGTTTTTCTGTTTTGTAGGATCCTAACATAAAAATCTCCAATTCGGTAACTTCTTTCTAATTCTCTCTCTTTCTTTTTCTAGATTTCTTATTGCTTTAGTTTTCTTTCTCTTTAGGTTTAGGTTTAGTTAGTTGAAGGCTTCGAGTGATTCATGCCTAAGTGGGTTCATGACAACACTCGACGTCTCTTTAGTGAAGGAGGATTGGTCGAAGGGTTGCCTATCCATCACAAGATTAGACACCAACAGAGATCCTCAGAGTTGATAGAAGTGATGGCTATAAATCAACCTGCAAATCCACCTCAACCTCCGGTTGAGGAAATCCAGGATGAGAATGAGGTGCATAGCGCACCCCCACCTTGTACACTATAAGATTTCTTACAACCGACGAGGGTGTGCACACCTTCCTGTATGATTTTTTCAGAAAATACAAGAAACATAGATATCAAGCCAGGAGTGATCTAACTCTTTCCAAAGTTCCATGGACTTGAATCTGAAAGTCCATATTTACATATGAAAGAGTTTGATGAAATTATAGCCACTTTATATTTTCCCAACGTATCTGAGAACACGATCAGGCCGAAACTCTTTCCCTTCTCGTTGAAAGAGAAAGCTAAGACGTGGTTACACTCACAACATCCACGGTTTATTGGTAGATGGAACAACATGACAAGGGAGTTCATTAAGAAAATTTTCCCATATCATAAAACGAACACACTTAAAAAGTTGATCATGAACTTCGCCCAAGAGGAAGATGAAACATTCTTTCAATGTTAAGAGTGGTTCAAGGATCTTGTCATTTCATGCCCACAACACGATTTTGAAACATGGAGTATTACAAGTTTTTTCTATGATGGACAAACATCTTCCATGCGTCAAATGTTTGAGACAATGTGCAGTGAGGAATTCATGAACAAAGATGTCAATGATGTGTGGGATTATTTTGACAAACTTGCTAAAAACACACAATTATGGGACATCTCCCCAAGTCCAAACACCACATTTAAGCCTACTCAAACAACGGAAAGGGGTGGAATCTACTTGTTGAAAGAAGAAGACAATATAAATGCTAAAGTGGCTAGCCTCACAAGGAAACTCAATGCCATGGAATTTAAGAATGATAAGGCTAAGGAAACTGTTTGCGGTATTTGTGCTTACAATGTTCATACAACTGAAATTTGTCCAACAATATCAGCTTCTGAAGAAGTTCTAAACGAGTAATCGAATGCCGTAAACAACTAGCAGAGGCCTTTTAAAGGAACCTCCTCAAATATATACAATTCCAACTGGAGAAATCATCCAAATTTTAGTTGGAGGAATGGACAAAGTGCCACTCCTCAAGGGATCCTCAATCAATTTTTAGATCAAAGAAAACCTCAAGAGGATCTGATTCTGAAACATATTCAAAATCAAGAGCTTTTTAACTAAGGTATGCTATAAGCCTTTCAAGACCTTACAAAGGCCATACAAGGACTTGAGAAAAAAATACAATTGGGGAGAAAGGGATGCTTTCAGCTCAACCTCTCCCCAACCCAAGGCCACAATGTGAAATTAGCGACCCAAGCTCTTCACATCAGATGGAGCAAGCTAAGTCTATTACCACTCTTAAGAGTGGGAAAACAATTGACGAATCTATTCCGATAAGGGCTGAAAAGCCTAAGGACCCAGAAGTAGATGAATTGTTAGACCTAGCAATGCTCCACATGAATTAGAACCGAAACTTCAAATTAAACCAGTTGCTCCATTCCCTCAACGGTTGATTGCACCAAAACCTCTCTCTAACTCTCAGAACATTCCAGAGGTGCTTATGTAACGACCCGTAAATTTCCGTACAAGGGTTCGAGTATCACCTCGACCAGAAATCACTTAGGATTAAATCCTTTAGAAATTTAACAAAGTTAACTAAGTGTTAAACTAGATTAGCCATGAAATCCGTTAGAATCGCTTTAAATATGATCTGCAAGACCTAAAACTTATAGAATCATTGACGCTAGGTTACCCTAAAGTTTAGGATCAAACTCATTAACCGGCTATTCTCGGGAATGACTTGGAACTTCGTATTAGGTCTAGAACGAACATTGGAAGTCCGATTAACACGAAGTTAAGGAACTAGGACCGCCTCACTGGGCTCGACAACCATCTCGGAAATCAAGTCTAGACAATGTCCCATGGCCATTCGATCGCGTCCGGAGCGAGGGAGCGTAAAAACCACCATTTCCTTTACAAAATAAATATCTTGAATAGTGATCTGACACCATTTGTTTGCGGATCAGTATTAAGCAACTGGATCGTCGAATCGACCAAATTATACCCTCGGATCAGGAAAAATTTCAGGTACATTTACATGTACTTGGAATTTCGGATCGTGGCCCACTGACCGTTGAACTGAAAGTGGTCCGTTCCATGTGATCTGGGAATCTGATCAAGTCGAAAACGTAATCCCACGTAAATCCATGAGTTGTGAGCTTAAGTCTGACGTTTGGCTTAAGGGGAGCCGCCGGAAACACTCTTTTGAGCTAGAAAAGCGCCGAATTGCTTATAATAGTCGTACCTCTTGAACCAGAGTCTGTTCCGGAGAGGTTTTAGGCTATATAAGGGCCTTAGAACAGCCCCTCTCATAGCCATACGAATTTGGGATAAAACCCTAGAGAGAGAGAGAGAAAAAGAGAGAGAAAGCTTAGGAGAAGTGGGAGAATCTTCCTCCTACTGTTGCAAATCACTCCACGGGCTGCACCACCCCTTCCTTGACGTTTTTCCGGTGACACCGACTCCGTTTTAAGGTAATAAATCCTAACCCTAGACCTGTTTTGAGGAGTGTAGGCTGCAGGTTATGAAATAGCTAACCGATTTCCCTCTTTAGGCTAGAAAACTCCCGAATACGGAAGCCCATCAAACCTTGCTGATCCGTTGAGATTCCAAGAGGCAAGGTGAGGACTTTAGGTGTACAGGTTACGATTTTCAATGCTTTCAATGTCAGATAATGGTAGATTCATGATCTGCATGCAATTGCACATGTACAAAGTGCTTTCCGTTTTCTGTTTCGATTAAAATTGTAGAATTTGGAATTTCACATACTCTAGGTATTCGTATAAAATACCGTATACATATTTTTTATGGAAATATGTATGACATGTTTATTTGTCGTATGAATATATGACGTATGGATAAAATACTTATTTGGCGAAAGGATTCGCCTAAATACATGTTTACTAATAAACACTATATATGTAGAAATACGGTATTGTAAGAAGTACCGTATACATGTATATTTTAGCGAGGTGTTTGTCATGATTAATTGTTGTATAAATATATTATGTGCGCATAAAATAATTGCTTGGCGAAAGGAATCGCAGTAATATAAGTTCCCTTGTAAATATTATGTATGTCGAAATTGGGTATCCTAGAAAATACCCCATGCGTAAAAATTTTGCTGATGTAATTATCATGATTATTTGCTATATGAATATGATATATAAGTATAAAATACTAGTTTGGTAAAGGGACAACCCTAGTGCACTTTCCTCTAACATACGTCATGTACGTTGAAAAAGTGCATTCCAAGTGTTGGTGAAATTGCTTGTGAGTGTAAGTGCTTAAGTGTTAGTGCCTTAGGTAGGTGCTGAGATGGGGTTCTCAACTACCTTAGAGTCATGTATGATACCCTCCATGTGGTTGTTTGCTCTAACCACTCACTTATGAAATATATGTATTTGTATCCCTATTTGTATAGTGCTTTACAACATGCTTTTGAATATGCTTTGTAACTTATTTATTAACATGCTTTATGACATGCTTTATAACATGATTGCTAGTGTTCTTGAATTACCATGTTATCATGTGGTACTTCACATGCTATGGTTAGGAATTGATTGAGCTTGGGACTATGTCCATAGTCCAGGCATCCGGTATCAGACTTGGAGTTGTGGTTGAGATTTGTTTCGCCACACATGATGTGTTGGCGAACCCGTGTCGTACTTCGGTTGGCGATAGTGGTTGGCCACACAAGGTGCTTCTGCGCCTCATATCGCCCAACTTGTTGGGCGCTCGAGCCAGCCGAACACGTCAAGTAACCCATGTGTCTTATGTATGTTCACCATGTTTGGTCGCTAATGTTTGAACCTAGGGTACCAAACTTACTAGTGAAAATCTCGTTAACCATGGTACCTCGATCCACTAAGACTCATGAGCCAGGCATGGTGGTATGAGACACCGTGGTCGAGCTGTCGGCCTACGCTGGGGCTACGTGCCTCCCCATAGTGACCAGTGAGCAACTTAACTCGTGAGCTGATTATGGTGGTATGAGACACTATATTCACGCTATCGGCCTACATTGATAAGGTGATGGGGGAGTGGTGTAACCTTTGTGCGTAACAGCCCTGACAGCCCTTTGTAGTGACCGCTAGCATATTCTGAAGTCGCAGCGCGCCTTAGGGTTCGCCACGATATATAGAGTATGAACTAGGCCTGTTTCTGTATGGTGATGAATCATTTAAGGGGTGATGGGGGAGTGGTGCAACCTTTGTGCGTAACAGCCCTGACAGCCCTTTGTAGTGACCGCTAGCATATTCTGAAGTCGTAGTGCGCCTTAGGGTTCACCGCGATATATAGAGTATGAACTAGGCCTGTTTTTGTATGGTGATGAATCGTTTAAGGGGTGATGGGGGAGCGGTGCAACCTTTGTATGTAACAGCCCTGGCAGCCTCTGCAGTGACCTAAAAAACACACCATCGTCTGATATTAACTAGGACTGACGACCCTATAATGGATCATGTTTGGGAATGATACAAGGGAGGTACCTTAGTTTTCCAATCCTGCTGTTTAAAATGGATTAATTAAAAACTCGGTAATCATGCTCATCATGCATCGCATGTGCCTGGAAGATGTGGAGCACTGTGGGATGTAAGCATGCCGTGAGCGTGAGATGGTGTTGCATGAGGGAGTATGTCGGTGAGGGCATCCATCATACCTGCATACATACCTGCATTAATAAGAGTAACTAGAAGTGTTTGACTTCCTGCTTTATCATTACTACTTGACTGCATTGATAATATGATAACTTATGCCTTATTGTTCCACTGAGTTATCTACTCACTCCCATGTTACGGGACGGTGTTGCGCACACCAACCAGACTCTGTCTCAGGTTTAGGCTAGCCGACGACTCTAGAGGCGGAGCCTGATTATGATGAGGACCAGGAGGAGTTCTCGTATATGCAGTTCTCTGGCGGCTTCGACTAGGCTGCCAGGACCGACGAGTTTTCACAGGGATTGTACTTAATTTTATTTTTGACATTTTATTTAAAAAACAGACATGTATATAGTGACTCAGATGGATTCATACTCTGGAGAATGAAACGTTTATTTTGTTTCTTTACATACATATATATATATAGTTCAGTCTTCCGCTTGCTTTTATACAATTGATCTGGAGTATGAATTACTGTTTTGGTATAATCTCATTCATGTTTATTGCTCTAACACAGACAACATTTAAACATCATTAATTATGTTGCATAAGTGATGCGTTGGAACTCGGGAGTTGAGTTACACTCGACCCTCGATTTTCAGGGCGTTACAAGTTGGTATCAGAGCATGATTTTGATTAAACCGGACCTGAGTTATGTTCTCACGACGTCCACTAACGCATTACAACCTAGGAGGGTGCGAGAAATTTTTAGAAACAGTCCTAGGATTTTCGATTCCGCCATTCGTCGAAGTTCGTCGAATACTCGCGTTTTGATTGAGTCCGTGCTCGATCTTGATTGTGCGAGTCTACTCCAAATCGCTTCTAGAGCGTCTATGGACGTGTCTAGTTCGCTATCCACCCAAATCCAGTCGTTAAAAATCAGAAAAGATCAGTCCAGATCTGAAATTTCTCGGAAACACCCGATCTGGAACCGAATCGAGTCGGGGGCCTCCCCACTTAAATCCAATGGGACCCAGGGTCAAACCAAGGTGCATTTGGCACCTTGGGACCATGGAGAACACCGCCCCACTGCGGCGGCACGGCGCCAGCCAAGGCGGATCGCGGTCACCGCGGTGCGCCGCGGTCAGGTGGGCCATCTGGTGTGGTGCCGGGCCTGGGAACGGTCGGCTCGACCTCCCCAATCGTGTGGTGCGTGCGGTTTGGGCTGGGGTTTAAGATTTTTAGGGCTGGAGGCCCCCTCCCTCTCACATCTTCCCTTCCAAATGCCCATCCCCTCCATTTCTGATTTTTCTCTCAACCCATTCCCCTAAATCACTAAATCCCCCATTTTCGCCCATAACTTACCCACTCTCATTGATCACAACAGCCCTAGCCACCTACCCTACCCTTCCCTTTCACGTTTGAGCTCTCATATCCCCCATTTGGAGCTCAAATTCGTGCAACCTTCAAACCCATCCCGTTTCTCCCTTGTTCCTTCTTCATTTCTTGTCATTCGTGTCTCTCCAACACCTGTTGGGACTGTTGGTTGTGGAGAACCAAAGAGGTCAGCCCTTCTCTCCCTTTCCTCCATCTCCATGGCTCTTTTTGAGTTGGTCACGGCCATATTTTCCTTGTCTTCCATCCTCTCTCTCATGGGAAAGAGGAAAACTAATGATGCTGAAGCTGGGCCGAGTCGCCCTACTCATTCCAGAAGAAGGGCTGATGATGGGGCCGGCTCTAGCACCGTTCGGGAGTATAGGTCGAAGCGAGACCTGGATCCCCAACTGCCGCTCAGGGATGCACTACTGATCGGTTTCGAATACGGTCGTTTTTCTAACCGTAAGGTCATGTTTGAAGCCCACATGGATGAAGGGATGTTTGGAACACACCCGATGATGGACCATTTGGTGGATGTCATCGGAGGGGGTCCTATATTTAAAGGCGAATCTCCCGCATGTGAGAACACGGTTCGTGCCTTCTACGCTCATATCATAGACCCATCGTTAGAGCCGCTTCAGTTCACTATCTCTGTGAGGGGTATAAGGCGTACGATTACTGTGGCTGAGGTGGCACGACTCCTGAACATCTCGCGTGGTGAAGTGCTTCCAAACGACGACTTCTCCAGGAGTGCGCGAGAAAGGGATCGCCGTACGCGATACCTTTGTGGTCGCCGAGTTGCTTGGATCCGAGGAAATTGTATTGCGGCGACAAAGATGGCCGAAGATTTCCGTTTACTCCATCACATTTTCACATAAAATGTATACCCATGGTGGGGTAACCGCATGGAGTGTACTCGGTTGATGGTGGACTTTTTGTACAAGATGGGATGCGAGGACAACATATGCCTGCCCACATTCATCCTATTTCAGATAGTTCAGGTTGTTCGATCAACCAGGAACGACCTTTCGCTCCCATTTGGCCACCTGATCTGCAGGATTGCTCGTAATGTCGGCTATAGGTTGAACATGGAGGACCTTGCACTAGTCCGAGTCATAAGCGAGGCGACACTTAAGAATATGAAGATCGGCCCTCAACAGCGGCAAGCCCGACTCGACGAGTCTGGAGATGAGTCGGATAGTGCCGGTGATGAGAGTATTGACCTCGAGGTGGGAAGCGAGGAGGAGGGCAGCGATGATGTACCAGAAGTGGGAGATGAGACTCAGGATACTGAGGAGAGTTCTCCTCCCCGGCAAGACACTGAGTCGGACGTCGCTCGGTGTAGCGAGGAGGCTCGTATGGTTCTCATTGAGGAGAACCAGGCCGCCCTGCGGCAAGAGGTTGGACAAGTTCGGGCTGAGCTTGGTGAGACCCGAGCCAAGCTTGAAGAGACCAAAGCCTACATGAAGAGGAGCTGCGGAAACAGATTGACGAGCTTGTAGAGAAGGGTTTTATACGACCTAGTGTGTCTCCTTGGGGAGCACCTGTGCTATTTGTGAAGAAGAAGGACGGGTCACTATGGTTATGTATAGACTACCGTAGGTTGAACCAGGTCATGGTGAAGAACAAGTATCCTTCGCCTAGGATAGATGATCTGTTTGATCAGTTGAGGGGGGCGAAGTATTTTTCGAAGATTGATCTACAGTCGGGATACCACCAGTTGCACGTGAGAGATGAGGATGTGCAAAAGACAGCCTTCAGGACGTGCTTTGGGCACTATGAGTTCCTTGTGATGTCGTTCGGCCTTACGAATGCACCAGCCGTGTTCATGGATCTGATAAACCGGGTATTTTGGCCCTTCCTGTACCGATTCGTCATCGTCTTTATTCATGACATTTTGATATACTCTACTAGTCGGGAGGAACACGAGGAACACCTGAGGGCGGTGTTGGGTACACTGAAGAAGAACCAGTTGTTCGCACAGTACAAGAAGTGCGACTTCTGGCAGGAGGAAGTCAAGTTCCTCGGACATGTAGTGTCCAAGGATGGGATAGCAGTGGACCTTGCTAAGGTAGCCGCGGTTCAGGATTGGCAGCAGCCTGGCTCGGTTACCAAAGTAAGGAGTTTTCTTGGCCTGGCAGGGTATTACAGGCGCTTCATTCGTGATTTCTCAAAGATTGCCAGGCCGTTGTCTCAGTTGACCCGGAAGGACCTGAAGTTCACCTGGAATGAGAAGGCGGAAGCAGCTTTCAAGGAGCTGAAGGACAAGTTGACGTCCGCCCCTGTGCTAGTATTGTCAGAGCAAGGGGAGAAATACACGATATATACTGACGCGTCTCGCGTTGGTTTAGGTTGTGTCCTGATGCAGAAGGACAGGGTGATTTCGTATGCCTCGAGACAATTAAGGAAGCACGAGGAGAATTACCCTACACACGACCTGGAGTTGGCAGCTGTCATCTTTGCATTGAAGCTCTGGAGACATTACCTCTACGGAGAGGAGTTCGAGCTTTTCTGCGACCATAAGAGCCTTAAGTACATATTAACACAGCGAGACTTGAATATGAGACAACGTCGATGGATGGAGACCTTGAAGGACTTCAAGTTCGAGGTTTCCTACCATCCTGGCAAGGCGAACCTTGTGGCAGACGCGTTGAGCCGCAAGAAGGCTATAGCATTTGCGGCACCGTTGATGATAGCTGAGTGAGACATGGTTGAGTTCGTGCGGGACTTTGAGCAGAGACTCACTGTGGAGGAGCCATTTGAGTATGTTGCGCACGTTCGGGTGCGACCACTTATTGACGACAGGGTTATTGAGGCCCAGAAGGGCGATGTGCGGCTGTCTGAGCTTCGAGAGCAAGCTAGCGACGCCGAGGACTCCGAGTGGAGAGTTGGTTCTGATGAGGGTCTACGATTCTGTGGCCGCCTATGCGTTCCTGATATGCCTGACTTGAGATGCGAGCTTCTCAAGTCTGCCCATAACTCGAAGCTTGCGATGCATCCTGGTAGCACGAAGATGTACCGGGATTTGAGACGGACGTATTGGTGGGATAATATGAAGGTCCACATCGCTGAGTTTGTGTCTCGATGTCTGACGTGCCAGCAGGTCAAGGCTGAACATCGCCGACCTCCTGGACTGCTTCAGCCCATGCCCATAGCAGAGTGGAAGTGGGACTTCATCTCCATGGACTTCATATCTGGGCTGCCGAAGACGAGGAAGGGACACGATTCTATTTGGGTGATTGTGGACCGGTTGACCAAATCGGCCCATTTCCTCCCTATCAGAGTTACGAACTCTGCAGACGAGCTGGCTAGGTTGTACATTAGGGAGATCGTCCGTCTGCATGGAGTTCCTTTAGAGATCGTGTCGGACAAAGACACTCGGTTCACATCTATCTTCTGGACTCGTATCTAAGAGGCGATGGGTGTGAAGTTGAAGTTCAGTACGGTGTTTCATCCTCAGACTGATGGGCAGACAAAGCGGGTGAATCAGATTCTGGAGGATATGTTACGAGCATGTGTGTTGGACTTCAAGGACAGCTGGGATGACTGTCTCCGTTACGCAGAGTTCGCCTACAACAACAGTTTTCAGGCGACTATTGGTATGGCGCCATATGAGGCCCTATATGGTCGTCCTTGCAGGGCACCGCATTGTTGGGCTGAGGTTGGCGAGCGTAGTCTGATTGGCCCGGAGTTGATTCAGGCGACTACAGAAAAGGTAAACATCATCAGGCGTCGACTACTTACAGCACAGAGCAGGCAAAAGAGTTACGCCGATACGAGGCGGCGACCGCTTGAGTTCGAGGTCGGGGATCATGTATTCCTCCGAGTTTCCCCTATGACCTTCAGTTTGGGAAGAAGGGGAAGCTCACGCCGAGATTTATCGGTCCATTTCAGATACTGGATTGCGTGGGTGATGTAGCGTATCGTCTCGCTTTGCCCATACCACTTGCATCTGTACACAACGTATTTCATGTATCTATGCTGAAGAAGTATGTTCCTGATCCTTCGCATATCATTAGATGGGAGCAGGTACAGCTGAGCGAGGATGCTACGTATGAGTTGCGCCCGACGCGTATCCTTGACAGAAAGGAGCAGGTACTGCGTAGCAAGGTCATTCCACTCGTGAAGGTACTATGGACACATCATTCAGAGGAGGAAGCTACTTGGGAGACTGAGGCCGAGGTCAGGAAGAACTACCCTCAGATTCTCGAGGAATATGAAAAGGTACAAATTTCGAGGATGAAATTTTTGTTTAAGGGGGGTAGATTGTAACGACCCGTAAATTTCCGTACAAGGGTTCGAGTATCACCTCGACCAGAAATCACTTAGGATTAAATCCTTTAGAAATTTAACAAAGTTAACTAAGTGCTAAACTAGATTAGCCATGAAATCTGTTAGAATCGCTTTAAATACGATCTGCAAGACCCAAAACTTATAGAATCATTGACGCTAGGTTACCCTAAAGTTTAGGATCAAACTCATTACCCGGCTATTCTCGGGAATGACTTGGAACTTCGTATTAAGTCTAGACCGCACATCGGAAGTTCGATTAACACGAAGTTAAGGAACTAGGACCGCCTCACTGAGCTCGACAACCATCTCAGAAATCAAGTCCAGACAATGTCCCATGGTCATTCGATCGCGTCTGGAGCGAGGGAGTGTGAAAACCACCATTTCCTTTACAAAATAAATATCTTGAATAGTGATCTGGCACCATTTGTTTGCGGATCAGTATTAAGCAACCAGACCGTCAGAATCAGACCAAATTACACCCTCGGATCAGAAAAAAATTCAGGTACATTTACATGTACTTGGAATTTCGGATCGTGGTCCACTGACCATCGAACTGAAAGTGGTCCGCTCTGTGTGATCTGAGAATTTGATCTAGTCGAAAACGTAATCCCACGTAGATCCATGAGTTGTGAGCTTAAGTCTGACGTTTGGCTCAAGGGGGGCCGCCAGAAACACTCTTTTGAGCTGGAAAAGCGCCGAATTGCTTATAATAGTCGTACCTCTTGAACCGGAGTCTGTTCCGGGGAGGTTTTAGGCTATATAAGGGCCTTAGAACAGCCCCTCTCACAGCCATACGAATTTGGGATAAAACCCTAGAGAGAGAGAGAAAAAAGAGAGAGAAAGCTTAGGAGAAGTGGGAGAATCTTCCTCCTACTGTTGCAAATCACTCCACGGGCTGCACCACCCCTTCCTTGACGTTTTCCCAGCGACACCGACTCCGTTTTAAGGTAATAAATCCTAACCCTAGACCTGTTTTGAGGAGTGTAGGCTGCAGGTTATGAAATAGCTAACCGATTTCCCTCTTTAGGCTAGAAACTCCCGAATACGGAAGCCCATCAAACCTTACTGATCCGTTGAGATTCCAAGAGGCAAGGTGAGGACTTTAGGTGTATAGGTTGCGGTTTTCAACGCTTTCAATGTCAGATAATGATAGATTCATGATCTGCATGCAATTGCACATGTACAAAGTGCTTTCCGTTTTCTGTTTCGATTAAAATTGTAGAATTTGGAATTTCACATACTCTAGGTATTCATATAAAATACCGTATATGTATTTTTTATGGAAATGTGTTTGACGTGTTTATTTGTCGTATGGATATATGACGTATGGATAAAATACTTATTTGGCGAAAGGATTCACCTAAATACATGTTTACTAATAAACACTATGTATGTAGAAATACGATATTGTAAGAAGTACCGTATACATGTATATTTTAGCGAGGTGTTTGTCATGATTAATTGTTGTATAAATATACTATGTGCGCATAAAATAATTGCTTGGCGAAAGGAATCGCCGTAATACAAGTTCCCTTGTAAATACTATGTATGTCGAAATTGGGTATCCTAGAAAATACCCCATGCGTATAAATTTTGCTGATGTAATTATCATGATTATTTGCTGTATGAATATGATATATACGTATAAAATACTAGTTTAGTAAAGGGACAACCCTAGTGCACTTTCCTCTAACATACGTCATGTATGTTGAAAAAGTGCATTCCAAGTGTTGGTGAAATTGCTTGTGAGTGTAAGTGCTTAAGTGTTAGTGCCTTAGGTAGGTGCTGAGATGGGGTTCTCAACTACCTTAGAGTCATGTATGATACCCTCCATGTGGTTGTTTACTCTAACCACTAACTTATGAAATATATGTATTTGTATCCCTGTTTGTATAGTGCTTTACAACATGCTTTTGAATATGCTTTGTAACTTGTTTATTAACATGCTTTATGACATGCTTTATAACATGATTGCTAGTGTTCTTGAATTACCATGTTATCATGCGGTACTTCACATGCTATGGTTAGGAATTGATTGAGCTTGGGACTATGTCCATAGTCCAGGCATCCGGTATCAGACTTGGAGTTGTGGTTGAGATTCGTTTCGCCACACATGATGTGTTAGCGAACCCGTGTCGTACTTCGGTTGGCGATAGTGGTTGGCCACGCGAGGTGCTTATATGCTTCATATCGCCCAACTTGTTGTGTGCTTGAGCCAGTCGAACACGTCAAGTAACCCGTGTGTCTTATGTATGTTCATCATGTTTGGTCGCTAATGTTTGAACCTAGGGTATCAAACTTACCAGTGAAAATCCCGTTAACCATGGTACCTCGATCCGCTAAGACTCATGAGTCGGGCAAGGTGGTATGAGACACCGTGGTCGAGCTGTCGGCCTACGCTGGGGCTACGTGCCTCCCCGTAGTGACCAGTGAGCAACTTAACTCGTGAGCCGATTATGGTGGTATGGGATACTATATTCGCGTTGTCGGCCTACATTGATAAGGTGATAGGGGAGTGGCGCAACCTTTGTGCGTAACAGCCCTGACAGCCCTTTGTAGTGACTGCTAGCATATTCTGAAGTCGCAGTACGCCTTAGGGTTCGCCGCGATATATAGAGTATGAACTAGGCCTGTTTCTGTATAGTGATGAATCGTTTAAGGGGTGATGGGGGAGCGATGTAACCTTTGTGTGTAACAACCCTGGCAGCCTCTGCAGTGACCTAGAAAACACACCACGTCTTATATTAACTAGGACTGACGACCCTAGAATGGATCATGTTTTGGAATGATACAAGGGAGGTACCTTAGTTTTCCAATCCTGCTGTTTAAAATGGATTAATTAAAAACTCGGTAATCATGCTCATTATGCATCGCATGTGCCTGGAAGATGTGGAGCACTGTGGGATGTAAGCATGCCGCGAGCGTGAGATGGTGTCGCATGAGGGAGTATGTCGGTGAGGGCATCCATCATACCTGCATACATACCTGCATTAATAAGAGTAACTAGGAGTGTTTGACTTCCTGCTTTATCATTACTGCTTGACTGCATTGATAATATGATAACTTATGCCTTATTGTTCCACTGAGTTAGCTACTCACTCCCACGTTACGGGACGGTGTTGCGCACACCAACCAGACTCTGTCTCAGGTTTAGGCGAGCCGACGACTCTAGAGGCGGAGCCTGATTATGACGAGGACCAGGAGGAGTTCTCGTATATGCAGTTCTCTGGCGGCTTCGACTAGGCTGCCAGGACCGACGGGTTTTTCACAGGGATTGTACTTAGTTTTATTTTTGACGTTTTATTTATAAAACAGACATGTATATGGTGACTCAGATGGATTCATACTCTGGAGAATGAAACGTTTATTTTGTTTCTTTACATACATATATATATAGTTCAGTCTTCCGCTTGCTTTTATACAATTGATCTGGAGTATGAATTACTATTTTGGTATAATCTCATTCATGTTTATTGCTCTAACACAGACAACATTTAAACATCATTAATTATGTTGCATAAGTGATGCGTTGGAACTCGGGAGTTGAGTTACACTCGACCCCCGATTTTCAGGGCGTTACAGCTTAAGTAAGTGAAGGTCAACATTCCTCTACTGAATGTTGTTAAATAGATACCTTCATATGTTAAAATTTTGAAAGATCTATGTACGACCAAAAGATAAAAAAATATTTAAAAGAAAATCTTTTTAACAGAAAAAGTGGGTGTCGTCCTAAAACAAGATGTGCTAGAAAAATACAAAGATTCCAATAGCCCAACCATCGCCTGTGTAATTGGGAACTACCGTTGAGGGTCAATATTGCATATTAGACCCCAATTATCACATGGTTTTACGAACATGATAATGCTTAATGTCCTATTTTAATCATATTTTATTGTAAGGTGAATTTAAGAGTTTGGATTGAAAAAGTGTACTAAAGGCATGGATTTCATGCTCACAAATCACCAAGGCAAGGGACGGATCTTAGGAGACCGAGATTGAAGAATTCACACGCCAAAGATTTGAGAAAATCATGTAATTGAAGATGAAAAAGACTGAAAATTGCCCTGAATGCAAGATTACAGGGTTCCCACCATCCGTTTGGCCTGAAACTTTATATCTGGCATGAGGATCATAAAGTATCCGTACATGTAAAATTTCATCCATTGGATCTTTGTAGAAGTGATCCAATGGACAAGATCAGCCATAAATCACTGATCTGTGGCCCACGTGATCTCTGGATATGCTTCAAATTCAGGCTTAACCCCTCAAATTTAATAGGTCAACGAATGGACAGTGTGGATTTACTGACCTAACACTATAGTGGGCATCACGTATATTGCGTATACCTCACTCACATGCACCAGCAGCGCACAGAACTATCAGTCGGGTCAAACGTAGTTTGACCCGACCGGTTTCTTTTGTTTACGCAGGGATCGAAAGTGGATCCCGCTGTGATGATCAGTGAGCCACCATCATCGTCCATCCGAACGATCTGAATCGTCCAACGTGTACAAATGGTGGGGCCAACCATAGCCATGGTGTCCTTTTACAATCATGCACGTGCATACATGAACATCACCATCAAATGCAGGATGAATGATTAAAGTAAAGATTCAATGGGCCGCACCAAATTTGAGCAAAAATCTCCATCTCTAACTGGTTTTTCGAGGAGAATTCAATGGAGTGGATTTCTCCACCATCATCAATCAGGGGCCCCATCGGTTATGCAAAATCTAGATTTTGAATACAATATGCATTCCGCACGTCTGGACGTTGTGGGCCAGTTACATGATCAAGATCACGTTTGGATGAGTGATCTGGACCGTCCAAATTCTTCCCATGGGGTAACCGACCACCACCAAGAAGGCTGAATAGGTCAGATGGCCAAAACGGATCAGCTATTCATGCCAAAAGCGGGTCGAGCGTGGTTTCACTTCGTATGGTGTGAAAGTGGCTGCGTAAACTCCACCACCGACTTTCTCTGACCGCCCTAACCTTTATCTATAAAAGGAGAAGAGAAAGGGATGTGAGAAATCATCAAATCTGGACATTGAGAAGTAAAGACGTGGAAGAGAAGAGGAGAGAGAGAGAGAGATCGTGGACTGGCCGACATTAGAGTTTTTCTTCTATTTCCTTCTTTGTTTCCTATAATGTTTTTCTGAGTTTTAGATCATCATGTCTACAATGAGCTAAACCTCTTAGCTAGGGCTAAGAGGTGAAGCTTGTAGCATGATGGGGTGTTTCTTTGGTTTTGATTCATATTTAAGTTTAACTATCTTTCCTTCTAGTTTGATTATAAGGAATGCTTTTAGTTTTTAATAGTTTATTGTGACTTAAATTACAATGGATCTGCGATAGCTTTGAGTATGCTCTTTGCATTATTATAATTATCAAATTAGGAACCCTATTGTTCAACATCGCCCCTTGGACATGGTTGGATGATGTAATCCTTATAATCTTCATTATTATCTCAGAGTGTTTGTGGATTGGTAAATTTCATTGTTTGCTTTGTCTCATATACATGGTTTTGTGATGGAATCAATGCTACTTCTCATACCTCTCATCTATTAAGGACTAGATCCAAGAAAGTTCAGAATTGATTTTTAGTGAATTATCTTCTAATTGGATGAAGATGGGACTCTGATTCTAGTTGTGTGCTTGTAAGACCCATATCTTAGACCATATCATTCTGTAGACTCCCGCGGTCCTCCCAGTCAAATTCCTGCGACTCGCGATTCATAAATAGCATTTGTATGCGACCCTGAGTCGCATCCTGTCGATCTGAGTCGGCTCGGCCGGAGACTTGTAGCCCAGCGACCTTGTCGACACAACGGTTCCAACGTCGCGTCTCACACGTCGATGCGATACCCAGGCCAAGAGTTGTGGGCCCACATTTCTTTCGAGGAAAACGTCGCGTAAGAGAATCTCTACCAAATGTCAAATCAATCTCATCAATCAATCAATTACAACACCCATATCTCTCTCGCCCAAAAGTCAACACAACCTTACCTCTCGAGTACTCCCATCACTCACCCATCACACCCATCCCTCTCTCCCATCCATCACTCTCTCTCTCATTTCTCTCTTCACTCTTAAGCAACCTAAGGAGTGGAGAAACGTCCAACCTCTCCATGAGAAGAGCCATGTGTGGCCCACTCCTTACCCCAAGATCTCCTATCTCCAACCTTCAATCTTTATCTTCCATCATCAAAGAGAAAGATTAGGAGCTTAGCATTCGAAGGAGCCAAGAAGGAGCGAATTCGGTGGGTGTTTTGTAGGGTTAGATTGCAATTTTTTGTGATGAACCAAGTGGGGCTTACTAGATGATGGTATGGATCCCATTTGGGACCGATCTTATTGTATGTATTGGATATGGCCCACCTAGGGGAGCTCATAGTGGCAGAGCTCCCTCGTCTCACATTCTCTCTTTCTATCTCTCACTTCCATATTTTTGCGGCCCACCATGATGAATGCATTTTATCCATGCTATCCACTGAGTAGGCCCACCGAGCAATCTGTTTGGATGGACCTGATTGAAGGAAAAACATAAATATCAGCCTGCTTCTAGGCTGGTGGACCACGTTGATGTGGACCCCACCATGATGTATTGTATCAATGCCGTCAATCCAGTTTTTCAGATCATTTTGCGGCAGGTAGGCTGCCCTCACCTAGACAGCCTGGTGGATAGCAGTAGGCCCCATTGTTGAAGTCAAAACACGCATATCAGCCTATTTTAATGGGTGGTCCACGTTGGCGTGGACCCCACCTTAATTTATGTACCTTATATCTACACCGTCCATACAATTTTCCTGATCATTTCAGGTCCTTAGAGAAAGACAGATCCAGCAAATCAGGACCATAGAACCATCCAGACTGCTAACCGTCTGGATGATAGTGAAAAACAAATACCAACTTGATTCAAAACTTTGGTGGGCCACACTGACGTGGACCCACCCTGATATATTATTTTTATCCTCACCATCCATCTATGAATGGTGAGATGGAAGTTGATTGGCTAGCATCCCTCACTCCACATTGTCCAGTCTCCTAGACGGTGTGACCCACTTAAGTATATATATATATATATATATATTTATTATGTGGTGGGCCCCACGTGGGACCCACCTACCTAGAAACAGATTGGTTAGTCTACCGCACACCAAATTTATTAGTTGTTGTATTGACGTCAGTAATGGGGTCTGATCATCAAGAACATCCGTTTTGGGATGTGGACCCCACCACCATGATGTAGTGTTATATCCACACTCTCCATGGTAGGGACACCGGGTCTCCACCGTGATGTGTCTTATTATCCAGGTCGCCCGTCCCTAGATGGTCCTATCGGACGCATCATGAAATGTGTGTGATAACCCAGCCATCCATCATCTGGATGGTGGACCAGCAGCACTCCCAGCTACTATAAATGACGTTAGCAAGCTGTGGGTCCCACCAGCAGTATAGTTTATGTATTGACGTCAGCAGATTTTGTGGGTCCCACATGATGCATGTATTTCATCTTACACCGTCTGTCTGACGGACCCACCGTTATGTAAGTGTTTATCTACACCGTCCAACAGGCTGGATGTAATGACTCAGAAAATCCCGTATAAAGGCCCGAGTACCACCTCAGGCAGAAATCACTTAGGATCAAATCCTTTAGAAAATTGACAAAGTTAACTAAGTGTTAAACTAGATTAACTACGAAATCCATTTGATCCACTTTAAATCTGATCTGCAAGACCTAAAACTTGTAGGATCAGTGACACTAGGTTACCCTGAAATCTAGGATCAATCTCATTACCCGGTTGCTCTTGGGAGCACATTGAAACTTCGTATCGGATGTGGACCGCACGTCGAAAGTTCGATGACTATGAAATTATAGAATTAGGACCGCCTTGCTGGGCTTGACAACCATTTCGAAAGTCAAAACCAGATAGTGTTCCAGGGCTATTCGCTTAAGCCCGGAGCAAGGAGTGTGAGAAAACCTGGTTTTCTCTAGAAATTCAATTTAATTTAAGTAATTTGAGACTTGTCGTTTGCAGGCCAAATATAAGCAATCAGACCGTTAGAATATGACCCAAATACACCCTCGGATCAAGGAACATTTCCCATATATATCTGTGTATTTGTAACCCTGGTCGAGTTTGAGTGACCGTTGAACTGAAACTGGTCTGCCACGTGTGATCTAGGAACCCGACTTGAACGAAAACTGAACTCAACCTAGATCCACGGTTAGTGAGCTTAAGTCCGACCTTTGGCTCAAGGGAGGCTCAAGAAGTGCTCCGTTGAGCTGAAACAGATGCCCTTTGGACATAACCTAGGTATACCATGACCCTGAGTCTAGTTTAGTGAGTTTTAGGCCTATATAAGGACCTTAAACTCTTTCTCATTCAGCCCATACGAATTTGAGAGAAACCCTCGGAGAGAGAAGACAGAAAAGAGAGAGAAAGTGTGAGAGAAGTGGGAGAATCTTCCTGCTATTCTACCCTGCCGATCGACATGCTTAACCACCACGATCTAATCATTTTTCTGGCGATTCCGGCTTCATTTCTAGGTAAGAAAACCCTAACCCTAACCTGTTTTAGGGTTTCTATTGGTGCAAGTAGCGAAGTAGCTGACTTACCTTGTGTTATAGGTCGTTGATCGACGTTGACGAAAGCGTAGAGTTTCTATTAAGTTCGTTACACTTCTACAACATAAGGTGTAAACTTTAGACGTATAGATTACTGTTTTCAAAGCTTTCAATGTCAGATAATGATAAATTCATGATCTGCGTGTTATTTCACATGTAAAATGCGACGTTCATTTTAGGATTCAGTTAGGTTTGCAAAATATGACATATAGTATATTATGTATATTTGCAGAAAACACCGTATATTTATAAAATATGAAAGTGTGTTTACCATGATTAATCATTGTGTACATGTTATATATATGTGTAATACTTACTCAACGAAAGGATTTTCCCTAATACATGTTTTTGCTAATATACGTTATGTATGTTAAATAAGTGTATTCCAAGTGTTTGTGAAAATACTTGTAAGAGTAAGTACTTAGATGATGGTGCTTTAGGTAGGTGTTGAGATAGGATTCTCAACTAACTTAGAGATGTATATGATTTTCTCCACGTTGGTTGTTTAATTTAATCGCTTACTTATGAAATGTATGTGTCTGTACTTCCTGTTTATATTGTGCTCTATAACATGCTTGTTAACATGCTTGAATTACTTTGTTAATTCTGCTTAGATTACTATACATGCTTCTGAATAGGATTTGAATGTGATTGGGGCTATGTGATAGTCCAGGTGATCGGTAACAGACTTGAGTTCGTGGTTGAGATTCATTCGTCACGTAAGACGTGTTTGATGAACCCAAGTCGTGTGTTGGTCATCGACAGTGGTTAGGCCACACGAAGTGCTTATGCACTTCATGTCGATCGATGCAATGTGCGCTCGTGCTAGTCAAGCTCATCAAGTAACCCGATCTGTCTAATGTATGTTCACCATGTTTGGACGCTATTGCTTGAACCTAGGGTACCAAACTTACCAGTATAACCTTGTTAACCTTGGTACCTCGATCCGCTAAGACTCATGAGCCGGACATGGTGGTATGGGACACCGTGGTCGAGCTGTCGGCCTACGCTGGGGCCACGATCCTCCCCGTAGTGACCAGTGAGCAACCCAGACTCGTGAGCCGAATAAGGTGGCATGGGACACTGTATTCGAGCTGTCGGCCTACATTAATAACTTGATGGGGGAGTGGTATAATGATTGTGTGCAACAGCCCTGACAGCCCTTTGTAGTGACCTCAAGCATACTCTGAATCTGCGGAGAGGCAACGAGTCTTCCCGTAGTAAACAGAGTATAAACTAGGCCTGTATTGATAAGGTGATGGGGGAGCGGTGCAACGAGTGCGTGTAACAGCCCTGACAGCCCTTTATAGTGACCTAGAACCACATCATCGTATGAGATTATCGAGGACTGACGACCCTATAATGGATCATTGTTTGGGAATGATATAAGGGAGGTACCTTAGTTTCCCAATACTGCTGTATGAAAGGACTAATAACAACTTGGTAATCACACTCATAACATGGCACTGTATGTGCTTGGCGTTGTGGAGCACTGAGGGATGAACGCATGTTGCGAAGGTAAGATGGTATCGTACGATGATGGTTTAGCAAGGGCAAGCATCATGACTACATTCCATACTTGCATTAATAAGAGTATTTAGGAGGGTTTGATTATACTGCTTTATCATTACTGCTTGACAGAATTGATAATATGTTAACCCATGCTTTATTGTTCCACTGAGTTAGCTACTCACTCTCATGTTACGGGACGGTGTTGTACACACCAACCAGACTCTGTCTTAAATGCAGGTGTTGACAAGACGCAGGAGGCTGAGCCTGATTACTATGATGATCAGGATGGGTTCTCCTACATGCAGTTCTCTGGAGGCTTTGCTTAGGCCATTCAGATGACGGGACTACAGGGTTTACCATTATAGTTGTACCACTTTTTGGCATTTTGATTTTGAAACTAATACATGTATATGGTGACTCAGTAAGGTGTTCATACTCTGGATACCGATTGTGACCGTTTTTGGTTTTATATACATTTTTCAGTCTTCCGCTTGTGTTTTATAACTTGATTTGGAGAATGAATTACAGTTTTGGTATAATCCTACACATGATTATTGCACTAACACAGACAACATTCAATCATAAGCATTTATGTTGCATAAGTGATGTTTTGAAACTCGGGTGTTGAGTTGCTACTCAACCTCCGATTTTCAGGGCGTTACAAGTTGGTATCGAAACATGATTTGGATTAAACCGGACCTGGGTTATGGTCACACGATGTATACTGTCGCATTTCGACTTAGGTGGGTGTGAGAAAAACGTAGAAACAGTCATAGGTATCCCACTTTTTCCAATTGGCGAATTTCACTGAAATTGGCCGTTTTGTTTGAGGCTATACTCAACCGTGATCGCACGACTCGACCCCAAAATACTTCTAGACCGTCAAATAATGGGTTTAGATCACAACTCACCCCATCCCAGCTATTAGAAATCGGTAATTATAAATATGTATCAGAAATTTCCTGAAAAGACCCAAAACGATTCAAAACGGAGTCAGGGCCCTACTCGCACCATTCCAGAGGGACCCAGGGTGGGACTCTGACCTTTTTGGGGCCTATGGAGCACGAGACCTTGCCCAAGTGGCGAGGTATCGCCACTTTTCTAGAGAGTGGCGAGGTATCGCCGAGTCGGCGAGGCCTTGCTGGCTAACGCACTGGCCTAGGCGGGCCGCTTGGGCAGATGGTCTTTGGGGCCTACGGTGACCCCCTGGTGTGTGGGTCGTCGACTAAAACATTTCCAAATGCCTACCTTCTTCATAAAACACACCCTCAAGCTCTCCTTTTCCCTCAAAGTTGTTGTTTTCTCTCTCAAACCTCCCCTTCAATCGCCCATTCCGTCATTTCCTGTCACAATCCACACACCTCCATCATTCCAGCAATACCTACTCCCCCACCCTCTCCATTTTCTTTCATTTGAGCTCCAACATCCCCCAATTAAAGCTCAAAATCGTGTAAGCTCTCAACTGATCCCATCTCTTCATTTTCTTTCTTCAATCCCTGTCATTTGGGCCGTTACAAACCCTGTTGAGGCTCAAATTCGTGGAGAACCAAAAGCTCCAGCCCCTATTCCCCCTTATCTTCACTTTCCATGACCTTCTTTGAGTTCATTGTTATCATTTTCTCGATTTTCACCATCCTTTCTCTCATGGGAAAAAGAAAGGGGGCCGTGGATGAGGCCGGGCCTAGTCGCCCTACACGTTCAAGGAGGCTGAGAGGCGCCGCCGCTAGCATAAGCGCCGCTCGGGAATTTCAAACAAAGCGGGATCTTGATCCCCAAATTCCTGCTGAAAGGGCTCTGTTGTCAGAGTTGTCTCATGGAGTTTACGAGGGTCGTAGGGTCCTTTTTGAAGCTCAGGTGGATGGGCAGCTCTTTGGAGAATATCTGTTGTTCGAGTTCCTGGAAGGGGCCTATTGGGGTCCATTATTTGATGGCGGGTATCGTGCCAATGCGAGTTCTGTCCGAACTTTCTATGCCAACATTCACGAGCCTACACTTGAACCCTTGCAGTTTCAGATCCCATGTGGAAGGGATCGGTTGGCCACAGTTGATGTCAAATTGATATCTCAGCTTCTGAATGTGCCCCTTGGCGAGGTGCATGCTAGCAAGTTGAACCTGAGGAGTGCTCGTGAAAGGGATCGCCAAACACGTTTCCTTTGTGGTGGCCGACTACTTCAGTGACAACTGAACAGAAGTCTTTTAGCGACCGATATGTCTGACGACTTCCGTTTACTCCATCACATCTTCACATTCAACGTCTACCCCAGGTGGAGCAATTGCTGCGAGTGTATGCGCCTCATGGTAGATTTCCTGTATTAAATGGGGCAGAGATCGAACCTGTGCGTGCCTACATTCATGTTGCGACAGGTAATTAACACTGCACGCTCCGCTATAAGGACTGATTCGCTCCCCTTCGGCCGACTCATATGCAAGATTGCCCATGAGTTTAGTTACAATCTTGGGGCGGAGATGTCGGTGTCAGTTCATCACATCGACGAGACTACCCTAAACCAGATGGGGATCGGGCCACGGCAACGCCAAGCTTGACTTAAGGAGAGCGATGATGAGACAGAGAGTGAGGAAGAAGATGGAGCTGAGATAGAAGAGGAGGAATAGGAAGAAGAATAGGAGGAACTGGAGGCCCAAGATATAAAGGAGAGCTCACCGCCTACAGCGCCAGAGTAGGGCGCTGATCAAGCTACTAGGGATACTCATATAGCCTGACTAGAGGAGGATCATGCTACCCTAGGACAGGGTCAGGCTGTCCTAAGGCAGGACATTATGCATCTTCGGGGCCTCGTGAAGCACAAGTTCAAGAAAGTGACTCACGCATTGAAAACTATCATGTGCAGCAGTTAAGCGTCTAGCTTTACATATTACTCCCACGAAGGGCATGAGACTCATTACTGTTACTGAGACTTTTTCAGATGTCATACAAAAGTGTGAGGGTTGCTCAGTAGACTTGGGTAGCAGGACAATATTCGTTGACCACATTGTCGTTCCACTATGGTACTATGACATTATCCTTAGTATGGAGTTGCAAGTGCTATAGTTTATATCCCTGTCAGTTGTCAAATTTGTGGTGCCAAAAACACTGTTATATAACTTGCATAAGTGAAGCTCTCTCAAAGATCAACATTCATGAACAAGCAAAGCTCACAAGTACAAAGATTCACTCAAAGATCAACCTTGACTGCAAGTATTGCTCACAAGACAAGTCTCAAGAATGCAAGACTTCAAGAAGCGTACAAGGCCGTTCGTAAAGAACTCAAGACACTTTCAAGGTTGAGCTATATCAAGATTTCAAGATTGAACTATATCAAGACTTCAAGGCTTAAACTTCAAGGTCACTTGTTCCTAATGTTTCAATGTCCTTACTTTACGATTGGTGTTTAATTGACCTTAGGTTGACCTTAGGAGTAAGCCATTTTGGATACATAAGTCATATGTTTAAGTTACATGAGTTTGGGCAGTTCTAAGACTTGTCCTAGGCTTTCTTCGACTAGTCTTAGCTTTGCTTCGACCAGTCTAAAAAATTCCTCGATCAGTTGTGAGTTTGTTACAAAATTCAGATATTTTCTGTTAGGCTTCGACTAGTCCATGAATTTGTTCGACCAGTCGAAGGAACAGGTTGACTGTATCTTCGACCAGTCGAAAGTCTTCGACTCAAAGTCCAGCGATGAAATTCAGGTTCTTCGACCAGTCAAATGAGACCTTCGACTAGTCAAAGGTGACCTACGACCAGTCGAAGGGGACCTACGATCAGTCGTAGGACGGTCAAAGCTTATCGCGCCCGATTTTTTCAAATATCTGTTAATTCTTCGATTAGTCGAAGAGCTTCCTAGACCAGTTGAAGACGCGATCTGCTCACCTATAAATAGAGCACGAATCTCAGAAGAATTTACGAAATTACTTAATCCATTCAAGCCAATCTTCGTCAAACTTCTGAGAGATAATTTTGTGCTCCATCTAAGCTAAGTGTGCTTATTTAATATTCTCTTTCTTTAGCTTTATTTAATTGATTTTGTTTCTACTATTCCAATTTAATTTGATAAGAGGAATTGTTATTCCCTTTCTTTGGAATCAAAATCAATTAAGGCAAGCCCTATTTGGTTTAATTTAAAATCTATTAGAATTAGAACCATTGTAATTGAGTACTGGACATTGAATTTGGACATTTAATCATCTACTCTGACTTGGTTCTACCGGGCTACTACAACGAAGGAGATAATCCGGTATTTTATATTTAATTGTAAATTCCTTTCTGTTTTGATTTCTTTCAAGATTTACCAGAAAAATCTTATTGTATTGGTTATCTGAGGAGAGCCAGGAAAACTCTGAAGTGAGGTTTTTTAATTGTGTAAGCCCACAGACAAAGACACAATTGTAAAGGTTTTGGGTGAACCTGTGAAAACCTATTTTGTTAGTGAATGCTAATATCCCCTGTGTGAGGATATTAGGAGTGGAGTAGCATTCTGTGTGGCTATTGTTTAACAGTTGGTGAACACACAGGCGAACCACTATAATCCCTTGTGTTGTGGTTGAATGATTTATACTTTTAATCTTTAATTATTTATTTGTGGGATGTATGTATGGTGGTGAATGTTGTAATCATTTAATTCAAGCATTGTGGGAATTTTGTAATAGTTTAGAATTTATTTTCTGCTATTCCTTTATCAGCTTGATATTTAATTTCATTTAAAGTTGTTCCAGCAAGGTTGCCCTGCTATTTTTACGGTGTATGGCTGTCCCTAGAACAATACATTTGTTATTACAATTTATTTCAGTTTAGTTTGTGTTTATTTCTGTATGCCTCTTTGGTTTGAGATTTGATACAAAGATCTTTCTAGAAATAAGGTTGTCCTACCATAAACTCTAGTTTTTGGTGTAAGGTTGTCCTTAGAACAACATTTGTATCAACCTCTCAAGATCTGAATTTTGAGGTTGTTTTACTTTCTTACATTGTGATTTATTTTGGCTATCATATTCTTTTTAATTCCGCTGTTATAAGTTTTATTTGGCATAATCCTATTCACCCCACCTCTAGGACATATAGCCAGGCCTTTTTAAATGGTATCTGAGCCAGATAGCTCTTTTTTAATTCTTGGATTCAATTCCTGAGCTAATGATTTAAGCTATTTTAGATGTCAAATTTTGATAGCCTTTCAGTCACTAGGCCTCCACCCTTTGATGACTCCAACTACGCCTATTGGAAAGCCAGAATGAGGATCTTCCTCAAATCAATGGATTAGAGTGTGTGGCAAGCCACAGTGACTGAATGGAATCCTCCTATCATGGAAGTTACTGGGGTTGACGGTTCAAAATCTATGAAAGTCACACCATATTACCAATGGACCACACTTCAGAAAAGTGAGAGTAGTGCAAATGATAAAGTACTAAATGCAATCACTTGCGCACTATCACCGGATGAGTTCAAAAGAATCATTTCCTGTGATACTACAAAGCAAGCTTGGGATATATTAGAAATGACACACGAGGGTACTACAATTGTAAAAAAATCTAAAGTCCAACTCCTCACAACCAAATTTAAAGAAATTCATATGGAGGAAAATGAAATGTTTATGGACTTTTACACTAGATTGAATGACATTGTAAACTCAATGTGAGGTCTTGTCGATAAAATCCCGGAAAGTAAAGTGTGTGCAAAGATATTATGCTCACTTCCTGAACGATTCAATTCTAAAGTAACCGCGATCCAGGAACTTCGTGATACGGATAATATGAGGGTAGAAAAACTAGTTGGTTCTCTACAAACCTACAAGTTAGACTTTAAAGCTCCTAAAGGTAAATCTATTGCACTAAAATCTTCTAAATGTAATTCAGAAGAAAATTCTGATTCAGAAGATGATATGGCTCTTTTAGCTAAGAAATTTTACAAGATTTTCAAAAGCAAGAAAAAGGTTGATTTCCAAAAATTAAATGATAAAAAGAAGTTTAGACCCAAATCTCAAAAATCTTTGTAAGATAGTCAATGTTACAACTGTCAAGAATATGGGCACTTAGCAAATAGATGTCCTAAAAAGAACAAACCCAAGAAGCAGGGTGTGTTGGCTACATGGGATGAATCATCTGATTCTGAAGCTTCTTCTGAATCAGAAGATTCTGAAACTGAGTCAGGCAATGAAGTTGAAGCTCTTATGACTCTAGCCAAATTCACATTTTCAGATAATGACTCAACAAGTGAAGAAAATCTGAGTAGTGAATGTGAAAATGAAGATGATCTTTAAGACGCTTACAATTCACTATATAAGGAAAGTTGTAAAATTGCTGTCAAACTTAAACTTCAAAAAGAAAAGTTTTCTAAACTCAAAGAATGTTTTGAATCACTTGTCTTAGAAAAATCACAAATTTCAGATTGTTTTGATAAATCAAAATGCACTTTGGAATTCAAAAACTCCCTAATTGTTGATTTGAAATATGAAATTGAGAAACTAAAAAATGAAGTATCTTATCTTCTGAGTCTAAAGGACACATGGAAATATACCCAAGGTGATCCAAAGTTAGAAAAACATTTATCCGTATCAAGAAAATGTGACAATCTATTCGGGTTGGGCTATGATAAAAATTTATCTCCTAAACAAAAGTATACTCCTCCCATGTTTGTGAAAGGAGAGTCCTCAAACTCAAAAGGGAAAAGTACTTATCAAGGTTTTTCTAGAAATTCAAAAACTTTTCAAAAACCTAGAAGTAGTCATGTCAACATTAATCAGAAACGAAATCCACTAGCTGAAAAGATAGTTGATTTACTAAAGGAGCTCTTAAAATCTAACTTTATAGGTCATTCTTACAACTATAAACAAAAGAAGACCAACTATGTTCCTAAACCCAAAACAGTTATGAAATGGGTTCCTAAAGTTGCCTGCTTGGTTGCTCATACTGCTTTCAAAGCAACAAGTCATTCAAAGTGGTACCTAGACAGTGGATGCTCCAGGCATATGACAGGTGACAAAGCTTTATTCACGGATCTAAAAGATATGACTGATGGTTCAGTCACATTTGGTGATGGTAGAAACTGCAAGATTATAGGCTAAGGTACGGTTCAACTTTTTAATCTTCCTGTGTTTAAAAACGTTTTATATGTTGAAGGCTTAAAACATAACTTGTTTAACATATCTCAAATATGTGATAATAACCATAGTGTCCAGTTTTCTAATCAAAGCTGTGAGATACTAAACAATAAGGGTTCTGTAATATTAACTGGACGGAGAACGTCTAAAAATTGTTATATTATTAGCGAATCCAGCTCATCTAATCAAACGTGTTACATGGTCCATACAGACTAGACTGATTTATGGCACAAACGTGTTGGATATGTACATTATCAAAATCTATATAGATTGAGCAAACGAGAATTTATAAGAGGTTTACCCAAACTTCAGAAATTAGATAAAATATATGGTGAGTGCCAGATAGGCAAACAAACAAGGAACTCACACACAAAGGTGAATTCAAATACCACATCAAGACCACTCGAACTCCTCCACATGGATCTAATAGGACCTACCAGAACGGAAAGTCGAGGTGGGAAAAAGTATATCCTGGTAATAGTTGATGACTTTACCAGATTTGCATGGGTAGTCTTCTTAAGGGATAAATCTGAAACCCTTGAAGAAGTAAGAAAAGTTTTCAAAAGGATTCAAACTGAAAAATCTTCTCAAATCAGTAAGATTCGTAGTGATCATGGATCTGAATTTGAGAATAGCAATTTTGAGAAGTTCTATACTGACCAAGGAATATTACATGAATTCTCAGCACCCAAAACTCCACAACAAAATGGAAATGTGGAAAGAAAGAATAGGGTGCTTCAAGAAATGGCTAATGTCATGTTGAATATCATGAAGCTCTCTAAAAATCTTTGGGCTGAAGCAGTCAACACAGCTTGCTATATTATTAACCGAGTCTACACTAGCAAAGATAATAATAAAATGGCTTACGAATTGTGGTTCAATAAAAAGCCTACTATCAAATACTTTCGAGTTTTTGGCAGCAAGTGCTATATTTTACGAGATCGTTAAAATTTGCAAAAATTCGATACGAAGAGTGATGAAGGGATTTTTCTAGGATATTCCTTAAACAGTCGAGCTTATAGGGTTCTGAACAAAGAACTGGTGTGATTCAAGAGTCCATCAATGTTGTCATTGATGATCACTTAAACACGGCAATCCCTAATTCAGATAATGGTGAAGTTCTAATCACTGATAAACCCGATACTTCATCAAATCAGACTAATTCTGAGTTGAGGACAGTTAAAGATCATCCAACCACACAAATTCTTGGAAACCCTCTCACCGGTGTTCGCACCTGTATACAATTTGAGGATATATGTAATTATGTATGTTTTACATCCTAAATAGAACCATCTAACGTAAAAGAAACTCTTGCTGATGAGAACTGGATTGTTACGATACAAGAACTCAACCAATTCGTAAGAAATGATGTTTGGTATCTCGTACCAAGACCTAAAGATAAACACATCATTGGAACAAAATGGATTTTCAAAAATAAGTCTGACGAGCATGGAAATATAATTAGAAACAAGGGTAGACTAATGGTACAAGGTCATACTCAAATTGAAGGAATTGATTTTGATGAAACTTTTGCACCAGTAGCACGTCTTGAATCTATCAGACTATTTATATCCATTGCATGTTTTAGAAAGATAAAGATCTATCAAATGGATGTGAAAAGTGTTTTTCTAAATGGCGATTTACATGAAGAAGTCTATGTTGAACATCCAATGGGTTTTGAAGATCCCAAAAATACTGATCATGTGTATCGGCCTAAAAAGACACTTTATGGATTAAAACAAGCACCTAGGGCATGGTATGAGAAACTAGCAAAATTTCTTTTAAGTCGTAATTTTCAAATGGGATCTGTTGATAAAACTCTGTTTGTTAAAAAACATAATGATTATATCTTAATGGTACAGATTTATGTTGATGATATCATTTATGGATCAACTTGTACTAACTTGACTACTGAGTTTACAGATTTGATGAAATCACAGTTCGAAATGAGCATGGTTGGGGACTTGACTTATTTCCTTGGATTGCAAGTAAAGCAACAACCTGAAGGAATATTCATTTCTCAATCTAAGTATGCTTTGAATCTAATCAAGAGATTTGGATTTGAGAATGGCAAGAATTTCGATACTCCCATGAGTACTACCCTGAAACTCTCAAAAGACTCTAATGGTAAAAATGTTGATTCAAAACTTTATCAGAGTATGATTAGCGGTTTATTATATTTAACTACTAGTAGACCTAATATTTCTCTAAGTGCTGGTATTTGCGCAAGACGTCAATCTGATCCAAAAGAATCTCACATGATTGCTGTCAAGCGGATTATTAGATATGTCACAAGTACTGTAAATCTCGGTCTCTAGTATCCTCATAAGAGTAGTGTCCAATTAGCTGGGTACTCGGATTCTGACTGGGCTGGTAATTTAGATGGTAGAAAATCAACCAGTGGTGGTTGCTTTTACATTAGAAATTGTTTAGTTTCCTAGTTTAGTAAGAAACAAAATTCTATATCACTTTCAACAGCTGAAGCTGAGTATATCACAGCTGGTAAAGCATGTACACAGCTTGTTTGGATGAAATGAATGCTAAGTGATTATGGAATTAAACAAGATTCTATGTTATTACATTGTGATAATTCCAGTGCTATAAATATTTCAAAAAATCCTATTCAGCATTCTCGTACTAAGCACATTGATGGACATTCTTCGACCAGTCGTGAGTATACTCGACCAGTCGAACTTCGACCGGTCGTGGATATCCACGGCCAGTTGTAGATCTCGGGAATCACTTAAAATTTGAGGATTTTATTTTCTTCCTCATTCCTTTTTTTTTCTCTAAGGAGCCAAGCTTCGACTTGTCGAACCCACTGTTCTTGTTCTTCAAGGTTAGTGTTCCATATATATTTTTCTTGCAGATCTGTGTCTAAATTATTTCATTTTCTAGCTTGAAGCTTTCTATTTTGGATTTCATTGAGATTTGGGGTTTGGATTTTGAAAAATCTGTTTTGAGTAAATCCACTTCTCAATCCTTTGCAACTTCTTATTTCCTTGTTATCGTTGTTGCAAATGGCTTCTAGAGGTAGAAAAACTACTTCCCGTGGTCCTTCTTCTTCCTCCAGATCAACCATTATCACTAAGCGTTATCTTCTTGTTCCAAATGACGTTCCATCTTATGTTAGAGACGTTAGATTATGTAAAGTTATTGTTGAACATCCTGTTGATGTTAATCATATTGCACCTTTTGACATCCTTCTTATGCTTGAGGCTGTAGGTTGGGTTAACTTATTACACTGGGGTGGGCTAACATACCGGTCCATTGCCCAATCCATGTTTGGATGTATTAGTGCTTTCTCACGGGATGGTTTAACTTTTAAAATAACTACTAGAGAAGGGCCTTTTGACATTGATCGTCATTTAATTTCAGCCCTTATGGACATTCCTGTGAATGATGAGCGTATTCATATCCATAACCTAACTGATAAACCTCAATTTCTGAAAAATGCATGCTCACTAGAGATTTATACAACATGGATGTTCACTGGACACAAAAAGGGAATGCGCTTCCCGCAAGGTATTTGTTACCCAAATACAGAGTTCTCCACAAAATCTTTGTGTCTAATCTGTATCCTCGTTCGGGTAATAAAAATGACTTGACCTCTTTTATGGTTCGTGTTATCCATGCTATTGCCAGTGGTACTCAGATTTGTTTACCATCATTAATCTGTCATTTCATTCTTCAGTTTAGACTCCATCCTGGTCATAGTGACATTCATTTTGCCTATTTAATGATTGTATTGGGTACATATATGTTAGTCCATATGCCGGTTGATGAGGCACCTATCCATCATCTGATTTTCAACAATACTAATATAATAAGATGAAGTTGGAATTACTTCCTAAACAAGGTGGTGGTGGTGGTGGTCATGAAGAAGCTGGTGATGACATTAATATGGATGACATTTTTGAGGAACTGGATTTTGATTCAACAAATGATCTAGATTTTGAACCATCTGATGTTGATGCATGTTTGAGTGCATTGGAGGATAAAGTTGAGAATATAAATGTAAAGATGGAAAACATGTCTGTTGCTCATGATTTACAATTCAAGTACATGCGCAAATATCTTAGGCGATTGAACAAAGGCATGCACCAACTTGATCCCTCCATTCCTGCTCCGTCATCTGGTTCTGGTTCTGATTAGTTTATATGAGATTACTGGTCTGTAATAACTTTATAACTTAGCATTAGGTTGACTAATTTTGAGTTAGATACTATCTTTGTTTTATGTTGGGTATTTGTTTTATGTGAAACTATGCTGAGTATCTCTATCTCTGGTTTTTGCTATAATTTCATAACTCCTAATGTTTACTCTCATATATCCCTTTATTTAGTTCTCCTTTATTGTTGTTTCCTTTGTCATATTGTGACAAAAAGAGGGAGAATGGTTTGTTCTTAATGATGTGATTGTGAGAGGAGTAGCATTAGTTATTTTACTCAGGGGGAGTATGTTTGAACTAGTTGAATGAACTGGTTGAATGTTGAATGCCTAATATTGAATATTGATTTATAGGTAAGCCAGTTGATATTAACTGGTTCGTGATTCTTTAACCAGTTGTTTTACTTTATGTTTATCTTGGTTATGTGTTTTGTCACTAATTTGACAAAGGGAGAGATTGTACGTGCTATAGTTTATATCCCTATCTGTTGTCAAATTTGTGGTGCCAAATTCACTGTTATATAACTTAAATAAGTGAGGCTCTCTCAAAGATCAACATTCATGAACAAGCAAAGCTCGCAAGTACAAAAATTCACTAAAAGATCAACCTTGACTGCAAGTATTGCTCACAAGACAAGTCTCAAGAATGCAAGACTTCAAGAAGCGTACAAGGTCGTTCGTAAAGAACTCAAGACACTTTCAAGGTTGAGCTACATCAAGATTTCAAGATTGAACGACATCAAGACTTCAAGGCTTAAACTTAAAGGTCACTTGTTCCTAATGTTTCAATGTCCTTACTTCACGATTGGGGTTTGATTAACCTTAGATTGACTTAAGGAGTAGGCCATTTTGGATACATAAGTCATTTGTTTAAGTTACATGAGTTTGGGCAGTTCTAAGACTTGTCTTAGGCTTTCTTCGACTAGTCTTAGCTTTTCTTTGACCAGTCTAAGAAATTCCTCGCAGTCGTGAGTTTGTTACAAAATTCGGATATTTTCTGTTAGGCTTCGACTAGTCCAGGAATCTGTTCAACCAGTCGAAGGAACAGGTCGACTGTATCTTCGACCAGTCGAAAGTCTTCGACTCAAAGTCCATCGATGAAATTCAGGTTCTTCGACCAGTCAAAGGAGACCTTCGACCAGTCGAAGGTGACCTACGACCAGTCGAAGGAGACCTTCCACCAGTCGTAGAACGGTCAAAGCTTATCGCGCCCGATTTTTTCAAATATCTATTAATTCTTCAACTAGTCGAAGAGCTCCCTAGACCAGTCGAAGATGCGATCTGCTGATCTATAAATAGAGCACGAATCTCAGAAGAATTTACAGAATTAATTTATCCATTCAAGCCAATCTTCATCAAACTTCTGAGAGATAATTTTGTGCTCCATCTAAGCTAAGTGTGCTTATTTAATAGTATATTTCTTTAGCTTTATTTAATTGATTTTGTTTTTACTATTCCAATTTAATTTGATAAGAGGAATTGTTATTCCCTTTCTTTGGAATCAAAATCAATTAAGGCAAGCCCTATTTGGTTTAATTTAAAATCTATTAGAATTAGAACCGTTGTAATTGAGTACTGGACATTGAACTTGGACATTCAATCATCTACTCTGACTTGGTTCTACCGGGCTGCTACAACGAAGGAGATAATCAGGTATTTTACATTTAATTATAAATTCCTTTTTGTTTTGGTTTCTTTTAACATTTGCCAGAAAAATCTTGTTGTATTGGTTATCTGAGGAGAGCCAGGAAAACTCAGAAGTGGGGTTTTTTAATTGTGTAAGCCCACAGACAAAGACACAATTTTAAAGGTTTTGGGTGAACCTGTGAAAACCTATTTTGTTAGTGAACGCTAATATCCCTTGTGTGAGTATATTAGGAGTGGAGTAACATTCTGTGTGGCTGTTGTTTAATAGTTGGTGAGCACACAGGCGAACCACTATAATCCGTTGTGTTGTGGTTGAATGATATATACTTCTAATCTTTAATTATTTATTTGTGGGATATATGTATGGTGGTGAATGTTGTAATCATTTAATTCAAGCATTGTGGGAATTTTGTAATAATTTAGAATTTATTTTCTGTTATTCCTTTATCAGCTTGATATTTAATTTAATTTAAAGTTCTTCAAGTAAGGTTGTCCTGCCATTTTTATGGTGTATGGCTGTCCCTAGAACAATACATTTGTGATTACAATTTATTTCAGTTTAGTTTGTGTTTATTTCTATATGCCTCTTTGGTTTGAGATTTGATACAAAGATTTTTCTAGAAATAAGGTTATCCTACCATAAACTCTAGTTTTTAGTGTAAGGTTGTCCTTAGAACAACATTTGTATCAACCTCTCAAGATATGAATTTTGAGGTTGTTTTACTTTCCTGCATTGTGATTTATTTTGGCTAACATAATCTTTTCAATTCCGCTGTTATAAGTTTTATTTGGCATAGTCTTATTCACCCTCCCTCTAGGACATATAGCTAGGCTTTTTCAGGACTGGCTCACCGAGATGAAGGCAGAGATTGATTGCGATAATCGGGTCGTGACGGCCAGCGGACCGGATGGCACGGTCTTTACTTTTCCAGTGCAGGTTAGTTGGCCATGTCGGGTTGGATGTTATGCCGCTTTACTTGAGTATGTTGATGGGCCGACATTAGGAGACATGTTAGTAGTTCGGGAAATTGAGGATGTGTTTAGGGCAATTCCTGGTTTGCCTCCTCGGCACGAGATCAATTTTACTATTGATCTTATGCTCGGCGCGACCCCCATATAATTTACCCATGTACTGGATGCCTCCATGTGAGATGGAAGAACTAAGAAAACAGATTGACGGACTGGTAGAGAAGGGCTTCATACGGCCCAGTGTGTCTCCTTGGGGAGTGGAGCACCTGTATTATTTGTCAAGAAGAAGGACGGGTCGCTACAGTTATGTATTGATTACCGCAGATTGAACCAGTTGACCGTGAAGAACAAATATCCTTTACCCAGGAAGACTACCTATTTGATCAGTTGAAGGGGGCAAAGTAATTTTTGAAGATCGATTTACAATCAGGGTATCATCAGTTGAGCATCAGGGATGAAGACGTGCAAAAGACGGCCTTTAGGACTAGTTTTAGGCATTACGAGTTCCTTGTGATGTCATTTGGTCTTATGAATGCACTGACCATATTCATGGACTTGATGAACCAAGTATTTCGACCATTTCTATACCGATTCGTTATCGTATTTATAGATGACATCCTGATATACTCCACGAGTCGGGAAGAGCACGAGGAACACTTACAGGCAGTCCTAGATACTCTTAGGAAGAACCAGTTGTTCGCGCAGTATAAGAAGTGTGACTTCTGAAAGGAGGAAGTCAATTTGCTGGGACATGTGGTGTCCAAGGAAGGGATGGCGGTGGACCTTACTAAGGCAGTTGTCATTCAGGACTGGAAGCAGCCTGGTTCGGTTACTTAGGTGATGAGTTTTCTAGGCCTCGCAAGCTATTACCGACGATTCATTCGACACTTCTCAAATATAGCCAGACCGTTGTCACAGTTGACATGAAAGGATCTGAAGTTCGCCTAGAACGAGAAGGCAGAAGCAACTTTTCAGGAGCTGAAGGACAGGCTGACGTCGGCCCCTGTGCTAGTATTGCCAGAGCAAGGGGTTAAGTATACTATTGTAACATCTCAGATTTTTGTCAACCTGGGATTAGACGTCCTTAGGCAATGGGTCGCTCCTCACGCCTTATTAACTTTCAGAACTCAATCCCACAGTCTAAAATCACTTCTTAACCCATTTCCTTCACAAATTTACACCTTTCACTACCTTGTTCTTTAAACGTCTCTAAATACTTTCATATTAAGCACGAATCCTAACGTTTAGGTGATGAAGAACAATGCTTTAGAAATCCGTACAAAGACCCTAGTGCCACCTTAGACAGAAATTACTTAGGACTAAATCCTTTAGAAATGAGACAAAGTAACTAAGTGCGAAATTAGAATAGCTACGAAATCCGCTTGATCCACTTTAAATATGATCTGTAAGACTCAAAACTTGTAGAATCATTGACGCTAGGTTACCCTAAAATCTAGGATCAATCTCATTACCCGGCTGCTCTCGGGAGCATCTCGAAACTCCGTATCAAATCTAGACCGCACGTCGGAAATCCGAAAAATACGAAGTTAAGGAATTAGGACAGGCCTTGCTAGGCTTGATAACCATCTCGGAAATCAAATCCAAACAGTGTCCCAGCGTTATTCGCTTCAGCCCGGAGCAAGGAGTGTGAAAACACTTGGTTTTCTTTAGAAATAAATATCTCAAATAGTAATATGAGACTTGTTACTTGCAGACATTTTATAAGTAACCAGACTGTCAGAATCTGACCCAAATACACCCTCGGACCAGGAAAATTTTTATGAACATATCCATGTACTTGGAATTTCAGATCGAAATCCGCTAACTATTGAACTGAAACTGGTCCGCCACGTGTGATCAAGGATTCCGACTGAAATGAAAACTTAACTCCACCTGGATCTAATGTTGGTGAGCTTAAGTCGGACCTTTGGCTCAAGGAGGCTCGCCAGAAGTCCTCCGTTGAGCTGGAAAAGAGTTACCTTGGTTATAACCCAAGTATACCTTGACCTTAAGTTTATTTTGGAGTGTTTTTAGGCTATATAAGGATCTTAGAACCCTCTCTCTCACAACCATACGAATTTGAGAGAAACCCTAGAGAGAGAAGAGAGAAAAGAGAGAGAGTTTAAGAGAAGTGGGAGAAGCTCCTTACTACTATCCCCTGCCGCTACACAAGCTGCACCACCCCATTCTCATCGCTTTCCCGGCGATACCGACTTCGTTTCTAGGTAAGAAACCCTAACCCTAATCTGTTCTGAAGTTGTAAAGTTGTAGGTTATGAAATAGCTAACCTATTTCATTCTATAGGCTACCAAACTGCCGAATACGGAAGCTTGGCAAACCTATCGTATTCGTTACGATTTCACGACTAAAGGTGCAGACTTTAGATGTATAGGTTATGGTTTTCAACACTTTTAATGTCAGATAATGATAGATTCATGATCTCCATGCAATTGCACATGTACAAAGTGCTGTCTATTTTCCGTTTCGATTAAAGATGAAGAATATGGAATTTTACATACTCTAGAGATTTGTAGAAAGTACTGTATATGTATAAATTTTAGAAATGTGTTTGCCATGATTATTTGTTGTATGAACATATTATATATGCGTAAAATACTTGTTTGGCGAAAGGACTCGCCCTAATATATGTTTTGCTAATATACGCTATATATGTTAAAATGGGTAGCCCAAGTGTTTATGAGAATGTTCAAATGAATATGGAACTTGGATTCATGCTTGCCATGATTATCCGTCGTGGGTGCACATGTGTTATAATTGGGGCAACTCCCTAGTGAAAGGATTTGGCCTAATACCTATGTGATCAACATATGTCATGTATGTTGATGTATGTAGTTTAAAGTGTTTATTGAAATGTTTGAATGAGTAGCAGTTAGTAAATTGTAATGTATAAGGGTGCTGAGATATGATTCTCAACTTCTTTAACTATGTGTATGATTTCTTTAGATATCTGTGTGATTAGGAATTGAATATGTACAAACTCATGCTTATGTTGTACTTCATAACATGCTCAACTGATTGTATGATTTTATCTGTGTAATGCGTATGTTTAAATTCATGTTTATGTTGTATTCCATAAGAGCCATGAAGGGTGATGGGGGAGTGGTGTAACTAGTGCGTGCAACAGCCCTGGCAGCCTTAAGCGGATATTATCAGACTTTGATTGTATGATTTGGATCTTGATCCATTACTGCTTTAACTATCTGCAATTGAATGTGATTGGGGCTATTATATAGTCTAGGCAATCGGCAACGAAACTGAATTCGTGGTTGAGATTCAATCGCCACGAGAGATGTGTTGGATGAACCCGAGTCGTACATCGGTTGGCGATAGCTGCTGGCCACACGAAGTGCTTATTGCGCTTCATATCGTTCAACTCATTTTGCGCTCAAGCTAGTCAGGCCCGTCAAGTAACCCGATATGTCTAATGTATATTCACCATGTTTGGCCACTACTGCTTGAACCTAGGGTACCAAACTTACCAGTGAAATCCCTTTAACCATGGTACCTCGATCCGCTAAGACTCATGAGCCGGGCATGGTGGTATGGGACACCATGGTTGAGCTGTCGGCCGACGCTGGGGCCATGTGCCTCCCCGTAGTGACCTGTGAGCAACCAGACTCGTGAGCCGATTATGGTGGTACGGGAGACTACATTTGTGCTGTCGGCCTACATTGATAAGGTGATGGGGGAGTGGTGCAACGAATGCATGTAACAGCCCTAACAGCCCTTCGTAGTGACCTCGAGCGTACTCTAAATTTGTGGTGAGGCGACGAGTTTTGCCGCAGTGTATAGAGTATGAACTAGGCCTGTATCAATTTAGTGATGAAGCATTAAAAAGGAGATGGGGGAGTGGTGTAACGGTTGTGCGTAACAGCCCTGGCAGCCTTTGCAGCGACCTAGAAACACACCATCGTATGAGATTATCTAGGACTGACGACCCTAAAATGGATCATGTTTGGGAATGATATAAGGGAGGTACCTTAGTTTCCTAATCCTGCTATTTGAAATGGATTAATAACTACTCGGTAATCATGCTCATCATCGTACTGCATGTGCCTGCAAGATGTGGAGCACTAAGGGATGAACGCATGTTGCGAACATAAGATAGTGTCGCATGACGGTGGTTTGGCAAGGGCATTCATCATGTCATTTCATACTTGCATTAAATAAGAGTAGTTAGGATTGTTTGATTGTACTGCTTTATCATTACTGCTTGACTGAATTGATAGCATGTTAACCTATGCTTTATTATTTCATTGAGTTGATCACTCACTCCCACATTACGGGACAGTGTTAAACACACCAACCGGATTTGTTCGAGTTTCAGGTGATGGCGATGCTTATGAAGCAGAGCCGGACTATTACTATGATGTTGAGGAGGAGTTCTCCTACATGTAACTCTCTGACAGGTCTATGAAGACCTGGTATTGTATGGATGGGGCTATGGTATTTGGAATAGAAGACATTACACTTCCACAACTTGGTATAATTTGAAATTATACTTGTAATTCATTAACCTGGTAACCTTATCACACTCTGGAGACTCACAACAGTTTTTATGTTTTATATATCTATCACAGTCTTCCGCTTGCAATCTCATTTGTCTCTGGAGTATGATATGTTGTTTTGGCTCAATCTCACTTATGTTCAATGCACTAATACAGACAACATTCAATCATCATTCATTTTGTTACATAAGTGATGCGTTGGAACTCGAGAGTTGAGTTTATGCTCGACCCCCAATTTTCAGGGCGTTACAACTATATACACTGACGCATCTCACGTTGGTTTGGGATGTGTCCTTATGCAGAAGGACAGGGTGATTACGTATGCCTTGAGACAATTAAGGAAGCACGAGGAGAATTACCATACGCACGACTTGGAGTTAGCAGCGGTCATATTCACATTGAAGCTCTGGAGATATTACCTCTACGGAGAGGAGTTCGAGCTTTTCTACGACCACAAGAGCCTTGAGTATATATTTACTCAGCGGAACCTAAATATGAGCAAGCGCCGATGGATGGAGACCTTGAAGAACTTCAAGTTCGAGGTTTCCTACCATCCTAGCAAGGCCAACCTTATGGCAGACGCGTTGAGCCGCAAGAAGGCGATCATATTTGTGGCTCCGCTGATGATTGAAGAGTGGGGTATGCTAGAGTTTGTTCGCGACTTCGAGTAGAAACTCAAAGTGGAGGAGCCATTCGAGTGTGTCGCACACGTTCGGGTGCGACCACTTATTGATGACCGGATTATCGAGGCCCAGAAGGGCGACGAGCGGTTGTCTGAGCTTCAAGAGCGAGTAAGCGATGATGTGGACACTGAGTGGAGAGTTGGTACCGATGGGGGCCTATGATACCGTGGCCGCCTATGCGTCCCAGATATTCATGACTTGAGACAGGAGCTTCTCGAGACTACCCACATATTGAAGCTTACGATGCATCCTGGTAGTATGAAGATGTATCAAGATTTGAAGAGGTCGTATTGGTGGGACAATATGAAGGTCCATATTGCAGAGTATGTGTCCCCTTGTCTCACGTGTCAGCAGGTCAAGGTCGAGCATCGCCGACCTCCTGGACTCCTTCAGCCCATGCCCATAGCTGAATGGAAGTGGGACCTCATCTCTATGGACTTCATCTCGAGGCTACCAAAGATGAGAAAGGGTTATGACTCTATTTGGGTGATCATGGACCGATTGACCAAATCGGCTCATTTTCTCCCTATCAGAGTGACGAACTCTGAAGACGACTTGGCTAAGTTGTACATCAAAGAGATAGTGCATCTGCATGAAGTTCCCTTGGAGATAATGTCGGACCACGACACACGATTCATGTCTATCTTCTAGACTCGTATCCAGGAAGCGATGGGTGTGAAGTTGAAGTTCAGTACTGCGTTCCATCCTCAGACCGATGGGTAGACAGAGCGGGTGAATCATATTTTAAAAGATATGTTGCGGGCTTGTGTTTTGGATTTCAAGGATAGTTGGGACGACTGTCTTCCATATGTAGAGTTCACCTACAATAAAAGTTTTCGACGAGTATTGGTATGGTATGGCTCCTTATGAGGCCTTGTATGGGAGCCCTTATAGAGCACCGTATTGCTGGGCAGAGGTTGGCGAGCGTAGGTTCATTGGCCCAGAATTAGTACAGGCGACCTCAAAGAAGATCGACATTATCAGGCGTCGACTTCTTACAGCACAGAGCAGACAGAAGAGTTATGCCGATATGAGGCGGCGACCACTTGAGTTTAAGGTTGGAGATCATGTATTCCTCAGAGTTTCCCCAATGAAGGAAGTCCTTCGGTTTGGGAAGAAGGGGAAGCTTACGCCGCGGTTCATTGGCCCATTTCAGATACTTGATCGAGTGGGAGCGGTGGCATATCATCTCGCTTTGCCCACACTACTCGCAGGCGTACACAATGTATTTCATGTATCTATGCTGAAGAAATACATCCCTGATCATTCACACATCATCCATTGGGAACAGGTGCAGTTGAACGAGGATGCTACATATGTACTGCGTCCGACGCATATCCTAGACGGGAAGGAGTAGGCATTGCGCAGTAAGGTGATTCCACTCGCGAAGGTACTGTGGACGCATCATACAGAGGATGAAGCTATCTGGGAGACAGAAGCCGAGGTCAGGAAGAACTACCCCCAGCTTCTTGAAGAGTATGAAAAGGTTCTAATTTCGAGGACAAAATTTTTCTTTAAGGGGGGTAGATTGTAACGACTCGAAAAATCCCGTACAAAGGCTTGAGTACCACCTCAGGCATAAATCACTTAAGATCAAATCCATTAGAAATTTGACAAAGTTAACTAAGTGCTAAACTAGATTAGCTACAAAATCCATTTGATCCACTTTAAATCTGATCTGCAAGACCCAACAATTATAGAATCAGTGACGCTAGGTTACCCTGAAATCTAGGATCAATCTCATTACCCAGTTGCTCTCGAGAGCACATTGAAACTCTGTATTAGATGTGGACCGCACGTCGAAAGTCCGATAACTATAAAATTATAGAATGAGGACCGCCTTGCTCGGCTTGACAACCATCTCGGAAGTCAAAACAGGATAGTGTTCCAGGGCTATTCGCTTGAGCCCGGAGCAAGGAGTGTGAGAAAACCTGGTTTTCTTTAGAAATTCAATTTAATTTAAGTAATCTGAGACTTGTCGTTTACAAGGCCAAATATAAGCAATCAGACCATCGGAATTGAACCCAAATACACCCTCGGAACAGGGGACATTTCCCATACATATCCGTGTATTTGTAACCCTGATCGAGTTTTCAGTGACCGTTGAACTGAAACTGGTCCACCACGTGTGATCTTGGAACCCGACTGGAACGAAAACTTAACTCGACCTAGATCCAAGGTCAGTGAGCTTAAGTCCGACCTTTGGCTCGAGGGAGGCTCAAGAAGTGCTCCGTTGAGCTGAAACAGATGCCCTTTGGACATAACCTAGGTATACCATGACCCTGAGTCTAGTTTAGTGAGTTTTAGGCCCATATAAGGACCTTAAACCCTCCCTCATTCAGCCCATACGAATTTGAGAGAAACCATATGAGAGAGAAGAGAGGAAAGAGAGATAGTGTCAGAGAAGTGGGAGAATCTTCCTACTATTCTACCCTGTCAATTTACGTGCTTAACCACCACGATCTAATCGCTTTTCCGGCTATTTCGGCTTCATTTCTAGGTAAGAAAACCCTAACCCTAACCTGTTTTAGGATTTCTACTGGTGCAAGTAGCGAAGTAGTTGACTTACCTTGTGTTATATGTCGTCGTATTGACGTTGATGAAAGCATAGAGTTTCTATTAAGTTCATTACACTTTTACGACGTAAGGTGCGGACTTTAGACGTATAGGTTACTGTTTTCAAAGCTTTCAATGTCAGATAATGATAGATTCATGATCTGCGTGTTATTTCACATGTAAAATGCGACGTTCGTTTCACGATTCAATTACGTATACAAAATAAGGCATATAGTGTATTCTGTATATTTGTAAAAAATACCGTATATGTACAAAATATGAAAGTGTATTTGCCATGATTAATCATTGTGTGTACATGCTATATATATGTGTAATACTTACTCGGTGAAAGGATTCGCCCTAATACATGTTTTTACTAATATTCATTATGTATGTTAAATAAGTGTATTCTAAGTGTTTATGAAAATCCTTGTAAGAGTAAGTACTTAGATGATGGTGCTTTAGGTAGGTGTTGAGATAGGATTCTCAACTAACTTAGAGATGTATATGATTTCCTTCATGTTAGTTGTTTAATTTAATTGCTTACTTATGAATTTTATGTGTCTGTACTTCTTGTTTATATTGTGCTCTGTAACATGCTTGTTAACATGCTTGAATTACTTTGTTAATTCTGCTTAGATTACTATACATGCTTCTGGATAGGATTTGAATGTGATTGGGGCTATGTGATAGTCCAGGCGATCGGTAACAGACTTGAGTTTGTGGTTGAGATTCATTCCCCACGTAAGACGTGTTTGACTAACTCGAGTTGTGTGTTGGTCGTCGGCAGTGGTTAGGCCACACGAAGTGCTTATGCACTTCATGTCAATCGATGCAATGTGCGCTCGTGCTAGTCGAGCTCGTCAAGTAACCCGATCCATCTAATATATGTTCATCATGTTTGGACACTACTGTTTGAACCTAGGGTACCAAACTTACCAGTGTAACCCTTTTAACATTGGTACCTTGATCCGCTAAGACTCATGAGCCGGGCATAGTGGTATGGGACACCTGATCGAGCTGTCAGCCTACGCTGGGGCCACGAGCCTCCCCGTAGTGACCAGTGAGTAACCCAGACTCGTGAGCTGAATATGGTGGTATGGGACACTGTATTCTAGTTGTCGGCCTACACTGATAAGGTGATGGGGGAGTGTAACATCCCGAATTTTTGCCAACCAGGGATTAGACGTCCTTAGGCAATGGGTCGCTCCTAACGCCTTATTAACTTGTCAAAACTCAATCCCGCAGTATAAAATCGCTTCTTAACTCATTTCCTTTACAAATCTCACTTCTCACTACCTTCTTCTTTAAACGTCTCTAAGTACTTTCACATTAGACACTATCTTAAAGTCTTGGTGATGAAGAGCAATGCTTTAAAAATTCGTACAAAGACCCTAGTGCCACCTCAGACAGAAATTACTCAGGAGTAAATCCTTTAGAAATGAGACAAAGTAACTAAGTGCTAAACTAAATTAGCCATGAAATCCGCTTGATCCACTTTAAATACGATCTGCAAGACCTAAAACTTGTAGAATCATTGACACTAGGTTACCCTAAAATCTAGGATCAATCTCATTACCCGGCTGCTCTCGGGAGCATCTTAATACTCCGTATCAGATCTGGACCGCACGTCGGAAGTCCGAATAATATGAAGTTAAGGACTTAGGACCGCCTCGTTGGGCTTGACAACCATCTCGAAAATCAAATTCAGATAGTGTCCCACAGCTGTTCGCTTGAGTCCAGAGTGAGGAGTGTGAAAACACTTGGTTTTCTTTAAAAATAAATATCTCAAATAGTAATCTGAGACTTGTTACTTACAAACATTTTATAAGCAACCAGACCGTCAGAATCTAACCCAAATACACCATCGGATCAGGAAAAATTTCATAAACATATCCATGTACTCGGAATCTCCGATCGAGATCCACTGACCGTTGAACTGAAACTGGTCCGCCACGCGTGATCTGAAAAGCCGACTGGAACGAAAACTTAACTCCACCATGATCCAGTGTCTGTGAGCTGAAGTCCGACCTCTGGCTCAAGGAGGCCCGCCAGAAGTCCTCAATTAAGCTGAAAAGTGTCACTTTGGTTATAACCTAAGTATATCTTGCCACAAGTCTATTTTGGAATGTTTTTAGGCTATATAAGTACCTTAGAACCCTCTCTCCTATAGCCATATGAATTTGAGAGAAACCCTAGAGAGAGAAGAGAGAAAAGAGAGAGAAAGTGTGAGAGAAGTGGGAGAATCTCCCTGCCACTTTACCCTGCCGATACATAAGCTACACCGCTCATTTCTAATCGCTTTCCCAACGATTTCAGCTCCATTTCTAGGTAAGAAACCCTAACCCTAATCTGTTTTGGGGTTTTGATAGTTGTACGTTATGAAATAGCTAACCAATTTCATTCTATAGGTTGTCAAACTGCCGTAGATGAAAGCTTAGTAAACCGATTGGATTCGTTACGATTCTACGACAAAAGGTACAGACTTTAGGTGTATAAGTTATGGTTTTCAACGCTTTTAATGTCAGATAATGATAGATTCATGATCTGCATGCAATTGTACATGTACAAAGTGCTGTCTGTTTTTCGTTTCGATTAAAGATGAAGAATATGAAATTTTACATACTCTAGGTATTTGTTGAAAGTACCGTATACGTATAGATTTTGGAAATGTGTTTGTCATGATTATTTGTTGTATGAATATATTATATATGGATAAAATTCATATTTGGCGAAAGGGTTCACCCTAATACATGTTTTGCTAATATACACTATGTATGTAGAAATAGTGTATTCTAGAAAATATTGTATATGTATAAATTTTGAAAATGTGTTTGCTATGATTATTTGCTGTATGAATATACTATATATGCGTAAAATACTTGCTTGGCGAAAGGACTCGCCCTAATACATGTTTTACTAATGTACACTATGTATGTTGAAATAGTGTATTCTAAGTGTTTGTGAAAATGACCGAATGAGTATAGAATTCTCATTCGTGCTCGCCATGACTAATTGTCATGGATATATGATTGTTGTATTGGTGATACCCCTTTGACGAAAGGATTTGCCCTAAATCACGCCACGGCCAAAATACACTATATATACTAAAACGTGTAGCCCAAGTATTTGTGGAAATGACTGAATGAACATGGAACTTGGATTCTTGCTTGCCATGACTATCCGTCGTGGGTGCTCGTGTGTCAACCATGGGGCAGCTCCCTAGTGAAAGGATTTGGCCTAATACATGTGAGATCAACATACGTCAGGTATGTTGATGTATGTAATCTAAAATGTTTGTTAGAATGTCTGTATGAGTAGTACTTAGTAAAATTGTAATGTATAAGGGTGTTGAGATAGGATTCTCAACTACCTTAGTCATGTGTATAATTTCCTCCATGTTGTTTGTTTAGTTTAACCACTTGTGAAACGTATGTGTTTGAATTTCGTGTTTGCATTGTGTTTTATAAGATGCTTGTTAACATGTTTGAATTACTTGTTTATATAATTCTGCTCTGATTACTTTACATGTTTAAGTTGTATTCCATAAAAATCCGTGAAGGGTGATGGGGGAGCGGTGCAATGAGTGCGTGCAACAGCCCTGACAGCCCTAAACGGATAATATCAGACTTGATTGTATGATTTGAATCTTGATCCATTACTGCTTTAACTATTTGAAATTGAATGTGATTGGGGCTATTATATAGTGCAGGCAGTCGGTAACGGGATCGAACTCGTGGCTGAGATTCATTCACCACGTAGGTCATGTTTGACGAGCCCGAGTCGTGCGTTGCTTATCGGCAGTGGTTAGGCCACACGAAGTGCTTATGCACTTCATGTCACACAACTCAACGGGCGCTCGTGCTAGTCGAGCTCGTTAAGTAACCCGATCTATCTTATGTATGTTCACCATGTTTGGACGATACTGTTTGAAAATAGGGTACCAAACTTACCAATGACATCTCGTTAACCATGGTACCTCGATCCGCTAAGACTCATGAGCTGGGCATGGTGGTATGGGACACCGTGGTCGAGCTGTTGGCCTACGCTGGGGCCACGTGCCTCCCCGTAGTGACCATTGAGCAACCAGACTCGTGAGCCAAATACGGTGGTATGGGACACTGTATTCGAGCTGTTGACACTTACGGCAAGAGCCGAGTACAGTGAGACCTGTATTCATGCTGACGGATGACGAGCCCTTCGTAGTGTCTTCAAGTATACTCTAAAGTCTGCGATTGGCGATGTGCCCTTCACAGCAACTAGAGTATAAGTTGAGCCGAGTACGGTGAGACCTGTATTCGAGCTGACGGCCAGCGATTGAGCCGAGTACGGTAAGACCTGTATTCGAGCTGACGGCCAGCAATTGAACCGCATATGGTGAGATCTGTATTCGTGCTGATGGGTGACAAGCCCTTTGCGATGCCTTCGCGATGTCTCTCGAATCATAATATTGTATGAGATTAGCAAAGGACTGACGACCCTAGAATGGATCATATTTGGGAATGATACAAGGGAGGTACCTTAGTTTTCCCATACTGCTGTTTGAAATGGACTAATAACAGCTCGGTAATCATGCTCATCATGCATTGCATGTGCCTAGAAGATGTGGAGCACTGAGGAAAGTAAGCATGCCACGAACGTAAGATGGTGTCGCACGAGGGAGTGTGTGGTGAGGACATTCATCATGTCATTTCATACTTGCATTAAATAAGAATAATATAATTGTTTGATTGTACTGCTTTATCATTACTGCTTGACTGAATTGATAACATGTTAACCTATGCTTTATTGTTCCACCAAGTTGATCATTCACTCCCATGCTACGGGACAGTGTTGTACACACCAACCAGACTTATTTGAGTTTCAGGTGATGACGATACTTATGAAGCAGAGCCGAACTTTTATGAGGATGAGGAGGATTTCTCCTTTATGCAGTTTCAGGCGGCCTTTATGCAGTTTCAGGCGGGTTCCTGTGAGCTGTGTCCCGATCGACGGGGCTTTCTGGGATATTGACTAGAGGACCTTACACATTTGGTATATTTTAGAATTGTACTTGTAATGATTAACCTGGTAACCTTATCACAGTCTGGAGACTCACCACAGTTTATATATTTTATTTATCCATCAGTCCTCCGCCTGCTATCTCACTTGTCTCTGGAGTATGATATGCTGTTTTGGCTTAATCTCACTCATGTTCACTATACTAATACAGACAACATTCAATCATCATTCATTTTGTTGCATAAGTGATGCGTTGGAACTCGGGAGTTGAGTTTATGCTTGACCTCCAATTTTCAGGGCATTACAAGATGGTATCAAAGCATGATTTGGATTAAACCGGACCTGAGTTCTAGTCACACGACGCACTCTGACTTAGGAGGGAGCGACGGAATGTAGAAACATACTTAGGTTCTCTAATTTCGCCAAATAATACAATTGGTTGAGATCAACCATAGAGATTGGACCGGTATGCCTCAATGATTGCACGAAACGATCTCGAATCACCTCTAGGCCGTCAGTTGACGTGTTTGAGTCATTCCATATAAATGAATGTTCTTAGGTTATGGGTCAACCACAACACTAAAGCCTAAAACCCCTTTTTACCCAATTCCTTTAAAATCTCTCCTTGCACCACTTCATTATTTAAGTTTTTCTAAATCCTTTCATATCAGATATAAATTCTAATGCATAAATGTTGAAGAATAATACTTAAACAAAGAGTTACTATAAATAGTAATATATGTATAAATTGGACTTTTGACCATTCAAACTTTGGAACCTAACCAAGTAAATGGGTTAGTTGGATAGATTATCTCCTCCTACCTCAAAATCATATGCCACATGTCATATAAACTCATTCCAGTTTGCAAATTGGCCCTAAAAATGCCTCAAATGGAGTCGGGGGCCACATTATGCAATCCGGGGGACTCGGGACAAACCCAGGGTACCATTGGCCCCTTGGGAGGGTGGAGAACACCACCCAGCTGCGGTGGCATGGCCCCGGGCAAGGTGGACCATGGCGGAACTGCTGTCACCGCTGTTCCGCCGCGGTCCAGCGGGCCCGGGCAGGCCGCAATTCATTGGCTGGCCCATTTTCGGCCACATTTTTCTACGATTTTGGTCCAACTTCAAAAAGTCATATCTCCCTCGTTATAACTCCGATTTAGGTCATTCAAAAGCCAGATTTAAGATTGATAAGTCTAGTTTCATATAAAAATAAGTAAAAAATATAACAAAATATTTAATATAGTTAAGTATGGGTCATTGTGTCAATTATCCAAAAATTATTAGTTTGGACAGCTGGTGCTTCTAGAATTTTTAGAATTTTTCTACAAGACGAAATCTAATGAAATTTGGTGGAGATGAAGTATACTTGATGATGAACTGCTAGAAAAATAATTAAAATAATAGACAAACTAAAAATGCCAGAAAAAGGCGTAGAACTTTCTTAGGCACGTGTGGTGCGTGCGAAATTGCGAGGGGACCCTTATTTCACGTCGTTTTGCCCCCCTCTCTGTCAAACGCCCCTCCAAGCCCCCTTTTCTCTCTACGGTTGCTATTTTCTCTCTCAAACCTCTCTCCCAACCACCCAATCCCTCATTTTCAGGCACAACCCATCCACATCCATCGTTCACAATAACACCTACCCTTTACCCTTTCCGTTTTGCTCTCATTTGAGCTCTTACACCCCCCATTTGAAGTTTAAATTCATGTAAGCTCTCTAACGCATCCATTTTATTCCCTTCCCTTCTTCAAACCCTGCCTTTTGGGCCTTTACAATCCCTATTGAGGCTCAAGTCTATGGAGAACCAAAAAAAAAAAAACTCCAGCCCCCGTTTTCCCCTTATCCTCATTTTCCATGGTTCTATCCGAGCTTATACGGCCATTTGCTCGGATGTCTAGTCATCCAGACTGTTGTCTTGTAGTTTACATGGGTTACCATCTTTGGATGTTTATGCTTTCATGTTAGTGGGTGTGGTAGTTGGTAGAATGTTAGATGTTTGAAGCCTTGGTCATGCATCTTCTGTCTTGTATGGAATGCTTGACAAGTTGGAGTTGTACTTGACAACTGCGAACTCCTTCCACCCTCCACCATTACATCTCTAAACCCATCTCTTACTCCTATTGGCCTCACCATATCACACCCATATGGGCACAACGATTCACTTTTTTGTGTCCCATAACCATCACAACCTCCAACTGTTAGGACGTTTAAGGCCCATTCGGCCAACTGCATAGGTGGATAAAATTGTAACAGTAACAATAAATGTATGTGTAAGATATGGTCCCTGGATTGGGTGTATCCGATGTTTTCTAATGCCATGTTAGGAATGTATGCAGTTAAACGTATATCCCAGATTTTCCTTTCAAATTACACTTAGAAACTCAACGTCTTGGGGTTTGGAAATCCCATCTCACGTTTTCCACACAAGGCTCATTTTCTAAAGCCTATACCATTAATTTTAATCCCCTCCCACCCTCCTACCAGATATGTCACTCCCAATCCCGAGGAGGGATTAGTAATGCAGTCCCATTTACTATAACTTAAGACCACTGACCAAATAGTGTTGATGTGATAAAGTCCCCAGATATACATTAACCTACCACACTCTGACAGCTTAAGCTTTTAGAGTAAATGGTGGTTTGACAAATATGCCCTAGAGTTTTGGACATAGAGCGGTACTCCTAGATTTCGACAGACATGACCATGTAGGAAATCCAACAAATTTATAATGTGAACCTTAGGACCCTCTTAGTTGGAATGAGCATATGTAAAATGCTCGAGTGTCAAGTACAGACAACTCAGTTCCAATTAGACAATTTTGACCCTAAGTGATAAAACCCTTCCCGTATTAGAAATTATGTGAAATCATTTAGCGAATAAGCATAGACTTTGGACTACACCTATAGATTTCCACTACTCCTAAATTAAGACTAGGCTACCAGTTACACTAGAGAATGCCAGAGACCGATAGATGTAGCTAGGTCAAATCAATACACCTCTTTGATCTGGGTGGCGCAACGAAAGCTTGGTGGACCCTACCCCACTGGCCTAGGATCGAAAGAAATTACTCCCAGTTATACCCAAGATAGGTCAATAAATAGGATCTGAATCTTCTTAGAATGTAAAGCAATTAGGGTTTAAGTATTAAACAACTTCATAGTACAGAACAGGCCTAATAATGGGTACGAACCGAATTACAATAGCCAAGGTCAACGGATCTATAACTGTGCTTGTTGAAAATGAACATAATAGAAACCCTAGCAAGTTCTACTATAAGAAACCATTTTAGGATGATCTAGTAAGATTTAATTCACCATTTCCTTGGACATCGATAATATCGAGGATTTTTTTAGACCAAGACCTAAAGGGCAACCCGAGAAATAGGACATTTGAACCTTTCTGTGATGGGCATTCCCTAAGTTTTTTGAGTGATCGGTCTACGGAGTTATTGAAATATACAACTGCGAAGCATTCGTGGCTTGACCCAATTCTCAATCCTGGGGGACTACCAATGGACTCACTGCTTGGCCAAGTAAAAGACCAGGATCCACCATGATTCGGAAGGGATACGATGAACTTTCTACCCTGGCCCGGTAGATAATCGATGTATCGGGATTAAGCCCACTATAACCGTTTCTCCGTGTTGGTCAAACAATGAAAACAACTATCTTACTCTAAATTGTTGGGGATTCTCATCGAGACTCCAAATAGGTAAAGAAATAAATTGTAGCGAACCATCAGGGTAAGAGAAATGGATAAAGAAATAAGTTTTAAGGGGGGAAGACTAAAATGAACCAGGCTAGTATATACCTTACCGCACATAGAAACTTGAAATCAATAAGTCTTAGGCAAATGAAATAATAGAATTCTTACTTATTACCTTTAAGCAATTTCGAGGACGAAATTTTATTTTAAGGGGGGTAGATTGTAACATCCCGGATTTTTGCTAACCTGGGATTAGACGTCCTTAGGCAATGGGTCGCTCCTAACGCCTTATTAACTTGTCAAAACTCAATCCCACAATCTAAAATCACTTCTTAACACATTTCCTTCACAAATCTCACCTTTCACTACCTTGTTCTTTAAACGTCTCTAAGTACTTTCACATTAGACACTTTCTTAAAGTTTAGGTGATGAAGAACAATGCTTTAGAAATCTGTACAAAGACCCTAGTGCCACCTCAGACAGAAATTACTCAGGACTAAATCCTTTAGAAATGAGATAAAGTAACTAAGTGCTAAACTAGATTAGCTACGAAAATCTGTTTGATCCACTTTAAATACGATCTACAAGACCCAAAACTTGTAGAATCATTGACGCTAGGTTACCCTAAAATCTATGATCAATCTCATTACCCGGCTGCTCTCGAGAGCATTTCAAAACTCCATATCAGATCTGGACCGCACGTCGGAAGTCTGAATAATACGAAGTTAAGGACTTAGGACCGCCTTGCTGGGCTTGACAACCATCTTGGAAATCAAATCCAGATGTGTCCCACGGTTGTTCGCTTGAGTCCGGAGCGAGGAGTGTGAAAACACTTGGTTTTCTTAAAAAATAAATATCTCAAATAGTAGTCTGAGACTTGTTACTTGCGGACATTTTGTAAGCAACCAGACCATCAGAATCTGACCCAAATACACCCTCAGATTAGGAAAAATTTCATAAACATATCCATGTACTCGGAATCTCTTATCGAGATCCACTGACCGTTGAACTGAAACTGGTCTGCCACGCGTGATCTGAGAAGCCGACTGGAACGAAAACTTAACTCTACCATTATACAGCGTCTGTGAGCTTAAGTCGGACCTTTGGCTCAAGGAGGCCGGCCAGAAGTCCTCCGTTGAGCTGGAAAAGTGTCACTTTAGTTATAACCCAAGTATACATTGTCCACAAGTCTATTTTGAAATATTTTTAGGCTATATAAGGACCTTAGAACCCTTTCTCTCACAGCCATACGAATTTGAGAGAAACCCTAGAGAGAGAAGAGAGAGAAGAGAGAGAAAGTGTGAGAGAAGTGGGAGAATCTCCCTGCCACTTTACCCTGCCACTACACAAGCTACACCGCTCATTTCTAATTGCTTTCCCGGTGATTTTAGCTCTGTTTCTAGGTAAGAAACCCTAACCCTAATCTGTTTTGGAGTTTTGATAGTTGTACGTTATGAAATAGCTAACCTATTTCGTTCTATAGGTTGCCAAACTGCCGTAGATGAAAGCTTAGCAAACCTATCGGATTCGTTACGATTCTACGACAAAAGGTGCAGACTTTAGGTATATAGGTTATGATTTTTTAATGTCAGATAATGATAGATTCATGATCTGCATGCAATTGAACATGTACAAAGTGCTGTTTGTTTTCCGTTTCAATTAAAAATGAAGAATATGAAATTTTACATACTCTAGGTATTTGTAGAAAGTACCGTATACGTATAAATTTTGGAAATGTGTTTACCATGATTATTTGCTGTATGAATATACTATATATGGATAAAATACATATTTGGCGAAAGGGTTCGCCCTAATACATGTTTTGCTAATATACACTATGTATGTAGAAATAGTGTATTCTAGAAAATACCGTATATGTATAAATTTTGGATATGTGTTTGCCATGATTATTTGCCGTATGAACATACTATATATGCGTAAAATACTTGCTTGGCAAAAGGACTCGCCCTAATACATGTTTTACTAATGTACACTATGTATGTTGAAATAGTGTATTCTAAGTGTTTGTGAAAATGACCGAATGAGTATAAAATTCGCATTCGTGCTCGCCATGACTAATTGTCATGGATAAGTGATTGTTGTATTGGCGATACCCCTTTGACGAAAGGATTTGCCCTAAATCACGCCACGACCAAAATACACTATATGTACTAAAACGTGTAGCCCAAGTATTTGTGGAAATGACTGAATGAACATGGAACTTGGATTCTTGCTTGCCATGACTATCCGTTGTGGGTGCTCGCGTGTCATCCATGGGGCAGCTTCCTAGTGAAAGGATTTAGCCTAATACCTGTGTGATCAACATACGTCAGGTATGTTGATATATGTAATCTAAAATGTTTGTTGGAATGTCTATATGAGTAGTAGTTAGTAAAATGGTAATGTATAAGGGTGTTGAGATAGGATTCTCAACTACCTTAGTCATGTGTATAATTTCCGCCATGTTGTTTGTTTAGTTTAACCACTTACTTGTGAAACGTATGTGTTTTAATTTCCTGTTTACATTGTGTTTTATAACATGCTTGTTAACATGTTTGAATTACTTGTTTATGTAATTCTACTCTGATTACTTCACATGTTTAAGTTGTATTCCATAAAAATCCGTGAAGGGTGATGGGGAAGCGATGCAACGAGTGCGTGCAACAGCCCTGACAGCCCTAAACAGATAATATCAAACTTGATTGTATGATTTGAATCTTGATCCAGTATTGCTTTAACTATCTGAATTCGAATGTGATTGGGGCTATTGTATGGTCCAGGAAGTCGGTAACGGGATTGAATTCGTGGCTGAGATTCATTCTTCACGTAAGTCGTGTTTGACGAGCCTGCGTCGTGCGTTGCTTGTCGGCAGTGGTTAGGCCACACGAAGTGCTTATGCACTTTATGTCGCATAACTCAACGGACGCTCGTGTTAGTCGAGCTCGTCAAGTAACCCAATCTGTCTTATGTATGTTCACCATGTTTGGACGCTACTGTTTGAACCTAGGGTACCAAATCTATCAGTGACATCCCGTTAACCATGGTACCTCGATCCATTAGGACTCATGAGCTGGGCATGGTGGTATGGGACACCGTGGTTGAGCTGTCGGCCTACGCTGGGGCCACGTGCCTCCCCGTAGTGACCATTGAGCAACCAGACTCGTGAGCCAAATACGGTGGTATGAGACACTGTATTCGAGTTGTCGATACCCACGGCAAGAGCCGAGTATGGTGAGACCTATATTTATGCTGATGGGAGACGAGCCCTTCATAGTGTCTTCGAGTACATTCTAAAGTCTGTGATTGACGATGAGCCCTTCGCAGCAACTAGAGCATGAGTTGAGCTGAGTACGTTGAGACCTGTATTCGAGCTGATGGCCAGTGATTGAGCCATACGGGTGTCAGAATCGGAGTCAAGTACGGTGAGACTCGTATTCGAGCTAACGGCATATTCTAGTGTATACGTAGAAAGAATTGAGCCACATACGGTGAGATCTGTATCCATGCTGATGGGTGACGAGCCCTTTGCGATGCCTTCGCGATGCCTCTTGAACCATAATATCGTATGAGATTAGCTAGGACTGACGACCCTATAATGGATCATGTTTGGGAATGATACAAGGGAGGTACCTTAGTTTCCTAATACTGCTGTTTGAAATGGACTAATAACAACTCGGTAATCATGCTCATCATGCATTGCATGTGCCTAGAAGATATGGAGCACTGAGGAAAGTAAGCATGCCACGAATGTAAGATGGTGTCGCACGAGGGAGTGTGTGGTGAGGGCATTCATCATGTCATTTCATACTTGCATTAAATAAGAGTATTTAGGATTGTTTGATTGTACTGCTTTAACATTACTGCTTGACTGAATTGATAACATGTTAACCTATGCTTTATTGTTCCACCAAGTTGATCATTTACTCCCATGTTACGGGACAGTGTTGTACACTCCAACCAGACTTGTTTGAGTTTCAGGTGATGGCGATGCTTATGAAGCAGAGACGGACTTTTATGAGGATGAGGAGGATTTCTCCTTTATGCAGTTTTAGGCGGGTTCCTGTGAGCCATGTCCTGATCGACGGGGCTTTCTGGGATATTGGCTAGAGGACCTTACACATTTGGTATATTTTAGAATTGAACTTGTAATGAATTAACCTGGTAACCTTATCACACTCTGGAGACTCACCACAGTTTATATATTTTATTTATCCATCACAGTCCTCCGCCTGCTATCTCACTTGTCTCTGGAGTACGATATGCTGTTTTGGCTTAATCTCACTCATGTTCACTACACTAATACGGACAACATTCAATCATCATTCATTTTGTTGCATAAGTGATACGTTAAAACTCGGGAGTTGAGTTTATGCTCGACCCCCGATTTTCAGGGCGTTATAGGGAGTGGTGTAATGATTGCGTGTAATAGCCCTGACAGCCCTTTGTAGTGACCTCGAGCATACTCTGAATCTGCGGAGAGGCGAGGAGTCTTCCCATAGTAAACAGAATATAAACTAGGCTTGTATTGATAAGGTGATGGGGGAGCGGTGCAACGAGTGCATGTAATGTCACTTATGTTCCGACACGATAAAACTTTTTACAGCGACCTAGAACTGCATCATTGTATGAGATTATCTAGGACTGACGACCCTATAATGGATCATTGTTTGGGAATGATATAAGGGAGGTGCCTTAGTTTTCCAATACTGCTGTTTGAAAAGGACTAATAATAATTCAGTAATCACGCTCATAACATAACACTGCATGTGCTTAGCGTTGTGGAGCACTGAGGGATGAACGCATGCCGCGAACGTAAGATGGTGTCGTACGAGGGTGGTTTGGCAAGGGCATGCATCATGACTGCATTCCATACTTGTATTAATAAGAGTATTTAGGAGTGTTTGATTGTACTGCTTTAACATTACTACTTGATTGAATTGATAACATGTTAACCCATGCTTTATTGTTCCACTGAGTTAGCTACTCACTCCCACGTTATGGGACGGTATTGTACACACCAACCAGACTCTGTCTTAGATGCAGGTGTTGACGAGACGCAGGAGGCTGAGCCTGATTATTATGATGATCAGGATGAGTTCTCCTACATGCAGTTCTCTGGAGGCTTTGCTTAGGCCATTCAAATGACGGGACTACAGGGTTTACCATTATAGTTGAACCACTTTTTTGGCATTTTAATTTTGAAACTAATACATGTCACTACACCAAAATCGTCCGTCTGGTACGGTCGGGATTTTAGTTCAGAAACGGTTTAGAGCCGTTTCTGATTTGAGACGGTAACCAACCGTACTGGACTAATTGCTATTATACCTTGTTATTTCAATTGTTTTATTGATGTGTCTTAATTGAGGGTTAGATGTTCTTATCTAGTATTATTGTGCTTTATTGTTTTATTTTGAAAGAGATGGACGGAATGGATTTTATTATTTACCTCTGAGTGGACCCCACATGGCCCGAGAGCCACAGTACTGTAAAGTACCGCAGACTACCAAATGCATTTCTTCATTTCCATACCCAAAAACGCCCTAAAAATCTTTCATTTCCACCGCCGTATGCGTCTTCCTCTCCATCTCCCTCTCCCTCTCTCAATCTCCCTCGATCTCCCTCTCCCAATCTCCCTTGATCTCCCGATCTCAACCATCTCTCTCGATCTCCCTCTCCTAATCTCAACCCTCTCTCTCGATCTCCCTCTCTCGATCTCAACCCTCTATCCCGATCTTAACCCTCTCTCTCGATCTCCCTCTCCCGATCTCAACCCTTTATCCCGATCTCATCCCTCTCTCTCGATCTCCCTCTCCCAATCTCAACCCTCTCTCTCGATCTCCCTCTCACTCTCCCTCCCTTTCCCGATCTATGGTGAGTTTTTGATTTGTACTGCAGAGGCCAAACGGCGTAAGAAGGAAGATGCAGAGCGGAAAGCCAAGCTGGATGAGATCGCTGAGAGGCAAAGGCAGAGGGAGAAGGAATTAGAAGAGAAGGAGAGGTTTGAGGAGAGAAGCTCTCCTAGGAAGGACATCGGAGCTGTTCACATGGTCTGTGATTTTAGGTAAGTCTTGTGATTTGGGAGTCCTAAATGACGATTGTTTAAGTTTGACCAGAGCTGGAGTAACATCTATAATGGGATGATTGATCTGTTTTTGCTGAGGTTACATGTTCAGGCAAAGATCTGGTAACTGACCAAATTGCGAGCTGAATGATTAATCTCCTGAGGTAGCTTCACCAGACATTGCCACCTTCGGCCCTTGCATCGACCCGATCTTCCTCAGAAAATTTCAAAGAAGAACTTGCATTGCAATCCATCCTGTCATCCTAAGGATCTCGTCTGAAAACTGTCTGCTTGAAGTTGTAGGTGATTGATTCGTTCTCTAGTGAAAGTACATTTCACAACTTTACTAGTTGAAATTAGCAGACGAGATGATACATAGCAAAATGAGATGAACTCAATTTTCCGGAAGGCAATTTTTTAATTTTTTTTTAAATTTATATAATACATAGCAAAATGAGACTATTACTCTGCTGATGATCTTGTTATGCAGCAGAGATCATCTTTGAAAAATGAATTTAGTACACTCTGATCCAGTATACTTTGAGTAAGTGCTCTATCATGAGATACTGTTGTATGTTTCATATACGCAACTAAAAAGCATTTTCGGAATGCCAGGTATATGCAGATGTGCAGCAGAGATTGATTTATATAATTGATAGTTCTTCAAAATTTTGTACTTCATTAATCTTTTATCTGTCTATAATTTTCTCCAATTATTGGAAAGGACACATATTCCTATCCAAGTATACCTTTTACTCTTAAAATCGAAGACAATTTTGGTGAACTAATCCACTATGCATAATGACAAATTTGAATTTTGGTGAACTAATTCATCATGCATAGATGACCAACTTCATAATCTGATTAGAAAAGACAGTTTGGTCCCATCTGATCATTAAAACATTTTTGGGGATTGACTCCAATGCTTCTTTTTTATATGTTGCTAAATTAACATTGTAGTTTGTTACAAATTAGAAGAGAGAAAACTTTGATACTCTGTCGAGTGATGGATTTTATGGTAGCCAGTGTAGATGTTTCATTAACCAAAAGTTAAAGCCCTATCTTGAAAATGTTTTAATAGCTCGAGGGCACGCATGAGAATAGATAATATGATAAACATGGACCCAAAGGGTCAATTCTTACATAAGATGGATAGATGAGCATGCATTTGACGTACATAACTGTTTCAGTACCTACTTCACATTCCACTGATTGAACCAACTGCTGCACAATCCTATACAGTATGAAATCCATCTTGTTCTGTGCCTAGAAAGAATCAAAGTGGCATCAGTTGATTAATAAAAGTAGCCTTTGAAACAGATTACACATGCCAACTTCTTATGTGTTTGGGATATATGAGGCATACATAAAGGTAGGCCTAACCATGCAGATGACCCAACACAATGATTAATCTAGTCCTCTTATCAGGTAGGCTACCAACACATGAAAACAATGGATAGTTTTGAGAAAAAATGCCAATAGTACACACTCAATGTATGCATGGGGCATGCCTTATAAGTAGACCATCCTAACGTAATAGCAAGATCATCTAAAAGTTTAGCACATCTTATGCAACTCCCAGATGTGCCACATATCAACCACACATCTTATGCAAAAATTTATTTTGGGAATTGATATTGACACCCACCCTGCTGATAAATACATCCTTCTCTAGCTGTCACAAGACAGTAGCATAACTTTATACTATTTAACATAAAGTTGAGAAGGTGGGTGTGAATGGTAACTCCATATTTGTATTTGTAGTTCTTTATTATTACTATCTTTTATATATATATATATATATATGTATAAATTTTAAAATTTTAATTTTGTTTTTTTTTTTTTTTTTTTTTTTATTTTATTGAAAGGTAACACTACCAGGGATTGAACCCTGGATCACCCACACACACTACACTACATTTGTAATTCTTTATTGCTCATTTTTTGTTAAATGCACGAGTAGGATAGAATTTAGAGTCCTACTTGTGGACATGTCTGTGTGAGATGTGGTCCATTCATCGGGTGTGCCCCACCTTGTGGGTTTTTTCTGGTCTGGTTTTCAGGTGGGCCATGCTTGTATGTTGAATCTTGAACTTTGCTTGATTCTTTTATTTTTTTAGTCCTTAACTGTCTGTGTTTTTATACAAGTGCTGCCTACCGAATGTTCTGATGAGTCTGTTTTTTAGGCCAGAGTTTGGCCTGCATCTCCCATACACACGACATTGTGGTGCACGTAATTGGATTCTCGGTTCTACATGCATAAGTAATTTCAGTAGGGCCCTTATAAGTTTATAACTCTCCTTCTTTTATTATTGTTATTGTTATTATCTTACCATGTTCATTGCATTTCTGCATAGTATATGCCCAACGACGCAGATTTTATATCCAATATGCTACATGAAAGCAGTTCACAAGCTGCAAAAGTTAGGGTCTGTGGAGACAATTCGTCCATGGCTTGCTAACCGATGTATGGAATGAGAGGCCATTCCTTGGCAGATTGCCAGGTGTGTCTTAACGTGGCAAAGTTCTGTGGGCCTGTATTAATTATGCGTGTCTACCTATCCTGTGATATCATTTTAGAGATTGACTTAAAAAATGAGGAAGATCCAACCCTAAGTAGACTACAATACAGAAAACAATGAGATAGAACCATTAAAAACTTCTCAGGGGCCTTAGAAGTCTTGGATCAGGGTGATAATTGTGTTTTTTCTTGATCAAGGTCTGTGTGACCTGGTGAACAGGTTGGATGGCAAACAAATGCTACCAAAATATTAAGGTCCACCCTGAGAAATTTTTATTGGTATGCTCAATCACCACAGTTTCCTATGATATGGTCTACCAAATAATTGAATCTGTTTCATTTTTGGGATGGTTCCCTAATATCATTTGGACGAACGGACAAACGGTGTAGATATATACAAAATACATACATCAAGCTGGGCCTTATAATTAAGGGCTGCACCATATTGGGTGTGTCTGGGGTCTTACCTAATCTGCTCTAGCAGTTTCACCTTTAATTGTTAAAGGTAGGCATGGACGGATTGTCTCCACTGATCCTGTGATACAAGCCCTAGGTTGATGGGTTTCTCTACAACCCTCAAGGAAAGAATCATATAAATACATGAGACCAATTACAGGAATACCTCTTTACAAGAATAATAGTCTAACATAGGGCAGGGCAAAGGGGGGAAAAGATAAAATAATACAAACATATACATAAGTATACATGAGTTAACGTTACTTGTAGCCGTTATTGTAAAATGGTAGCTATTACTCCTAGCAATCTAGGAAAATACTGTATTCACCCTTGTAGCTGAGTGGTTTGTTTTATTTTGTAGCAACTACCATACCAGCAATTCGAACCAATATTTGATTCTCATTTTTCAGTTGAGTTTCAATGTATTATGTTCTCGATGCTGTATTGCAATTATTCTTAATCTTATCATTTTAGTAAGAGCTACTTCCATTTGCTATTTGTTTGCTACTGTGTTTCTCTTGGTGATGTTCCAGCTGCATGTTTATGATTTTAGTTTGGTTTCTTGTTTTGAATTTGCCACAAGTCATGACATCAATGAGATGTGGATCATGGCATACTTTTAGTTGGGGTTATGTTTTTGAATTTGTGTCATTAATCAGTTGTGAACTGTGGCTTTGTTGTTTATCATATTGAATCTTGACGTTTGTTGTAATCTTAATTCTAGAAGGACCACTGGGCCGACTAGGCGATCAACGAAGGGAGGATGGACAGAGATGGAGGTGAGTAGTTCAATGTTCCTGTAATGTTAACTAAACAATGATGCTAAATTTGTGTATGTGGTATTATTAGTTTTATTCATAAAAAAGCTGCTAGTAGTATTTTCAATCTTCAAAGAAAGAAGAAGAAGAAGAAGCTGCTAGTAGTAGTTTTCAATCTTCAAACAAACAAGGGTTGTTAGGATGATAATACATGCGACTTGTGGAATCTAGCTAACTGAAACTCTGTTTTTGATGCATAGATTCGAAGTCATCAAAGGTCATAGAAGGGTCCAAGTCAAGATCAATGATGTCATTATACTACTAAACCTGGCAAGAGAAGGTTCGGGTTTGCCTTTCTGCTTTTGTCTGGCCATACTTTCTATGATTGCTGAGTTTAGTGAGGAATTATAGTGTCCTGATGAATCAGAATGTGAATAGCATCCTGATGAACCGGTTTTTCCAAATGGGACCCCATGGTTCAGCAATCCAGACTGTGAATCCCATGATTCCATAATCTGCCAGATTATCGGTTCCTAGACCTTCGTTCAGTGGCTTACAAGTAGATGGTTTCAAAAAGCCAAGATATTGAGTAAGTAGGATCTTCCAATCTGAAAGTTTGTTGGGCCTTCCCCCATTTGAGGCGGGTCCCATAACATCAACTAGCTGGGTCACTGAATAATGGGTCCTGCTTGGATGGGAATGGGTGTATGATTCAGATTGTGATGCATCAGGACTACAATTTCCGTTAGCACATCATCATTTACTGCACAAACAAATGAAAGAAATGAATGGATGGTGATAACCTTTCTATTCCAAAATTTCATTTTGCTCTGCACCATTTACTGACTTGTCAAAGCTCTTCGAGTCCCTTCTTTAAACATATACTGTTCCGTCATGCTTTTTATTATCTTAAAAAGGACATAAAAGGCTTCCTAGCTTTCATAATCTTTCTTATTTATTGTCTCCGTATTCTATCTCCATTCCATAGAGGTATTGACCACTCTAAAAGCTGAACCTGAGTTCAGCTGGGTATGGTTTTGGTGGGTACTACCTTGATTCGCACATGGAAACTGGGCCCCACATTTTTAAAAATCAAACAACTTGCATTGTTTGATCATAACGGCGTCGGGCCCACGTTTTCCACATTTTCAAAAGACTTTTTACCTTGGTGTTGTCCTCCTGTCTTTTGAAAATCTTGGAGGCCCACAGTCATGTGGAATGTGTGGTTATGCGTCTGACATGTAGCCCGCACCTGGCCGTTAGACATACTAAGTCCATAGTCCATGAAAGCTCATTTTGGAAAATAGAAAGAAGAAGGATCCCACAACTTTAAATGTTTATATTTATATTTCTTTAGAGAGCCTTGTTTACGATTCTCCTTATTTACGGGTCTATTATTTATTTTAAATTTCTTTAGAACAATAGCCCATTTGGTAGAAGAGGAAATACCTCTACTGTGCTCTCTGAGCAAAAGTAGCTCTGTGGAGCCCGCTTTCAAGTCGACCCAAGGGTCCTAGCGTGGAACTACCAAATCTGCCCGTTGAGTCTAAAAGAGAGATGCAGTGTTTTTTATTTTACTTCGCTAGATTTTATGCTTATACTAATGAAGGCACTTAATGGATTTGATATTGAATTTGAAATGCTTAATTTATATTTTGTCACTTCATTTTTATTTTAGTTTGTTATCATATGTTGCAGAATGTCGTCATTAAGTAACAAAGCATGGATGGACAAACATAGGTTAAGTTCAGAATATTTGGATGGACTTGTGCATTTTATTGAGTTTACAAAGAACAACGGTGGTGGATTTGATCATTATTCGTGTCCGTTTGTGAAATGTAGAAATGGGAGTGGGATGTTCACTCTTGGAGAGATTCATGAGTGTTGAGGCATAAAATAAGCAAAGAAGTGAAGAGGAGAAAGATCAAGAAAGCAGTTTGAAGAATCAAGAATCAAGTTTCAAAGACTACTTTGCGCGGGTCCGCGCAAAGTGAAAGAGTTACATTGGATCGCGCAAAGTCCAAGGATTGCGCGGGTTGAGTAAAGAAGTCAGTTTGCGCGGGATTGAGGGTTTGCGCGAGACCGCGCAAAGCATATCGTTTGCGCGTGTCCGCGCAAAGTCTATGATGATGGGATAAAATTGGTTGAATAATATTTTGTCCCACATCGACCAGATCTGAGATTTCCACTGGTGAAAATGTCTATAAATACCCCGTTCATTCTCTAAAAAGGGGTTCGAAGATTTCAGAAGTGAAGAAAAGACGAAAGAGAAGACAGAAGGTGCGGAGTATTGGACTCCTGCACTTTGCGCGACCACGCGCAAAGGAGTATTGGACTCCTGAAAGTTTGCGCCAGTCCGCGCAAAGCAGCAGAGTGCTTTTATGGTTTGCGCGGACCCGCGCAAAGCATATCGTTTGCGCGGACCCGCGCAAACCTATTGCTTGGCAGTTTTTAACAGCAATGGGCTGAAATGCTGTTGGAATAATTGGGGTCCTCAAAGCTTCAAGTTCTTCTTGATCGAGAGAAAGGAAGAATCATTGACGAAGAGACGTATTCCTCCTAAGTTTCAGGAGATGACCAAAATAGCACCGAAATGCTGCCGGAATCTTCGTTCTCTTGAAGACTGTTGATCGACTTGTCTATTCCTCCTAAGTCATTGGAGATGATTGAGATCATTGCCGTTATGCTGTCGAAAATTATATTTAGCTATAATAATTGACATTTGTAATGAGTTCTTTGTAAACTATCTTAGAATCAAGGGATACCAGAGGATGTAAATGAATTCAGAATCAATAAATATGACGGTTGTCTTTATAACTATTCCATTGTTATGTTTGAATAAGATAATTCTCCTAAATCAAATACATTTGTTTCCTTGTCGAAACAAAATGGCGACTCCACTGGGGACAATTGTCTTATTTAACATTAACATTGGGAAAGTTGTAAGATTCTCGTCATTATTTTTGGCGTCTATTAGACGCCAAAATGGCGACTCTCAGTGGGAACATCCTCCCCTTCATCTCCAAGATAGTTTACTTAGTCTTTCACGTACTAATTTCAGATATGTTTTATTATTGAAGGTACCTAAATTCAATCACACAACACTACTAATGGCTAATATTGCGAGAAAAGTGAACTTCCGATTCATCGCTACCGGGTTCGTAATTGAATATGCGCCAAGCCGAACTCCTGAGCATACGAAAGCAAGCACTACAAGCAGGCGCAAAGTGACTCAAGTAACAGTGGGAGTCATTTCCGTTTCACCTCAACCACAAGAAAGTGATGAGAACTGGACTTTGGTCTTGTCTAGAAAGACGAAAGCAAAAACCTTAAAAAACCGCAAAGCAAAATTGTTTGCACCAGGAGCTGAGGGACCAATCACGCGGAGCATAGCAAGAAGAAAACCCGAGCTCGCTCCTCCATCGATTTATCCTGAACAAGCTGCTTCGCAGTTCTCGTCACAAGATTTTCCAGCTTTGGTCCCCCCGAAGACGAAATGGACAGAAGCACAGAAAGGCAAAGCACTGATGATAGGATCCCCGATGCCCACATCACCTCAAATAAGCTCGCCTATAGCTGTATCACCTCAATCGGTTAAAAGCAAGGGAAGTACACAAGAATCAAACGAGACTCCAATTTCGCCCCTCTTTACAAGTCCTGTCACGTCAACATACTCTCGTTTTACTCCAATAATAGCTTCGACGAACAGTCAAGAGGCCACAGTATACATGGCAGAGACAGGTCAAGGAAATAGACTGACTACTGAAGAACGTGTTGATCAAATGGCAGAGGCACAAAGAGTGCTAATGGATGAATGCCGGAACCTCAGAGAAGCTCTGGCAACTTTGGCACATAATGTAGCCCAAATAGTGGCTCCACCCATGATGAGAACAACAAATGGACAAGAGAACCAACCTGAAGGTTCCCGTCCGCAGGGGATAGGACCCCGAGGGTCCGTTCCGGTGACAAGAGTTATAACACAAGATGATGTAAGACAAGTCGTCGAAGAGGCGGTCAGAATAGAAAGGGAGCGTGCAAATACCGGTCGTTTCAGATACCGAACACCCTACCCAAGAGAGGTAGAGGATGTTCCATTCCCAGCCAATTTTAAGCATCCAGATTTTCAGAAATTTAATGGGGAAGGATCACCAGAAGAACACCTGATGCATTTCATCACCAGCATGGGGAATTTTTCCACGATACCTCAATACTGTTTACGCTTATTTGGGTCATCATTGACGAGTAAAGCTTTCAGGTGGTATTCAAATTTAGCACCAGGATCCATACGCACATGGGAAGAAATGCAAGATGCTTTCATGTCAAATTTCTTCTCGTCAGAGCGCGATGTTAGCATCACAGAATTAGCTTCAGTACGGCAGCGAGAGGGAGAACCAGTCGAAAAATTCATAGACAGATGGAAGACACTGGGGGCATCATGCAGGCAGTTGCCAGAAGAAAAGGAACAAGTCAAAATGTGTCTGAACTCTATGGAAACAGGAATCGCGTTTGGACTCACCAGCGCTGATATCGGAACCTTTCGTGATCTGGCTACCAAAGCCCATGCATTGGAACTGATGACTCGCAAGATGCCGGCATTTCATCATGAAACTGTCAGAAGAATACCTGGCAGGACAACTGTCAACACCATCGATCGGGATAAGAAGAATCAAGATACGAGGGGCTCAAGAGATAAAAGGCCGGAAGGAAAAGAAGGTTGGAATCAATCAAGAGACAGATACGGTGGGAAAAAGCACAGAATGCTCGATTCTCATGAAGGATTCGAGTTTGATAAAGAGGACGTAGTACCTATGATGCAACAATTGTTAAAAGCAGGTACCCTGGAATTACCAGAACCAAAGCATCCTGAAGATGTGACGAGGACTCGAGAAAGAAACTTTTGCCGTTATCATCGCCTAGTAGGGCATCCGACAGAAAACTGTTATACGTTGAAATGCATTATACAACGAATGATAAATAGAGGTGATATAATAACTAGCGGAAGCAAGGAAAAGAATGCAAGGGCGACAGTAAATGTATTGTCAATTCAAGAAAAGACTCAGGGACTGAAAGAGAAGGAAGATCGAAGGTCGGTAAGAAATGCAACAATGATTACGTTGCGATCGGGGAAACATATAACAAGTCCTGCAAAGCAAAAGGCAGGAATCATAAGGAAAGAAGTAACTGAAAAACAAAATATTAAAGATGCAGCGAAAAAAGTGGCTTATGATGTAGTTAGTCACTTGAAGGGTATACCGGCACGATTAAGTATTTACGATGCGCTCAAGTTGTCAGAAGAATTTCGACAGAGTTTGATTCAAGCACTGTCTGATCACGATGTGAGAGAAACTTTACTAGGAGAAATGAAGGATGAAAGAAATAATGAAAAAACGAATTGTCTACCAGTAATATCTTTCTCTGATGATGATTTAATTGGTGAAAAGGAACATAACAGGCCATTGATTATAGAAGGATACATTTGCGAGAGGAAGATAAAACGGATTATGATAGATAATGGGTCTGCAGTGAATCTTTTGCCACTCTCCATGATTACTAAATTGGGTTTTCATTGCTCGTTCGGACTTACGCCCAAATGAATGATGATACAGGGGTTTAACCAAGATGGACAACGCGCACTCGGTAAAATTACAGTAACATTGGAAGTGGGAGAATTAATTACTACTGTTGTATGTCACGTTATAAATGTTGTTACGACATATAACCTTCTCTTGGGAAGGCCGTGGATACATCAGTACAATATTGTACCTTCTACTCTACACCAGTGCTTCAAATACTGTAAAGATGGGATGCAGTGTAAAGTAATGGCTGATGCAAAACCCTATACAGAAGCTGAGTCTTTCTTTGCAGATGCTAGCTATTATAAATGTTTCTCTGAAGAAATGGGAAATGATGATGGGAAGAGAATTGTAAAAGATGCCAGGATAAATAAAGTTAAAGAAGAAAGAGCAGAATCTTCTGGGACTGCAGAGGCAAGAAAGAAGTTCTATTTTGTACCAAAGCGCCTGAGACAACCGGGGCAACTACCGTTGACATTATTGTCGACAGAACAGCTGAAAGTCTTACAGTCCAATTACACAATACCATTACGCAATATCGAAAGATGTAAGCCATTTGCAGCCCCTCCAAGAACATTTCAAGTCAGAGCCAGTACTAAATATCCTGAACCAATAGAGTTTCACGCTGCATCAGAAGTGAAGGATGAAAATACAAGCAATGTATATCATGGAGAGTTAGCGCCGTAGAATTTAAGAAAGTACAGTGCAGTAAGTAAGAAAATCATGAGAAATATGGGTTTTGATTGTGACAAACCCACTGGCTTGAATCATGGAAAAGGAATTTAGATCCCTCTCGGGGTTAACCAAGAAAAGCGAAGAAAATTTTAAGGATTAGGAGCAGAATCAGCAGTAAATATGGTATCAGTTAACATGACTTCAGCCACACCAGATACTAAGGTAGTTGAATATCCTGAAACCGCTCCAAGACAAATAGAAGACGGGGGGCAACCGACGATAGATGGCCTGCGAGAAATAAATTTGGGAACAGCAGAAGAGTTAAGAAACACATTCATCAGCGTCAGCCTTTCAGAGCAGGAATTTGAGAAATATGGCCAACTTCTCAAGGAAAATAAAGACGTTTTCCCCTGGACATATGAAGAAATGCCTGGACTGGAACCTTCCGTAGCAATGCATCGATTAAATATTTCTAAAGAAAAGAAACCAGTAAAGCAGGCACAGAGGCGATTTCACCCAGATCTAATTCCATTAATCGAAAAAGAAGTAAATAAACTAATAAAGGTTGGGTTCATCAGGGAAGTTAAATATCCCAAATGGATATCAAACATTGTTCCGGTGAAAAAGAAGAACGGGCAGATTAGAGTATGTATTGACTTCAGAGATCTGAATGAGGCATGTCCAAAGGACGATTTCCCTCTCCCGATAACAGAGTTACTAATTGATAGCACTACTCAGTATGCTATCATGTCCTTTATGGACGGATATGCAGGCTATAATCAAATCAGGATGGCACCTGAAGATGAAGAGGCGACAGCCTTCAGAACGCCGCTTGGAATCTATTGTTATAAAGTTATGCCTTTCGGTCTTAAAAACGCTGGGGCAACATATCAAAGAGCAATGAAGAATATCTTTCAAGATATGATGCATAAACATGTTGAATGCTATGTTGATGATTTGGTGGTCAGATCTGAAGATCATCAAGAACACCGCGAACATTTGGCATCAGTCTTCTGAAGACTCAGAAAGAAGCAATTAAAGATGAACCCGGCTAAGTATGCATTCGGAGTCTCTTCTGGCAAATTCCTCGGTTTTGTTGTACGACACAGAGGGATTGAGATTGATCCAGAAAAGATCAAGGCTATTCAAAATATGCCGCCACCAACGACGTTGAAAGAATTAAAAAGTTTACAAGGAAAATTGGCATACATTCGCCGTTTCATTTCAAACCTTGCAGGAAGGTGTCAGCCATTTTCTCGGTTAATGAAGAAAGATACAGAATTTGTATGGGATCAGGCTTGCCAGAATGCCTTTGATACAATTAAAGAATTGTTGAAACAGCCGCCGGTGTTAACAGCTCCAGTAAAAGGTAAGCCACTTATCTTATATACATCTGCAGCCACAAATTCTTTGGGTGCTTTGTTGGCACAGGTAAACGAAGCCGGAAAAGAGACTGCTCTTTATTATCTAAGCCGAACACTGATGGGGGCAGAATCCAATTATTCTCCGATTGAAAAAGAATGTTTGGCGTTGGTATTCGCTGTGCAAAAGTTAAGGCATTATTGTCTCTCCCATGATATAACTCTGATCTCAAGAGTAGATCCGATAAAATTCTTGATGACCAGGCCAATGTTATCAGGAAGACTAGCCAAGTGGATGTTGTTGTTATCAGAATATACTATTTCGTATAAGCCTGCGAAAGCAGTGAAAGGACAAGTTATGGCAGACTTCCTCGCAGCACATCCTATAGCAGAAAATGAAGAAATCAATGATGAATTCCCAGATGAACAGGTTATGTTGGTGAATCTCAGAATCTTTGCGATGTATTTTGATGGTGTTTCTTCGAGTATCGGGAGCGGGGGGAGTGATATTCATTACGCCTCAGGGCGATTTATTACCATACTCTTTCACATTGGGTATCGCGTGCACAAACAATGAAGCTGAATACAGAGCTCTTATCATCGGAATGGAAATAGCACAGCAAATGAAAATAAAATCATTGCATATCTTCGGAGATTCTAAATTGATTGTAAATCAATTAACAACAGAATTTGAAGTAAGGAAAGAAGAACTTTTGCCTTATTATCGGAAGGCACAACAATTGCTTGAACAGTTCTATTATGTGGAAATTAAACATATACCGCAGTCAGAGAATTCAAAAGCAGATGCTTTAGCCAGTTTAGCAGCGGCTTTATCCTACACAAACCGAAGTCCTCTTCAGGTAACTATAGAAGAAAGAAGATTCCTGCCATCTGCAGAAGTTATTGAAGAAACCGTTGAAATGTTGCCTATATCCTGTTTGGAGGTAACAATGAATGATTGGCGTCAGCCTTTTGTTGACTATCTCAAATATAATATCTTGCCAGAAGATAATGCACAACGACAAAGATATTAAGCGGCGATCAAGGAAAATTTGTCATATGCAGCGAAGTATTATATAGAAAATCTTATAATGGAATGCTGTTAAGATGCTTGGACAAGTAAGAAGCAAACCAAATGCTGCGGGAGGTACATTCGGGTGAATGTGGAGCACATCAAGCTGGCCAGAATTTATGCCATAGAGTGCATCGAATGAGTTATTATTGGCCTACTATGTTTAAAGATGCGATAGAATATGCAAAGCGATGTCATGAATGTCAAATACACGGAGATATAATACATGTTCCTCCGGAAGAATTACATCAGTCTGTGGCTTCTTAGCCTTTCTCAGCCTGGGGACTCGACGTAATCGGTCCCATAAATCCCCCTTCATCTAAAGGAAAACAGTATATTCTAGCAGCAACAGACTATTTCTCCAAATGGACCGAAGCAGTCGCTTTGCGTAGTGTTAAAGAGAAAGACGTGGTCAATTTTATCCGGCATGCTATAATATACCGTCATGGTATTCCGAAGAAGATCGTCACTGATAATGGCACCCCTTTTAAAAATAGAGGTATGGAAAAGTTATGTCAGAAGTTCGGTATCCAACATTCTTTTTCAACACCTTACTATCCTCCGGCCAATGGACTAGCAGAGGCGTTTAACAAAACAATTGTCAAAATAATGAAGAAAACGGTGACAGGCAATAAGCGCGATTGGGATGAAAAGTTACAAGAAGCATTATGGGCCTACAGAACTACTCATCGTACAGCAACAGGGGCGACACCGTATTCATTAATCTACGGTATGGAGGCAGTTATCCCAATTGAAATGCAGGTGGCATCACTATGAATAGCAGTACATCAGTCTATAACAGATGATGAAAATGCAAAAATAAGGCTGAAAGAATTAGATTTGCTTGATGAGAAACGTCTTGCAGCTCAGCAGCGATTGCAATCATATCAGGCCAGAATATCGGCTGCATTTGATAAACAGGTTAAATACCGTTCTTTCAAAAAAGGGGATATGGTGTTAATGTTGAAAAGACCTATAATGGTCACTCGCTGAACAGGGGGCAAGTTCGAGCCTAAATGGGACGGTCCATATGTGGTGAAAGAAGTATACTCCAATGGGGCATATAGAATCACAAATCAAGAAGGATATGGTATCAGTGTACTTGTCAACGCCCGTTTCATCAAAAAATACTATCCCTAAAGATAAAGATGTGGATTTTGACCCAAAATATTATCGGCATAATGATTCTGTATCAAAAGGGGGCAAAGATGAATAAGATCATGTCTATATGCCAACAAAAGAAGCTATAAAGAAGAAATTCACAGGCATATCAATTATCAAAGCAGTAAATCTGGAAAATATATATATGATCATCATCATCAAATAAGATTGACAAAGTTAATATCATCTTGAAGATTCTCTTGAAGATATTGACAAAGTTATATTGCCTTACAAGGCACAAATTTCTTAGAAGATTCTCTTGAAGATATTGACACGAAGTTATATTGCCTTACAAGGCACAAATTCTTGAAGATTCTCTTGAAGATATTATCTAAGCTGAGAATTATATTGCCTTACAAGGCATGGATCTTCTTGAAGATATTTCGGAAATATCTACTATATTTGCAAATGATGATGATCATATATATATTATTGCCTTACAAGGCATGGATCTTCTTGAAGATATTTCGGAAATATCTACTATATTTGCAAATGATGATGATCATATATATATTATTGCCTTACAAGGCATGGATTTTCTTGAAGATATTATCAAAAGCAAAGATATATCAATATCAATCAAAGAGGCAGTATAGCCAAGCCAAATCCTAAAAGAGCCAAATTGAGCCAAATCAAAAAGATCAAGCTCGAAAATATATATATATATATATATATATATATGCTCTCAAAGGATCAAGCTCTAAAAGAGCCGACCAACTATACGTAAGACCCATGAAGATCGCCATTCGGGCAGCGGCGAGGAGTCAGTGGCCCTAAAAAGCCCGCGAAGACCATCGTGCGCACCCATGCGGGTAGCTGATGAAGTCAAGGATTCAAAGCCTAAAAGGCCATAAATCCACGAAGACTAGTCACCGTAATTCCCATGCCGTCTGTATAGCTTCCGGCAGCGCCATGGGGAACGGATGAAAATGCCCTCCCGTGAATGGGCTCGACCTTGTAGACGAAGAAAACAGGGGCCGCAGTGCGAGCTTTATGCCAACCGTGCGTAAGACCCTCCAGGTCTAGGGTTTGATTTCAGTAGTAACTCGTGAGGAATGGCTTAAACCTACTCATTGATGGACTAGCGACCCTAGATTTGGTGCCCAAAGGTAGCCTTGCGAGCCCTGCGAACTCTAGAGAGTTACCGTGGACAACCCTGTGCGTAAATCCAACAGTTCACCGTCCGGTAGCGTCAATGGGCCCCTCTGATGGACCGTGACCGTGAGCTCAAGGCAGTGAGAAGCCCAAAAGCGAACTCTCGAGAGTTACAGTGGCCATCACATAAGACCCATAAATGCTCCACTACTCATGAGCTTAAACTGTGTGTGTGCGCACGCTCCACTACTCATGAGCATAAACTGTGTGTGGCTAATTGAATTGAAACTTAGTACCGCCAATCTAAATACTCACCTAGAGAATCCCATACTAACAAAACATAAAAGGTTTAGAAATTGTAAAGAATGTAGAAAATATTATATAAAGTATAAATATAATTTAATAATATTAGTAATGAAAATATTATACAAAGTATAAATATAATTTGATAATATTAGTATAAATATCATCAATATGCAAGGTGGAAAATACCATCATAAACATCCCAAAAAATAATCTCATGAAATATATCATAAATTACGTCCAAGAAACACGAAAGCAAATATCACACGTTTAAAATTACATGATTCAAAGATCCTCTGAAATCCCCATTGCTTCTGAATATCTGAGCAAATCTTCTTTCAATTGCGCCTGAGCTGCATCATGTCTAGATTTTTCTTCAAAAATAAGTCTCGCATGATCAGGAACGCCAGCAAGCTTATTCTCCAAGGAAGCAATCATTTCTTTACCTTGAAGTTGTGCAGATTTTTCGATATCAATGGATTGAGCATTCGCCCGTATCTTCTTTTCAACATCTTGAATGATTAAGACCTGCTCATGATTCTTCCTCTCCAGCTGAGAGATTTCTTCCTTCAAAGCAGCAATGCGATTTTGGATAGTTATACTTTCATCAACATGAATCTTTAATTGATCTTGAAGAATCATATGCTCTTGTTCAAGTTTAGAAATTGATGAAGCTGCCAGAAAAGCCTGTTCTTGAGATAAAGCCAGCTGCTTTCTACACTCTAAAATCTCAGAGGTAATTGTAATACTCTCTACCGACGCTAAAGAAATTACGGAATCACGAAATTTAAGGAGAGAATCCCGCAAAGGAGATATGTTAATTCTGGCCATCCTGACAGAGCTCTCCAAAATCTCTATAGCAACATCCAAATCCGACCATTGATCAGGATTTCTGAAGATATGGATTATTGCTAACAGAGAATGTTTCACCATAAGCATTTTGTGAGCAGGAATCTTTGCAAAGGATGATAATTCAGAAGTAGTGGCTACAGAATCAGAACTAGCCGCACCACTGCAAGAATGAGTTCCTATAGTAAAAAAAAGAAGGATATTCAATATATTATTATGAAATATATCTAATCTTGAGTAAAAATATTCAGTGTATATATATACCTGTCGCTGGAATACGACTAACAGAAGGAGAAGTTCTTTGAGTTATAGAAGGGCCAAATTCCACCATATCAGCGAAAGATGGTGCTCTAGCTTCCGTACTAGAATCTCTGGTAGCCGGAGTTGGCAAGTCAGTAGTTTCTGTAGAAAATATGATTTCATGAGCCATTACTCTCTGTACTACCAATGGAACTACAGGTGCTCTTGGTGAAGATACCACGAGAGGGCTCACTGAAGAGATAGCACCTACTTCTGCAACTTGGGCACCTAAAAAGGGAGATGCAATGATTTTAAATAAATAATAGTTGTTATAATATAAATTAAGATATGTATATGAAAATTTTCCTTTACCTGGTGAATACCCATATTCTCCATAATCTAAAGGCTCCTCTTCATCTTCCTCAGCTGCAGGAGATTTAGCAGGAACATTAATGCTAGAAGGAGTCTTAGCAGTTGCAGGGGAAGATTCTATCTCAACTTCTTTCGCAGCTATTTCCTCTTCTTCGCCAATATCAACTTCACCTTCTTCAAAGTCATCATCTTTATCTTCACCATTATCACTATCTTCGCTATCTTCATCTTGCGAAGATTCAGTTGTACTTGATGATGAAGTTGAACTTTCATCTTCCAAAATTTCTTCGTCAACTTCTTCAACGATAACCTGCTTCCCTTTATAAGAAACGGGTTGGCTACTCTCCGGTGCAGATTCTTGGACTATAGGGGAAGCAGAGGCTGGTCGAGTTCTTGCTGGAGGAATAGGGGATGATGATTACAAACGCGTTCTTGATCTAGTCATCGGAGAAGATGGACTAGGACCAAGGGGCTGAGGAGGAGATGTGGAAGTACCAATAACTGCTCCTTCTTGAACTATTGCAGTCTCTGCAGGAATTGGAGAAGATGTACCTTCAGCATTATCTGCAGCCTGGTTTGAAGAATCCCGACGAGATTTCTCAAATTCTCTCAGATCTCCGTGGGCAAACCAGCCATCCAAAGTGTTGATGGGTTTGATTTCACGGATGGGATCTTCCAATGATATCTTTCTGCAAATCTCTCCAGGATGAGATGCATGACTCTTCTCCGGAATATAGCCAATTCCGCTCTCTAAATTTCTGCCCTTCAGCCTGGGAGGATGAAGAAAGATAGAAGAATCTACTGGCAAGCATTTATTGACCAGGTATGATTGGTGATCCCACCATCGCATCCAGCTATATGATGTACGAACTATGCGATCACAGCCTGGAATTATGAAGAGGGAGCCAACGCAGCCATTCAGCAATTGTTTCCATATCATGGCCCAGTTAAGAGGACCAGTTCCATAACAACGCATTTTTCTGGTAACCAACCCGCAGTCTTGTGGCACAGTTTGATCATAACCAAATTGACGAGCAAAGCGACTGGGGTAGTAAGGTTCTCTCCAGAATTCTGTCCCTTCCCGCAGAGGTAAACTGCATGAGCGAATAGAAAAGAAGAAAGCTCTCTCTGCACAAGTAAGAGTTTCGTTGTCCACCATGTCTGTGTCTGCGGTATAGCGATAAAGGCGGAACTGAAAGAAGTTTATCTGATCATCATCTCGAATCTTATTCGCAACCCACTCATATGCTCTTCTAGCCATTGCTCTTTGCTGAAAGAACCAGAGTGGAAGATGAGAAGGATGAGAATATGCTTGCTCCGAAGCTTCGAAAGTCCAAGGGAAATAAACTCCAAGCCACCCCGTAAAATAATGCCAAGAAGTATGTGCAGATGAAGCTCCCAGAGTCGGGTCTTTTATGTGGGTAGCTATTTCTCCAAGGGCCCTGTATATAGAACATAATACAGGAGGGGCGAGAGAATATTTATGGCCCTCCGCTAAAGCACCAGCCACAACAAAGACACTGGGACGAACAGCATCTGCCCATTTGGAGCTGGGCAATACGACCAAGCTTAGCCAGTAAGCCAAGAACGCTGCAAGTTCTCCGAAAGGGCTATATTCTGGCTTTCCTCTTATTGCATCTCGAAGCTTAGTTAATTCTTTCGAGCGGCAGTCACGAAACCTTCAAAGAAAAATGAAGGAGGTTAATATACGGGAATGGCTAAATAATAAGAATATAAAGAAAGAGAATAATGATCAGATTGATAAATACCTGAGACCCCTAGAGAAATGAGCCAGCCATTGCAGAGGGGGAATTTTGTGGAAGTTTGGAAATTTGCCCATCTCGTTGAACAGCTCTATAGTGGTCTCAGAGATAGAAGGCTTACGGTCTGGAGAAGACACAAAAGCCAATTCTCTGTTTGTCGGAATAAATTCGTCATAGAATTTGCCTGTTATTGTGAGACCAGCTATACGATGAAGGTCCCAAAGAGATATGCTCATTTTGCCATAAGGAAGATGGAAGGAGTTGGTTGTAGGCGACCAATATTCAAGGAAGCCTTTCAGAATATTGGGTTCCCGATAGAATTATTTTAAGGTTACTTCTATTGCATCATAAAGGCCTATCTTTGCAAGAGTGCTCGTATGCTTCAGCAAGATAGCTTCCGCCCATTCAGAATAGTAGCGACGAGCAGTTAACAAGCCCCTAATGCGAAATTCTGCCTGGCCCCAGAGTTGTTCTCGATCTCTGAAGCGTTGTCGCACCGTCTCATAGAAATGAGAAGGAAAGAGATCATGAGGACTGTGGGAGGGAGTTAAGAAGATCATGGGACGAGCTTCTCCTATCTTCTGTCGCGGCTTCTGAGCTTGAATAGTTCCTTCTAAGATTCGGGGCTCTCTTGAGGCCCATGATTCAGTGTACATCAACCTCTCGCCATGGACACAATCTTTGGATTCGCAGTCTAGCATAGACTGATGGCGATATACCTTTATGGGAATGATTGTCATGCCCTCTGCATGAGGGTTGTCAAACTTCATGACTCCTTCAACAACTCGTACTGAGTCCCACGAGTTTTGAAGTCGTTTCTTCTTATGTTCTTTGATTTTTTCTGCAAACTCTTTCGCCTTATTGCGGCGAGTTTTCTTCGGGCGAGAAGCGGGAGGAGTATCTTCTCGGAGAGGTGGTCTCTCACTATCGGTACGAATGTGAGCTGTGGTTTTCAACCATTCGTCCCAGTCATATTCTCTACCATGCTTAGGAGGACATTTAATATCTCCTAATGATATGGATCTGTGGATGGGAGATGGTAAAGACTTAATGCGATCAGAAAAATCAAAAGTGGGGAGAACGGGTTCTTTGAAATAAGCGGGATTTCTGGAAGTTGTCTTTGTCCGCTTAGCAGGAGGTTGATCAGAAGGTGAATCAGAAGGAGACACAAGACGGGCTGTTTGTTTAATACGAGCCATGGAAAAAGGACAGAAGAAGGAAGATAGGTGACAGAGTAAGGAATGAAGAAAGAAGAAAATGGCTAAGTGTTGAAAATTTTCTAAGTGCAGAGTACTTTGCGCGAGGTCGCGCAAAGTATAAGGGTTTGCGCGGAAAATCTCAAGTTCAGAGGATGTCGCGCAAAGTGAGACGCTTTGCGCGGGGTCGCGCAAAGTTGGAGGTTTGCGCGGGAAAAAATCGCCAGAGTAGAGTTCCAGCAGAGAGCAGTTCGTGAAAATGACTAAGTAGTTGGACTATTTATAGGCTTTATGACCGAGTATGATACTCGACCGGAGCTTTGCGCGGGGTCGCGCAAACCCTGTAGAAAATAAATGGTTGATCCTTTTTCTTTGATTTTCTGAAAAAACAAAGAACGGATCAAGGGGGCATCTGTTGAGGCATAAAATAAGCAAAGAAGTGAAGAAGAGAAAGATCAAGAAAGCAGTTTGAAGATCAAGAATCAAGTTTCAAAGACTACTTTGCGCGAGTCCGTGCAAAGTGAAAGAGTTACATTGGATCGCGTAAAGTCCAAGAATTGCACGGGTTGAGTAAAGAAGTCAGTTTGCGCGGGATTGAGGGTTTGCGCGAGACCGCGCAAAGCATATCGTTTGCGCGTGTCCGCGCAAAGTCTATGATGATGGGATAAAAATGGTTGAATAATATTTTGTCCCACATCGACCAGATCTGAGATTTCCACTGGTGAAAATGTCTATAAATACCCCGTTCATTCTCTAAAAAGGGGTTCGAAGATTTCAGAAGTGAAGAAAAGACGAAAGAGAAGATAGAAGGTGCGGAGTATTGGACTCCTGCACTTTGCGCGACCATGCGCAAAGGAGTATTGGACTCCTGAAAGTTTGCGCCAGTCCGCGCAAAGCAGTAGAGTGCTTTTATGGTTTGTGCGGACCCGCGCAAAGCACTATTGCTTGGCAGTTTTTAACAGCAATGGGCTGAAATACTGTTGGAATAATTGGAGTCCTCAAAGCTTCAAGTTCTTCTTGATCGAGAGAAAGGAAGAATCATTGACGAAGAGATGTATTCCTCCTAAGTTTCAGGAGATGACCAAAATAGCACCGAAATGCTGCCGGAATCTTCGTTCTCTTGAAGACTGTTGATCGACTTGTCTATTCCTCCTAAGTCATTGGAGATGATTGAGATCATTGCCGTTATGCTGTCGAAAATTATATTTAGCTATAATAATTGACATTTGTAATGAGTTCTTTGTAAACTATCTTAGAATCAAGCGATACCAGAGGATGTAAATGAATTCAGAATCAATAAATATGACGGTTGTCTTTATAACTATTCCATTGTTATGTTTGAATAAGATAATTCTTCCAAATCAAATACATTTGTTTCCTTGTCGAAACAATGAGCATTTGCTCATTAACGGTATTGATAAGTCATACACACATTGGATTTTTCACGGTGAAAGTCTTGCGAAAAGTAACGAGAAACCATCATCATCGACGTTTGATGATCAATCCGATGATGAGTATCCTAGAATGGAGGAACTTGTTAATGATGCATTTAGAAATATTGGAGAACATGCTGATACTCTTATGGATGATCTTAGAAGAAATGAAAATTGTCATGAAGACCTTGATGCAGAAAGATATAAGGCTTTATTTGATGATGCAAGACAATCTTTGTACCCTTCTTGCCCTAGAGAACTCACAAAATTATCGGTTACTGTTGAGTTGTATAGTTTAAAGGCACGTAATGGTTGGTCGATAATAACTTTAATGATCTTCTTCAATTGGTTAAGAAGTTGTTACCAAAGAGAAAACACGTTGCCAGTGAGCACATATCAAGTTAAAAAGATGATCAACACATTGGGAATGACTTATGAGACTATACATGCATGTCCCAATGATTGTATTATTTATTGGAAAGAGTATAAAGATAGACAAAATTGTCCAACATGTCATACTTCGAGATGGAGGTCAGATTACTTGGCAAAGAAAAAAGGCGTTAGAGTTCCATCGAAGGTTTTGAGATATTTTCCTCTGACACCAAGGCTACAGAGGCTATACAGGTGTGCATTCAATGTCAAATATAATTTTAATATTATCCTATATACCTCTTGTTAAAAAAATTAATAAGTAATCTTTTTTAAAAAAAAAACTTTATTTCTAGTGTGCCATGGATAGCGGAGCAAATGACTTGGCATTGTCAACCGAAAGAATATAGTGGTGTTATGCGGCATCCATCTGATTCATCAAGTTGGATGGTAATAAATAACAAGTGGCCAAGTTTTGCTGAAGAATTCCGTAATGTGCGTTTAGGGCTTGCAACTGATGGATTTAACCCATTTGGACATCTTAGTAGTGTCTACAGTTGTTGGCCTGTCATTATAGTGCCATATAATCTACCCCCTTCGATGTGTATGAAAAGAGAATTTTCAATGTTAACTGTATTGATACCAGGTCCAAAAGGACCAAGTAAGGACATTGATGTCTACCTACAACCGTTGATTGACGAGTTGAAGAATTTGTGGCTTAATGGAGTGTCAACATATGATTCTCATTCAAAGACAATTTTTAATTTGAAAGCCATTTTAATGTGGGGAATTCATGATTTTCCTGCATATGGGAGTTTATCAGGATGTGTTACACATGCACAATATGCTTGCCCTGTTTGTGCCGAGGGAACCGTCGCTGAACGACTTAAGAGTGGCAAGAAGTACTCCTATCAGGGCCATCGAAGATTTCTTCCTATTAATCATGTTTTTAGGACCCAAAAAGCGGCATTCAATAATAAAGTAGAAGAAGGAAGACCTTCTCATCGATTAAGTGGTTCAGAGGTTGAAGCGAAGGTAATCGGTATTCAGATGGATATCGGTAAATCGAAGGGGAAGAAATGAAAAAGTTACGATGATGATTCGACTGGGAATATAACTGCTTGATACAAAAGATCGATCCTATTTGACTTGCCATATTGGAAGGTGATTTCCTTAACTTGTTACTTTCATTTGCATGTATGTCAGTGAATAAAAACTTAACATTCCATCATAATTGTGTTTTTTCAGGAGTTACCAGTTCAGCATAACTTGGATGTAATGCATGTTATAAAGAATGTTGGTGATCATCTTCTGTCGACGATTCTAGAAGTCAAAGATAAAACTAAGGATGATATAAGTGCACGCGAAGATTTAAAAAAAAATGAACATAATGAAAGACTTATGGCTTAAAGAAGCGGATGGCAAAACTATTAAACCAAAGGCACCATTTACTTTAAGTCGCAAGGAGAAAGAATTGTTCTGTCAAACATTGCATGAGTTGAAGGTTCCTACAGGGTATAGTTCCAGATTTAAACATCTTGTGAACTTGCAAACTCTCGAGATAAAGGGACTAAAGTCGCATGATTATCATGTCATTATGTGTCAGTTACTACCTGTGTTGCTACAACATGCTTTCTCAGAGCATAAGACGTTGCGAACTGCTATTCAACACATCTGTTGCTTCTTTAATGTCATGTGCTCGAAGACAATTAGCGCAGATAACATCATTGCCGTCAAACAACGTGTTGTTGTGGCAATGTGTGTTTTATAGAAGTTTTTTCCTCCTTCATTCTTTGTTATTAGCATTCACCTTATGGTACATCTAGCTGACGAAGCATTGGCTTGCGGTCCAGTTAGATTTCGGTGGATGTATCCTTTTGAACGGTAAATATCTAACCTTGATGTGATTCATTTAGACTTCATCGTCGTCATATATTAACAATATATTATTAACTGGATGCCTCCATTAGGTTAATGAAGATTTATAAAGGATATGTAAAGAATACAGCACATCCTGAAGGGTGTATTGCAGAGCGTTACATTGTAGAAGAATCTATTTTATATTGTATGGAGTACATGCCAAACGGTGAGAGAGGAAGTCACAAGCATACCCGTCAAAGGTTCCTGGACGAGGATAGGGTATGCGATGAAGAGCCTTTGGATAATGGCAAGAATATATACTTAACTAACATACAACATCAACAAGTACGCAGATGGGTTCTACACTGCTACGATGGAATTTATGAATGGAAAAGGTAAGTAGATAAATTTTCTAAAATATCAAATCACTTGTAGTAATTGGATAAATACTTACATATATTTCATATAGGAAGTACGAAATATATTTAGGACCGACCACATCAAAGGGGCAAAGAAGAAAGGGTAGTGTGTCGAAGAACAATGAACATGATTTCATCAATTGGTTACGAAAGGAGGTCTTTTTCTAATTATTCATTTAATTGATATATTTGTTCATATATAGTTATTACTTTTTTCTTATTTGCAGTTGGAGTTTGTTGAGGGCGAGTTGACATTGAAACGATTAGTAGATGGCCCTACGTTTAAGGCAAAATGCTATAACAAGTATCGCGTGAATGGTTTTGTATTCTCTCCAAGTGAATACGAGACTACCAAGTCAACACAAAATAGTGGGGTGTCCATGAAAGCCATCACTAAATACAGGGCAAGTGCTAAAGATAAGAATTACAAGGAAGATGAGGCTACCTATTATGGAGTAGTAAAATAGATAATCGAGTTGGATTACACTGTCTTTCGTCAAACGGTATTTTATTGTGATTGGGTCAGAGTGGAAGACAAGACCAATGGATGTATTGTTGATCCCAAGTCAAATTTGGTAATAGTAAATATGGAGAAATTGAAAGGACATGAGAAAGAAGGAGATGAACCATTTATACTTGCATCCCAAGCAAGTCAAGTATTATACTCCAATGATCAAACAAGGCCTAGATGGTATGTTGTTTTAATGTCACCAAAAAGATTGACGAAAGACGTGGACACACTTGAAGATCCAACTCTGTTTTCCTCTTCTGGGGCCGAGAATACAAATTTAGAAAATATTATAAAGGAAATCGGCTATGAGTTATAGGTAATTTTTTTGTTATCATACTTTGTGTTGATTCATTTGACATTTTTATCTGATGTAAAAAAAATCTTGATAAATGAATATCTATTTGTATGATGATTTCTTCTTATATAAATTTATGTCTATAGGTGAGCTGAGACATGTCAATAGTTGAGGAGAATATGTCAACTTCACAAGCACAGGCATAAAAAAATGCAGGTAAATACATTTCCTTCATTACCTTATTATTTAATACATTGTTTTAAATAATATTATTTTGATACAACATAAGTTTTGTATGTGTTAGGAACTTCATCGTCGTCAAAAAATAAGCCTGTAATCACTTAAATGCATTTGGACTACCGTGGGCGAACACTACATAGGTTGACTACAAAAGTGGAGAGTTGGTTCGCACCCATGTATCTATTGCCATCAAGGATTGGCGTGCAAAGTGCTGATAAGTAAGAAAGAAGAACTCTGGAAGCTCTTACGGGTAAGATACAACAAAATTTCTTATGATATAAATTAATCATTATTCTTTTTTGCTTCAACTAAATTCAATCTCAAATTTTCTTGTAGGACGAGTTTATTGTTCCTCAATCTTACAAGGAGAAATGTTTTAAAAGCATGTCCGATATGTTCAGGAAGTACAAGTGTAAATTGAGGATGAAGTACCTCGATCCTCATTCAAATCTTGATTCCAAATTAAACAACCGTCCACCAAGAGTTAGGCACGAAGATTGGGAAATGTTTATTGAACATAATTCGGATCCTTAATTGTAGAACAAAGGAAAAAAATCCGAGAATAGGAAAATTTTAAAATTTACCATACGAGTGGCGAGCATGCATGGCCACGCGAGAATCGAGGAAGAAATGGTAAGTATTGATAGTTATATGTAACTTAAATTTTTTAGTTGCTTTGTATTCTTAATAACTAACAATGTGAAATTCATCCAAATATAGCAACGCCAAAAGAAAGATGGAGACACCCCGATTAGTAGAGACTGAAGTATGGATTAAAACCCATACAAGAAAGGATGGTTCTATTCATAGTAATGCGGCTTCACATGTGGTAATCTCGTTGTCTTAAACTTAAGTTTATAGAATTTAAATTTACTGTCAATTTATTACTTATGTAATTGTATAATATTGCAGGAAAAAGTCAAAGAGTTACTTGCTAGCGAAGGAAGTAATTCCCACGACATCCTCAACAATCCATTGACTCAAGTGTTTGGTCCTGATACAAGGGGTCGTGTTCGAGGTGTTGGGACCACCATTTCCCAATCATAAATCAGGGGGTCTGCTGCAGCTCTTGAAAAAATCTCTTCATATAAAGGAAAAGTAGAGCAATCGTCCACAATTCAAGAGCAATCGTTCAAAATTCAAGAGCTATCTTCTAAAATAGATTTTCTTACGGACCAAATTGGGGGTATCAAAGAGATGATGCAGGTCAATTTTCATTGAAATCCTTCTTTTTAAAATTTAAATAGTAATAATTTTTCTTCAATTATCGTACATAAGACATGGTGTGGAACTTTATCACAGCAGCAACACATGGATTCGGTTCAAGGAGAATCGACAATCGTGGTGGACCTCAGTTGGGAATCATCAATATGTGGAGAGAATGCGGCCATGCAAGTTGTACTCTTGGCGTAAAGAGCTCGTTGCTCAAGGGCGAGTTATTTTGGTAGATGGGCCCCAAATGATTCATGGCAAGCCTCTTCAAGAAGATCTTTACAAGGTTGCCATTGATATCATTATCAAAGGAGACGTCGAATTGCCCGAGCCAGACGGATATCATTCGACTTTAGGCGAAGTTGGAATTGGCTCATTTGTTGCATGACATCATTGCTTTACTGAGTTCACCGATTAGCGACAATAGTCTAATACTTTTTTGGACACTTAACCTTTTTGGACTGTATATATGTTTTGATTGTATAGCTTACTTGATTAGTTGTTTCTATAGACTAGACATGATAGATGTAATGCAGGTTTGTGACAAATGTGTTGATGGCTTCGATCATCACTGCAATGTAAGGAATTATATCACAGATAAAACACTTTACTGAAAGTAGACTCTACCAGTTTGGCTAACACTGTATTGTTGTCACCTATTTTCAGGTATCTGTATAGGAGAGATTTGCTTCTTGCGTCAGAGTTCAATATCATGAATGATTATATGCTGTCAGGTTTGTTAATTCAAGAGTTCAATATCATGTTGTTTATCTATTGATCGTTTGGCCTGAAACATCAGATTGCTTGCTGGGTTTTGATTTCTAAATTTTGTGCCATTGAATTGTTCAGGATTGCTTTTAATCCTATCCTTTTCAGGTCTGCCAAGAGTTAAATGTCAAATTCAGAGATGCTGTTAAATCCTTGGTATGTAGAATCCTGTATCTTAAATGTAGTACTAGTCCCTTTCATTTAAACTCGGTTGACAAACACTTTAATGTTTCAGATTAATCAAGAGCTCAATGAGAAGCAGATCGATCAAGGCCTAGTAAAGAATGTTCTGGATTTCTTTGTGGATATTAGTAAAGGATGTAGTTGTCCGAGAAAGATATGGATTTCTACAAGGACTTTGACTTGGCAATGCTTGAAGATACTAAGTGCTTACTATTCTCAAAAGGCTTCAAAATGGATTTGAAGATTCCTTTATGGAATATGAGTTAAAGGTCATTCGACTTTATTAGAATTTTTATAAAGGGAAACCTATCTACACCCACTGACCCACCATGATCGATGGATGCACCCACCCTTTCTACTTTTGGTTATGCATTGGTACAAAATCATATCTTCTTTCCATTAATAGGAAAGAAAATCGTTGACATTAGCAGGGTGGAAGTCAATATCAATTCCCTTTAAAAAATGAATGTATGTTTTTAGTACCATCAGGAACATGACTTTTTACTCTTCTTTGAAATTCTCGTGTCAAGCAATGATACGAATCGAGGAAAGGGTGTGAGTTTCCACTACTTTGACCTAGCGGCCAGGAGAAATTACTACAGGTGTGTTTTAATTTATTTGATTCCCTACTATTATAAAATGGTCTCTTTATTCTTTATGGGTCGGTATTGCCCTTGGTTGTACATGTATGGTGTTGGGTAGTGAACCATAACATGCGATTCAAAAGAGATGTTTAAAATTCCACTTTAAAGTGTACTTGTTTTTTTTCGAATTTTCGAATCCCTTCTCTCAATTTTCAAATCCCTTCTGTCAAACTTGTTTTTTTCATAAAACATGAAAAAAGCTGATCGAATATTCTAAAATTGTGATAAAATGCCTGAAACCTTAATTGAGTTGGGAACAAGCTTAATTTGAAATTTTGCAAGTAGCATTTCATTCATTGCGGTTCTCTTTGCCCCATCATAGAACTTGGGAACAAGCTTGTAAAGAGGATTGTTGGATCTGTCCCAAATTTGGATTGTTGGATGTCACAAAATTTGGTCAATCTTAGATCACTGGACAGTCCATAAATGCCCCAAATCTATCCATTTTGGGACAACAAGATTTGCCTTAAAGCGTACATGTTGGACAGCTCCAATGAGCCGCAAATCAGTATAATAATTGGATCATTCGGTGAAAGCTGGAGTACCCAACTCGGATGTTGGTGGCGACATTGAGGGCCCGTTTGGATACCACCAAATAAGTTAACTTTTCTACTTACAATGATTAGATAACTTATTTGAGAGATAAGTTTGGTTTAAGATCAATTTCAAAGACATTCTTGAACTGATAATGTTGGCTTTAGCCACACATGAAGTTCATTTCAAAGGATCCTGTTGGAGACTCCAATCCATTTTAAGATCACCAAGGTTAACTACTCTTTCTTCCTTGCTTGTCTCTTTTAGTCGGCTATTCATCTGAACAGTGTTGGAATTAATACCTATTGAATCAGTTGTGCAAGGTAGTCATTAACAAAGTGGTTCATGGTTACCTAATTCATTGGAGGAAACTTTTATGTTAATTGTGACCCACTTGATGAACCAACCCGATTCTTCCTATAGGGAATCTACATAGTGGCACCCTTCTTATGGATGGCTTGGTTATTGGATATTGCACTGTTTGCAGTGTTGGCATATGCTGGCATGCACATTAGCTAACTTGGAGGTGCATGTAATCTCTTTCCCTCCTAAACTCTGTATGCTTTCTCTAATTTTTTTATTCCTTCCTCTCTCATTGAAGTGTGATACTCTTAGTTTTAATTAATGATAGCTATATGTTAAAGAGCTTCCTTTTTTTTTGTAAGGATTTAAATAATAATAATCTTGATAACCAAGCAATTCATTACCTTTTGAGGGGTGTTTTTAAGTCAACACGTTGAGAATTAAGCAACTTGCATTGAAATAGCAGTAGTCGAAATCAATGACGGTGCGGCATTACTATATTTGCATTGATATGAATGTCTATTGTGTTGAATGCTGCTGTTGGTCTTGTCTATTGTCATCCTTTAGGGATGTAATAGTAAATCTACACATAGCACTTAAAGGTCTACTTGGCCATTAAAAATGCAACATTTCTACTAATTATTCCTGTTTTTTTGTTTCTCAGGGTAAACCTACTAGGTTGGGGTTATCTTTTGACGGATTGAGAAATGTCATGCAATCGTCTAGCCACCTTGGAGCTTTCCAGAGGATATTTCAAAGGCTTCAATATATTGTCCGATACAAATGAGAGTTCCCTTGCGGTTAGCATTGGTGATATTTGCTTCACTAATACTTTTAGGTGACCTTACTCCTCTTCACTTCTTCCAGTTTGGGCCTGCAATGATGTGGCATGCTTGGATTCTGGTTTCTGAGTTTGATGGGTGCAAGCGACATGATGGTTTCTGAGTTTTTATCCAGTTTGGGCCTGCATAAAAACCACTTGTATAAACGTGGAAAAGATCATGTGCTAGACATTTATATCTAAGTGAGACACTGGGCATTTATACATTCTACATACACATGGGATACGTGTATGAGATCCTGACCATTCATCTGTTGGGGCCTGTTGTGGATGTGTCATGCCCCAAGAATTGTTTTAGTTGCTCCTCAGTTGTCACTCTGGGACTTCTTACATAGTTCAGGTGTGCCATTAAGCTATGTACTTTCTCATTATTGGATTTGCTAAATTCATTTTCTTTCCATACATTGATATCCTTGTTGATTTTTTAAAATGTTTTAATTCTTTCTCATTATAATCTTCCAGGAGCTTTTGATAGCCTACATTTCTTCTGCCATGGTTTTTTTTTTCTTTTCTCCATTTTGTATTTATTTAGTTAAACTAAGGGGTTTGAACACATACTTTTGCCAATATGTGTTGCATTGTATTGCCAATATGTGTTGCCAATATGTTTGAACACATTTTATACTCTCTTGCAGTATATTGAGAAGATGCTGCAAAAGGTTAAATAAGAAGAAAGGCTCCAATTATCATGTGAATCTCCTGATCACTCTTCCAAGTACATGAATATAGACGGCTGGTCTTCTGATCAACAAGAGCAGTTGCCATCTAGTGATGAGAAGCTCCATGCTGAAAAAGCTCTGCGGGAAACTATTCTTCCTACATCACACAGACTAATTAGTGATGATGCTAGTGAATTAGCGAGTAGCATGACATGCCCGAAACCAATAAAGAGTGAAGATCTTCATATGGAGCAGTCTACAGCCATGAGAGTTAGAAAGCCAACTAGACGGTACATCGAAGAATTATCAGAAGTTGAGACCAGAGAGTGCAGTGGGAGACTAATTTCTTGTTAAATGTTTGGAACATGGTCAGTCCTCTCCAAAATCACGGATCAGACTTGTCCAAGATGTTGGTTTGGCTAGAAATGACTTTTGTCACTAGGCGGGACTCTCTTTTGTCCAAGTATTTTTCGTCGTATGATGTTGTGCGATTCATTTACTTAAAAGGTGATGCAAATTCACTTCCTTATTATTATTATTATTATTGTTAAAATAAGTATAACTAAATGTGACTAAATTTTTACATAGTATGGTATATACTAGATTTTGTCATCAGTTTTAAAATGCATATCAAACTCCTTGCTTTGTGTAATTGCTGTACTTCTTCTTCTTTGTCTATTTTTCCCTTTGACAAATCTTGAATTTTAGATTGTGTAGGTGTATTGTTCCACAATTTTCGTGTCTTATACCTAGTACCTGTAATTTGATCTGCATGCACTGGTTTTGGTATTTTTTTTTTTAATTGTTAAACTGCTTATAAAGATGTAATTGTTTGAACTGCTTTGAATCCTCTATGGGTAATATTGACTGTGGGAAGTTTCATTTGGGAAACATTCTTTTCTTTCAGGAGTTGGTCCTAGTAAGGAGTGGAAACCGAAGCCGACTAACCCCAATATTGTTCAATCCTCAACTGAGGTTGCACCAAATCACTGATAGAAGTCGGTGCTCGGTCACTCTGCGACCGTCTTTGAGACCCAGAGGTAACATTGAAGCTGCAAAAGAAGCTAGAGGATTTGCATTTCTCAGACAGACAACATGTCATCATTCCGATCCATCTTCATGTCCCTGAAGCTGAGAGAAGTGGATTGAGTTTTGGAAGCTTTGATGCTAGTTTTGGGCTGAATGCAAGCTTGGCAAATGGCCCAGATACCGACAAGAGCCCTACACCTTTGTCTGAGTCGTCTCAGGTGATCGAAGAGTCAGCTGAGGAGCCTTCTTCAAGGTCTGAAACTTTTTCCCACCTATTATCATTTTTCCTATCATGTGTAGTGTACTTTAGCTCTTTTGGCTCCATCCTATTTAAAGGGATATTTGTTCATCTTTCAACTCTTTTGAGAGCTGGATTCTGAAAGACCAAACGTCCTGAGAAATGTAGATTGATTATGGGTTTTGAAAGACTGATCGATGTCAGTTTAGATGCAACTGTATAAGATAAGTCCTATCGCAATTCTAATGCAAAGTATGAGTATTTTAAGTCTTGACAAGAGAATATCAGCAATAATGTCCCAAATTGTGGTAGTTAGGTATAATTTCCCAGCCACCAAATACTAATGCAAATATTTAATCACGAATACTAACATTCCAAACTAGGATCTGAATACCTCATCTATTTTGACAATTTATATTCTTCATCGATTAAGTAACTTCCAATGATCGGATGGGGCTTAAACTTAAATATTTTCATATTAATACTGACATTCTAGTTAGCAGGAAAGCAGTCTCAACTAATAATACAAATGACCATTTCTAGATCCTCCCCCCCCCCCCCCCAAAAAAAGGTAACTTATCTAAAAATCTCTCCTAGCACATATGAATACCCAAATATACCCTTTGAATAAACCCTAAACTATGCTTTCCTGATCCATCTGCTCATGTTATTAAATTGCCCAACTAGTGATTTAAGAAGCTTACCAAGTTGTGCTTCAATCCGTTCTTTGTGCCAGCCTTGTAGTTGAATTTGCCTCGGGAGCATGCATTTCATGCTTACACATACCTTGCATCACGTACATTAATATTGATTATAGACTAAATTATCAATTCTGAGTGTGTTTGTTATGTTCTCATTTGCTTTAAAGAATGTTTCCCACTTATATCTTTGCTGTTCAGTTATGAGCACTGGTAGCCCATTCTTCTAGACGATTGCAAATTTCACAGACTTTAAGCAATTTTATGCTTGTTGACATGTCTGTGATGTTTCACCAGAACCTGATTGCCCATAGATGAAAATTACAAAAATATAATATCAAGTGGTTGTGGTTATGAAGCCCATATCCTGTGTAAGGATCTGTAGCAAACTGGTTTCTTACACGTACTCTTTCATGATTTTCCTTGGCTCTACATTGTAGCAATTCACTAATTGTGCTCATGATTCGGATTTGGCAATGTCTCGCATGTCCCAGATCGCTCACAATCACCTATAGGAAATTAAATATGTTTTCCTATTATAAGACTTCTGTTGATATGTGAAGTAAGTTGTTTCTTGTAAGACAGAGTAGATGATCTTTGGTCTGAAGATGATGTATAGCTTCCTCAAGTCCTGGGTTCAAAAAATGGGGATTATAGTTTGGTGACCTAGAGGCCGGATCATTGGTCTGATTGGTGTCACTGTGAATGGACCATGCCCCAAAAACCTCAGATTGGAAGATCATAGTTATCCAGTCTTTGGTGCCTTTTCTGTTGAATGAAGGCTCTTGCTATATGTTTTCTTAACCATCTACTTTCAGGCCAGTGAATGTAGGGTTATGATTGTCCCTTCAGTGGTATTTAGGGGCACGAGTCCATCCCACTCTTAGGCCCTCGTGATCAAAGTTCTGGATTACTGAATGAGAGGTTCTGGATTACCACCTTGATGCCATAAAAAAATTGTACCTGTTTGGAGAAATAGTGTCCTTTCTGTCTTTTAAGGCTTCAATAAATTTTGTGACTCAGTTTTTCTTTGTTCTAACTTCGATGCAAGTATATGCAATCTGGAATATTTGTGCATTGTTGCGTTTGGTACAAGAGTATAATTTGAACAGTTATGAGGATGTCTTTGTTACTGTTGACCTTCTTTGTCGAATGGTGTTGTTCAACAAGGTAATTTCTGATACATATTGCTTCTTAACATCTTCATCTTTTCTGTATAACTTCTTCACTGAAATCTCCCTTTCAATATCTTTTCTGTATAAATTTGTTGGCTTGCAGGACATCAACTCTCTCCTAACAGGTGCAGGAGAATCTTCCCATGGTGGGGCTGATTTTGTAGCCATAGACACAAAGAAGAGGGGTGGGAAGGTGGGCTAGAAGCAGCCAATTCATAGGAAATCCATTGATGCATTTGGGCAGAGAACATCACAGTATAGAGGTCTTGGGGTTATAGCAGAAGAACCGGTACAAAATCTAAAACGGGTTATCTTTTTACCTGTTTGGATCGACTCCGGCAGGTCTAGACCCACGTTGCCACTCAAACCATTTTTGTAACTTTGAATAATCTTTACATGATTAGTGAAAAATGCATCTGGTTGATTGCTAGAGTTATAATACGCCTAGTTGCATTTGGTTGCTTGCTTAGACAGTCCTGTCAATCGAGCTGAAGTGTTAATAAAGTCCAGAACACCCGGTGATGCTTTGCAAAAATCACATTCGTCATAGCCATTGCTTATGATGGTCACTGGCAACTAGATTAGAAATATTATTTATTGGACTTTTTTTTATTTTTTTTAATGATCATGACCGTCCAAATTGTTTAAAATTGTTTAAAACAATTCCATATGCATGGAGGGGCTACACATCCACACGTGAGCAAATGTATCGAGATGGGATAAATGTATGATACCCAAGCTTTTTGGAAGCTGAGTAACTCTGTTCATGCACTGGCATAAAAATGTGAGTCCCTTTGAAGCCTCTGGGGCTACAGATATGGAAATAAATGAACGGATAGAAAAAAAAAAAAAATCAACCTGTGGCCCACTTAAGGAGTCAAATTATCTGAATTTTTTTTGTCAGAAGATCCAAACGTTACTTCCAAACGTACGGAGAGCTTAGATCTCACATGTGTGTTTCGTATCCTACGTTTTCCCGCTTGTAGATGCATACAGCTCCACACGCGTGTGGAATTAGCAAACCACCACTTTATTCTGTCGAGAGAAATTCGCGAATCAAATAAAGCCACAAAAGAAAGAACGAAACAGTTATTCGTCCTATCCGAAGTGCCAAACGTTCCCCTCCATTCGTTACCATGCAGTGCAAAGCTGTGGATTTTTGTTGAGCGGGCCCAAAAGGACAAAAGGACACAAGGGCGAAAGAAAGTGAAATGGGCCATTCATATATATGCCCCACTAATAACAAGAAATAATACGGGTAACATTAGCAAGCATTCAGAACCGTATCTTAAATTTTGTTTCCAAAATGTGACTGTTGGCACCAGAACGGTTTAAAACCGTTCCTTAAACGGTACCCAAAACGGTTTTGAACCATTCCTGATTTTCTGCGACGCCTCTTTTAAGAACGGTATTGAACAGTTCCTGAATCATTTAGGAGCGGTTTAGAACCGTTCCTGAATGATGATTTTGGTGTAGTGTGTATATGGTGACTCAGTAAGGTGTTCATACTCTGGATACCGATTGTGACCGTTTCTGGTTTTATATACATCTATATAGATCTTTCAGACGTCCGCTTGCATTTTATAACTTGATCTGGAGTATGAATTACTGTTTTGGTATAATCCCACCATGATTATTGCACTAACACAGACAACGTTCAATCATAAGCATTTATGTTGCATAAGTGATGTTTTGGAACATGGGTGTTGAGTCGCTACTCTACCCCGATTTTCAGGGCATTACACTAGACGATGGGGACCACCCTCCTAAGGTTGTTGTCTGACATTAAGAAGTAGTGAGTCTGATCATGAGGTCTATGTCACATCCTGACCGTGCATTTCCTGGACGTGGGCCCACCTTGTTTGTATGTATTCTATAGCCACACCGTCTGTCCATTTCCTAGACATGGGCCCACCATGCTGTACGTGTTTCAGCCGCACCGTTCGTCCATTTTCTGGATGCAGACCCTACCATAATGTATGTATTATATCTGCGCCGTCCAGCGGTAATGGGGTCCATCCGATGTGTTTCATCCATGCGGTCCAGTGGCAGCAGGTCTACTATGATGTATTTTATCCATGCTGCCCAACAGATGTGGACCCTGCCGTGATGCATTTTATTTACATCGTCCAGATTTGTGGGACCCCATCTTGATATGTGCATTGTAAGGACACAATCCATCTATTTTTTCTGGACTATAGGAGCTGACCCATAAGGCCCACCTTGATGTATATTGTATGCATGTTGCCATTTAATTTTACAAAATCATGGGCTGCCCCATTAGGCCCAATATGATATATGTGTGGCCTATGAATGAGGCCGAATTCGATGTAATTATGGCCCATGAGTGAGGCCCAGTGTGTTGTATATGAAACCCATGAGTGAGGCTCGATGTGTTGTATATAAAGCCCATGTGAGCGACCCATTTTGATGTATATTAGGCCTGTGTGAGCAGTCCATTATGATGTATATTAGGCCCATGTGATGCGGCCCAATATGATGTATGTGAGGCCCATATTGTCACGCCCCAAACTCAGAAACCGGGCTCACAAATTTCCCGATCGCTGAATCTGGCACTGACAGCCTCCATAGTACCCCATTCCCGGCTTCCGGCACCGATACATCAGGTTCCGATCCTGGGATTCTACAAGGAGGATTTCAAACATGATTTTGATTTGTAATAAGCATAACCATAAGCATAACCCACGAACAATAACCACAAGGACACCATCACAAAATCAACTATGATAAAAAAAACTTTAAGGTACAATGTGTATAATGAAAAATACAAGATAATAAAAACGAAAGCTCCTTAAGCTCGACTGTACGCTCCTACTGTGGCGAGTCTACGGCTACGTATTAACGTCACCTGCACGCATCAATCGTGCATATGCTTATAGAAAGCTTAGAGGGTGGTGTAAGTGTGTGCGTAATGTGAACGTGCTCAGAATGTAATGTCAGAGTAATGAGGAATTATGCTGATGAATGTAATTAGTCATACCAAGGCTATGCGGTGCAAGATATGAATGTTATCAGCCATACCAGGACTATGCGATGTGAGATGCAACTCAAGCATTCCAACCCTCATCCAAATCCACATATCAGTGCAGCTCATCAATAGAGCATCAAATATTAGTACAGTTCCCATTCGGATAATCACCGGGGTTTAGTACGTACTCCAAATGGCACTGCCTCTTTCCCAGGCACGCAACCCAAGTGAGCATAAGAAACCTCACAACCCACCTGGCCAATAGTCTGTCAATACCTATCTGGCATGTCGATAGCGGACCCATTCACAAGCTGGTCAAACTTAGCTTAGCAATGCCCCCTACGCTCGGGCGGGTAAGGTGTAACGCACTGAAAATTGGGAGTCGAGCAAAGTCAGCTCTCGAGTTTCAACGCATCACTTATTCAACACAGATAATGGTGATTAATATGAATGCATTCAAACATGAGTGGAATTTTACTAAAACTACATATCATACTTCAGGGACGACTAAATAAAACAAGTGGAAGACTGTGATATATATATATATATATATATATATATATATATATAAAGTACATAAGTAGTTTCAAATCCCCATAATATGCATATGTAACAAGGCTGAATATATACATGGTTTGTGTCAAATTATATAAAATACCAATATGTAAAGTATTCAACTAAATCATATATCCCTGTAATCCCATAGAATCAGAACTTGGTCTACCTAGACCGACCTGATAGTTGCATATAGGAGAAACCCTCCTCATTATCATAAAAGTTTGGCTCCGCTTCGCAAGCATCGCCATCATTGGAAACTAAGACAGGGCCTGGTTGGTGTGACAACACCATCCCATAACATGAGAGTGAGTGATCAACTCAGTGGAATCATAGAGCAAAGGTTAACATGTTATCAACTCAGTCAAGCAGCAACGATAAATCGAACATATCAGACATTCCTAGATACTCTTATTAATACAAGGATGAAATGTATTCATGATGCATGCCCTCGCATACACTCCCTCATGCGACACTATCTTACGGTCGCAGCATGTTTTCTTCCCTCTGTGCTCTTCAACCCGGGGCAAATGCAGTGCGATGGTATGAGCATAATTACCAAGTTTTTATTAGTCCTTTTCACACAACAGGATTGGGAAGGTAAGGTACCTCTCTTATATCAATACCCAATAATAATCCATTCTAGGGTCATCAATCCTAGTAAATCTCATATGATGTTGTGGTTCCAGGTCACTGCAAAGGGCTCGTCACCTCGATCCAGTGTAGGCCTCGTTATAGTCTAGTTACTACAGAAAGGCACGTAGCCTCTCCGCAGTCTCAGAGTATGCTCGATGTCACTACAAAGGGCTCATCATCTTATCAGTGTAGGTCGACAGCTCAAATATAGTGTCCCATACCACTGTATTTGGCTCACGAGTTTAGGTTGCTCACTGGTCACTACGGGTGGACTCATTGCCCCGGCATAGGCCGACAGCTCGACCACAGTGTCCCATACCACCATGTCCGGCTCATAAGTCTTAACGGATCAAGGTACCAAGATTAACGGGGTTTTCACTGGTGAGTTTCGTACCATAGGTTTAAACAGTAGTGTCTATGCATGGTGAACATACATCAGGTCAATCAGGTTACTTGACGAGCTAGACTATTACGAGCGCTCCTGAAGTTGGTCAACATGAAGTGCGTAAACACTCCATGTGGCCTAACCACTGCCGACAACTCTTGTACTGCTCAGGTTCTCCAAACACGTCCTACGTGGCGAATGAATCTCAGCCACGAACTCAAAGCTTGTTACCGATTGCCTAGACCATAGCATAGCCCCATACACATTCAACCTTAACCAATAAGCATGTGAAGTAGTCAGAACAGGAGTAACCAAGTAATCCAATCATACTATCGAGCATGTTATAAGGTGCAACATAAACAGGATTTCATACACATGCCTTTAACAAGTAAAGTGAAGAAACTAAACAACTTGCATGGAGGAAATCATACACATCCCTAAGGGTGTTGAGAATCCTATCTCAACACCCACCCAAATCACTATTTACTAAGTACTTACTTATACAAGCATTTTTACAAACACTTAGACCACGTATTAACATACATAACGTATGTTGGCCAAAACATGTATTAGGGCGAATCCTTTCGTTAAGGAGTTGTTACACATATAACTAGCATATACACACAGTAGTTAACCATGGCAAACACACTTTCATATTTCGTACATATATGGTATTTTCTACAAATACACATAATACGATAAACTCCACAAATTTCATATATAACTGAAACACGAAACAAACATCGTATTTTGCATGTGAAATAACATCCACATCAGGAATCTATCATTATTCGACATTGAAACCTTTGAAAACCATAACCTATACATTTATACTCTGTACCTTACGTCGTATAAGCATAACGAATTCGATAGAGACTCTAGGTCTTCATCAACGATGGAGTGACAACCTATAGCACGGGTTAAGTCAGTTGCTTCTCTACTTACAATAATTAAAACCTTAGAACAGATTAGGGTTAGGTTTTCTTACCTAATAACGAAGTCGGAATCACCGGAATAGTGATAAAGAAAAGCTGATTCAGCCCGTGGAGTGATAAGATTGAATCCCAGGGATGAACTCCAACTCTCTCTCTCTCTCTCTCTTTCTTCTTTTCTCTCTCCTAGGGTTTCCTAAATTCGTATGGAATGAAAGAGTGAGGGCTTAAGGCCCTTATATAGGCCCAGAACTAATGGAACGGCCCCAGGGACAAGGTATACTTAGGTTATAGCCAAAACCCATCTATTTCGGCTCAACGGAGCACTTCTAGAGGCCCCTTTTCTACGTGCGGTCGAACTTAAGCTCCCAGACCATGGATCTAGGTCATGCTAATATTTCGGTCCGATCGAATTTACAGATCGACTATGGCGAACCAGTTTCAATTTAATGATCACTGGTACTCGATCAGGGCCACAAGTGTACTAACATGTGTGGGAAATTTCTCCTGATCTGAGGGTGTATTTGGGTCATATTTTAAATCCTTATATTTGGCCTGCAAGCGACAAGTCTCAGATTACTTAAATTCATATTTCATTTCTAAATATATTCATGTTTCTCAAACACTTCACTCTGGGCTCAAGTTGTCCGTTTCTAGATATTTTCTGGATTTGATATCCGAAATGGTTGTCAAGCCCAGCAAGGTGGTCATAATCGTTTAGTTTCACGGTAATCGGACTTTTGACGTGCGGTCCAGGTCAGATACGGAGCTTCGTGATGCTCTTGAGAGCAATTGGGTAATGAGATTAATCCTAGATTATAGGGTAATGTAGCGTCAATGATTCTGTAAGTTTTGGGTCTTGCAGTTCGTATTTAAAGTGATTCAAGCGGATTTCACATCTAATATAGTTTAACAATTAGTTAATTTTGTCTAATTCCTAAAGGATTTGATCCTGAGTGATTTCTGCTTGAGGTGGTACTCGGGTCTTTGTACCGATTTTTTGAGTCAATATATAAGGCCACACCCCTTTCCAACCGACCATGACACAGTGGGAGACGTGGCCTCCTAGTATTCGGCCCTCGTGCGCTCATGTATCTATTTGGTCTTGACATTAGAGTCATCCTCTAGTACAATCGAGTTTAGGAATTTTCACTTAGGGACATTTATGGTACCCCGATGCTAGTAAAAATATTTCCATTGTCCGATCCTACCATCCAGATGTGCCTGTGGAGGCCACAACCCTGATATCGTTAGGGCGTACAGTAATCACAATCACGCAAATGTAAATGTGCATGAGTCATGCAATCCAATCATGCATCAATCTATAAGTGCAATAGTTATTTGCCCCTTTTTATTGTCAAATTTTGTGGTGCTAAAAACAATCTATGTCTTGTGTAGCATGTTGATGTATATGTTCAAGTTATTGCATCAATGCTGCAATTAAAGAATGGTGATCTACTTCGAGAAATTCTGATTTAAGTTCTTTGACTACTTCTGCAAGTTTTACAATAACTACATCAAAAGGCATGGTCTTGTTCAAGCCTCTAGTACAACTCAAGTTCAAGTACTACTCAAGTTCAAGTACAACTCAAGACTAAAGTACAAGATGAAGTCCAAGCTTAAGAATATCTCAAGTTCAAGCTACATCAGAGATTTCAAGCTTCATAATCTTGAAAGGTCAACCATTTTTATAAGTGAAGACTCAATGTACATACCTCACATTTAAGGTTTGCATGACCTTAGTTTGACCTTAGAATAGGTCATTTTGAATACATAATTCAAATAGAATATTTTTATAAGTGTTTGGTCTATTCTAAGACCAGTCTTGAACTCTGTTCGACTAGTCCTAGAACTGGCTCGACTAGTTCAAGAAATTCCAAGACCAGTCCCAAGTAGCAAAGTTTTAAAAAATTTTTGTTGAGCTTCTACCAGTCCTAGAGTCTGCTTGACCAGTCGTATGAATAGTGCTGACTTATTTACGACCAGTCCTGCAGCTACGACTCAAACTCGAGCAACCATTCTTGGTTTCTCATGACCAGTCGTGGAGGCCTCACGACTAGTCGTGGACATCCTAAGATCAATCGTAAAATGGTTTTCTCCAATCGCGCTTAAAATTTCAAAATGCAATTCGACCTACGACTAGTTGTGGTGGCCACACGACCAGTCGAAGATGCGATTTCTGCAACTATAAATAGAACATGAATTTTAGAGTTTTTTAGGAATTAAATTTAAGGAAAATCAAGGCATCACTCTGAGATAAGTTTGTGTTTATTTTAAGCTACTTTATGCTTATTTAAGATTCTCTTTTGTTAGCTTTATTTATTTGATTTTGTTTATGCATTCCAATCTAAATTGAAAAGAGGAATTGCTGTATTCCTTCTTCTTGTAATCAAAATCAAATAGAGCTAGCCCATTTGGTTTAATTTAAAATTAATTAGAACTTAGAACTATATCAAAGTGAGTATTGGACATTGAACTTCTATATTTGAATTTCTACTCTGATTGGTTCTTTCAGGCTTCTTAAAAAAGGAGAAATCTAAGTATTTTACATTATTGTGATTTACATTTTTTTTTGGTTTCTTTTGAGATTGAGATATAAAAATCTCATTGTGTTGGTTATCTGAGGAGAGCTATAAAACTCAGAAAGTGGGGTCTTTGAATTGTGTAAGCCCATTTGAAAGAAACAATTGTGAAGGTTTTAGGTAAACATGTGAAACCTATTTTCATAGTGAACGCTGATATCCCTTGTGTGAGGATATTAGGAGTGGAGTAGCAATCTGTGTGGCTGTTGTTTAACAGTTGGTGTACACACAGGCGAACCACTATAATTCTTTGTCTACTGGTTTGAATGGTTATTTAAGTTCTGCATCTTTTATCATTTAAAGTTGTGGAATGTATTTGTGGATGTAAATGTTGTAATCTTTTACATTTCAATCATTGTGGGAATGTTGTAATAGTTTAGAATTTCAATTCTTGCTATTTCCTTTATTCCATTACAGTTTGTGTATTAATTTTCTATTTGTTCCAGTAAAGTTGTCCTTGTCATAAACCCTTGGTTTTTATGGTGAAAGGTTGTCCTTAGAACAATTAGTATTTGAGATTGAATTACATTATGTATTGTGGATTGTTATCCTTTATTTTCCTGGCTATCTCATTATTTTATTATGTTGTCAAAGTTTAAATTTGGCATAGTCCTATTCACCCCCCTCCAGGACTTATGGCTAGGCCTTTTCACAATCCTGCGCATACCATGCACTCATGTGGGATAGCTCTGCCTATCAGGGAGCCCCATAAAACCACCTGCACTATGGCATATGCAATGGCAAATCACATCTCATAACAAACATACAGATGATGCATATGGGCATGTATCATAATGTTATGCTGTCACAAACTCATAATCGGCAACGGTATCATTATCGGCAATCGGCACCGACAATCGACATCGATAATCAACCTCGACGCAAGGCGGGGTCCATAGATGGACGGCCGATGATGGACAAATTAAAATCAATGGGGCCCAAGCTTTTGGGTTAACCCACAAGAGAATGATGAGGAAGGGCCTAACAAGGCCTAATGGAATGTCACAATGTGGACGTCCAACCATCATTGCCATCAATGTGGACCTTTAACGAACATTAATCTCAAGGAATGACGCTCATAGGGCCAATCGTATAATGGGTCCACAGTCTCATACAAGGGTCTAATACATATTATCACAAGCCTCGCTTACGGGGCATATACGCATCACATTGGGCTTCACTCATGGGCCAACATATATAACATTGGGTCATATCAAATGGGCTGAATCGAATGGGCCGAATTAAATGTGCTGAGTCAAATGGGCCGATTCAAATAGGCCGAATCAATGGGCTGAGTCAAATGGGCCGATTCAAATGGGCTGAATCAAATGGGCCGAGTCAAATGGGTCGATTCCAATACACCATTCATCCATTGGTAGAGATCATTTTAGAGCATTATATATAAAAAAAAATGAATCATATTTAAAGGATTATCTGGACCATACAACAAATGGCAGTGGTGATAATGATTTCCACAGTTTAAATTTCCAGTGGGCTCACCATAATACTTAATTTCAATCCAATCTGTTCATAAGGTCACAAAGACCTGGATTTAGAGGAAAAACAAATATCATATTGGTTCATTGCTTTTGTGATCCCAAAAAGGGGATTTCAATGGTAGACTATCAACTCCATTGTTTTTGTAGTGTGGTCCATTTAATAACTGGATTTGTCTTCTTTCTTTCTTTTTTTTTTCTTCCCAAGGCTTGATGCAAGCTAGCCGAATGGATGGACGGCTTAGATGTATGATGTACATCAGCAGTGGGTGTCACCCGTACAGCATACTGGACGGTGTGGCAAAGCCCATACATCACGGTGGTCTCCACATGTCACTGTCCAGACGGACGGTGCAGATACAAAATACATTAATCAAGGTAGGGCCCACCCCACTCGTACTACATGTGTGGGTGGGTCCCACATCCAGAATTAGCTGGACGGTTGGGATGGTACCCGTACAGTATGGTGGGTCCCCACCTTGGATGGACGGTGTGGATAAGACCCATACATCACGTGTAGTGGGTCCCACATAACTTGCTGACGTCATGTGAGAGGTACACCAGCCAGTCCGTTCAGCCGGTGGGTCTCACATGGCGCCCACCATAACTTTATATGTGTGTGTGTGTATATATATATATAATATTATATGATTATTATTATTATTATTATATTACCTTTTTTTTAAAACAGATCCAGCATCCAGGAAGGTGGACGTCTGTCTAACGTACGGTCTGGATGTCATCACAGACATCAGGGTAGGGCCCCACATGGGATGTAGAACGCTGACATCATGGTGGGTCCCGAGAGCACGTCCAGACAACTGGATGGTTGGATAAACAGATGGACAGTTTTGATGTAACACATACATCATATGGTGGGGCCCACATATACCAGCTTGGTGGCGTCAGTACACTAGTTATAAGGATGGTGGGACCCACAGCTCTTACTCACGTCAATACAGCAGCTGATAAACTTAATCTTGGTGGTCCATTCCAATATGATTTGATTCACTAGTTCTTCAATTATTGTCACTCCGTCCGTGAAGATCCACCGTGTATTAGCATGGAGTTTATACATCAAACCAAACTCATCACTCCAGTGTTACTTGGACATCTCCTGGGTGTGGAGGTTACACGGATACCTATCACTGAGTGAAATCTGAATGCTCTAGAAGTGTGGGGGGAAGTGACATGTGCACTATGCAAAGGGACCACTATTCCTCAGAATGAAGGGAATGTATTTCATGTTAAGTATCTTGAGACCACATTTAAGATTATCAACGATATTTTCAATACAAATGTGTATCCTTGTGACACAATGGGAAAGGATCTCCTCCTCTTATGCTAAATGTCTTGTACGACATCTACTAAGAAGTTCCCGTGTGCTTGCCGACCCTAATTCTAGGGAAGTTGACTCGAATAGTCAAAGGGGAACACGTTGATAGACTCACTTTCCCGTCCCTCGTATGCAAGCTAGCACACTTTGTGGGATTGCCACCCACATCTGCTATAATGCAGCCAGAAGTTTGGATCGATAATGATTCGCTTCAGTACTTGTACCTGACCACCTCCTACCAACCAGACAGTCCTCATCCTCCTACGCGTGGCGTAGAAGACAGCCAGCGCCCGACGCCATGGGGTTCTAAACGCAGGCCGCTAAACAGTCCGGAGTCTGTCAGCAATCACCGGAGGTGTAGTCAAAATGAGCTTGGGAGACACATACTGAATGGACAAACTGACATTGAAGAACGTTTTCGACATTGCGAGTCGCGCCTGACCGGGATCGAGGAGTCTCTCATTGCATTATAACATACTATGCAGCAAGTTAATGACTTGCTGACAGATGGTGAGACTAGAGAACCATAGTCGGAGCCTATGTGTTGGGTTGGTCAGTCTGTGTTGACATTGTTTTGTTGTGTGCTCCCTGGATGGACAAACTAGTTGGATATTTCTTCTTGTGGTAACATATGCCCATGGATGGGCTTGATGACATTTTTTTTATGGTTTAAACACTTAAATTACTGCCAAGCCTGGGTAGTTAGGTTAATTGCTCTTATTATTTAATGATGATCCTTCTGAGCTTTATATTAACTGACTATGGGATGAATGAAATGCTATGAATGGTGATTGATTATATACAACTTATTATATGAAAGTTTTTAATTATGTTTTGGAATGATATATTCAAATGCATATGTGTGCATATAATGTCATCTATGGAATGTTAATTGTTTATACATTTTGAAGATATGTTTACAAGTTAATATGAATTGATGATTGTTTATTATATGGAATGAGATTTTCCCTACCATGAGTTGATCCCCACATGGCCCTCCTATTACATTGATTCCCTTAGTTTCTTCAAATTCAACTTTAGTCAATATACTTGTGATTGGTATATACTAACCTTTGCCAATGACTAACAAAAAGGGGAACAAATCCCACCATGAGAACAATTGTGTGTATGGTTTATATGCATGGTGATATAGGTGATAGGGGGAGCAACTGTAAGGAGATAGGGGGAGCAGCTACATGAAGACTCAATGTTGTGTATGAACTCAATAAAATATTTGTAAAATTGTATAAAGTTCATGTACACATAATTTAGGGAGTTGTTCTAGGTGTTGTTCTAGGTGTTTTGTCATGTAATTGACAAAGGGGTAAATTGAAACCGCCCTGGTTTGTCAATTAGCATGCGGGTTGAGTCGATGAGTCAAGTGAGCCCCATATGAAGATCGTATAAGCTATTGCCTCAACTGGATGTGTGTTATGTGCTCGTCATAGGTAAATTAAGCGTCACATCCCATGTCCCAAAACACACAGGTTAATAAATCCTTAAAGCCTTAGAACAACATAGGAGTTAAAAGTATGCAAACTTGGTTTTAAAGTGGAAAAATTTATAGGTTTTCTGCTTAGTTCGATGACATCGAGCTTACGTCGATGACATCGAACACTCATGTTCGATGACACCAAAATGAGACCTTTTAATGACACCAAAATGAGACCTTTTATGTCCAGCAACCACATAATAGTTGGAGAAAATATTCGATGACATCGAGCATCACCAGTCAATGACATCGAAGGTTGGTCGATAAGATTGAAGGACATAAGGAATTAACCAACAAATCTTATTGGAAAATATTCTGATATTGCTCGAGTAATCAAATAAGCTTCAATGTCATTGAAATTCAAACTTCAATGACATCGAAATTCAAACTTCAATGACATCGAGCAGGTTCCGAGGATATCGAATCTGGACAAATTTGTGTCCAGCAGGCTTAACAGGAAAATTAAGGGAAATGCTCGAGGAATCGAGATAGCCTCGATCACATCAATATTCAAAGTTTGATGACATCGAAGGAGCCTCGATGACATCGAAAAAGGAGAAAGAAGTTTCCAGCGAGCTTTCAAGGAATATCTTCTGAAAAGATCGATGACATCGAAATTTGAAATTCGATGAGATCGAATCAAGTTTGATGACATCGAAGCCAACTTTGAAATGTCCAGTAAGCTCTTGTGTAATTCCATGTCGAGGAATCAAACACTGATTCAATGACATCGAAGTTCAAATCTCGATGACACTGAATTAGGTTCGATGACATCGATCTTCTTTTAAAAAGTCCCCGGAATGTTTCCCAGTTGAGTATGTATCATCAAACTGATATTCGATGGCATCGAAAGTACACGTTCGATGACATCAAATCAGGTTCGATGGCATTGAAAGTACACGTTCGATGACATCAAATCAGGTTCGATGACATCGAACTCAATCAGAAACTAACAGTTTTATTTCCATTTGTGGTTTTTGCCTTTGTAAGGAGAGCATGTTATTGGTTGCTGCATTGAGGAAAAAGAGAGAGCTTTGAGAGAGTAATTGCACACCACCTACCCTAAGCCCTTTTTCTCATGGGAGTCCATCCTTCAATCCACCCTCATCATTGATTTCAATAGAGTGGATTAGTGAATGAACTTCCTCATTCAAGGATCATCCAGCTACCATCTTAATGGCAAATCTTTGAGCTGAGATCCCTTGAATGCTTAAGAGCTTGAAATTACTCCATCTCTCATATGAGTAATATTCATTAGAGTAAATTCCAACATAACCTTGACCCAACTCATCACCTTACATTGGAACATCATAAGTGTTGTGGACCAAGGGAGCTGAAGAATCTCTGTCATCAAGGGAGATTGTCTTCATCAACATACAGAACGGGGCTCATCTACTTATCAGCAAGTCATTAGCGTCTAGAGACCCTGTTGATCATTCCTTTTATAAGATTGGGTCACAGGTGTATCTCACTCCTTACAAGCCCTCATAGGAGGCCTCCGACAGGAGAGTACATTTAGGTTCTTAGTGTAGGACCTTTTCTCTTGTGAATGGCATAAACTCAAGTCCTTTGTATAGGTCCTTAGCCAGTGTGGCCTAAACTAGGGTTCTTGTGTGGATCCTTGACCTGTGTGGTCTAAACTAGGTTCCTTGTGTGGATCCTTTGCTCTTGTGTAGGGCATAAACCTAGGTTCCTTGTGTGGATCCTTTGCTCTTGTGTAGGGCATAAAACCTAGGTTCTTTGTGTAGATCATTTGCACTTGTGTAGAGCAAAAAACATAGGTGCTTTATGTAGGACCTTTGCTCCTGTGTAGGGAATAAACATTTTCCTTGTGCAGGCATGTTTAGGTACCTTGTGTAGGCCTTAGAGTCAACCTTGCGTAGGTTATAAAGGTTTGAGGTGAACATGATTTGAATCCTCCATTAGTGAAATCTGGTACACTTAAGGGAGGAGTACGTCCGCCTAGAGTGGAGTTGGCACATAGCAGAACTTGATTATGTTTGGGATTTATATTTGCATATTCTCTTATTGTGTTTACTTTGAATGATTACATGAAAGCATGGCAATATGAATATCTGGAACTGATAAGACTCACATCCCGCACACATTCACATAGTTCGTCTATCATAGACAAAGTGTCATATCTTGTTTAAATATTGAGTACCTTATGATTAGATCCTCTACTTGTCTTAAAAGCTTATAGAGTTAAAATGAGTATATCTTGCACATTAGATGATGATTAGGTTATAAGGATTTTAAATTGTCATAAAAGTTTATAAAGTCCTATTCACCCCCCTCTAGGACACTTTGAACTATTCCTACTTCTGCTATAGCAGTCTTTACTGCAATTTCAAAGGTTTGGGAGTGATTTTGTCACCTAACCATGCCCAGGAGACAAGGCAAACAACAGGATTTACTAATCTCACAACCAATCATAAGAGAATTGTGAAAGTTAGGAAGGATTCTGTCACCCTACCATGCCTAAGGGACGATGGTGAACAACAGGACTTACTAATTTCATAATCTCAAATCTGGAAAAGAAGATATCTTAAGCTATCGCAGATCTATTGTAATTTGTCACAAAAAACCATTAAAAAAATAAAAAATATTCCTTCATAATAAAACTAGAATCCAAGACAGTTTGACAAAACATGAATCAAAACAAAATAAACATCATAATCACGCTACAAGCTTCACTTGTTAGCCTTAGTTAAGGGGTTTAGCCAACCATTGACATGATTGAACAAAAGACTCCTAAACAAAATATAAAAGATCAACTAAAGAGGAAGAAGAACTCCCGGATGGTAGCTTCACCCTTTTTCTCTACTCCTCAAACCCTAGAAGATGCCTAGGGTTGCCCTAGGGACCCCTATTTATAATTTTAGGTGTTACACTTTCGCATCAAGTGGAAATTTTTAAAAACTGTCTCAAATTTGCGTAACCCTCAACTGGTCGTGGGCCGTCCTCGACCGGTCGAGGGTCTCCTTTGACCAGTCAAGTAAGACGGGGATTTTGAGGTTTTACGCGTTGGAGTTTGAGTCAAGATACCTTCGACCGGTTGGGCAGAGCCAGGATTAGTCATACATAGTCAGGACTGGTTGAGCCGAGGCCAGGACTGGCGGAGTGTACGCAGGACTAGTCGAATCGAAGCTATGACTAGTCGAGGATCACCGAATTTCACTTCAAAACTCTGGTTTTCTTCATTCTGGACTTGGTCTTCATCTTTAGTATGTCCATTCTTCACTCTTAGTTTAATTAGATCCATTATGGGCTTTGGTGATTCTTGAGCAGTAAATCCATGCTTTTAACATCCTTTTCAATCTAAGATCTTAAATTCACCTTGCAACACAAACATGATTAAAATAGAACACTAAGCAATATCATGTTCATAAAACCAAGTAATAAATAGGGGATAATATGCAATATTTGACCCCTCAACACAATCCCCAACTAGCATTTTGCTAGTCTCGAGCAAAGTATGCGAAAAATATTTGAAGAACACAAGATAATTTCTATAAACCTAAGTGATTTTTAAAAATAATCCAAATAATAGAATTCTAAAATACAACATTATTGAGCATTACTTTCACCTAAACTCGAGCACTTAGTAAATTTCACAATCTAGTTCAAAGTATTAATCCATAAATTAGAACAATTTTAAACATTGAGTTCCATGAGTGTATAGTGAAACCTAAACTTATCACAATCAAAGGTTTAATTCTTTATTTTCATGATAACATTGATAATCGAAGGAGCATTCAGGATAACCATAACCTAAAAGAAAACTTGCTTTACAGTTCAACTTTTTATTCTTCCAGCTTTTGATTTTTCCGTCCATGGCTTTTACGCTATGTTTAATCTTTTCAATGATCTTCAATTGGTAACCCTTTTCGACAACAGCTAATTTTTTTTTGTTTTCAATTTTTCTTATTGAATATGAAGGACAAGTTCCCCTAGTTGGTTCCTTCCATGCTTAATAATCACCAAGTTAACAATTCAATGTTGACTGAAGCTTTAATTTGAAAGCTAGATGTGACATGTGAAATCATGACTCAATCCATGTTTAAAACTTCTAATCATGGATTAATAATTTAAACTTAACTATGAAATCTAACAAGTAACTGAATCCATGAGTCATAAATCACCAACATTAAGTATCTTATACTTCTAAATCATGGATGAACTTCAAAATCACTAGAATTTACAAAATTTTTAGAAAAATTTTCACACATTTTTTTTTGCTCAGAGATTAAGAAAACACTGATTAGCTTGCCTAATCCACACCCCCAACCTAAAATCTACATTATCCTCAATGTAAAAGATATAAGCATGCGATGCACATGAGACAATAAAAGTTAAGGAGAAGTGATGGAAAGGTCGTACCTAAAGAAGGAATTTAGAGGCTTTTCCAAGGGTCTCAAAGTGAAGATGGGTTAACATGAGGACTCAACAGACGATAAGTAAACTATCCTAAAACTGCAGAAGTAAACTATCTTAGTCCTATGAAAGCAATAAATTAATCTTAAACTAGGATAGTAAGGGAAAAGCTACTCAGTCATGTCACAAGGTTCCTCCTCCGGCCAATATCCTAATAAATATCTCAGTAGGTTTCTTAATAAAATCATCTAAAAGCCCTTTTTGCAATAGGCATGGATGCTCTAGAGCATGAATTTCTAGAGAAATTTATGGACCTTAGCATAAGGTTTTATTTTAATCTCCTGAGGTGTCCAAAGTATATACGATTCACCCGTGATAGAGAAAGTTTCAGAGTTAGTACCCCATGGTGAATTAGACACTATATGTAGATAGAATTTTTTTAAAAAAATCTCAGTAGATATAGTCTCAACACATTCTAAAGTTACAAACTTCGGTTTGATTGTCAGCTCTCCCTCCTGTGATAGTAAACATTCTGGATTTATGGAGGGAAGTCAGAATAAGGGTTCTCTCGGTCAGTAACAACTACTGAGGTATTCTCTTGCGAGACATCCACTGTTTCTTTTATCATAGGATCGTTTGAATCTGCAAAGTGTGTCAAGCAATTGTCTAAAGAGTTAAGAAATTCAGTTGAGAGTGACTCATTTTCCACATTGAAGTTTGTGATGATCCGCCTAAGCATTTCATCATCTCTGGAAGTGGATGGATGCATGCACTCTTGCTCTTTTCCTACATAAACATATTGAAAATCAATAGGCGAAGAATTGATGTAAAGATTTTGTTCATTGGTACTACTCAGTAAAGGCATTGTATTGTCAAGGGTTGACAACTTAAATGGTGGCCTTAACTGGATGGTTTCAAATTCCAAAGTCATGTCGAGTAACTCATTCATCTCCCGAATCATATCATCATTCAATTCAGGAAAATGGTCTAAACATGTCTCACAAGAGTTGAAAGAGTTAGTTGAAAGTGGTTTGTCCTCCACATTTAAATCGGACATGTCACATGGGTGGAGTAGATTATTATGGTCGACGACTTCTTGTACCCCTTGATCATTAACTTGGACCATACTTGAGATTGATTCCATGAGAATTTGAGCTATAAACTCATGATTCTCATCCCAATACTTATCATCGTCCATTTCAGTATAGTTCACAAGTGGGATGAGATCACTTCCCTCGCACTGTTTTTCTAGGTTGGGTTGAAGCTCGGATGAACTAGCCTCTTACTCCTTATTGAAGTTAAGTGTGTCAATGTCATTATATTTGAAAGGCACCCATGTCTCTTGATCATTCCTTTGGATCATCATTAAGATCAACTCTTTGGGAAATTGAACCATATACTCATTAACTGAATCTAACTCCTTATTCCAAATTCCACAGTTCTTCACAAGCAAGTTAGGATCACTTTCCTCACATTGTGTTTCTAGGTTGAGTTATAGCTGGGACGAACGAGCCTCCACTATCTTATCAATGCACAAATCAAGTGCTTCTAATGTTTCTCTAATTTTTGCAAGATAGTCCATGTAACTCTTATATGAATCCTCTTGTATTGTTTCTGGTTGGATCTCAAAGGTAGGGGATCCAAGAGAATAATTATTATAACATGTTGTTGGTTCATCTTTCCAATTTTCATGTTTCCACTGATCATAGTCATACAGATCATAAGTGGGAGAATCTAATGGTTGTTGATACATATTATCACCCATAATATAGTCTCTCATTATTGTCTTCTTGTCTGATGGGTGATAATAATTCTCACTCCCATAGTTATGATAACCCCAACACTCACGCATTGTCTTCTGAATTAGTGGGGTGTAATTATTTTCCTGCATATGATCGTGTAAGGACTTCTTAACTGGTGGAGCATTATAGTCTGGTCGGTTCTCGATGATGGTTTCTGAAAAAATTTGAGACATGGTTGATTTCTATCATAATCGTCATACATCTCTTCCCAGTATCTCCTATCAATCTCAGCATACTGATGTACCCACTCTTGCATGGTGAAACCCTAACTGTAACTCTAATCCAAAAAAAAAAAAGAAGAAGAAAACAAAAATCCTATAGCAATAAGAAACTAGAAATGGAAAGAGAGGGAATTAGAAGGAAGTTACGAAATTAGAAGTTCCTAAATTAAGATCCTGCAAAATAGAATAAAACAAGTTAGTTTCTAAAAAGAGAAATTCTAAAATTAGAAAGTTTCTAAAAATAAAAATAAAAAGATGAGTTAGTTCCTAAAAATGAAAGTTTATAAACCTATAAATAGAAAGCTAAGTTAGTTTCTAAAATAATTCAGAAAACCCTAATCCCAAAAATAGAAACTAGAAAAACCCTAATCTTAAACTAATTCCAAAACTAGCTAGTCTCAGAAAAACAAAACCATCAATCTCTGGTAACATCACCAAAAACTTGTTCACAACCCCCCAAGTGTAGGGTCGCAATGTAGTAATAATCTCAATGAGGCCGTGACGAATCTATAGGGACTGAACCTGTGTGTCTTCTGAATGTAACTAGAACTAGAACTAGAAGAAGATGTAAACCTAATTCTAAGTATTTTGAGAGAGTAATTGTGAATGGATTAATTAAAACTAGTGAATTTAAAGATATGAACTAGGGTGCTAAGGATCCAATTGTAGCAATTGGGAAGCTACCTTGCATGATTGAATGACACAACTGGAACCAGAGTCTTATCTTATCCAGTTGGTAAGAAGAGATTTGTCAAATCTTTGAGATTCTCATAGATCTAATCATCAATGGATGAGAGTGGTGAAGTTTTGGAAGTGATTCCATCACCTAACCATGCCCAGGAGACAAGAAAAACAACAGGATTTACCAATCCCACAACCAATCATAAGAGAATTGTGAAAGTTAGGAAGGATTTCATCACCGTACCATGCCCAAGGGACGATGGTGAACAACTGGACTTACTAATTTCATAATCTCAATTCAGGTAAAAAAGACATCTCAAGCTATCGCAGATCTATTGTAATTTCTCACAACAAACCATTAAAAACAAAAAATATTCCTTCATAATTAAGCTAGAATCCAAGAGAGTTCGATAAAATAAAAATTAAAACAAAGCAAACTTCCCAATCACGCTACAAGCTTTACCTCTTGGCCCTAGTTAAGAGGTTTAGCCAACCATTGACGTGATTGGACTAAAGACTCTTAAACAAAACAAAAAGATCAACTAAAGAGGAAGAAGAAGAACTCCCGGATGGCGTCTCCACCCTATTGCTCCACTCCGCAAACCCTAGAAGATGCCTAGGGATGCCCTAGGGACCCCTATTTAGAGTTTTAGGCCTTAGACTTTTGCACCGAGTGAAATTCTGGAAACCGTCTCAAATTTATGTAGTTCACGCAAAAATTGTGTAACCCTCAATCAGTCGTGGGGTGTCCTCGACTGGTCGTGGGACGTCCTCGACTGGTCGAGGGTCTCCTTCGACCAGTCGAGTAGGACAGGGATTTTGAGGTTTTATGCGCTGGAATTTGAGTCAAGACACCTTTGACCGGTTGACCTTCGACCGGTCAAGAAGAGTCTAGGACTGGTCGTACATAGCCAGGACTAATCGTGCATATTTAAGACTAGTCGAGCTGGAGCCAAGACTAGTTGAGGATCACCGAATTTCGCTTTAAAACTCTGATTTTCCTCATTCTGGACTTAGTTTTCTTAGATCTTTAGTATGTCTATTCTTCATTCTTGGTTTCATCAGATCCATTATGGGCTTTGGTGATTCTTGAGCGTTAAATCCATACTTTTAACATCCTTTTCAATCTAAGCTCTTAAATTCACCTTGCAACACAAACATGATTAAAAAGAATATTAAGTATTATCATGTTCGTAAAACCAAGTAATAAATAGGGGATAATATGCAATATTTGACCCTTAACACTCAGTGCGCAGCTTCCTTCTCTTCTTAAAGCATATTGCGTGAACTCATGCAACTTTTGTTCCTTGTAAATATTCTTTTCATCATCTTTTCTTCTGAATTTTCCTCCCTTTCTTCTAGTCTTCTTTTTAATCACATGTACTTGATTTTTATGCTTCAATAGCAAGTTTTCACATGTATCTTCATTATCATAGATACCATTTGTCACGCCCAAACTCAAAAACCGGGCTCATAAAATTCTCTATCGCCGAATCCAATATCGATAGCCTCCGTAGTTCTCTATTCTTATCTCTTAGCGTTCATACACCAGATTTTGATCCCGTGATCCTACAAGGAGGATTTTTCAATGTACATTTAACTCGTAATAAGCAGAACCACAAGTATACCCAAATTACAAAGGTAACATCATCATCACATATCCACTAATATAATCATTTGAATACAATGCTGAAAGGGAAATACATATGACAAAATTTAAGCTCCAGAAGTCAGCTACATGCTCCAAGCTCCACCCTGCTGCAACCTAACATTACCTACACGCATCTATCACGCATGAGCTTATAGAAAGCTTAGAGGGTGGTGTAAGTGTGTGCACAAGGTAAGTGACAAGTATTCAATACACTGCCATAATCATACAATATCGAAAATACTAGTAAGATCATGAATTATATGATATCAGAGTAAGCGGAAATACTGACAAGTCCATGAGTCAAACAATATCAAAGTACGCAATACAGATCAGCTATGTAAATAAGGAGTCATAAAGAGCCAAATCTCAGATGTTGAGGATGCAATGCAATATACAATTCATGATGAGTTCACGAATACCATCAGCTGTATCTAAACCATATAAATGTAGAAACACAGTAACCCAAAATGCGATATGACGTGGATGTAATGCAATATGCAGTGCGAATGGAATGACCATGTTAGAGTGTGAAGTCAGGATGATAGTACGTAGTATCATACGCTATGGGGTCCATCAAAAGGAGCTTCTATCCAAACCAGACCTATACCTAATTTGGATAGTCAGACTCAATGTGGTAAACTCTTGATCTCAGGTTAGTCGCGTGCCCCAACCAAAATCCTGGTCATTGCGAAGGTACATGTAGCAAATAGTTGCGTCACCAGCCCAAGTGAAAAGTGAAAGGATGAATGAATGAGTATGCAACTCCTGCTCAATAACTCCACATATCAGTACTGTTCATCTATAGGATCATCACCGTGGTCTAGTACTCTCTACACCAGCTTGCCGCCCCATCAAGTGCACAACTGGGTAAGTGGAGGAGACCTTACTATGCGCCTGGCCGGTATTCAGCCAATATCTACTCGACACGTCGATAGCGGACCCATTCACGAACTGGTCAAACTCAGCCTAGCTACGCCTACTCCCTCGGAGGGTAAGGCCACACCCCCTCCCAACCGACCACAACTAAGTCGGAGACGCAGCCTACTGGAATACGACCCTCATGCGCTCATATATATCCACTCGGTCTCGATGTTGGGGCGTCCTCTGGTACTCGATGCTAATAATAGATTTCTGATGTCCCATCTGGTCATCCATAATATGCTTGTGGAGGCTACGGCCCTGATGTCGCTAAGGCGTACAGTAATCACAACACACAATGCAAGATGCATGGGTCATACAATCCAGTTATGCATCAATCCTTCACATACCATGCGGTTATATGAGATAACCTTTGCCTATCAGGTAGTCTCATAACAATTTGCCCAATGACATATGTAATGGTCAACCACATCTCATAACAAAGATGCAGATGATGCGTATAGGCATATATCATGATGTGATGTAGTCACATACTCATAATCGGTATCAATAACCGACATCAACAATCGATCTCGACAATGTGGACATTTAACCAACATTGGCCACAGAGAGCCTAACATATAGTGGACCCATGGCCTCACACAAGGGCCAAATATACAACACCACGGACCTCACAAAAGAGCTTAAAACATATCACTATGGGCCTTTCACATGGGCCTAACATATAAAAGTACCCTGGTTTGTCAAGTTACATGAGTGGTGGGTCAGACTGTCTATAGAGCTCGATAAGAAGATTAATTCAAGTGTCAGCCCCAACTGGGTGTGTGCAAGCTTGTCATAGGTAAATCATAGCCTCACATCCCATGTCCCAAAACACCAGGTAAAGAAAAACCCTTAAAAATAAGTTAGAAATCATAGGGTTTTAGGGTGAGAAAAGTTTTTGCAAATAGGAAAATCTATAAGTTTTTCTCGCCTTGTCGATTTTATCGATGCACCTTCGATATGATCGATCTGCACTGTTGATGTCCTCGATACCTTAACGATATTATAGATAAAGAGGACCAAAAGTGTCCCACAACTAAATATTCATATGGATGGATTTATCGATGTATCGATACGCCTATCGATATCATCGATAAAAGCACTAAATATGTCCAGCAACTTCACAACATAACTGGACAAATTATCGATGTATCGATACATATATCGATATCATCGATATTCAAATCTCGAGACCATCGAGAGTTTCTCGATAAGATCGACAGGCTGATTTCCAGCGCACCTGTTTTTTAATGAAAATCTCAAAATCCTTCGATATATCGATGTCCGTCCGATATGATCTGAATTCAAATATTGATAAGATCGGAGGTCCATCGATGATATCGATAGTGGGCGCGCATTTCTTACAACAAATATTTCAGGTTGTTTTTAACTATGATTGGGGTCCCTTCGATAGAATCAATATTCAAATATCGATGATATCGGCACCAGGTCGATTGCATTGAACAGAGACACAAATCGTCCAACAAGCTTAAAGACAAATCCATTGGATTTATCGATGCATTGACTCTGATATTAATAGCATCGACATCCAAATTCTGATGATCCCAACGGTTTCCCCGATCATTCATAAAAACCTGAAATATTTCAAAGTCAAGTCTCTCTCAATTTTCAAAGTGTCGATGGATCGAACCTGTCATCGATGAGATCAAAGTTTGAAATTCGATTTCATCGACAATGGTTTCGATTCATCGACCAATTGGCAAAGAGTTTCAAAAGCGTATGACATTGAGTTCGAGTCATCGAGCAGACCATCGATGTTATTGAGAGTATACGCTCGATGATATCGAACCGGCTCGATGATATCGAACTCTGTTATAAATGTGACCATTTTATATCAGTTGGAACTTTTTACCTATTTATTGAGGACTTATCTTTTGTTGCTGTGAGAGAAAATAAAGAGAGCTTTTGAGTATTTCAACTTAAATTCTATATCTAAAGCCCTTTCTCTCAAGGGAGTTCATCCTCCAATCCACCCTCACCATTGACATTCAATGGAGTGGATTGGGGAATGAACTTCCGCATTCAAGGATCCTCCAACAACTTCCTTAATGGCAAATCATTAAGCTGGGATGCCTTGAATGCATAAGATTGGAATCGCTGTACATTCCTAATAGGAAAATATTCTAAGAGTAGGATTCTATCTTCACCTTCACCCAACCCAAAGCCTAGTATAGGTATATTATCTTGTGTTGCTGATCGAGGGAGCAGAAGACTCTTCGTCAACGAGGAGGAGGAGATCTTCGGCATTGTGCTGAATGAGACTCATCAACTTATCTGTAAGTATCTAGAGTCCAGAGGACACTTGTGATGATTCCTTCTAGGATTGGGTCTTAAGTGGTTCTCACCCTTTGAAGTCCTCAAGGAGGACTCCAGCGGCAGTGTACATGGTAGGTGCGTTGTGTGGACCCTTGCTCTGTGGAGAGCATAAACATCTGGGTGTGTTGTGTAGACTCTTGCTCTATGGAGAGCATAAACATCTGGTTAGGAGTGAACCAGTAAAACTCCAGGGTTGAAGGTGAACCTAATTTAAAACCTTAGGTTTGAGGTGAACCCTGAGAAACCTCCTTAGTAAAATCTGGTAGACTCAAGGGTTGAGTGCGGCAGTCGGGAGTGGAGTAGATTTATTGTCGAACCACTATAAAATGACTGTGTTTGAGCTTGTTATTTTGATTGAGTGATTTGCGTTAATATTTCCATATCTGAATATCTGATCACTTCTCACACACCTACACAATCATATCCATCATGAACTAAACTTTATATTGTTTACTCTTTAAGCAATTTGTGATTGGATCCTCTACAAAGCTTGGAAGCCAGTAGAGTTACAGTTGAGTAATCCTAATTCTTGCATGATCATAGGATTAGTGAAGTAGGATTTTTAGATAAAATATAAAAACTTTAAAAAGTCCTATTCACCCCCCCTCTAGGACATATTGGCATATTCCTTCTTCAACTCAGGCGGTCTTCACCGCCATTTCAATTTGGTATTAGAGCGGGTCTCTCTTTAAGGGCTTCACCGCCTAGTGAGTGATCTTGACTGAAGATTGGAATATGGCCAAAGGAGAGGGCTCATCAGTCACTAGACCTCCAGTATTTGACAGCTCAAATTATGCATACTGGATGCTAGGTTGCACTACTTTCTGAGATCTCTGGATCATGACGTTTGGGATATCGTTGAAAGTGGATATGTGCCACCTACTGAACAAATCGTACTTGATAGTGGCACAACAATCACAAAACCCAAATCCAAAGAAAAGTGGACAGCATTCGACAAAGAAAGGCAGACCTCTGAAGCCAAGGCTATGAATGCTATCTACTGTGTCGTGTCCTAGGATATTTTTAATCAGATAAGTATGTGTGGTACATCCAAGGAAGCATGTGATTTATTGGAAACAACCCATGAAAGCACAAGCACTTGTGAAGCGATTCAAACTTCAACTCCTGACTTCACAGTTCGAAAGTCTCAGAATGGAAGAGCATGAGAACTTTGTGGAGTTTTTCATAAAGTTAAATATCATATGCAACTCCATGGGTGGATTGGGTGAGAAAGTTCCGGTACTAAAAATTTGTAGGAAATTTCTAAGAACCCTACCGGAGCGTTTTAATCCCAAGGTTACAACAATAGAGGAGTGTAGGAACATAAATGAAATGAAAGTAGAAGAACTGGTAGGTTCCCTACAAACTTTTGAACTACACTTCACACAAACCCAATAATCCAAAAGCATTGTCCTAAAAACCTCTAAGAAAACATTACATGAGGACAGTGAGAGCGAAAATGAAAATGAAGATGAAGAAGTGGCTTTGCTGGCATAAAAATTTAGCAGATTTTTTCAAAAGAATTGTGGCTATCCTTCTAGAGAAAGAAAGGTGAACAACAAACCCTCCGTAGGCAAATTTGGTAGAAGAACCAAAGAACCACAATGTTATGCCTGTCATGAGTATGATCACCTGTCTACTGATTGCCCAAATAGAAAAACTAAGGGTAAGGCTATGGCTGCTACATGGGATGATACTGAGGAGTCAAATTCAGAATTCAGTGATTCAGAAAGCGATGGAGATCAGAAATCATTAAAAATACTTATGGTCTCCACTGCTTCAATTATTCTCACCAAATCAAAAAATGAGAAGAATAAGAAGAAATTGAAAAGGATGAATTACCAGACGCCTGCAATCAACTTTACATTCATAGCGTCAACATTGTCAAAAGACTTGGAATAGTTGAGAACAAAAAGGAATTGCTGCAACTAGATCTAGACAAAACTTTGGATATCAATACTCATCTGATTAATGTTTTGCAGCAATATCATTTAGATAATGATAAATTTGAAAGAATCAACATTTCTCTTAAATCTAAATCTAAAAGATTAAATAAATAAATTAAAACATTAAATAAGAAACACATGATTCTTCAAAATGAAAATCATTCACTTCAAGTTGAATTAGAGGAATCTACAAAAATGGATAAGCTAAATTGCAAATTTTCCCAAAGTGGTGAGAAATTAGAAAAACTGTTGGGCATGGGAAAATGTGGAGAGGACAAAAAGGGATTAGGTTATGGAAAAGCTAGAACAAAAACTAAATATGATGCACAACCTTTTGGAAAATCTATTGCCTCTAGTAGTAACATCAGACCTATCCTAGCTCATCACAAAAATGGTGAGTCAGTTTATGAGCAGAACAAAAGAAATATGCATTCATCACCACTCGAACTAGTTGATAGGAGGAAGGAGCCATTAAGTCATGTGGACAAATTGGATAAGATGAACAAATCTACCACAAGTAAAACTCTTGTCATAAAGTGGGTGATTAAGGAAAAGACAATTTGACTTGTTACACATTCAGATCGTCTACCAGGCAATGAGGTCAAATGGTACATTGACAATAGTTGCTCAAGACATGTCACAGGTGACAAATCCCTTGTTTCCAAATATAAAAGTTTTCATAAAGGGATAGTCACCTATGGAGATGGGGCCACTGCTAATGTAATTGGACAAGGAATGATGAGAGGAATTGATTTGCTCAAAAATGAGAATGCTTTTTCCATAAAAGGACTAGCACATAATCTGTTAAGCATCTCTCAAATCTGTGATAATGGGCATGTGGTCAAATTCAACAAAGAAGAATGTGATATCCTAGATCAATCAGGACAATCAGTAATTAAGGGTCATCGCACAAACAACCATTGCTACATTATAGGAAAAGAAAGGAGTGACATTAAGAAACATTGAGAATGAAGAAACTAATCCAGATAATGCACCTAGATCTGGATATTTGCTAAAATAATGCAATTTTTTTGAGCATCAAATGATATATCTGAGGTTCCTCACCTCAATCTTTTGTAAATAAACATGCAAATGTTTATAATTTTTAATGTACAGTCATAATTTTGCTGAGTATGTTATCAATATGCTTAAAGGGTTGAAAATAAAAATACTCCTTCTCATACCTATCGATCTGACATTTCCGATTAATCGATCACGGGTCGATATCATCGACATCTCTTCAGAATGTGGAAAGTCACAGATCGAGACTACTATCGAAGCAATTGCCGATAACATCAGATGTGGATCATCGATATAATCGAAGGAAGGCTCAATAAAATCGATGACTCCTGGCTGATAAAAGGTGAACGAGTGAAAAGATTGTTATTTCTCTGAATTTTTTTTCCTTTTCGCTCTCTGCTCGAATCCTCAGCCAGGAGACCATTAACGGGTCCAAGTAGCTTCAAAAGAAATGGGTACTATCCTTGCATCCCTTCCACTCCAGAGTCTAATCTCACTTTCGGTCGGATACTTTCCATTTTTTTATCTCCCTTACATTTACTCGCCTCTTACACTAAAAAATCACGAACAAAGGGAAAGGTAAGTCTCTTTCTCAGTCTTCAAAAGGGAAAGCAAAACAATCCAGTTTGCATCAACTCACTTCATTAGTGAGACATCCAGACACTGTTGTTGAACGTTTGGTTCTCAATAGCGCCACAAGTCTTTTGGTGTAGATCTGCTCCTAGAAGTAATAGGATGGTAAAATAATCTGAATCTTGGCGATACTTATCAAATTAGTGTGATCCATGACTTCCTCAGTAAAAGTCATGTTATTTGTGACAATCCACCCTGTGTTCAAGTAGAATTATTGTACTACTCCAAGCACATCACTCCCATCACCTTGAGTCACCTTTTAGATTTCCAAGTCACTCGCATTCCTGTTACCAGTCGGAATCTAAATGGTCTTGGTGTGTGGGGCGGGATGACTCATGCACTATGTCAGGGAACTACTATTTCTCGGAACGATGATAACTCTCTCCATATCAATCATCTTGGACCCACTTTTAAAATCCTTCATGACATCTTTGGGTCCAATGTCTATCCGTGTGATGTAAATGGTAATCATCCGTCTCCCTTTTTGTTAAATGTGTTGTATGATGTATATCAGGAAGTTCAGGTGTGCCTTCCAACACTTCTTCTTAAACAGCTAATTCGGGTCATTCAAGGAAATCATCAGGATACACTAGCTTTTCCTGTACTCATTTGTAAATTAGCTCATCATGTTGGTATTCCTGCCTCATCTGATAGAGTCTATCCAGAGAAGTGGTTTGGCAGTGATTCAGCTCAAGTGGCACAACAACTCTGTCTTGCTTCAGTTCTTCTTGAGAACAGTGCTCCCATGCAGTCGGCAGCTCTATATGCTTCTCCGTCATATCCATGGGGATCCAACCGAATGCCATTTCTGAGTCCGAAGTCGATCACAAATCGCCAAACTCATAATCTTGAATGTTACCTATTGAACGGTATGGTGAGCATGGAGGAGCGACTTCACAATTGTGAGAGACGTCTCATCATAATTGAAGAAAAAGTCGATTCTCTCCAACAAACTAGTCAACAAGTTGTTGACTAACTCACACGGGGTGATTCGAGAAGACGGTAGAAGCGGGTTATGGTAATTAAATACCAATTTTTTGTGGGCATGGTGTTTTTACTGGGATAATTGTTAATTTACTGCCAATTTTGGGTTGTCTATTTTGGATAATCAGATAACTTTAGTTTCATTTTGATTATGGCTGAATAGAATTCATATCTTTTAATGCCCTATTTCTGTTTTGAGTTCCCCTAGTTTATCAAGTTATGGTTTGTAAATGATTGAAAACTGCTATATCTTCTCTAATATGCATTTATGATTTCTGAAATTGATGTTTGATTGAATTATGTTACAACTTTTATACATCAATGATCTGCTTCTACCTGATGGTTTCTCCCATCTGATTCACTCTTCAGTCAATATCACTTGTTATACCTTTGCCAATGACTGACAAAAAGGGTGAGAACATTTGCAAACACCCCGAGCGGAAAATTGTATATTTAATGTGTTGCAAGTGTTAGGGGGAGCAGTTGCACCAAGAAAGGGGGAGTTTTTAAAGTGAGGGGGAGTAAACACTGGTTGTGTACATGGGTTAGAAAATTATAAAATTGTGTAAAAGCATGTACACAAAATTTAGGGTTTGTTTGTATTCTTAGGTGTTTTGGGGGTTTTGTCACGTAATTGATAAAGGGGGAGATTGAAAGTGCCCTGGTTTGTCAAGTTACGTGAGTGGTAGGTCAAACTGTCTACAGAGCTTGATAGGAAGATCAATTCAAGTGTTTGCCTCAACCGGATGTGTGCAAGCTCACCATAGGTAAATCATAGCCTCACATCCCATGTCCCAAAACACCAGGTCAAAAAAAAACCCTTAAAAATAAGTTAGAAATCATAGGGTTTTAGGGTGAGAAACTTTTTGCAAATAGGAAAATCTGTAAGTTTTTCTCGCCTTGTCGATTTTATCAATGCACCCTCGATATGATCGATCTGCACTGTCGATGTCCTCGATACCTTAACAATATTATCGTAAAAGAGGACCAAAAGTGTCCGACAACTAAATATTCATCTGGACGGATTTATCGATGTATCGATACGCCTATCGATATCATCGATAAAAGCACTAAATATGTCTAGTAACTTCATAATATAACTGGACGAATTATCGATGTATCGATACACATATCGATATCATCGATATTCAAATCTCGAGACCATCGAGAGTGTCTCGATAAGATCGACAGGATGATTTCCGGTGCCCCTGTTTTTTAACGAAAATCTCAAAATCCATCAATAGATCGATGATTGTCCGACGTGATCTGAATTCAAATATCGATAAGATCAGAGGTCCATCGATGATATCGATAGTGGGCGCGCATTTCTTACAGTAGATATTTCAGGTTATTTTTAACTATGATCGAGGGCCCTTCGATAGAATCGATATTCAAATATCGATAATATCGACACCAAGTCGATTGGATCGAACAAGGACACAAATCGTACAACAAGCTTAACGACAAATCCACTGGATTTATCGATGCATCGACTCTGATATCGATATCATCGACATTCAAATTCCGATGATCTCGACAGTTCCCCCAATCATTCATAAAAATCTGAAATATTTCAAAGTCAAGTCTCTCTCATTTTTCAAAGTGTCGATGGATCGAACCTATCATTGATGGGATCGGAGTTCGAAATTCGATGTCATCGACAATAGTTTCGATTCAGACATTGAGTCCGAGTCTGATGTCATCGACAATAGTTTCAATTTGGCTTGATGACTTTTTAATTATACGAGTAAATGGATTGTAAACTTTTACTTTCTTATATATTGTCGAGTTACTCCATTTATTGTCGTTTAAATTATTGCTTCCTTTGTCTTATTGGGACAAAAAGGGGGAGAAGGCTTTTGGAAGCTTCTGAAAACTTTTAGTTTAATTACTTATGGATTTGAGTAGTTATATTTTGGATATGTGTGCTGCTACTCAGGGGGAGTTTACAAATAATGAGTTTGTACTTAATGACAACTGGTTCATGGTTCATTATTCTTTAAACTAGGTCGTAACTGGTTCTCTTATATAACTGGTGCATGATTCGTTATTGTGCATGTTGTGCATGTTGTGCTTCTCTTATTTTATTGAATTATTAGAGTGTGTTTTGTCACAAATTTGACAAAGAGGGAGATTATAAGTGCTATGGTCTCATGCTCCTTTGATTGTCAAATTTTGTAGTGCCAAAACCTCCATCTGTGTCTTGTGTTTATATGATGATATATATATTTAATCAAGACACTGCATCATAATGGTTAAAGACATCTACGGTGCTCTGCTTCAAGAAATGCAAGGTTATGTACTTTTTCCTCTTCTGTAAGCATCAAGGTTCAAAGTTACATCAATAAGAAGAGTACATTTCAAGACTCAAGTGCATTTCAAGGCTCAAGAGTACATTTCAAGACTCAAGTGCATTTCAAGACTCAAAGTGTATTGATGAAGTTTAATTTCTTTCAAAGATCTCAAGATCAAGGTACATTAAGTAGAGATCTCAAGCTTCATAAGGTTCAAAGGTTAAACATCATCTGAAAGAATGAAGTTCAATGTTCATACTTCATGTCCCAGGTATGATAGACCTTAGTTTGACCTTAGGGTAGGTCATTTTGTATACGTAATTCAAGATGAATCTTTTTACATGAATTTGGTCTATTCTAAGACTAGTCCTGAACCTTGTTCAACTAGTCCTAGCACTGGTTCGACCAGTCTAAGAAATTCCACGACCAGTCCTAAGTTGTTGAAGATTTTCAGAATTTTTTGGTTATTCTACAACCATTCGTGGAGATTGGCAAAGAGTTTCAAAAGCGTATGACATTGACTTCGAGTCATCAAGCAGACCATTAATGCTATCGAGAGTATACGCTCGATGATACCGAACCGGCTTGATGATATCGAACTCTGTCATAAATGTGACCGTTTTATATTCGTTGAAACTTTTTACCTATTTATCGAGGACTTGTCTTTTGTTGCTGTGAGAGAAAATAGAGAGAGATTTTGAGTATTTTAACTTAAATTCTATATTTAAAGCCCTTTCTCTCAAGGGAGTTCATCCTCCAATCCAACCTCACCATTAACATTCAATAGAGTGGATTGGGGAATGAACTTTCGCATTCAAGGATCCTCCAACAACTACCTTAATGACAAATCATTTAGTTGGGATGCCTTTAATGCATAAGATTGGAATCGCTCTACATTCCTGATAGGAAAATATTATGAGAGTAGGATTCCATCTTCACCTTGACCCAACCCGAAGCCTAGTATAGGTATATTATCTTGTGTTGCGGATCAAGGGAGCAGAAGACTCTTTGTCAACAAGGAGGAGTAGATCTTCGGCATTGTGCTGAACGATACTTATCAACTTATCTGTAAGTATCTAGAGTCCAGAGGACACTTGTGATCATTCCTTTATAGGAATGGGTCTTAAGTGGTTCTCACCCTTTGAAGTCCTCAAGGAGGCCTTCGGCGGCAGTGTACTGGTGGGTGCGTTGTGTGGACCCTTGCTCTATGGAGAGCATAAATATCTGGGTGCGTTGTGTGGACCCTTGCTCTATGGAGAGCATAAACCTCTGGTTAGGAGTGAACCAGTAAAACTTTAGGGTCAGAGGTGAACCGAGTAAAAGCCTCCATGTAAAGGTTAAAGGTGAACCTGATTTAAAACCTTAAGTTTGAGGTGAACCCTGGGAAACCTCCTTAGTGAAATCCGGTACACTCAAGGGTTGAGTATGACAGCCGGGAGTGGAGTAGACTTATCGTCGAGCCACTATAAAATGACTGTGTTTGAGTTTGTTATTTTGATTGAGTGATTTACGTTAATATTTCCATATCTGAATATCTGATCACTTCTCACACACCTACATAGTCATATCCATCATGAACTAAACTTTATATTGTTTACTCTTGAAGCAGTTTGTGATTAGATCCTCTACAAAGCTTGGAAGCCAGTAAAGTTACAGTTGAGAAATCCTAATTCTTGCATGATCATATGATTATTGAAGTAGGATTTTTAGATATAACATAAATACTTTAAAATGTCCTATTCACCCCCCCTCTAGGACATATTGGCATATTCCTTCTTCAACTCAAGCGGTCTTCACCGCCATTTCAAAATACATCACAATGGGCTCCATCACCTGGCCCTCAAATGCATCACAATAGGTTGTTCACATAGGCCTCATATACATCACATTGGACCTTAAACATGGGCTAAATACACATCTTAATGAGCCTTAAATACGGGCCGCGTGTACATCACATTGGGCCTCAAACACGAGCAGAATGCACATCACAATGGGCCTCAAATACGAGCCAGATATGCATCACATTGGGCCTCGACAATCGGCCTCGATATTCGGCCTCAACAATCGACCTAAATAGTCGGAATCAGCCTTGATAATTGACCTTTGCAATCAGCCTCAACAATCGTCCTTAATAATCAAAATCGGAATCAGCCTCAACAATTGACCTCGACAATTCGAATCAGCCTAGATAATCGTCCTTGACAATCAGAATCGAAATTGACCTAAACAATCTACCTCGATAAATGGAATAGATATCGACAATCGGAATCGGCCTCGACAATCAGAATCAGAATCAGCCTCAACAATCGGCCTCAACAATCAGAATCCGACAATCAGAACTGGCCTCGATAATCAGCCTTAACAATCAGAATCAGAATTGGATTCAACAATCGGCCTCGATAATCAGAATCGTTATCGACAATCGGAATTGGCCTTGATAATCGGCCTTGATGATCAGAATCGAAATCGGCCTCGACAATCGGAATCGAAATTAGCCTCAACAATTGACCTCGATAATCGAAATCGTAATCGGCCTCAACAATCGCCCTCGACAATTGGAATCGAATCAGCCTCAACAATCAGCCTCGACAATCGGAATTGGTATCGACAATCAGAATCGGCCTCAATAATCTGCCTTGATAATCGAAATCAGAATCGGCCTCAACAATCGGAATTGGTATCGACAATCAAAATCGGCCTCTACAATCGGAATCGGAATCGGCCTTAACAATCGGCCTCGACATTCGGAATCAGAATCGGCCTCAACAATCAGACTCGACAATCAAAATCGGTAATGGCAATCAGAATCGGCCTCGACAATCGGCCTCAACAATCGACCTCTACGCAAGGTTGGATCCATGGATGGACAACCGATGGGGGACCAAGCAATATTAATGGGGCCCAATCATTTAGGGTAACCCACTAGAGAATGATGAGAATGGGCCTAATCAGGCCTAAGGGAAGGTAACAATGTGGACGTTTAACCACCAATGCCCATCAATGTGGACCTTTAACCAACATTGCTCCCAAGGAGTGACCCACATTGGGCTAAACATATAATAGGCCCATAGCCTCACACAAGGGCCTAAGACACATCACTATGAGCCTCACTCATGGGCCACATAAACATCGATTAAGCCTTGCTCATGGACTTCATGTACATCACAATGGGCCGTAACACATGGGCCAAAAATTACATCTTAATAGGCCTCATCATATGGGCCATAAACACACCACTATGGCCTTGCCCATGGGCCTCGATTGCATCACAATGTGCCACAACCCATGAGCTTCAAATACACAATAGGTGGGCCCTACACATGGGCCTGATATACATCACAGGTGGTCCTTGCACATCGGCGTAATATACATCACAGGTGGCCCTGTACATGGGCTTCATACACGTCAAATGGGCTGCATCAATGAGCTGTCCTGATGGGCCTCATACATCAAGTGGGATGCATCAATGGGCCGCACTAATGGGCCTCATATACACAATAGGTGGGCCCTGCTCATGGGCCTCAAATACAAGGAAGATGGGCCCCATGGATGGGTCACACTAATGGATCTCAAGTGGGCCTGGACCACACCAAAAATTATTTCAATAGTTGTAGGTGTAACATGTGTATCACTCACTATCATTTCATGGGACACATGGCCCACTAACAATGATCAGCATTATCCTAACATTGTCCAGGTAAATCACCACCGTCCAAACATTTCCCATGTAAATCAGCACCACCCAAACATTGTCTATCTAAATCTGGACCATCCAAACATTGGACAACACAATCCAACACTGTCTAGTACCATCCAGCACCATCTGGACGGTGTGGATGAGACAAATACATTACGGTGTGGCCACAGCGCCACCCAAACATTGTCTAACATCGTCTACCACTTTCTGGACGGTGTGGATGAAGCAAATACATCATGGTAGGTATCCACGTCCTTCACTAGGGACGGTGTGGATACAAATTACGTACGTCAAGGAGGGTCCCACCCCCACACGTGCCATACATGTTGGGTGGGCCCCACGATTAAATAGATGTACGGTGGGACCCGCCATCCTAACTTGGACGGTGTGGATCTTAAATACATCCATTAAGGTGGGTTCCCACGTGAGGCCCACCACATATACAGTGCATATATAAAACGTATATATTATTATATTATATAATCATTGTTATATTTATATCTTTATTATTATTATTATTATTGTTATTTTAACTCTAGCATCCCTAGCATCTAGCGTCCCTAGAATAGACGGACGACTATATATATACACATACATCATGGTGGGCTCCACACACTGCCATGGTGGGGTCCACGCACTGCACTCAGAACGTCACCAAGGTGTGCCCCACGTCCCCTGCATGGACGGGATGGATCTAGAACACATACATCAGTGTGGGGTCCACAGCACCATCCAAACATCGTCCAGCACTGTCTAGCATAACCTGGACGGTGTGAATGAAATAATACATCATGGTGGTGTCCATGGAGTGGATCAAACACATGCATCAACGAGCCCACCGTCCTAGCTGGACAGCTAGATGAAACACATAAATCAAGTGGGCTACACGACATCACAAGAGGGAGAGAGAAAGAGAAAAAGAGCGACAGAGAGAGACGTCGGATGGTGGAGGGACCCCGCCACTATGGGCCCCTCCATACAATGCATACATGAAGATGGGTCTCATGATAAGTGGGCCCTTAATTAACGGTTGAAAATAAAATAAATCACCCACCTTTAATCATGGACTTCTCCTACCATCAATGCATTCGGGAGCTTCAATGGATGAGATTCAACGGTTGAGATTGGTTTTGAAGGGTGGGGATTAGAGATAGGAAGGTGGACCACACTAGCTTCTTCATGGAAGCCATGGACATTAGGTGCTTGGGTTGCTCTCATGGAGCTTTGGAGAAAAATGAGAGAGAGATGAGAGAGAGGTGATGTGAGTGATGGAGTGATGGGGAGAGGGATGGGTGAAGTGATAGAAAGTTGACTTAGGAGATGGGTGGTTGTACTTGGTGATGGGTGTGAGTGATGGGAGTGATGTGTACTTAATGATGTGATTGATGGGACATTCTTTTGGGATTACAACACGCGGTGTTTTCCTCGAACTGAACGTGAGATGCGGCGTTAGAACCACAACAACAACGCAGTCGTAAGGTTACAAGTCTCGGGTCGAGCCGACTTCTAGAATATGGGACACGACTTAGGATCGCGTGTGAATGCTGATAACAGATCGCAGGTCACCAGAATTTAACTAGGAGGACCATGGAGGCATACGGAATGGTACGGGCTAGGATACGAGTCTCACATCATTCAACATCAAACTAATCCTCATAACATGTATCATGCAAGGATATGCATGGAGTACATAGCATACAGGGATTCACATGCATTATCAATATCGTGGCCATTGTCCAACACTATCATTATACATGCCCTAGGCATTAAGTGTCTATCATGCAAGAGGTTATCCTTACGTTCACCAACATCATTTATATATCATCATCCATGCATCAAGTAAAACATGGTTATGTTATCCACTTATCATCACGAGAATTGGTACGTGCGTTATTATCACTTAGATATCAAGTGTTCACAACCCCAATGTAGGGTCGCAATGTAGTAATAACTCGATGAGACCAAGGTCGAATCCACAGGGATTAAACTTGTACGTATTATGAAAATAACTATAACTAGAATATAAAAAGTTCTAAATTAAAATCTGAAATAGTTGAGAGTAATTGTGAATAAAGTATCAATAATCAAAAGGGAACAGGAATACAAAGGATCAACTTATAGCTATCAGGATGCTACCTTACTTGATTCAAGAAACTTAACTGGAATTGGAGTCCTATCCTATCCAATAGGAAGATGAAACAATTAAATCAAATTTATGAACATTTCATTGATCTAGTCCTTAATGAAGGAGTATTGTTATGATTGGAAGAGAATTCAACCATCCACCGTGCCCAAGAGACGATGGTGTATCGCAAATTTTACCAATCTCACTATCTCAAACCAGGAAAGTAGATATTCAAAGCTATCATAGCATCTATTGTAATTTGAGTCACAATAAATCATAAAAAATTAAAATTTTTTCTTAAATTCAAACTAGAAATCAATGAAAGTCAATATCAACAAGAATCAAAGAAAGATAATCATCCCAACACGCTGCAAGCTTCACCTTTTAGCCTTAGCTACGAGGTTTAATTAACTATAGACATGATTAAACCTAAATCTCTCAAACAGAACATGAAAAATAAATAAGGAAAGAAGAAAACTCCTGGGAGCCTACTCCACCCTTTTGTTCTGCTCCTAGTAACCTGATTCATCTATAGAACTCCTTAATGAGCCCATATTTATAACCTTTGTCCGACTATCTTTAGAAACCGCCTCAAATTTACACACTCTGCGTAATGCCTACAATGTCATCAAACATAACTCGAATCCAGAGGTTGTGCCATTATGCACTGCGTAACTCTTCATATCATCGAACAGTCCTTCGATGTCATCGAAGGGTGTTCAAGTAATCGAAAAAGTTTTCAAAATTGTTCCAGCAAAGTTGCTTATAAAATCTCCAAAAATCTCGATGTCATTGAACTGCATTCAATGTCATTGAACTAGTCTTCGAGTAATCAAATAAGGCTTTAATGTCATTGAGAAATGCAAAAAAAAAATTCCAGCAATCAAACTCGATTTCATGTAATTCTTCGATGTCATTGATGAACACTTCCTACAAAGTTATCGACCGGTGGTCAATGACATAGACAGTGAAGTTCAGATTCTCTAAATTCATATACTTTGTACTTTCGACTTCCTTTCTTCTCCACTTGGTTTTCTTAAATCTCGAGGTCTTGAAATCTTCAAATTTGTTCTCTTAAGATCCATCCCTTGCCTAGGTGATTCTTGAGCATTAAATCCAAGCTTTTAACATTGTTTTCAATCAAAGCTCTCAAATTCACTTCGCAATACAAACATGTATAAAATATACCCATTAAGCATTATGATGTTCATAAAACCAAGATATGAACAGGGTTAAATATGCAATATTTGACACTTAACATACCCCCAACCAACATTTTGTTAGTCCCAAGCAAAACATGCATAACATAATCTTCAATTCTCAATGTTTAAATCACTTTCAGAAAACAATCTTATGTGGAATCAGGTATGAAAGAGTACAATAAAAAAGGTGAGAGTGAAAAATTGAATACCTAGAGCCGAATCACATAAGCAATTAATCAAATAGGTTATTTATTAATCACTTAAGAGCATAAGTTCATATATCAAGTTTTTCCAATGTGCTCAATGAATTCCAACTTTTCATAAAAGTACTATCATTTCATAATGTTAGCCATGCTCATCACCTCAAGATTGACTGATAATCAAGCATTGATTCCGAACTTATCTTCTTTTTCCAATTTTTTATTTTATATCAACGGTCTCTTTTCATTTATTCATTATTTTCAGTCTTTTCATTTTCAGACTTTTCATTCTTTTCCAGTCTTTTCATCATATATGACCTTTTTTGTCGATCTCACTGTTGTTTAATTGGTTCTTTTCATCTTTTCAAGGTGGATAAAATTATTCATACTCAATTCTCAATATCTATCAATGATACACATACTAACAATCAGAAATTCCAGCATAATTCACAGAAAGCCAATTGAATTTGTTTTGTGATTTAGATCAACATGATATTCAAACTTCCTCTTAATCAATTAAATGAAAGAACTTAAGTGATAGTCTACTTAGTTAATCAAACTCCAACAATTCAAAATTCAATCCTATCTTATCATTATACTCAAGGCATCATTAATTACAGAAGATTTCATTTTTTTAAATGGATTTTTAATTTGAAATATTAAAAATTTTCAATTTTTTTGCTCAAAGACGTAGCAAACACTGATTAGTTTACTTAATCAACACCCCCAACCTAAAATCTACATTATCCTCAATGTAAAAGATATAAGCATGCAATTCACATGAGACAACGAAAAGAAAGGAGTAATGATGGAAAGGTAGCACTTGAAGAAGTATAATTGAAGCTTTTCTAAAGTTCTTAACATGTAAATGGGTTAGCACGAATACTAAACAAAATAAAAAATAAACTATCCTAATCCTAAATCATTTGAAAGTAATAAACTTAATTGCACCTCCATTAGACTAGGAGGTCAATCCTGGTATACAAGATCAATCAGAGGCATGAACATGTCCTCTGAAACAAACTTCTCAACAAATGGCTTGAGACAATGTCTGTTTACTTTGAAAACATTATCATTCATCAGATTCTTTATCTCGACGGTCCTATGAAGATAAACGGTAGTAAAAATGAAGGGACCGGTCCAACGAGATCGAAGCTTACCTAGAAAAAAATGTAACTGATAATTGTATAGGACTTTTTGACCGGTTATGAATGATTTCCAAAGGATGTTTTTGTCATGGAACACCTTCATCTTGTCCTTATAAATTCTTGAGTTCTCATAAGCATCATTCTGGATTTCTTTGGGTTCATTTAATTAAAGTTTGCGGAGCGATCTAGTGTTATCTAAGTTAAAGTTTAGATTTTTAATAACATAGTAGGCTCTATGCTCTAGCTCCACAAGCAAGTAGCAAACTTTCTTATGACAAGTCTAAAGGGAGACATCCCAATGGGGGTCTTAAAAGTTGTACGGTAAGCCCATAAAGCATCGGTCAAGCGGATTGACCAACTATTATGGTCAGGGTTTCCAGAATTTGTTTAATTTTTCTGTCGGAAATCTCGGCTTCCCCGCTTGTCTGCAAGTGGTATGGAGTGTTCACCTTACGAGAGATGCCATATTTCTTCATTAAGTTTTCAAATGACCTATTGTAAAAGTGTAACTCTCCATCACTAATGATGGCCCAAGGTGTTCTGAACCAGGAAAGAATATTCTCTTTTGAGAATCTAATGATCATTCGATGATCATTGTTCTGGCACGGGATCGCTTCGACCCACTTAGTGACATAGTCTACTACTAATAAAATGTAAATGTTTCTAAAGGATTGGGGGAATGGCCTCATGAAATCGATGCCCCAGTAATCAAATGCTTCAATGATAAGAATTGGGTTTAATGACATCATATTTCGATAGGACAATCCTTCCAATTTTTGACAACGCTCACAGGCTTTGCAAAACTCATGAGTATCTCTGAACATTGTGGACCAATAAAAGCCGCACTACAAAATTTTGGCCGTGGTCTTCTTAGTAGAAAAGTGACCACCACTGACCTAAGAGTGACAAAAGGAGATAACACTGCGATGTCCATTGTCTTACACACATCTCCTTAGGATTTCATCTGGGCAATATTTTAAACAAATAAGGGTCATCCCAAAAAAACTTATGTACCTCAGCGGAGAATTTTTTCTTATCTTACACTATCCAATATGTCAGCGTGATACTTGTGGCAAGATAATTCGCAATGTCAGTAAACCAAGGTAATTGGGAGAGCTAAAGCAATTGTTCATCAATGAACATATCATTTATCGGTGTTGGCTCAAGGGAATTGGGGAGATCAAGTCTTGAGAGATGGTCAGCCACTACGTTCTCTACTCCCTTTTTGTCACATATTTCCATGTCAAATTCTTTGAGTAGAAGAATTCATCTTATTCGATGAGGCTTATCATCCTTCTTAGAAAGAAGGTAGTTCAGTGCTGCATGGTTAATGTAGATAATGATCTTGGATCTGATCAAGTAGGACCTGAATTTGTCTAAAGCAAACACTATGGCTAAGAGATCCTTTTCCATAGTAGAGTAGTTCACTTGGGCAGATTTTAGAGTTCTACTCGCATTGTGAATCATATAGAGCTTCTTCTCTTTTCTCTAGCCTAATACCATCCCAATAACATACTTAGACACATTACACATAATTTCAAAAGGGATGCTCCGGTCGGGTGGCTGCATGATAGGTGCGATAGTCAACATAACCTTGAGCTTAGTGAAAGCTTCTTGGCATTGCTCAATCCATTCGTATGGTGCATCCTTTTGAAGTAGATTGCATAAAGGATGGGAGAGATTATTAAAGTCCTTTATAAATCATCCATATAATCCTGTGTATCCTAAGAAGGATTGCACGTCACATATGCTCTTGGGTAGAGGTAGGTTAGAGATAAGATTAATTTTTATCTTGTCTACCTCAATTCCCTTAGACGAAATTATATGTCTAAGCACTATTCCCGTAGGAATTATGAAATGGCATTTCTCCCAATTCAAAACTAAATTAATTTCCTCACATCGCTTCAGCACATTCTTTAGATTTTTTACGCACTTGCTGAAGGATGGACCAAAAACAGAAAAGTCATCTATGAAGACCTCTAAATATTACCTCACCATGTCAGAAAATATACTCAATATGCATCACTAAAAGGTGGCGGGGACATTACATAGTCCGAATGACATCCTTCGATAAGCCAATGTGTCAAATGGGCATGTGAATGTTATCTTTTCTTGATCATCAAGGGGTATCTCGATTTGATTGTATCCCGAATATCTGTTAACGAAGCAGTAGTAAGAGTGACCAGCTAGCGTTTCCAATATTTGATCAATTAGGGCAAAAGAAAGTGGTCCTTCCTTGTGACAGTATTCAATTTCATGTAGTCAATGCACATTCTCCAACCATTAGTAACTCTAGTTGCCATGAGTTCATTGTCGACATTGGCTACGATGGTGATTCCGGACTTCTTAAGAACCACCTTAGTTGGACTCACCCATTGACTATCAGATATATGGTATATAATACCCACATCCAACAACTTAAGGACCTCTCCTTTAACCACTTCATTTATATTTAGATTTAGTCAACGTTGTAGTTGTCAGGAGGTTTTTACATTATCCTCTAGATGAACGATGTGAGTATAAATCAAAAGATCAATTCCTTTGAGGTCCGTAATTGACCATCTAAGGGCTCCTTTATGCTCAAAGAGAGTAGAAATAAGCATACTCTCTTGTTTCTTCTCAAAGTGGGAAGAAATCACCACCAGGTATGTCTCATCTTGACCTAAGTAGACATTTAATTTTAATGGGTAGAGGTTTTAGGTCAAGCTTTCGTGCTTTGAGGCTAGACGGTAGAGGTACTACATCGGTTTGGGGCAAAGTTTCAAATTGTGGCCTCCACCGGTTAACTTTTAGTACTGACGCAACATCGACTAAGGCATACATCTCCCTAATTATGTCATCATCGAAATAAGGGGAGTGAGCCAAGCATGTCTTTAGATGGTCAGAGTATAGAGTTAAAAATGTTGTATCTTCCATGAAAGAATTGATCATGTTAATGTCATGGGTATTGTCATCATCCTCTGCCTATTTGCTCACGTTGAAAAAGATGTTGAGCTCCAATGTCATATTTCTGAAAGATAAATTCATAATCTCATTCATACAATTAATGATAGCATTTGATGTAGCAAGGAATGGGTGACCAAGAATGACGGGTATTTGAGTGGTCACATATGTGATGGGTTAAGTATCTAGAACAATAAAATCTACTAGATAGTAGAATTTATCAACTTGGACCTACACATCCTCAATCATCCCTCTCGGTATATGAACCAATCGATCAGTGAGTTGTATCGTGGTCCGGGAGGGTTTTAATTCACATAGACCCAGTTGTTGTAAACTGAGAAAGGAATCAAATTTACACTTGCCCCCAAGTCAAGAAATGCATGTTCAATCCTATGATTCCCATTACATAAGTAATAATTGAGCTACTGGAATCCTTGTATTTTTGTGGCACATCTTGCATGAGGATGGCACTCACATTTTCTTTCATTTTTTTTTCTTTTATATATTTTGTTGTCTTTTGGTAGTGCATAGATCTTCTAGAAATTTAGCATATGAAGGGATTTGTTTAACGACATCCAGTAGAGGGATGTTGACCTTCACTTGCTTAAGCACCTCTATAATATCCTGAGAGTTAGTTAGAGATTTTAGTGCAATCAACCGCTGAGGGAATGACGCAATTAGCTTACACACTTTTTCCAGTTCTTTCTCTTGTGGAGCAATGCTAGGTCTATCATTCTCATCTTCTTTTGAGTCCTTAGGCTTTTCAGCCCTCACCAGAATATATTTGCCAATTGTCTTTCGACTCCCAAGAGTGGCAATAAACTTAACTTACTCTATTTAATTTGAAGAGCTTGGGTCACTAATTTCATATTACAGTTTTAGATTTGGTAGAAGTTGAGCTAGAAGAGTCTCTTTATCTCCAATCGTTAAGTGTGACTCAATCCATTGAATGACCTTGGTAAGCTCTTGAAAGGCTTTGTAATATGCCTTGATTGAAAAGCTCTCAATTTTAGATATGTTTTAAATTCAGATCCTCTTGAGGCCTCTTTCGATTTAAGAGTTGAGTAAAGACCTCTTGTGGGTTAGCCGTTTATCCATTCCTCCAACTGAAATTTGGATGTTTCCTCTAATTAGACTTGTATGTATTCGATGTGTGTCCATTGAAAGGTCTTTGGTAGTTGTTCTCGACATTTGATTGCTCATTCAATATCTCTTGAAAAGTAGGAATTGTTGGACAATTTTCAATTGTATGTATATTATAAGCACAAATACCACAAACAACTTCCATAGCCTTATTATGTTTGACAGGTTCCGCCTTCTTAAGTTCTATGGCCTCGATTTTTCTTGTGAGATTGACCACTCTTGCATTTATATCATCTTCCTCTTTTAAAACATAAATTCCTCCCCTTTCCTTTGATTGAGTAGGCGTAGAAGTGGTGTTTCTTGAGGAGGTATCCCATGATTATGCATTTTCAGCAAATTATAAAAACAATCCCATGCATCATCGACTTCCATATTCATGAATTCCCCATTACACATCATCTCCAAAAATTGATGCATGGGTGAAGTTAACCCTTCATAGAAAAATCTTGTTACTCGCCGTGTTTCATATTCATGTTATGGATATGAATTTATGAGATGCTTATATCACTCCCAACATTAAAAGAATGTCTCATCCTCTTTTTGCACAAAATTCATGATTGCTTTTCTTAATGTATTCATTATATGATAAGGGAAGAACTTTTTAAGGAACTCTCTTGTTATCTCAGCCCATGTGCCAATGGACCGTGGTCAGAAGGAATGTAATCATGACTTAGCCTTTTCTTTTAAAGAGAAAGAGAACAATTTCAGTCTTACTGTGTCCTCAGACACATTTAGAAAGTGTAATGTAGATATTATCTCATTAAACTTTTTCATATGCAAGTATGGACTTTCATATTCTAATCCATGAAACTTAGGAAGGAGTTAAATTGCCCCTAGTTTAACATCCATAGTTCCCGTAAGTGCTTATACTCAAGCACAATCAAGTTTGTCAAACTTCATACTCCTGAAAGGATCACAAGCTCAAATGCAGATACTCTTCAACAACTCATGAAGATATATTATTGACTCGATCAAGCGTCTCAGGGAAGACTCAACATCTCAAGGCATGAAAATACATGGTTCGAAGATTGAAATACTTTGGATGAGTCAACCATCAGGTGGTATAGTCTTAAATTGATCTTAGGTTAAGTGTGTTTTCTTATAGTGTCTTAATGATCAACTATTATGTTAAAATACACTCAAGTTAGGCCAGCCCAACATCTGGTTCGGCTAGCCTAACTGCCTTTGTCTAACCCGACGTGATTCGGACAAGTTTACAGATTGAACAAGATTTTCTGCGACAATGTTCGGCCAGCCCGACCTGAGGTTCAGCCAGCCGAACATGACCGACCGGCAACGCAAATATGTTCAATCAAGTTTCCAGCAATGCAAGATTTCTTATTTCAGATAAATTAGGCCAGTCGAACCCTATGTCGGCTAGCCGAATCTAGGCTTGGGCCCACTGAATTTCTGATTCCTTTGGGTATAAATAGAAGCTTCTCTCATTCATACAACAGAAATTAGTGAGAAAATCCTTCTATTCAAGAGAGAAAGTCAGTCTCATCTTAAGCTTTTGAGCGGTAATTCTAATCTTCTGTTTAAGATTATTTTATTCTCTTTCTTAAATTGCTTTAACTATTTTTAATAGAGTGATACAAACTCCACTTGGGATCTAGAGAATAGAATTTGCAGCACCTAGGGTTTTTATTTTATCGAATACTCAATAGATCCCTATATTCTTTTGGGTTGAACTCATAAACGGTTTCATCAATATCCCAAGAAGAAGATCGCTGCAACCAAGCTACAGTCACATATTCGACTCGCCAATCGAAGATATGTATTGTATTTACTTTATTTCATTTTAAGTTTTTATAAGATAACTTGGAAATCTCAACGTGTTCGTTTGTGGTAATCCTGTGAAAATCACAAAATGGGTTTTGTTGTGATAACCTATGAAAATCACAAGAACTGTATTAGGTTGTTATGGTGACCCTGGGAAAACCTTGAAATAGTGAAAGCCAAATTTGCGAGAGTAGTAATTTTAGGAGTGGAGTAAGTGTGGGTTTAAGAACCGAATCATTATAATTCCTCTATGCATTGTAGTGAATGTTTTTATTATTTATATGCTTGTCTTGTGATTAATTTTCTCTTTATAAGTTTAAAATTTTGATTTTAAAGATGTCATGAAATAAGGTTGTCCTACCAAAACCTTTTAGGTGAAGGTTATCTTACGAACTATTTGATATCAAGAATTTTATACTCTAAGAAATTGAGTATTATTGTTTTATTATTCTGCATTATATCGAAATATTAAACATAATCCTATTCACCCTCCCTAGGACATTTATAGCTCGTCCTTTCAAGTGGTATTAGAGCGAGGTTGCCCTTTTTGGGATTAACATCCTACAGCTAGATCCAAAGCTATTGGAATGTCGAATTTCGATAGTCTATACATTTTTAGGCCACATCCATTTGATGGATCAAACTATTCTTATTAGAAAGCAAGAATGAGGATTTTCCTCAATTCCATTGATGAAAGTGTGTGGCAAGCCACTATGACCCAATGGATCCTCTAATGATGAGAGTAGGGGTTGAAATGGAACCACGTCCATGAAAGAAATCACTTATGCTTTTTGGACCACAGTTCAAAAAAGTGAAAGTAGTGTTAATGCAAAAGCCCTTAATGCTATTACTTATACTCTATCACCAGATGAATATAAAAGAATCATTTCTTGTGATAAAACAAAATAAGCTTGGGATATTCTTGAAATGACACATGGAAGGACGAACATTGTAAAAAAGTCTAAGATTCAAATCCTCACAACGAATTTTGAGGAAATCCATATGGAAGAAAATGAATCATTCATGGATTTTTATACTTAACTAAATGACATTGTTAACTCTATGTGGGGTCTTAGAGAAAAAGTCCTTGAAAGAAAAGTGTGCAAAAAATACTACGATCACTTCCTGACAGGTTCCATTATAATGTCACTGCGATTTAATAATTGAGGGATACCGATGCCATGGAGGTAAATGAATTAGTTGGATCTCTACAAACCAATGAGATGAATTTTAAAGCTCCTAAGAACAGGTTCATAGCCCTTAAATCTTCTAAATAAAAATCTAAATCTAAAGACTCAGATTCTGAAAATGATGAGAATGAATATGATATGGCTATGTTGGCTAAAAAGCTTTATATAATTTTTGAGAATAAAAATAGATCGGATTTTCAAAAATGTTTTGACAAAAGAAAAGGAAACTCACTGTTTGGAAATTAAAATTTAAAGACACTGTTTTGAATATGGGCATGTAGCTTCAAAATATCCTAAGAATGATAAATCCAGTAGAAGAGGTATGATTGCCACTAGGGATGAATCATCAGAATCTGAATCCAATTCAAAAACTGACGAATCAGACCAAGAAACTAAGAAAGGACAGAAGGCGTTCATTACCATAGCTAAAATCACTTCCTCAGATGATTGTGAAATTTCTGACTATGAAACTTTTAAAAGTTATTTTGAAAATGAAGAAAATCTTCAAATTGCTTATGATGCCCTATACAAAGGGAGTTGTAAGATTGCGGCCAAATTGAAAATTTAAAAAGAAAATTTTGCTGATTTGAAATTAGAACTTGAAAAATCCGTTATGGAAAAATCATATTTTTTTTTACTGTTTTGAGAAAACCAAACTAGATTTAAATATGAAAATTTCTGAAATTCAAAATCTCAAAATTGAAAATGAGAATTTAAAATTAGAAGTTGTTTCTATTAAAACTTCAAAAGAGACTTTGATATACACCCAAGGTGACTAGAGACTTGAAAAGTTATTAACTGCATCTCGTTGAAGTAGCGACAAATTTTGCTTGGGATATATCAAGAATGGTATAGAAAAATAAAAAAATCTACTCCCATATTTGTAAAAGGAGGATCTTCAAAATCTACAGTAAAAACTAAAAAAGAAGAAAATACGAAAAAAAAACCTTTTCAAAAAACTTCTAATAAAAAAACTAAGGCCATCTATCATAAATATCAAAGGAAAAATAATAATCCTCATCTAACAGATAAGATAATGGACTTAATTAAAGAGCTCTTGAAATCCAACTCTAGAAATAATAAAGTAGAAATAAGAACTCTTACTCCCAAGCACAACATATAGTAGGAGATCCTCCTAAACCCAAATTCATATTGAAATCGGTTCCAAAAGATAAGTGTCTTGTTATCCACACAACTTTCAAAGAAAGTAGCCATTCAAGATGGTACCTAGATAGTGGATATTCTAGACATATGATATGTGATAAGGCGATACTATCAGACATCAACCAAATAGATGGCATCTTAGTAACATTTGGAGATGGTAGCAACTGTAAAATCATCGGAAGAGGTAATGTAAAACTTCTTAACCTATCTGTTTTTAAAAATGTTTTATATATCGAAGGTTTAAAACATAAGTTGTTGAGCATATTTCAAATTTGTGATAATAATCATAGTGTTAAATTTTCTGATCATGAATGTAAGATAACTAATAACCAAGGCCATATATTATTAAATGGTTGAAGAACCTTTGAAAATTGCTATATCATTTATGAATCTTGTTCTTCAAATCACTCTTGCTAGATGATCCAAATAGATGAAATTAAATTATGGCATCAACTTCTTGGACATGTAAACTATAGAGACTTATACAAATTAAGTAAGAGAGATCATCTTCGAGGCTTACCCAAACTAAAAAAATTAGAGAAGAAATTGTATGGTGCTTGCTAAATAGACAAACAAATAAGGAGTTGCCACAAAAAGGTGAACTACTTAGCCACAACTAGAACTCTTGAACTACTCCATATGGACTTAGTTGGACCAACTCGAACGGAGAGTAGAGGCAGTAAGAAATACTTTCTAGTTATAATTAATGACTACACTAGATACTCTTGGGTATCCTTCTGAAGAGAAAAGTCGAATGCTTTTAACGAAGTAAAAAGGTTATTTAAATGCATCCAAAATAAAAAAGAACTATCTTTGAAAAGAATAAGAAGTGATCATGGCACTGAATTTAAAAATGGCAATGACAATGAAATATTACATAAATAATCTACTCCTAAAACCCCTTAGTAAAATGTTGTCGAGAGGAAAAATAGAGTTTTATAAGAAATGGGGAGTGTTATGATTAACAGTAAAAAAATTTAGCAAAAAACTTATGGGCCGAAGCTGTTAATACTACTTTCTATATTATTAATCGAGTTTATATAAGAGAAGGTAAAAATAAAATAGCTTATGAACTCTGATTTAATTAAAAAAAAAAACCTTTGGTGAAATATTTTTGTACTTTTGGAAGCAAATGCTTCATTTTACGAGATCGGGAAAATTTGAGAAAATTTGAAGAAAAAAGTGATGAGGGTATATTTTTAGGGTATGCTCTAAAAGTAGTGTATATCATGTCCTGAATATAAGGACCGGAGTAATACAAGAATCTATAAATGTTGTTACTGATAATCAAACCATCACTCCTGATTATGATCATGATGATTAAATTACTATTGTCAATCAATCTGAACCATCATCAAAATCAGATTCAACTGAGAATAGATTAGTTAAGGATCATTTTACTAATTAAATACTCAGTAACCCTCAAACTGGTGTTCAAACAAAAAGACAATTGGAAAACATCTGTAATCATGTGTGCTTCACTTCTCAGATAGAACTGACTAATGTAAATGAAGCTGTTGCTGATGAAAATTGGATTTTTGCTATGCAAGATTAACTAAGTTAATTTTCCAGAAATGATGATTGGTATCTAGTTCCTAGACCTTTTGACAAACATGTGATTGGAGCTAAATGGATCTTTAAAAATAAATCTAATGAAATTGGCAATACTATAAGAAACAAAGCTTGAGTTGTTATTCAAGGATATGCTCAAATTGAAGGAGTTGACTATGATAAGACCTTTTATCCAATTGCTCGACTTGAATCCATCTGATTGTTTATTTCCATCGCACGTCATAAAAATTTTAAAATATTCCAAATGGACGTTAAAAGTGCCTTCTTGAACGATGACTTAAATGAAGAAGTTTATGTAGATCAACCTAAAGGTTTTGAAGATTCGAAACCTCCTAATAATGTATACCATCATAAAAAGGCTCTGTATGGCTTCAAACAAGCTCTCAGAGCATGGTATGAAAAATTAACTAAATTTCTTCATAGCCAAAACTTTAAAATGGAAAGTGTTGATAAAACATTATTTGTCAAAAGATATAATGAAGACATATTGATTGTTCAAATATATGTAGATGATATTATCTATGAATCCACAAGTACTAATCTTTCTTCTAAGTTTGTAGATTCCATGAAATCGGAATCTGAGATGAGTATGGTTGGTGAGCTGAACTATTTCCTTGGTCTCCAAGAGAAACAACTTAAGGATGGGATATTCATATTTTAAACCAAGTATGGGATGAATCTCATTAAGAAAATGGTAAAAACTTTCAAACACCCATGGCTACAACCCTCAAGTTATCTAACGATGATTCAAATAAAAGTGTTGACCCGCATCTTTACCGTAGCATGATTGGTAGTCTATTATACTTATCTGCCAACAGGCCTGATATTTCTTTCAGCATAGGCGTATGTGTTAGATATCAATCTAATTCTAAAGAATCTCATTTGTTTGCGATTAAAAGAATAATCAGGTATGTTGCCAGCACGATAAATTTGGGGTTATGGTACCCTCGTGATACATCTTTACCGATTGCTGGATATACAGATGTTGATTAGGTAGGTAATGTCGATGATAGAAAATCCACAAGTGGTGGATACTTCTATATTGAAAATTGTCTTGTCTCTTTGTAACATCCCAAATTTTCATGGACAAAGTTTGTACTCGTTCTTGAGAAACTGGGTGTTAATAATGCATAAATTGGATGCTTTAAAAATCACACCTTATTATTATTATTATTATTATTATTATTATTATTTTCATTTAGATCACATTCAGCTATATCCAATGAAGGTAACATTTACGAGAATAAAAATGACTGTATTTATTATTTCATCAGAGTAAAAGAATTCAACAAATAATTAAATGCCCTTTCAATTGGAGCTTATTACATTATCGAGTTTGCAATGGAAATATAAAACTAAATCATGAAACTATCTTCTTATTCTTTCAGTATAATCTTTCATAGGGAGATGGTCCTCTAGGTCTTCAATCTGTACATCACCTGCATCATCTATATGGTTGGAGGGGGTCAATACCCTACCCATAGTGATGGTTATCCTTTAAGATTAACAATAGTTCAAGAGATTCATAAAAGTAATGTAAGGGTTCTGATATGTCTCGTACTCCACTACTATAAGGGGTATCAACATGCACAAACAACCTATATGAGATGCATGCCTAACAAAGTGTGTGTGGCTCATCATACATAGTGATCATCACAATGTAAAATATAATTCACATAAAACCTAAATCGCCCTGCATTCTCACACTATGGAGATTCACTGGCATGTTCAATGCTACTGTGGATTTATGTGAACACCTAAAGGCGGCGCAACACATGAGTTGGATGAATTACGACACACGATTTGTTTATAGAGTGACTATTTGTGACATCCAATCCCATAAGTGATGTAACACGCATTACTAATTACTTATATCGATTTGTGCACCACTACCTAAAATCCATGGAATTACGCATTAACTAAGAGGGTCTCTACCCAGAGTACATTATGTCCATGATATAATATTTGAATCACTAGTTGTGATACCTTCAACACATCACTTGCATAAAAGAGAATGTAAACTGAATTATGGGAGTTCTGGAATATCAAGACACATGCCTAAGCCGTAATGGTAAATAACACAAGACTAGTAAAGTAAGGAAGAGAGTATCAATGGTTAACTCAACAAAGAGGAGAGTGGCAAGGGCCAACTCAATAATAATGAGAGTGACAATGGAAAACTTAGTAAAGAAAAGAGTATCAAGGGCTAACTCAACAAATTGGTAAAGGCAATGGCAAAGCTTGTATCCATTGCCCCATATAAATTTGTAAAGATCTCATATAATTAAAGTCATATGATAATTGATAAACGGATAGACAATTGATGGTGGTAAAATTATACGATCGTAGGGAGAGAATCATAGTAACATAAAAACAAGGAAAAGAAAAGATAATTCATATCAACTTAAATCAATGTAAGCTTAAAGGAAAAACCCTCACCTCGGTGGTGATGTTGTCCCTGACTTAAGTTAGATGTTCACGGGCGTATGATCAGGTTCTACTTATACTCAACTGGTTTAAATTGATTAAGTTAAACATCATATTAGAATAGGCAAAAGACATGATCTAAACTATTCCTTAAATGGGTTTACAAGTTGTCTAGATTGGCAGGCCTTCGACTTAAGTGTTTTAGGCCCTTCTTATCATCGACTCAACTTGGATTTTAGTATAAATGGATTTGTAAGTGCTAGGTTTTCTTGCTCCTTTGTTTGTCAAATTTTGTGGTGTTAAATAACACAATCTGTGTCTTGTGTTGCATAAGGATTTATATATGTTCAAGGCACTTCATCAAAATGCTTCTAGTTGAGAATGAAGCTCTACTTCAAGTACAGCTCAAGGTCAAGTACATTGTCCACTCTTGTAAGTTTCAAAGTTCAAAAGCTTCAAAGTTCAGAGTATCTCAAGAGCTACATCAGTAGACAAGTTCTTGTTCAAGACTCAAGTACAGCTCAAGATCAAGTACAACTCAAGATGAAGTATAATTCTAGTCCAAGCTTTAGAAATCTCAAATTCAAGCTACATCCAGTTTAGAGATCTCAAGTTTAATAATTCTCAAAGGTCAACCATCATCTGAAGAAATAAAGTCTCAATGTTCATATATCACTTTCAAGGTATGATTGACCTTAGATTGACCTTAGGGTAGGTCATTCTGAATACATAATTCAAATTAAATCACTTTATAGTTGTTTGGTCTGTTCTTCGACTAGTCTTGGACTCTGTTCGACTAGTCCTAGCACGGGCTTGACAAGTCCAAAAAATTCCAGGACCAGTCTTAAGTTTGTTGTAATTTTTCAAAATTTTTTGTTGAGCTACGACCAGTCTTGGAGACTGCTCGACCGGTCTTGTGAACAGTGCACGACTTGTTCACGACCAGTCCTGCAGCTTCGACTCAAACTACAGCAACAGAACCTAGTGCCTCACGACCAGTCGTGGAGGGCATGCGACCGGTCGTGGACGCCCTTCGACTAGTCGTGGAACGGTTTTATCCAATCGCGCTGAAAATTCAAAAATCTATTCGATCTTCGACCAATCATAGTTTTCATAGGACCAGTCGAAGATGCGATTTCTGCAACTATAAATAGAGCATGAATTTCAGAGTTTTATATCCAATTTAAGAAAAATCAAGGCATCACTCTCAGAGATAAGTTAGTGTTCTTTTTAAGCTACTTCGTTCATATTTAATATTCTCTTTTGTTAGCTTTGTTAATTTGATTTTGTTTCTATATTCCAATCTAATTTGAAAGAGGAGTGGCTATATTCCTTCCTCTTGGAATCAAAATCAAATAGAGCTAGCCCAACTGGTTTAATTTAAAATCAATTATAACCTATAACCATTTCAAAGTGAGTATTGGGCATTGAACTTCTATATTTGAACTTCTACTCCGACTTGGTTCTTCTGGGCTACAACAAAATGAGAAATCCAGGTATTTTACATTATTGTAAATTTTCTTCTTTTGGTTTTATTTGAGATTAAGCCAAAGAAAATCTCAATCTGTTGGTTATCTGAGGAAAGCCAGAAAACTCAGAAGTGGGGTTTTTGAATTGTATAAGCCCATTTGAAAGACACAATTGTGAGGGTTTTAGGTGGACCTGAGAAAACCTATTTGATTAGTGAACGCTAATATCCCCTGTATGAAGATATTAGGAGTGGAGTAGCAAGCTGTGGGGCTGTACTTTAACAGTTGGTGTACACACAGGCGAACCACTATAACTCTTTGTGTTTTGTGGATGTATGCTTTATTTCTTATATCTTTTTTCATTCTAGTTTGTGGGATGTATGTGTGGATGTGAATGTTGTAATATTTACATTTCAAGCATTGTGGGATGTCGTAATTGTTTAGAATTTCATTCTCGCTATTTCCATTTATTCCTCTTCAGTTTGCGATATTGATACTCAAATCGTTCTAGCAAGGTTGTTCTGCCATAAAACCTTGGTTTTTATGGTGCAAGGTTGTCCTTAGAACAACATTTGTATCAACCTCTCAATACTAGAATTTTGAGGTTTCTTTTCATTTCAGTATTGTGATTTGTTTAAAGTGCTATCTTTCCTTTATTCATTTAAATTCCAGTTATCATTTTAATTTGGCATAGTCCTATTCACCCCCCCCCCTCTAGGACATATAGCTTGGCCTTTTCAGGTGGTATCAAAGCTTAATAGCTCGCTTTTAATTCTTTATATTTAGATTCATTTCCTGAGCTAATTGATCTAAGCTATATATAAGTTGTCAAATTTTAATAGCCTTTCAATCACTAGGCCTCCACCATTCGATGACACTAATTATGCTTGTTGGAAAGTCAGAATAAGGATTTTCTTAAAATCTATGGATGAGAACGTGTGGCAAGCCACAGTGACTGAATGGAAACCTCCTACCACTGAAGTAACTGGCATCGATAGATCAAAATCAATGAGAGTAACACCTTATTTTTCTTGGACCACACTTCAGAAAAGTGAGAGTAGTGCAAATGCAAAAGCACTAAATGCAATCACTTGCACACTATCACCGGATGAGTTCAAAAGAATTATATCCTGTGATTCTGCAAAGAAAGCTTGGGATAAATTAGAAATGACACAGGAGGGAACATCAATTGTCAAGAAATCTAAAGTCCAAATCCTCACAACCAAATTTGAGGAAATATATATGGAAGAAAATGAAATGTTTATAGACTTCTACACTAGATTAAATGACATTGTGAACTCTATATAGGGTCTTGGTGATAAAATCCTTGAAAGTAAAGTATGTGCAAAAATACTACGCTCACTTCCTGAACGTTTCAACTCTAAGGTAACTGCGATCCAGGAACTTCGTGATACGGACAATATGAGGGTAGAGGAACTAGTTGGTTCTTTACAGACTTATGAGTTAACTTTTAAAGCTCCAAAAGGTAAATCTATTGCCCTTAAATCTTCTAAAAATAGTTTTCAAGAAAATTCTGATTTAGAAACTCTGAAGATGATATGGCCTTTTTAACAAAAAGGTTTTACAAAATTTTCAAAAGTAAAAAAGAGGGCTGATTTTCAAAAATCAAATGATAAGAAAAAATTGAAATCTAAAACTTGGAAATCATTAAAAGATATTCAATGTTACAACTGCCAAGAATATGGGCATTTAGCAAACAAATGTCCTAAAAAGGACAGGCCCAAAAAGAAGGGTATGTTGGCTACTTGGGATGAATCTTCTGACTCTGAAGCTACTTCTAAATTAGAAGATTCTGAAACCGAGTCGAGCAATGAAGTCAAAGCCCTTATGACTCTAGCCAAGTTCACTCTTTCAGATAACAATGATTTAACTAGTGAAGAAAATCTGGATAATGACCATGAAAATGAAGATGATCTTCAAGATGCTTATAATGCCCCATACAAGGAAAGTTGTAAAATTGTTGTCAAACTTAAACTTCAAAAAGAAAATTTTTCAAAGGTTAAAGAAAATTTTGAGTCTCTTGTTTTAGAAAAATCCCATATTTCAGATTGTTTTGAAAAGGTTAAATGTGATTTAGAATTCAAAACCTCCCTTATTACAAATCTTAAATCTGAAAATGAAAAACTTAAAAACTTGAAGTCTCTTCAATTCTGAGTTTAAAGGATACTTGGAGGTATGCCCAAGGTGATCCAAAGTTAGAAAAACATTTTCCGGATCAAGAAAATGTGGCAACAGATCCTATTCGGGATACGATAAAAATATTCCTCCTAAACAGAAAAATTCTCCTCCCAAGTTTGTGAAAGGAGATACCTCAAACTCAAAAGGGAAAAGTATAAATCATAATTTTTCTAAAAATGCTAAAATTTTTCAATCTTTCAAAAACCTAAAAGCAACTATATCAACTATAAAAATCAGAACCAAAACCCTTTAGCTGAAAAAATAGTTGATTTGCTTAAGGGGCTCTTAAAATCGAACTCAGTGGGTTATTCTTACAACAACTATTAATATAAGAAGACCAACTTTATTCTTAAACCCAAAACAGTTATGAAATGGGTTCTTAAGGTTACCTGCTTGGTTACCCACACGGCTTTCAAAGCTACAAGCCATTCAAAGTGATACCTAGACAGTGGATGCTCAAGGCATATGAATTGTGATAAAGGTCTATTCACTGATCTCAAATAGATGGGTGATGGTTCAGTCACTTTCAATGATGGTAGCAACTGCAGGATTATTGGCCAAGGTACGATTCAACTCTATAACCTTCCTATGTTTAAAAATGTTTTATACGTTGAAGGGTTAAAATACAATATGTTAAGCATATCCCAAATATGCAATAACAATCATTGTGTAAAATTTTCAATCCAAGGCTGTGAAATTCTAAATAATACGGGTTCAGTAATATTAACTAGTCACAGAACTTCTGAAAACTGCTATATTGTTAGTGAATCCATCTCAACTAGTCAAACGTGTTACATGGTCCATACCGATGAGACTGATTTATGGTATAAACGTCTTGGACATGTACACTACCGTAATCTGTATAGATTGAGCAAAAGGTATCTGATAAGAGGTCTACCCAAATTACAGAATGTAGACAAAATATGTGGCGAATGCCAGATTGGCAAGCAAACAAGGAGCTCTCACAAAAAGGTGAACTCCAATGCCACATCAAGACCACTCGAGCTTCTCCGTTGGATCTTATAGGACCAACCCGTATGGAGAGTCGAAGTGACAAAAAATATATTTTGGTAATCGTGGATGATTTTACCAAATTTACTTGGGTGGACTTCTTAAGGGATAAATCAGAAACCCTTGATGAAGTGAAAATGTTACTCAAACGGATTCAAACTAAAAAAGGTTCTCAAGTCAGTAAGATCCGTAGTGATCATAGATCTGAATTTGAGAATAACAGTTTTGAGAAATTATGTAGCGATCAGGGAATGTCGCATGAATTCTCAGTGCCCAGAACACCACAATAAAATGGAATTGTTGAAAGAAAAAATAGAGTGCTTCAATAAATGGCTAATGTAATGTTGAATAGTATGAAGTAATCTAAATATCTTTGGGTTGAACCGGTAAATACTGCTTGTTATATAATCAACCAGGTTTATACGAGAAAATCTGATAATAAAACGGCTTATGAAATGTGGTTCGATAAGAAGTCTACTATCAAATACTTTCAAGTTTTTTGCAGCAAGAGCTATATTTTAGTGACCATGAAAATCTGGGTAAGTTTGACACTAAAAGTGATGAAGGGATCTTTTTAGGATATTCTTTAAATAGTTGTGCATATCTTGTACTGAACAAGAGGACTGGTGTAATTCAAGAGTCCATCAATGTAGTCATGGACGATCATTTGAATACACCTGCCCCGAGTTCAAATAATGATGAAGTTCTCTTAAATGACAAACCAGACACTTCATTAAATCAAAACAATTCTCAATTGAGGACTGTTAAATACCATCCAACTACTTAGATTCTTGAAAACCCTCTCACTGGTGTACGCACATGTAAACAACTTGAAGACATGTAATTACATATGTTTTACATCCCAGATAGAACCTACTAACGTAAAAGATGCTCTTACTGACGAAAACTATATAATTGCGATGCAAGAAGAGCTTAACCAATTTGTTAGAAATGATGTTTGGTATCTTGTTCCTAGGCCTAAAGATAAACATATTATCGGAACTAAGTGGATTTTCAAAAATAAGTCTGATGAACTTGCAAATATAATTCAAAATAAGGTTAGGCTGGTTGTACAAGGGTACACTCAAATTGAAGGCATTGATTATGATGAAACCTTTGCCCCGGTAGCTCGTCTTGAATCAATCAGACTTTTTATATCCATTGTTTGCTTTAGAAAGTTTAAAATTTATCAAATGGATGTAAAAAGTGCTTTTTTAAATGACGATCTGCATGAAGAAGTTTATGTTGAACAACCAATGGGTTTTGAAGAGCCCAAGAACTCTAATCATGTCTATCATCTTAAAAAGGCTCTATATGGTTTGAAACAAGCTCCTAGGGCATGGTACGAAAAATTGACTAAGTTTTTAATAAGTCCTAATTTACAAATTGGAAGTGTTGATGAGACTCTTTTTGTTAAGAAACATAACGATCATATCTTAATGGTGCAGATCTATGTTGATGATACTATTTATGGATCTATTTATACTAACATGACTGTTGAGTTTGCAGATTTAATGAAATCTATGTTCGAAATGAGCATGGTTGGGGAATTGAATTATTTCCTAGGGTTGTAGGTAAAACAACAACTTGATGGTATTTTTATCTCTTAAACCTAATATTCCTTTAACTTAATCAAAAAATTCAGATTTGAAAATGGTAAGAATTTTAATACTCCTATGAGTATAACCTTAAGGCTCTCAAAGGACTCTACAGGTAAAAATGTGGATTCTAAATTATATCGTAGTATGATTGGTAGTTTACTTTATTTAACTGTTAGTAGACCAAATATTGCTTTGAGTGTTGCTATTTGTGCTAGATATCGTCTGATCCTAAAGAGTCACATTTAATTGTTGTTAAGCAGATTATGCGATATGTTGCCGGTACTGCTAATTTAGGTCTCTGGTATCCATATGATACTAGTGTTCAATTGGTTAGGTACTCAGATGCTGACTGGGCTGGTAATATTGATGATAGAAAATGAACTAGTGGTGGCTGTTTCTATATTGGAAATTGTTTGGTTTCTTGGTTTAGCAAGAAGCAAAGTTCTGTATCGCTCTTTACTGCTGAAGCTGAATACATCGCAGCTGGAAACGCATGTACTCAGCTTATTTAGATGAAATGTACGTTAAGCGATTATGGAATTGTATAGGATTCAATGATTTTATATTGTGATAATTCTAATGCAATAAATATTTTAAAAAATCCAATCCATCATTCACGTACCAAGCACAATGACATTAGGTATCATTACATTCGTGAAGCAGTGGAAGAAAAAATCATTGCATTAGCATACATTCCGACCGAGACTCAACTTGCTGACATTTTCACTAAACCGCTCAACAAAAGCAGGTTTACTAAATTAAAATCTGATCTTAGTATGTGCATTCTAAATTGACTATTCTTGCATGTGTGTATCATAGTGTGTATATATTTGATAATTTATTAGTTTAAATTTCAAAGTTATATGAAAAATGCATATTTTTGATGGTACATGACCAGTCGAGGATGTGCTTAACCAGTCATGGCACGACCGGTCGAGGACGGACCATGACCAGTCGTGTAGCGCGTTGGACCTTTTTAATTTAGGGGAAAACTCTTCTTTCTCATTTCATATTTCATCTCCAACGAGCCGTAGCACAACTAGTCAAACCCATCTATTTGATTCATCAAGGTTAGTACATTATTTCAGTTATGTTATAGATTCAAGCTCTAAACTCTTCATTATATTCCTTAGAGTTGTTGATTTCAAGTTTCCTTAAAGTTTTTGGGGTTTTCTTCCTCAAAATCTGATTTTGAAGAAACCCATTCTACATCCTTTACAACCACTTGATTCCTTCATTTCTTTATTGTAAATGGATCCTAGAGGTAAAAAGAAAACTTTCCGCGATGCTTCATCATCTCAATCAACTATAACAATGCACCATCTTTGGTCACCAGAAGATGATCCTTCCCATGTAAAGGATTTACGTTTGCACAATGTTATTGTTGAGTGTTGTGAGACATGACTCGAGTTCACAAGTGTGTGTGTGAGTATGCATCTCGTTCATCTTAGTCTCGAGGTTCTACCGGTTAAATTTTGGCAACCCACGACCATCGAAAAGCGTTTGCGGTCATCCTTAAGTCCGGTCACATAGACTTGACTCGGATTGAGCCGAAACTTGTGTCATCTTGTTCGCATCGCCGTTGCGGTTTCGATGTCGCATCTTGTGCATCCATCCGACATGTAAATCATATGATGTAGGCAATTCAATTTCAGCCCTTGATAATGATCATGTGGCCCACCTAGTGAGGAAAGCACATTTTACGTTGTGGCCCACTCCCTTTTTTTGTGTAATTTCCAACAAACACCACACACACTACTTAGAGTTCCATCTCACACACCACCTACCCTTAAACACCACCCACATACCTACTAACCTATTAAACATACAACTTTGGTTGTAACTCGCTACTTGCAATCATCTCCCCTCTCTAACCAAGGTAAGAAAGCAATGATTGCTTTGCTTAAAAGGATTTTTTCCACTTTTTACCTCATTTTTCTCCTCTCTCTCCCATTGCTAGAACACCCAAAACATCATACCTTGCTGAAAAGTCTATCTACAGTTCGTCCATCTCCCTCCTCATATAACCCTCCACTTCCCATCTTGACCCTTCTTCCATGGTCCTTGAAGCCTAAGGATTTCAATGCATCAATAACTTTGAAGATCCAAGCAAGGTGGGTGCTCTCCTTAACTTCTTTTCTCTTTATTATCTTTTCTTTCTTTTCCTTGCATGCATGGAAGCATGGAGGACCCATCAATCCATGGTGGAGGTCCTACATGGTTCTTAGGATGAAGGTCAGGGCCTAGATCCTACTTATTTCCTTCCATGGTGAACCATTCTCCATGGACCCACCATGATGCCTTCTCCTTTATTCTTGCATCTCAAAGGCCACCTAAGCCTTTGCATAAATGAAGGGAGGGTGTCCCTATCCTCCACCAAATTATCTTAATCCATAATAGCTTGCATGTAAGTGTATATATAGTGGATGGTGTGGATTCCACCAATGGCTGGTTTACTACTTCCTTCTCCCTTTCTCCCTATTTTTCTCCTATGTACTATGATGATGTGTGGCCTACCAAGGAGAGGTCAGCAATGTTTCAGACCCTTAGCTAAATGGGAAGTCCAAGCCCACTTTGACTAGATGTCCAAGCCCACCAAGCATGGATAGTTTGGGTGGCCTCCAAAATGGCTTTTTCATGGAGGTCGGAGTGAGCTCCTAGGTCTGAAATTCTGTTAACCCATCAAGGTGGACCCCATATGTTGAATCATGGACATAAACCCTTTGATTAATTTATATGGGCTGAAATATGGACAATATATGTTGTTGTCCAGATTTTAGGCCTAGTTTGATCATGACTTTTGAGCTAATGTTTGGGTCCATTTGCATGTCTTTTTCTCCTAAATTTCTTTGGGAGTTTTCTAGAGTGTGAACCCCACTTTGATGTGGAATGAGGCCCACATCATTTCCTTATGCTTGAAGCCTATGGGATGGGCCAAAGTAGGCTGACTGTCCAGAAATTTCTAGAGAGTTCAGCAACATTGCATGCTAGAAATGCTCATTTTCCATCTTGATTTGGGAGTAAGTTGGCCACTCCAGTGGATCCCACTTGTTGTCCATATGTGGGACCATCAAACCCACCAATTTTCCAGTAATTTAGGCAAGTATATGCCCACCCCATGTGGTGCCAAACATGGGACATCAGTATTTTCCACACCAGCAGATTTTTTTCTGATATTCATTGCTGACCATAATTTATATGAATTAGATAAAATACTTATACTACCTCAAAATTTCTGAAATTTTTCAGAGAGGTGTCCCACCCATGGTAGGATCTACCTGCAAAATGTTAGGGCCAATAGATCCCACTTGGGCATCCAAAAGGGTGGGCCAACATAGTGGGCTGCCAGAAATTTCTGCTATGCAGTCCAGTAGCATAGTTCCATAAAAATAAAAAAAAAATTAAATACTTTCTTAGAATTTGGGCCATATTTCTAGTTCTCACCTTGTTGTAAACTTGATGAAGGACCTTGGCCCAAATTTTAGAAATTTTGGAGGCCCAAGACACACCCATTTGAATGGCCCAGATTCAGGACAGTTATTTCCAGCAACATTTCACCCTAGATAGATTGTAACTATGGAATTTATTAAAATACTTTTGAGCATCCAAAAATTATAAAAAATTTACATAAATGTGGTCCACCAATTGTGGGAACCACCTAAAAAATTTTGGGGCCAACGGACAACTGTACAAACAGTGGAAAGGGCCGGACTGGCCCACCACGTTGGGACGCCCAGGCCAGTCCGATTTTCTAGACAAACTGTTTTATAAAAATAAATTAAAATACTTCTAGCTATCCAAAACTTACAAAATTTCGTGGAGTCGTGGTCCACCTCTGGAAGGACCATCTTGAAAATTTTTAGGCCATCAGGCCCCTGAAATGATCGTGGTAAGGCCAACAAATTGGGTCAGTTTTAGGCCAAATACCTAGGCCCGTAGGACTACCCACCATGGGACACCCCTACCTTGGGCTGTTGTTGGGCCTGTATTCCAGTAGCATGGCCCACTTCTAATGTGTATTGTTCTTTCCCCTCTCATATGATGGGACCCACAATGATGTGTGAGGGTCATCTAAAAATAAATACTATAAATTAATTTATTTGCTGGACTTCAACATACCCAGAAAGTGGGTGGGCTGAAAATTCAGCAATGGGCCCAATGTTGTCGCCCCAAAAATGTCTGTTTTGGGGTAGCATGGCCCACTAGATTTGAGGAGGATTTAAGTCAGTATCTTATCATTTTAATTTTATTTTGGGGCTTAATTAGTGCATGATTAAAGGCCCATTCTAATTAGATTCTTTTTGGGTTAGTCTTCGAGTTAATTAATGGGCCTTATAGCCTTAATTGGGTTGTAATTTTTAATAAGCCCTTTAGAACCTTGGGTCCTATATTTACCGTGCCATTGTGATGGGTCTTATGGACCAAATACTTAAGTAGTTAGGCCCTTGCTTGCCCACTATAATAAATCCATACTTGGGCCAAGGGGTGAGGCCCAACTTACTTGTATTAAATATAAAGATTTTCCATATGTTGGGATAATGGGCTGCCCATTAGGCCCACCACAATGAGTAAACCTATGACCCTTATGGTTGGGCCCTAACCTTGTTTAAGGGCCTATCAAGTTGCCTATGTATTGGGCTTAGTGTATGGCCCACTATGTCATGGGTTGATTGGGCCTTGGACTTTTCCTTACATATATAGTAGGCTACCCTTTTGGGACCCAATTGAGGTTGGATGTCTTCCTGGGTAATCCTAAGGTATGTCCATGGGTTTCACTATGGATGGTTAAAGGCAAACCCTAGGCCATTTGTTTAAGGCTCAATGTGTATATATGTGGAACCTACCTTAACGCATGTTTGGTCTAGGCCATCCAAGCCTTGGATCGCCCGATTGTGGATGCACTCTTTGTCTTGGGTTGCTGCTGGACTCACAATCCAGTAGCAGACCCACTTGATCTTTTCATGATATATATGCACTCTTCATCTGGTGGGATCCCCCAGTGAGTATAGTTGGCCTTCATGAGATTATTTCCACATAGTTAACTAATTTTTGGACCTTAGCAGGTCCAGGAAGTCAAACGGGCCAAATGTTTATCAATAGACCTTAAATGAACAATTTTATGGTTAAAACTTTATTTGGCTGTGGGACCCACCATATCGAGAACTTGTGTATGTGTTGCATGATTGTGTTTTCTTATAATCTTTAGGCTTAATCAGTGCATCTTAAATCAGATTTTTGGGGCATCCCATGGGCCCAAAGTGGGTTGGGATGTCCCAGCTTGTCCCAACCATATATTGGGCCAACTTCCACCATTTTGATGGACTTGTGGGCTAAGATAAGGATAGTATTGGACCCTTGGTTTCCCACTTAAATAGCTAGTTATTGGGCTGATGTAATTGGGCCCATTTCATCATCCAAACTTAAACTTAGTTTTGGGATGTATATTGTGTACGTGGGCTGCCCACCAAGTCCAACTTAATGCATAGATTCTATGGCCATTGGGAATTGAACCTTAGGTCTTAATTCCCTTCTTGGAGCCCATATTGTTAAAAGTGGTATTATATCTTTTTATGGCCTATTATGAAGAATATATGTATGTGGTTACCTTTATTTTTCTCCTGAATGTAGGCCTTGAGCCTTCTATCCTTATAGTTCATGGTTGATATCCCTTTTTGGGGAATGGTGGTTAAATGTCCCCATTATGAACACCTCTAGGCCCGATTGTATTTAAGAGTGATTGGATACTCATCTTAGACTCTTGCTAGGCTCATTTATATATTACTTAGACCCGTATCTTGTATACTTAGTCTCGTGGGCTACCCCAGGTAAATGAGCCCCCCACTAGAAGTTGGATTCCTTAAGGATATTGTCTAAGTACCTAGTCTTGGTTCTTTCTTAGATAGGAGGAATGTAATATATATTGTATATTGCCATATAGTATGATCCTCATGACCCATGTACATCATTATATGCTTGGTTGACACTGTGTGTGTGTGTGTGGCCATATTGTGCCAATGGGCATCTCATGTTACCTTCTCTGTGGGACATAGTATTCCCTATTGAGCACGTTGGATGCTTGGAATTGATGCATGGTTGATTGTGTAATTCATGCATCTGACATTGCATAACATATAGACAATTATCACCCTTGCTTCATCAGGGCTATAACCTCTACAGTTACATCGTCGATGACCATGTTTGGACATCGAAAATGTTCTTGAGCATGCCGGGTGCATAGGATGCCCATGGGTGAAATTTTTAAAACTTCCATGGTACCAAGAATCTACTCCTGCGCTGTGACCGGGTGGAATATATGAGTGTACAAGGGCCTTATACCGTTAGGCCATGACTCTCATTGTCGTGTAGTCGGTTGGATAGGGGTGTGGCCTTACTCACCTGATGTAAGGAGGCATTGCTAGGTTGAGTTTGATTGGTTGTCCATAGGCATGGTAGTGAGGTCTCTTAGGCTCGTTTGACTATGCAGGGTCTGTAGAGCGGTAGTCATTCCAGCAGTGTAATGGACACCAGTGATTTCCTTATGTGGATTGGAAGTGAACACTTGCGTTACTTCACATTACATTGCATTAGTTGTATAAGCTTCATATTATATCGCCTTGGCATGGCACCCAGTACCCTTTGCATTACAGTACTCATTGAATCATATAGCCTTGGTATGACTTCCTGCATTATTCTACTGCTTTGGTATAGCCTCTTGCGTTCATGACAGCCTTGGTAAGGCTGGTGGTGTTAGCTTTGATTTGTTTCCTTCCTGTATCTCCTATTATTCTTCTATGCACCATTACCATACACCTTCACCACCCTCTAAGCTTCTATAAGCTTATGCACGATCAATGTGTGTAGGAGACTCTAAGCAGGCGACGTAGCAGCAGAGTGTGGAGTAGAGTTGAGCTTGAGGACTATAGTGTTACAGACTTCCTTTCTTTCTTCTATTATCTCATGTATGTCCTTTTAAACCTGATGTAAGCTTGTAAAAGTTTAAATTCATAGTGGAATTTGTGATGTGTATCCTTTGTTATTTCCAGATGTACTTGTTGTGATCTTGGGTATGCTCACATCGAAAATGATTATACTATTATGAAAATCTTCATTGCAGGATCCCATGATTGGAACCTACCTCAGGAACCGAGAATGGGGTACTACGGAGGCTATTGCGGCCATAACCGGCCATCGGGTTCCTTATGAATCCGATTACCGAGTCTTGGGCGTGATAAGCATCCCGTTGATTTAGAACACATTGCTCCTTTTGGCCTCCTTCCTTTGCTTCATGTTGTAGGTTGGGATAACATTCTACATTGTGGTGGGCCTACATACCAATCAATTGCACATGCTATGTTTGCATGTATTTCTAATTTTTCAACTTAAAATTTAATGTTTACAATAGCTACTAGAGAAAGTCCATTTGAAATAGACCGTCATTTGATTTCAGCTTTAATGGATATACCTGTTAATGATGATGATATTCCAATTTACATTCTAGCTGAAAAACCATCAGAATCAGAAAAACGTATGCTCACTAGAGCATTATGCAACAAAGATGCCCAATGGACTCATAAAGGGAATGTGATCGCCTCCAAATGCTTTTAAACCAGAGATAGGGTTTTGCATCGAATCTTTACTTCTAATCTGTATCCACGTTCTAGTAACAAAACAGAACTAACTTCCTTTATGGTTCAAATTTTGCATTCCATTATCTCAGGCGCATCTATCTATCTTCCTTCTTTGATTTGTTACTCTATCATTCAATTCCATCTCCATCCTGGTCATAGTGACATTCCATTTGCATATATGATGATTGTATTAGCCACTCACATGCTAGTTGTTATGCCTGTTGGAGAGGCTCCTATTCATCACCTTATTTTCAACAATTCCAATATAAACAAGATGAAATTGGGATTGGGTCCTGGCCAACTGAATGTGGGTGGTGATGGTGCTGAAGAAGTAAATGAAGAAGAAGGTGATATTCCTCATGATGATGTAAACATGGATGACATATTTTATGAAATTGAATCAGACTCTGGAAATGATACTGACTATGAGCCATCTGATTTTGATGCACGTCTATGTGCACTTGAGGAGAAGGTTGAGAACATGAATGTTGTCCATGATTTGCAATTTAAATAGATGCGCAAGTATCTTAGAGTCTTAAACAGGGGCCTTCATCAATTGGATCCTACCATACCTGCTCCTTCAGGATCAGATTAAGTGTTTTATCCTTTAGTCTGTAATAACTCTTATACTACATTTGTTGGTTTGTGAACTATGATTTTACTTCAGTTTGTGAGACTGACTTTTGTTTTTGCTGTTTAATGATACGTGAACTTTGAATTTGCTTATATTTCTTTCATATCTTAACTAGTTAATCCCTTAATTACTCTCTTGTTTATTACCCTTTTCCATTTCTTATTTACTTCCTTTGTCATTTTGTGACATAAAGGTGGAGAAATATGTCTAGTTTTGGTTTGATTGCTTATGGAATGGATATTGATTGTGGGGTACTATTTTTTTAAAATATATGTGTGCTACTCAAGGGGAGTAAGTAAGAAGGTGTTTGCCTAGTTCATGATGATATGTTTATTGACAACTGGTGCATGATTCTTTAACCAGGCTGTAATTGGTTTTCTTTTATAACTGGTGCATGATTCCTTGTGCACATATTGGTCATATTTTTGTTAAGTGTGTTTTATCACAAATTTAACAAAGGGGGAGATTGCAAGTGTCAGGCTTTCTTGCTCCTTTGTTTGTCAAATTTTATGGTGCCAAAAAACACAATCTGTGTCTTACGTTGCATAAGGATTTATATATGTTCAAGGCACTTCATCAAAATGCTTCTAGTTGAGAATGAAGCTCTACTTCAAGTACAGCTCGAGGTCAAGTACATTATCCACTCTTGTACGCTTCAAAGTTCAGAAGCTTCAAAGTTCAAAGTATTTCAAGAGCTACATCAAAAGACAAGTTCTTATTCAAGAATCAAGTATAGCTCAAGATCAAGTACAGCTCAAGATGAAGTATAATTCTAGTCCAAGCTTTAGAAGATCTCAAATTCAAGCTACATCCAGTTCAGATATCTCAAGTTTGATAATTCTCAAAGGTCAACCATCATCTGAAGAAATAAAGTCTCAAGGTTCATATATCACTTTCAAAGTATGATTGACCTTAGATTGACCTTAGGGTAGGTCATTTTGAATACATAATTCAAATTAAATCATTTTATAGTTGTTGGGTCCATTCTTCGACTAGTCCTGGAATCTTTTTTACTAGTCCTAACACTGGCTTAACCAGTCCAAGAAATTTCAGGACCAGTCCTAAGTTTGTTATAATTTTTTAAAATTTTTCATTGAGCTACAACCAGTCCTGGAGACTGCTCAACCAGTCGTGTGACCGTGCATGACTCGTTCACGACTAGTCCTACAGCTTCGACTCAAACTACAACAATAGAACCTAGTGCCTCACGACCAGTCATAGGTTGGTCATGACCATTCGTGGAGGGCTTACGTCCGGTCGTGGACTGCCTTCAACCAGTCGTGGAATGGTCCGATCGAGCTCAAAATTTAAAATTTTGTTCGATCTTCGACTAGTCGTAGTGTCCACAGGACCAGTCGAAGATGTGATTTCTACAACTATAAATAGAGCATGAATTTCAAAGTTTTATATCCAATTCAAGAAAAATCAAGGTATCACTCTCCGAGATAAGTTAGTGTTCTTTTTAAACTACTCTATGCATATTTAGTATTCTCTTTTATTAGCTTTGTTGATTTGATTTTGTTTCTATATTCCAATTTGTTTTTAACGAGGAGTTGTTGTATTCCCTCTTCTTGGAATCAAAATCAAATAGATCTAGCCCAACTGGTTTAATTTAAAATCAATTATAACCTATAACCATTTTAAAGTGAGTATTAGACAGTGAACGTCTATATTCGAACTTATACTCTGACTTGGTTCTTTCGGGCTATAATAAAAGGAGAAATCCTGGTATTTTACATTATTGTAAATTTTCTTCTTTTGGTTTTACTTGAAATTAAGCTAGAAAAATCTCAATATGTTGGTTATCTGAGGAAAGCCAGAAAACTCAAAAGTGGGGTTTTTAAATTGTGTAAGCCCATTTGAAAGACACAATTGTGAGGGTTTTAGGTGAACCTGAGAAAAACCTATTTGATTAGTGAATGTTAATATCCCCTGTGTGAGGATATTAGGAGTGGAGTAGCAAGTTGTGTGGCTGTTCTTTAACAGTTGGTGTACACACAGGGGAATCACTATAACTCTTTATGTTTTGTGGATATGTGCTTTATTTCCTATATCTTTTATCATTCTAGTTTGTGGGATGTATGTGTGGATGTGAATGTTGTAATATTTACATTTCAAGCATTGTGGGAATGTTGTAATAGTTTAGAATTTCATTCATGCAATTTCCATTTATTCCTCTTCAGTTTGAGATATTGATACTCAAATCGTTCTAGTAAGGTTGTCCTGCCATAAACCCTTAGTTTTTATGGTGTAAGGTTGTCCTTATAACAACATTTATATCGACCTCTCAATACTATAATTTTGAGGTTGCTTTTCATTTCAGTATTGTGATTTGTTTAAAGTGTTATCTTTCCTTTATTCATTTAAATTCCACTGTTATTACACTACTAAAAAAATCGAGCAAAGGCTATGGAAGTTAAAGGCATTTAGCTATGGTAGCTAAATCCTAGCTAATATGTAGCTTAAGCGTAACTCCTCACCTAAACGGTATTAAACATAGATGGTGCTTATGGGGCTCCATGGGGTCATCTAAGTGGCCCATTAATTCTGATATATAATTTTAGTAGATGAGTTCAAAAATTATATAAATTAAATGTCTAAGTGGACCACACCATAAGAAATAATAAAATTTAAATATCTACTGTTAATATGTTGTGTGGTTTCATTACAGATTTGATCTGACTCATTTTTTGTATTTGCATTTAAAATAGTAATTCAAAATTAAAGGACGGAGTGGATAAGTAAAATACATATCCAGTGGGCCCCACAGTCCTAAAACTTAACTCCCAAAGGGGCCATCCGTCACACGCAACTGCGTAAATGGGATTGCGTATTGAGCAGTACGCTCTTATCGTACGGAGTAAACTCAATTGGGCCCACCATGAATGCAATTGTCTTATCCACTCCGTCCATCCATTTTTTAAGATCATTTTAGTGGTTGATACCAAAATTGAGGTATATCTAAAACTCAAGTGGATATATACCATAGGAAATCGTGGGAATAATGATTTCCACCGTTGAAACATTTATATGGCCCGTAATGATGTTCATTTGTCATCCAACCTATTCATAATATCACAAAGACATGGAAGAAGTGAAAGCATAAATATCATTTTGATCTAGAACTTCTATGGCCCCCACGAAATTTTCAATGGTAGATGTTGAATTCACGCTGTTTCCGGTGGTGTGGTCCATTTGATCTTTGGATATGCTTCAATTTTAGCCTAAAGACCTAAAATTATCTTCTAAAATATATGGACAGAGTGGATAAAATTCACGAATGACTATGGGATCCACAGAGTTTAGTCAGTACGCTAAGCATATGGAGTTACTCAGTACACAATCCGCTTCCAAAACGCCCTCCCCAGACCAAAACCTTTCTGTCTGCCATTTTCTCCCGCGCGCAGGCAGACGAAAACCCATCTCTCCATCTCTCTCTCACACTCAGCCTCTCTCTTTCCCTTGCCCTTTCTCGATCTCCCGCTCTGCCTCACCCTCTCTCCCTGTCTATTGGCCGCATTCCCCTATCTCTGTTGTCAAAACCCCATTTCACCGCATGAAGGAGAAGAAGAAGGAGAAGGAGAAGAAAAAGAAGGATGGTAAATTTCTCTCTCTCTCTCTCTCTCTGTTTCTGAAATTTATGGTGATTTTTTTAACACACGCACACACACCCCCACACACTTATGCCACACGCACACACACCCTACACACGTACGCCACGGGATTTCACCATGGTGGTGATTGAATGCCCACCATTAAAGCTGAATAGAGACCACTGCTGCAATGGGAGGGCTTGTATTGAGGGGATTTTTAGGTATGGCCCGTCTGATGGGTTGATGGTTACTGCTGAGAGCCAATGCGAAACTATATTGGCCTGTCTAGTATGGTTCGTATTGGACAATGCGAAACCGTATCAACCCAATACAATGCCAGAAATGCATTGCAAATAGGATGCCCTGAAAACTGATTTTTAAACACTGGTGTAAATCTCAAGTGACCCATAAGACATGAAATAATGTTAATTGAATGCCCACCATTATAAACTTGGCTGCCATGAAAGTTTTGGATCAAATTGATATTTGTTTTTTTCCCTTCATCAAGTCCTTATGACCTATTCAACAAGTTGGATGTCAACCAAACGTTATAGTGGGCTGGAGGTTTTTAATGGTGGACACTCAATTACTATTGTTTCCCTATGGTGTGTTCCAAAACACCTACAAGATGGTCTGCCTCACAGGGCACTAACCAGTAGCCGCCACGTGGCTATACCAGTGTCATCTAAAGCTTTGCTAGATATAAAATACATTATATATAAAAAAAATGATGAAGAGAGGGTTTTAGGGCATCTCTTTAGTGTAGCTAGAGAACTTATTGGCTGCTGCATCATCCTAACTCACTTTCTTGTAACTAGGGCAGAAAGTCCTGACATTAGGTTGGGCTCGGGCAAGATGTATTGGGTTTGGTCTCAAGCTTGGGTATATAAACACCAACCCGATAAAACTTAGGTCTAGCTCAGGTTGACCTATCAGGTTGCCCGAACCCGATCGATATATAAATTATAATTGAGTGCAGATTGTCTTTCTTGAAGGCACATGAAATTCTTATGTCTCAATATTGATATTCTTAATAGGAAGATTTTTATTTTTTATTTTTTTGATAATTCTCCACTCTAAATATTTTCTATCCGGATTTCTTCCTCGTATCCCCAGCTATATAAAATGATCTGGCTTCAAGCGTCCTGTAATTATATTGAATCTCTTCGTCTCCCAATTACTTGTAATGGCGATCTATAAATATATGAGCCCTTCCTGACCTCATAGGGTCTCATTGGTCCATGCCATTTCAGATGACTTGAGCTAACAAAGTATGTCAGATTTCTCTCTCCCAAATAAATTGCATGCTACACAACATAACTTCTAAAGGAGTAGTTGTCATGTATTTTACCTTGTTTGTTTAGAAAAAATGAAGCTTTTTTACTATAAATAAATGAATATATTATTAATTAAATCATAAGTATAAAAAATAAGATGGGTATTGAAATATAATGGATTAACTTAATAACAAAAATATTAGCATGTATCCACCTAACCAATCTGACCTAACTTTCAACCCTACTTTGACTTTTTTACATTTTACAGAAGTAAAAGGCATCCAAATGGCCCAGCGTTATAAACCTTTTAAATGAAAATCCTCAAAAGAAATCTCTCTCAGTGTCTATAACTGCGAATGATTTATTTTTTGGTTCGTGCTGGATGGTAAGACTATTAGCCTATTATAATGAGTCTTGATAGAAAAAAGAAAAAGAAAAGAAGGGTGTGATGATGCAAGAGAAAAGGAAGAAGAGAGAAAATTGGAAGATGCCTAGGTAACCCGCCTGGGTACCTTGGGTTTCTTTTACTAGCTTGGGGGTAAACATTTTTGGCTTTTATTTGAAAAATCTGGTTGTTTCAACAACTAGTATAGCCACTTATAAAATTGGAACATGCATACGTACCTCGCCTGGGTACCTTGGGTTTCTTTTACTAGCTTGGGGGTAAACATTTTTGGCTTTTATTCAAAAAATCAGGCTGTTTCAACTCATAGTCTGGCCACTTATAAAATTATACCTAAAAATTCTAAATATACATCGTATGGTCCACTTCAGTCTCAAAATAATACAATTTTTGGGTTTTTTTTTCATCATGATGAGTCAATACTATATGAATGGATTGGATGAATAGGAAACAGTGGTAATTCACTATTAAAACTTAATGTGGGCTGAAGAAATTTTGTACAGAGCTGATATTTGTGTGGTTTCTTCATCCTAGGTCTTTGTAAGCATTCCATTGTCCTTGTGTGGTGAAGTCTTTAACTGGTACAATCCATCATTTAGATTGATATATTAGAATTGCATGCGAGACTTTTCATCTATGCAAGTCGTTTAAGATTTTACTTATAAATTACATTATTAATTTATTATAAAATTACAATGATTGTAAACTCCTTAATACATTGTATTTGGTAGATAATATTTGTATGGGTCCAATCATCTGATAGTACTTCCTCCATTTCCAACTATTAAGGAGTATGGTGCATGAGGCTAATTTCCAACTTTAATTTTTAGTAAGGTGCAGGTTGAAAATGGACCCATTGGTTAATCGAGATTTGGATGTAATGAATAGGAAGTGGATGACACTAAGTTTCCCAGACCCACATTTTCTTTTGGGAATCAGAAGTTTTTTAAAGTTTGCACAAGAAAACCTTCCTAGTAGAGAATTCGTTCCTTGTCCATGCACACTTGCAGATGTGCACGTTTTCCAGTTTCTTATGACGATATGGAAATACATCTAATGAAAAATGGATTCGACCCAAGCTATAGGGTTTGGAACATGCATGGGGAGCATGTATCACCTAAGTGTACTGTACGTGAATCAAGTTCCCAACAATACCATAGTGTCTCGAACTTAAATGAGGTTCACAACGCGATCGTTTAAGAACTTGCTGGTAATAACCTAGATGAAGTTGTACAGGATGAGCCCAACGTAACCCCTATAGTTGAAGGTGTCTTTGGAGAAAAATGAAACTAATGAGTTTGAAGCAAATCTATGAGACGCAATGGCTGAGTTATACACTGGGGCCCAAGATTTCACCATGCTGATTTTCATTGTACAACTTTACAAATTAAAGGTGAATCATGGATGGGGTGAAAAAAGCTTTACAGAGTTCCTTCAACTAGTAAAGAAGGTGTTACCTTCCGGTAATAAGGCCCCAACTAATACCTACCAAGTGAAGAAGATTATTACAAAGTTGGGTCTTGATTATGTGAAAATCCATGCTTGTCCAAATGACGGCATCTTATACTGGAGAGAGAACGAGATGAAAATCATTTGTCCAAATTGTAAAACTTCTAGGTACAAGACTGAAATGGATTCTGAGAAAAAATAATCTACAATACCTAGGAAGGTATTAAGGTATTTTCCATTAACACCAAGGCTACAAAGAATGTTTAGTGTGGCATGGTTGGTGAAACAAATGTCTTGGCACTCAACCAAGAAATTTCAACATGAAAAGATAGAGCATCCGGCTGATTCTATTGCATGGAAGAATCTTGATGACAAGTATACAAATTTTTCAGCTGAGCCTTGCAATGTTCGATTGGGTTTGGCTACAGATGGGTTTAACCCATTCGGTACTTTCAGTATGTCATATAGTTCATGCCCTGTTATGTGTGTGACGTACAACCTTCCACCAAAGCTTTGTATTAAACCTCAGTTTACTATGTTGACTTTACTCATTGAGGGATCGCGACAACCGGGAAAGGATATTGACATTTTTTTATAGCCATTGATTGATGAACTGCAAAAGTTATGGCAAGAAGGGGTCACGACGTTCGATGCATACCATGAAAATAAATTTAACATGCGTGCCATTCTACTTTGGACAATCCATGACTTTTCAGCATATGGTAACGTTTCTAGTTGTAGGACAAAGGGTAAGTATGGTTGTCCTATATGTGGTCCTAACATAGATTCTTCGTGACTCTAATATGGAAAGAAACATGTTTATATGGGCCACAGACGATGGTTGCTAATGTCAAAATAGGCTAAGAAGGACACAAGTGCCAGCACATTCAACAAGAAAGTGGAGATATGACGTCAATCGGTCCTTCTTGATGGGATTGAGGTTAAAAGACAAACCGCGAACTTGAATATGCAGTGGGGGAAGACTGGAAAGAGTAATAGAAGGGGTATTGATGGAGGCCGACAAGAGCTAGCGGATGATGTTGAACAACCGTGGTTCAAACGGTCTATATAATTTGATCTAGAGTATTGGAAAGATATTTCCGTGCATCACAACCTTGATGTCATGCATATTGACAAAAATATATGTGAAATCCTTGTTACCTTGATGTTGAACATGCTTGGCAAAACCAAAGATGATACTAATGCATGTAGGAACCTGAAACAATTGGGAATTAAGAAGCGTCTATGGCTGAAAAAGAACAATGGCAAGGTGATTAAAAAATAAGGTCCTTTCTGTCCAACAAAAGAAGAGAAAGAACTTTTCATCTCGACTTTGCATGAGCTGCGTGTTCCGATCAGTTTTAGTGCAAATTAGAGGACCATCGTAAAGGAAGATTGCATGGATTTCAAGGGAATGAAGTCTCATTCTTACCATATGTTAATGCAACATCTGCTCTCAGTTCTCATCCAGCATGCATTCAGGGATAGAAAGGTCATTCGTTCTATAATTACAAGCTTTTGCACCTTTTCTATTCCTTGTGCTTAATAACTTGTAACGCCCTGAATTTTTGCCAACCTGGGATTAGACGTCCTTAGGCAATGGGTCGATCCTAATACCTCATTAACTTGTCAGAACTGAATCCCAAAGTCTAAAGCCACCTTTAAACTCATTTCCTTCACAAATCTCACCCTTCATCACCTTGATCTCCAATTTTTCTAAGAACTTTCACCCTAGACACTATCTTAAACTAGCTAAGTAGTATAACTTGGATTACTTTATATACAAATTACAAAGGCCTGAGTACCACCTCGACCAGAAATCACTTAGGACTAAATCCTTTAGAAATGAGATAAAGTAACTAGGTGTGAAACCAGATTAGCTATGAAATCCGTTTGAATCGCTTTAAATACGATCTGCAAGACCCAAAACTTGTAGAATCATTGACGCTAGGTTACCCTAAAATCTAGGATCAATCTCATTACCCGGCTGCTCTCGGGAGCACATCGAAACTCAGATCGGATCCTGGACCGCACGTCGGAAGTTCGAATAACTCGAAGTTAAGGAATTAGGACCGCCTCACTGGGCTCGACAACCATCTCGGAAATCAAGTCCAGACAATGTCCTATGGCCATTCGATCGTGTCGGGAGCGAGGGAGTGTGAAAATCACCATTTCCTTTACAAAATAAATATCTTGAATAGTGATCTGGCATCATTTGTTTGCGGATCAGTATTAAGCAACCAGACCGTCAGAATCTGACCAAATTACACCCTCGGATCAGGAAAAATTTCATACACATTTACATGTACTCGGAATCTCCGATCGAGATCCGCTGACCGTTGAACTGAAACTGGTCCGCCACGCGTGATCTGGAATCCCGACCGAAATAAAAACTTAATAGAACGTAGATCCAGCGTTAGTGAGCTTAAGTCCAACCTTTGGCTCAAAGAGGCCCGCCAGAAGTCCTCCGTTGAGCTGAAACAGGTCCGCTTTGGTTATAACATAAGTATACTTTGACCTGGAGTCTGTTTTGGAGAATTCTTAGGCTATATAAGGACCTTAAACCCTCTCTCATGGCAGCCATACGAATTTGAGATTGAGAGAGAGAAAAGAGAGAGAAAGTGAGGGAGAAGTGGGAGCTTCTCCCTGCCGTACTTCCCTGCCGCTCCACGGGCTGCACCGCCTCTTTCCAGACGCTTTCCCGGCGATACCGACTCCGTTTTAAGGTAATAAACCCTAACCCTAGACCTGTTTTGAGGTGTATAGGCTACAGGTTATGAAATAGCTAACCTGTTTCGTTCTCTAGGTTGCCAAACTCCCGTATACGGAAGCTTAGCGAATCTATCAACTTCGTTACGATTCTACGACAAAAGGTGCGGACTTTAGGTGTATAGGTTATGGTTTTCAACGCTTTCAATGTCAGATAATGGTAGATTCTTGATCTGCATGCAATTGTACATGTACAAAGTGCTTTCCATTTTCTGTTTCGATTAGAATTGTAGAATCTGGAATTTCACATACTCTAGGTATTCGTATAAAATACCGTATACGTATTTTTTTTGGAAATGTGTTTGACATGTTTATTTGTCATATGGATATATGACGTATGGATAAAATACTTATTTGGGGAAAGGATTCGCCTAAATACATGTTTTACTAATACACACTATGTATGTAGGAATACTGTATTGTAAGGAGTGCCGTATACATGTATATTTTAGAAATGTGTCTGCCATGATTATTTGTCGTATGATTATATAATATATGGATAAATTACTTATTTGGCGAAAGGAATCGCCGTAATACATGTTTGCTTGTATACACTATGTATGTTGAAAATACGTTTTCTAGAAAATACTATATACATATAAATATTGGGAGATGTATTTATCATGATTATTTGCTATAGTAATATATTACACATGGATAAAATACTCACTTGGCTAAAGGATAGCCCTAATACATGTTTTGCTAACATACACCATGTATGTTGTAATAGTGTATTATAAGTGTTTGTGAAAATGATTGAATGAGTATCGAATTCTCATTTGTACTCGCCATGACTAATTGTCATGGATTCATGATTGCTGTATCGGCGATACCCCTTTGACGAAAGGATTTGCCCTAAATCACGCCACGGCCAATAGACACCATATATGCTAAAATGTGTGGCCCAAGTGTTTGTGGAAATGACTGAATGAATATGAAACTTGGATTCCTACTTGCCATGACTATCCGTCGTGGGTGTACGCGTGTTATGATTGGGGCAACTCCCTAGTGAAAGGATTTGGCCTAATGCCTATGCGATCGACATATGTCATGTATGTTGATGCATGTTTGTTTAAGTATTTCTTGAAATGTCTGAATGAGTAGTAGTTAGCAAATTGTAATGTATAAGGGTGTTGAGATATGATTCTCAACCTCTTCTAACTATGTGTATGATCTTCTTGGATAGTTGTGTGATTAGGAATTGAACATATATAAATTCATACTCGTGTTGTGCTTCATAACATGCTCAACTGCTTTATGATTTTAACTATGTAATGCATATGTTTAAATTTATATTTATATTGTATGATCCGTCATGGGTGATGGGGGAGTGGAGCAGCGAATGCGTGCAATAGCCCTGGCAGACCCTAAATGGATAATACCATACCTTGATAGTATGAGTTGAATCTTGATCCATTCCTGCTTTATCTATCTGCAAGTTATCATGTTTGGGGCTATAATTGTAGTCCAGACAATCGGTACCAGAATTGAATTCGTAGCTGTGATTCATTTGCCACATGAGATGTGTTCGACGAACCCAAGTCGTACTTCGGTTGGCGATAGTGGTTGGCTACGCGAAGTGCTTATGCATTTCATGTCGTTTAACTTGTTGTGCGCTCAAGCTAGCCGAGCTCGTCAAGTAACCTGATCTGTCTTATTTATGTTCACCATGTTTGGTCGCTACTGCCTGAACCTAGGGTACCAAACTTACTAGTGAAATCCCTTTTAACCATGGTACCTCGATCCGCTAAGACTCATGAGCCGGGCAAGGTGGTATGGGACACCGTGTCGAGCTGTCGGCCTACGCTGGGGCCACGTGCCTCCCCGTAGTGACCAGTGAGCAACCAGACTTGTGAGCCGATTATGGTGGTATGGGACACTATATTCGAGCTGTCGATACTTACGGCGAGAGCCGAGTACTGTCAGACCTGTACTCGTGCTGACGGGCGACGAGTCCTCTATAGTATCTTCGAGTATACTCCAAGGTCTGTGATTGGCGACGAGTCTTTCACAGCAACTAGAGTATGAGTTGAGCCGAGTACGGTGAGACCTGTATTCGAGCTGATGGCTAGTGATTGAGCCGAGTACGGTGAGACCTGTACTCGAGCTGACGGTCAGCAATTGAGCCGCATATGGTGAGATCTGTATCCCTGCTGACGGGTGACGAGCCTTTTTGTGATGCCTTCGCTACGCCTCTCAAACCATAATATCGTATGAGATTAACTAGGATTGACGACCCTAGAATGGATCATGTTTGGGAATGATACAAGGGAGGTACCTTAGTTTCCCAATACTACTGTTTGAAATGAACTAATAATTACTTGGTAATCATGCTCATCATCGCACTGCATGTGCCTAGTAGATGTGGAGCACTGAGGGATGGACGCATTCGCGAACGTAAGATGATGTCGCATGAGGGTGGTTTGGCATGGGCATTCATCATGTCATTTCATACTTGCATTAATAAGAGTACTTAGCATTGTTTGATTTTACTGCTTTATCATTACTGCTTAACTGAGTCGATAACATGTTAACCTATGCTTTATTGTTCCACTGAGTTGATCACTCACTCCCATGTTACGGGACGGTGTTTCGAACACCCACCAGACATTGTCTGATTGCAGATAGCTACGCTACTCCTGAAACAGAGCTGGACTACTACTATGATATCGAGGAGGAGTTCTCCTATATGTAACTCTCTGACAGGTCTCTGAAGACCTGGTACTGTATTGACGGGGCTATGGTACATGGGATAAAAGACATTACACTTACACATTGGTATAATTTAAACTGTATTTGTAATTTATAACTGGTAATGTTATCACGCTCTGGAGACTCACCACAGATTTTATATATTTTATATATTTATCACAGTCTTCCGCTTGCTAATTTATTGTCTCTGGAGTATGATATTCTGTTTTGGCTTAATCTCACTCATGTTCAATGCACAAATACAGTCAACATTCAATCATCATTCATTTTGTTGCATAAGTGATGTTCTGGAACTCGGGAGTTGAATTTATGCTCGACCCCCGATTTTTAGGGCGTTACACAACCGTAGACCTTCAAACACTCCTTACTCTCGAGAGGGGCAAGGCTAGGATGTTATGTTAGCTTGAGACTATATGCCTGCCATCGATATTTGTCATTATGATGCATTTGTCAATCCAATTGACTTACGAGGCTCACATATGTGGTCCTATTTACTATCGATGGATGTATCCATTCAAAAGGTATGTTGTGAGCTTAATAAGAATAAATCGGCCTAACATCTACATTTGCATGTATATATAATGTATCATTAACTTTGTCAGGTTCATGAAGACATTCAAGGCCTATGTCCGTAACAAGACACAACCTAAGGGTTGCATTATAGAGCAGTACATCTAAGCGGGGACAGTTATATTCTGCAACTAATATAAAGGAAAACAGAAAACAAGCCTACTGGAAAAGTTGGAAAAACGGTTTAACGGAGTCATTCCAGGACTACGTAAGTTGGAAGATATCGTTGATAATGACCCGAATGATGACGATGTTGGCCCAGTAGGTTCGAGTCAAAGTGTTATCCTAGCGGGTATCGAATACGAACAAGCTTGTAGATGGGTACTGAAGAGTCATCCCAGCTACGACGAGTGGGAAGGGTGTAACGCCCCGAATTTTTGCCAACCTGGGATTAGACGTCCTTAGGCAATGGGTCGATCCTAATACCTCATTAACTTGTCAGAACTGAATCCCAAAGTCTAAAGCCGCCTTTGAACTCATTTCCTTCACAAATCTCACCCTTCATCACCTTGATCTTCCAATTTTTCTAAGAACTTTCACCCTAGACACTATCTTAAACTAGCTAAGTAGTATAACTTGGATCACTTTATATACAAACTACAAAGGCCTGTGTACCACCTCAGACAGAAATCTTACAGGACTAAACCCTTTAGAAATTAAGTGAGATTTAGCTAGTGTTAAACTAGAGTGCCTGTGAAATTAGCACCAATCGCTTTAAATACGATCTGCAAGACCCAAAACTTGTAGAATCATTGACACTAGGTTACCCAAAAATCTAGGATCAAACTCATTACCCGGCTGCTCTCGGGAGCATCTTAAAACTCTGATCTGATCTGGTTCGCACATCGGGAGTCCGAATAATACCAAGTTAAGGAACTAGGACCGCCTCACTGGGCTTGACTATCATCTCAAAAATCAGGTTCAGCCGATGTCCCACGGCCATTCGTTTGGATCCGGAGTGAGGGTGTGTGAAAAACATTATTCCCTTTACAAAATAAATATCTGGAATAGTGATCTGGCACCATTCGCTATGCGCATCAGTATAAGCAACCAGACCGTCAGAGTCAGACCAAATTACACCCTCGGATCAGGAAAAATTTCAGGAACATTTACATGTACTTGGAATTTTGGATCGTGGCCCACCGACCGTCGAACTGAAAGTGGTCCGCCACGTGCGATCTGGGAATCCGATCGAGTCGAAAACGTAATCCCACATAGATCCATGTGTGGTGAGCTTAAGTCTGACGTTTGGCTCAAGGGGGGCCACCAGAAACACTCTTTTGAGCTGGAAAAGTGACGAAATACCTATATTAGCAGTAACCCTTGAACCTGAGTCTATTTTGGGAAGGTTTTAGGCTATAAAAGGACCTTAAACCCTCTCCCATTCCAGCCATACGAATTTGGATTTGAGAGAGGGAAATGAGAGAGAAAGTGAGGGAGATGTGGGAGGAATTCCCTACTGCTATTCGGGCTCCACCGCCTGATTCTCATCGCTTTCCCGGCGATTCCGGCATCATTTCTAGGTAATAAACCCTAACCCTAACCTGTTTTGGGGATTAGACAGTTGTAAGTTAGGAAATAGCTAACCTATTTCGTTCTCTAGGTTGTCAAACTCCCGTATACGGAAGCTTAGCGAACCTATCGACTCCGTTACGATTCTACGACACAAGGTGAGGACTTTAGGTGTATAGGTTACGGTTTTCAACGCTTTCAATGTCAGATAATGGTAGATTCATGATCTGCATGCAATTGCACATGTACGAAGTGCTTTCCGTTTTCTGTTTCGATTAGAATTGTAGAATTTGGAATTTCACATACTCTAGGTATTCGTATAAAATACCGTATACGTATTTTTTATGGAAATATGTTTGACATGTTTATTTGTTGTATGGATATATGACGTATGGATAAAATACTTATTTGGCGAAAGGATTCGCCTAAATACATGTTTACTAATAAACACTATGTATGTAGAAATACGGTATTGTAAGAAGTACCGTATACATGTATATTTTAGCGATGTGTTTGTCATGATTAATTGTCATATAAATATATTATGTGCGTATAAAATATTTTCTTGGCGAAGGGAATCGCCGTAATACATGTTTGCTTGTATACACTATGTATGTTGAAAATGCGTATTCTAGAAAATACTGTATACGTATAAATTTTGGAGATGTATTTATCATGATTATTTGTTGTAGTAATATATTATACATGGATAAAATACTCACTTGGCTAAAGGATAGCCCTAATACATGTTTTGCTAACATACACCATGTATGTTGTACTAGTGTACTTAAGTGTTTGTGAAAATGCTTGTGTGAGTAAGTGTTTGAATGTTGATGCCTTAGGAGGGTGTTGAGATTGGATTCTCAACTACCCTAGCGACATGTATGATTACCTCCATGAGGTTTATCACTTAAACTGCTTACTTGCAATATATGTGTTTGTATTCTTATTGAGGTAGTGCTTTACAACATGCTTATTATCATGCTTTATAACATGCCTTATAACATGCATACTAGCATGCTTGAATTACTTTATTTATCATACTTTACTCTACATGTTATGGATGAGAATTGATTGAGTTTGGGACTATGTCTATAGTCCAGACAATCGTACCAGATTGAAGATCGTGGTTGAGTTTCATGTCACCACGTGAGATGTGTTTGACGAACCCGAGTCGTATGTCAGTGGGCGACAGTGGTTAGGCCACGCGAAGTGCTTATGCACTTCATGTCGTCTAATTGATTGTGCGCTCGAGCTAGTCAGGCTCGTCATGTAACCTGATTTGTCTAATGTATGTTCACCATGTTTGGTCGCTACTGCTTGAACCTAGGGTACCAAACTTACCAGTGAAAACCCTTTTAACCATGGTACCTCGATCCGCTAAGACTCATGAGCCGGGCATGGTGGTATGGGACACCGTGGTCGAGTTGTCGGCCTACACTGGGGCCGCGTGCCTCCCCGTAGTGACCAGTGAGCAACTAAACTCGTGAGCCGATTATGGTGGTATGAGACACTATATTCGTGCTGTCGGCCTACATTGATAAGGTGATGGGGGATCGGTGCAACGTATGCGAGCAACAGCCCTGGCAGCCCTTTGTAGTGACCTCGAGCATACTCTGAAATCGCGGTGAGCCTTAGAGTTTGTCGCGGTATATAGAGTATGAATTAGGCCTGTTTCTGTATAGTGATGAATCGTTTAAGGGGTGATGGGGGAGTGGTGCAACCTTTGTGCGTAATGACCACAGCGGCCTCTGCGATGACCTATAAAACACACCATCGTCGATATTAACTAGGATGACGACCACTGGAATGGATCATGTTTAGGAATGATACAAGGGATGTACCTTAGTTTTCCAATCCTGCTATTTGAAATGGACTAATTAAAAAACTCGGTAATCATGCTCATCATGCATCGCATGTGCCTGGAAGATGTGGAGCACTGTAGGATGTAAGCATACCGCGAACGTGAGATGGTGTCGCATGAGGGAGTATGTCGGTGAGGGCATCCATCATACCTGCATTCATACTTGCATTAATCAGAGTAACTAGGAGTGTTTGATTTACTGCTTTATCATTACTGCTTGACTGTATTGATAACATGATAACTTATGCCTTATTGTTCCACTGAGTTAGCTACTCACTCCCATGTTACGGGATGGTGTTGTACACACCAACCAGATTTGTTGAGTTTCAGATGATGGCGATGCTTATGAAGCAGAGCCGGACTACTTCTATGGGATGAGGAGGAGTTCTCCTATCATGTAACTCTCTGACGGGTCTCTAAAGACCTGGTACTGTATTGACGGGGCTATGGTACTTGGGATAGAAGACATTACACTTACACATTTGGTATATTTTAGAAGTGTACTTGTAATTATTTAACCTGGTAATGTTATCACACTCTGGAGACTCATCATAGTTTATATATTTTATCTATCTATCATAGTCTTCCGCTTGCAAATTTAACTGTCTCTGGAGTATGATATGTTGTTTTGGCTTAATCTCACTCATGTTCAATGCATGAATACAGTCAACATTCAATCATCATTCATTTTGTTGCATAAGTGATGTTCTGGAACTCGGGAGTTGAGTTTATGCTCGACCCCCGATTTTCAGGGCATTACAAGATGGTATCAGAGCATGATTTGGATTAAACCGGACCTGGGTTATGGTCACACGACGCACACTGACGCACTCTGACTTAGGAGGGAGCGACGGAATGTAGAAACAGTCTTAGACATCCCTGTTCCGTCTAAAGGCTAGTTCACTGAAAACGAACGCCGAAATCGAGTCTGTATTCAACCATGGTCGCACGGGTCGACCTTAAGACATTCCTAGGCCGTCTATCAATGAGTCTAGATTACAATCCACTTCACCCTAACCGTTGACCATCGGTAGAATATAGGATATGCATGATGAGGATAACTACTCTGAATCCTCGGAACTTCTCTGGACTCCTCGCAGAGACTTCTCGAATCCATGAGGAAAGAAAGCATAAACTAGAAATAAATTCTAATAAATCCAAAATTGATTAATGAATGAAGAAAAATGAGTTCACAACCCTTTAAATGGGAATACCAAGTCTTGGGAAGGAAATCAGAAACAAACTACAACTAAAACTCCTAGGTTGTGATGTCTACTAGTGCGCAAGGCTTTCAGCCAAAAATAGTAAGTGTCCTATTTGACTTTACCAAACCATTCGCCTAATTATTCTAAGCTCTTTACACGATGAGCACAACTCCTAAACCCAAATAGATGAAGAGTAACTAAACAAAAATTACTATTTTAGTAAAACGAAATTAAAACGGGAAAATGACTGTCAATCGGAGGCTTTTTTCGCAATTCCGGGCTACGCAACCCGACATAGCTGGGTTGGTTGGCTTCATTAGCTCGTCCTACCCCAAATTCATATATTTTACATTAGATAACTCATTCCGGATTGCAAGATATGTCCTGTTTGCCCGAAACTACCCGAAATAGAGTGAATCGGGGTCGGGGGGCCAAACGGAGCACTTCTGGAGGGATCCAAGGTGGGACCCAGGGTTATTTGGAGCCTAGGGGACTGGAGGAACACGACCATGGGGGCCCCTTTTGTAAAATCAAAAATTTTTGGCGAGGCCTCGCCGGTTTCTTCTTGGGCGGGCCGGGCCGGGCCCGCGGCTCGGGCCGGGCCCGCGGCTCGGGCCGGGCCCGCGGCTCGGGCCGACCGAGTTTGGGGGTCTTGGGACCTCCCTGATGTATGTCCCCTCCATCGAAACCCTCCCGAAACCCTACTTCCTTCACAAACCTCCCCTCCAAGCCATTTTCTCTCTCCAAACTTGCTGTTTTTCTTCAAAACCGCCCTTCCGATCATCCTATCTGTTGATTTCGACCACAACCCATCCATACCCATCGTGCATTGCAGCCCTCTTCCCCTTTCCCTCTTCATTTCTCTCATTTGGATGCCTACACGCCCACTTGAAGCTCAAAAATGTGTAAGCTCCCTACTCCTTCCATTTCTTCATTTCCTACATTCCTTTCCTTTCATTTGGGCTTCTACAAACATTTGTTGAGGCTCAAACTCGTGGAGGAACAAACCCCCATCCCTTACTTTCTCTCCCCTTCATTTTTCATTCACTTTCCATGGCCCTATTCGAATTGGTTACGGCCACTTTCTCAATTTCATGGGGTTTGGGTGTATCCTATGTCTTCCGACACCATGTTTAGAATGTACGCAATTAAGAGTAAATTCCGAGAATTCCTTTCCAATAACACTTAGAAATTTCCCCATCGTGGGATATGGAAAATCCCATCTCACGTTTTTTCAACACCAGGCTCATTTTCCAAGGCCTATAAAATTTAATCCCCTCCCACCCTCCTACCAACCATGTCACACCCAATCCTAAGGTAGGATTAGAAATGCGGTCCCATTTAATACAACTTAAGGCCACTGGCCAAATTGTGTTGAAGTGATAAAGTCCCTTGATATACATTAACCCACCACGCTCTGATAGCTTAAGCTTTTGGAGTGAATGGTTGTTTGATAGATAGGCCCATAGAGTTTGGACCTAGAGCAGTGCTTCGATAGACCTGACAGTATAGGAAATCCAACCAATTGAGAACGTAAACTCTAGAACCCCCTTAGTTGGTTTGAGCATATGTGGAGTGCCCAAGCGTAGCTACATTCATGTTCGGGCAACTCAATTCCAAATGAACAAACAATTTTCTTTATTAGAAATGATATAAAATCATCTGGTGTATAAGCATAGACTTTAGATTACAACTGTTGGATTACCGCTACTCATCAGTTGAGCCTAGGCTGCTGATTAGGCTAAGAAATGTAAACGACAAAAAAAAATGCTAAGATAATTGAGTGATATACTTAGTGAGTCGGTTTGATTAGGTAGGAGCGAGACCCCATTCCTTTGTTGAAATCCTCTTGATACTCATAGGCTCCATAACTCATAGGAAGGTTGTATAACATAGAAACTATTCACGCTCATAGAAAACTTATATATCCATTGGATTTAATGTTAGGTCCAATCAATACATCCCTTAAAATTTCCTTCTCAAGGACTTAGTACAATCGGGAACACGGAGTAGAGAAACTACATATAAGCGAGGTATTCGCGGTTTGAATCGAATCCTCAATCCTGGTAGTGACCAATGAACCCTATGCTCTGATCAAGCAGAAGGTCGGGATCGACTAGGATTAAGGAATGATATGGCAACTTTCTGTTTTAGCTAGGCAGGAGGTCCATGTATCTGACTCTGACCCACTACACAACATTCCTTCCGTGTTAGCCTGACCACTTACAACTAAAGGTTTATAACTTCGTCTTCGAGAAGTGTTAAGAACATATAGTCAATAGAGACTTTGTCTTTTAGGCCTAAGGAATAGCCTAAATGGGCAACAGACAGTTAGGAATTAGGTCCCAAATCGCATGCCATGTCGGCATACATATTGTGCTTATGAACGTAAGAAGATAGCCTGCCTATTAAGCTAGACATGATTAAATAGGATAAGTCTGGGCCGCGATAAAACCCCTTGGTAGGATTAGGCATCTTGCCTCAAACTCACACCTGCCCCTGACATCAACCACATTACCCGTCATTTTAGCTCCTCGATACCCATAGGTATCAATGATATAGTACACATCGTCGATGAAAGGCAGACCAATGTATTTCCCGTTTCATGTCAAAGATAGGTTATAAATTACACCTTGTTCCGACATACGGATCAGGACATAGCTCTTGAGCCTTGAGGGCGAAAATAAATTTTAAGGGGGGTAGAACATGATGAACCTGCTCTAGTTAGGTCACCTAATACACCTCTTTGACCTGGGTGGCGCAGCGGAAACGTGGTGGACCCTACCCCGCTGGCCCAGGATCGAAACGATGCTCGATAAATACGAACATTATAGAAGCCCTAGTAAGTTCTACTATGAGAAAATGTTTTAGGATGATCTAGTAAGATTTGATTCACCACTTTCTTGGACATAGATAATATCACGGCTTCTCTTAGACTAAGACCTAAAGGGTAACCTTAGACATAGACAATTTGAGCCTTTCAATGATGGACTTTCCCTACGTTTTTAGAGTGATCGGACTATGGAGTTACTGAAATATACAACTGCGAAACATTCGCGGCTTGACCCAATTCTCAATCCTGTGTGACTACCAACAGACTCACTGCTGACGAGCAGAAGACCAGGATCCACTAGGATTCGGAAGGGATACGATGAGCTTTCTACCTTAGCTCGGTAGATGATCGATGTATCGGGATCGAGCCCACTATTACCGTCTCTCCGTGTTGGTCAAACAATGAAAACAACTATCTTACTCTAAATTGTGGGAATTGTCGTCGAGACTCCAAATAGGTACAGAAATAAATTGTAGCAAACTATCAGGGCATGAGAAATGAATAAAGAAACATGTTTTAAGGGGGGTAGACTAAAAGGAACCAGACTAGTATATACCCTACCACGCGTAGGAACTCGAAATCAATAAGTCTTAGGCACATGAAATAATAGAAATCTTTCCTTATTACCCTTAGGCAATTTCGGGGACGAAATTTTGTTTTAAGGGGGGTAGATTGTAACGCCCCGAATTTTTGCCAACCTGTGATTAGACGTCCTTAGGCAATGGGTCATTCCTAATACCTCATTAACTTGTCAGAACTGAATCCCAAAGTCTAAAGGCGCCTTTGAACTCATTTCCTTCACAAATCTCACCCTTCATCACCTTGATCTTCCAATTTTTCTAAGAACTTTCACCCTAGACACTATCTTAAACTAGCTAAGTAGTATAACTTGGATCACTTTATATACAAACTACAAAGGCCCAGGTACCACCTCACATAGAAATCTTACAGACTAAACCCTTTAGAAATTAAGTGAGATTTAGCTAGTGTTAAACTAGAGTGCCTGTGAAATTAGCACCAATCACTTTAAATACGATCTGCAAGACCCAAAACTTGTAGAATCATTGACGCTAGGTTACCCAAAAATCTAGGATCAAACTCATTACCCGACTGCTCTCGGGAGCATCTTGAAACTCAGATCGATCCGGGTCCGCACATCGGGAGTTCGAATAATACCAAGTTAAGGAACTAGGACCGCCTCACTGGGCTTGACTATCATCTCAAAAATCAGGTTCAGCCGATGTCCCACGGTCATTCGTTTGGATCCGGAGAGAGGGTGTGTGAAAAACACTATTCCCTTTACAAAATAAATATCTGGAATAGTGATCTGGCACCATTCGCTTGCGCATCAGTATTAAGCAACCAGACCGTCAGAGTCAGACCAAATTACACCCTCGGATCAGGAAAAATTTCAGGAACATTTACATGTACTTGGAATTTTGGATCGTGGCCCACCGACCGTAGAACTGAAAGTGGTCCGCCACGTGCGATCTGGGAATTCGGTCGAGTCGAAAACGTAATCCCACATAGATCCATGTGTGGTGAGCTTAAGTCTGACGTTTGGATCAAGGGGGGCCACTAGAAACACTCTTTTGAGCTGGAAAAGTGACGAAATACCTATATTAGCAGTAACCCTTGAACCTGAGTCTATTTTGGGAAGGTTTTAGGCTATAAAAGGACCTTAAACCCTCTCCCATTACAGCCATACGAATTTGGATTTGAGAGAGGGAAAAGAGAGAGAAAGTGAGGGAGATGTGGGAGGAATTCCTTGCTGCTGTTCCATACTTCTATTCGGGCTCCACCGCCTGATTCTCATCGCTTTCCCGGCGATTCTGGCATCATTTCTAGGTAATAAACCCTAACCCTAACCTGTTTGGGGGATTAGACAGTTGTAAGTTAGGAAATAGCTAACCTATTTCGTTCTCTAGGTTGCCAAACTCCAGGTATACTAAGCTTAGCGAACCTATCGACTCCGTTACGATTCTACGACACAAGGTGAGGACTTTAGGTGTATAGGTTACGGTTTTCAACGCTTTCAATGTCAGATAATGGTAGATTCATGATCTGCATGCAATTGCACATGTACGAAGTGCTTTCGCTGTTTCGATTAGAATTGTAGAATTTGGAATTTCACATACTCTAGGTATTCGTATAAAATACCGTATACGTATTTTTTATGGAAATGTGTTTGACATGTTTATTTGTTGTATGGATATATGACGTATGGATAAAATACTTATTTGGCGAAAGGATTCGCCTAAATACATGTTTACTAATAAACACTATGTATGTAGAAATACGGTATTGTAAGAAGTACCGTATACATGTATATTTTAGCGATGTGTTTGTCATGATTAATTGTCATATAAATATATTATGTGCGTATAAAATATTTTCTTGGCGAAGGGAATCGCCGTAATACATGTTTGCTTGTATACACTATGTATGTTGAAAATGCGTATTCTAGAAAATACTGTATACGTATAAATTTTGGAGATGTATTTATCATGATTATTTGTTATAGTAATATATTATACATGGATAAAATACTCACTTGGCTAAAGGATAGCCCTAATACATGTTTTGCTAACATACACCATGTATGTTGTATTAGTGTACTTAAGTGTTTGTGAAAATGCTTGTGTGAGTAAGTGTTTGAATGTTGATGCCTTAGGAGGGTGTTGAGATTGGATTCTCAACTACCCTAGCGACGTGTATGATTACCTCCATGAGGTTTATCACTTAAACTGCTTACTTGCAATATATGTGTTTGTATTCTTATTGAGGTAGTGCTTTACAACATGCTTATTATCATGCTTTATAACATGCCTTATAACATGCATACTAGCATGCTTGAATTACTTTATTTATCATACTTTACTCTACATGTTATGGATGAGAATTGATTGAGTTTGGGACTATGTCTATAGTCCAGAAAATCGGTACCAGATTGAAGATCGTGGTTGAGTTTCATGTCGCCACGTGAGATGTGTTTGACGAACCCGAGTCGTATGTCAGTGGGCGACAGTGGTTAGGCCACGCGAAGTGCTTATGCACTTCATGTCGTCTAATTGATTGTGCGCTCGAGCTAGTCAGGCTCGTCATGTAACCCGATTTGTCTAATGTATGTTCACCATGTTTGGTCGCTACTGCTTGAACCTAGGGTACCAAACTTACCAGTGAAAACCCTTTTAACCATGGTACCTCGATCCGCTAAGACTCATGAGCCGGGCATGGTGGTATGGGACACCGTGGTCGAGCTGTCGGCCTACGCTGGGGCCGCGTGCCTCCCCGTAGTGACCAGTGAGCAACTAAACTCGTGAGCCGATTATGGTAGTATGGGACACTATATTCGTGCTGTCGGCCTACATTGATAAGGTGATGGGGGAGCGGTGCAACGTATGCGAGCAACAGCCCTGGCAGCCCTTTGTAGTGACCTCGAGCATACTCTAAAATCGCGGTGAGCCTTAGAGTTTGTCGTGGTATATAGAGTATGAACTAGGCCTGTTTCTGTATAGTGATGAATCGTTTAAGGGGTGATGGGGGAGTGGTGCAACCTTTGTGCATAACAGCCCTGGCAGCCTCTGCAGTGACCTAGAAAACACACCATCGTCTGATATTAACTAGGACTGACGACCCTAGAATGGATCATGTTTGGGAATGATACAAGGGAGGTACCTTAGTTTCCCAATCCTGCTATTTGAAATGGACTAATTAAAAAACTCGGTAATCATGCTCATCATGCATCGCATGTGCCTGGAAGATGTGGAGCACTGTGGGATGTAAGCATGCCGCGAACGTGAGATGGTGTCGCATGAGGGAGTATGTCGGTGAGGGCATCCATCATACCTGCATTCATACTTGCATTAATCAGAGTAACTAGGAGTGTTTGATTTACTGCTTTATCATTACTGCTTGACTGTATTGATAACATGATAACTTATGCCTTATTGTTCCACTGAGTTAGCTACTCACTCCCACGTTACGGGATGGTGTTGTACACACCAACCCGATTTGTTGAGTTTTAGATGATGGCGATGCTTATGAAGCAGAGCCGGACTACTTCTATGGTGATGAGGAGGAGTTCTCCTATCATGTAACTCTCTGATGGGTCTCTCGAAGACACAGTATTGTATTGACGGGGCTATGGTACTTGGGATAGAAGACATTACACTTACACATTTGGTATATTTTAGAACTGTACTTGTAATTATTTAACCTGGTAATGTTATCACACTCTGGAGACTCATCATAGTTTATATATTTTATCTATCTATCATAGTCTTCCGCTTGCAAATTTAACTGTCTCTGGAGTATGATATGCTGTTTTGGCTTAATCTCACTCATGTTCAATGCACGAATATAGTCAACATTCAATCATCATTCATTTTGTTGCATAAGTGATGTTCTGGAACTCGGGAGTTGAGTTTATGCTCGACCCCCGATTTTCAGGGCGTTACAAAGGGTATGTACAATAAGCTCATATATATATGTATATATATATATATCTTCCTTACTTTATACGATTTTAATATAACAATGTTATCGAATATCGCGCAGGAAGCACAAAGATTTCTTGCAGCGATGCTATGAGAGGACCAACAGGGCGCCTAGCGAGGATAAATTCATATCTTGGTTGAAGAGGCAACCAGAGTTCATTGAATCTGACGACAATGAATTTAAAGATGTTGTGAGATGGCCTCTAGCTTTTTTCTATGCAATACAATAAATATTGTGTTAATGGTTTCCTCTTTGTCACTAAGTACTATGAGGAGAATAAAACAAACCAAAACAGTGGGGTTAGGACAGAGGGTATGACAACCTTTCGATCAAGTGCTAAGGATATCAATACAGTGGATGAAAATCAACCTTACTACAGAGTCTTTCGTAGAATTATCCAATTGGAGTACCGAACAGGGTACAAGCCCGTCCTATTTAAGTGTGATTGGATGAAAGTGACACATCATGGTGTTTCTGTTGATGCAGAAGTGAATTTGAGATTAGTAAATTTGTCTAGTCTTTACAGTTCAGACAAAGTCGGTTACGAGCCCTTCATTCTTACAGAGCATGCCACGCAAGTTTTCTACTCCAGAGATATAAAAAATCCTGACTGGCATGTGGTCTTGGAGGTTCTAAAAAAAAATTTGTCAAAGAAGAGACGTGCGTTCTATCGGAACGATTAAAGGCTATAAGTAATGCCGATGCAGGACCTGATCTCACCACATTAGCAATGGTTGATGAGTTGATATTCAATGAATCTAAAGATATCAGTGTTGTGGTTGAGAAAATAATGAAAAGAAAATAATCAAAGAGAATCTACTGATTTGTTTCTATTTTCTAAGCATGTAACAGAATGATATTTATTAGAGGAAATCTAATCAAGATTTGGATAATATAGTGAATTTTTTGTACTTTATCTGTGATCTAGTAGGGAGAAGGGCTTTAAAATGAATCGTCAACTATGGAGGAGATCCTGAAAATGCAGTGAGTATCTCTGGTTTTACGGTTTTACTTGTACATTCCTATATTGATTACTCAAGCATGATAGTTATGCACATTCTTTCAGGTGGATGTTGCAAGTGGGAGGGTTGGAGCTGGATATTTCATATTCAAGCATCTGGTACTTCTCTTGTCAACAATGCACATGTGTAGTTCATCAAACAATACATTATGTGATATCGTGTGTATGATATCTATGTTGTAATTTCTCTCATGCATTTTGCTTAAAATCCATGTTTATGCATGATTCTCATGCATTGACATGGATTTGGGCCAAAAAAGATTGAAATGGAAAATTTGAGAAAACATGGGAAATTTTCTTTTACAAAGTAAGTATTTAGAGCCAAGTGGTTATGTATTTGCTCCATTAAATTTGCTCGAAATTAATGGAGCAGACCTGGATGTACGTCAGAGCTATCCAGATGAGTGGGGGTCCCTGGAAGGTGGGAACCACTGTTATGACCATGATGAAGCTCTCCATTTCTTATGGATAACATTGGAGGGGCCTGGCCATTTGGGCAGGCCGTGTTTATGTATTTACTCGAAATTAATGGACCAGACCCGGATGTGCGTCCGAGCTATTAGGATGAGCAGGGGTCCCTGGAAGGTGGGAACCGCTGTTATGACTAGGATGATGTTGTCCATTTCCTATGGACAGCATTGGAAGGGCCTGGCCATTTGCACTGGTGGTCTAGTTTATATCAATATTTACAGGGACCATACCCGTAACCTAAACCACACCTTAAACATAAAACATATACCCATTCTCAATTACCTAAACCTACAACCTATAACCTAAACCTAAACCTCAACCTTAACTCAAACCTAAACCTAAAACCTAAAACCTAAACATAAACCTAAAACCTAAATGTATTCACAAATCCCTAAACCTAAAACCACACCTAATCCTAATCTCAACTCCTTAACCTAAACCTAAACCGAAACTTGAAAACCCAAACATAAACCGGATCCCGAACCCGAACCCGATTTCCTAAACCTAAACCTTAAACTATTCTCAATTCCTAAACCTATAGCTTATAACCTAAACCTAAACCTTAACCAAAACCTAAACCTAAACCTTAACTTATACCTATAAAATTAACCTAAACCAAAACCAATGACCTAAAACCTTAACCTATAACCTAAACCTAAACTAAACCTAAACCTAAACCTTAAACCTATAACCTTAACCTATAACCTAAAACCTAAACCTAAACCTAAAACCTAAATGTACTCTCAAATCCTAAACCTAAACCTACACCTAATCCTAATCTCAACTCCCTAACATAAACCTAAACCTAAACTCGAAAACCCAAACATAAACCCGATCCCGAACCCGAACCCGATTTCTAAACCTAAACCTTAACCTATTCTCAATTCCCTAAACCTAAACCTAAACCTTAACCAAAACCTAAAGTAACCTATACCTATAACCTTAACCTAAACCAAAAAATATGACCTAAAACCTTTAACCTATAACCTAAACCTAAACCTAAACCTAAACCTTAACCTAAACCTATAACCTTAACCTAAACCAAAAACCTAAATGTATTCTCAAATCCCAAAACCTAAGCCTACACCTAATCCTAATCTCAACTCCCTAACCTAAACCTAAACCTAAACTTGAAAATCAAACATAAACCCGATCCAGAACCCGAACCCGATTTCCTAAACCAAAACCTTAACCTATGCTTAATTCCCTAAACCTATACCTTATAACCTAAACCTAAACCTAAACCTTAACCTAAACCTAAACATAAACCTATAACCTTAGCATAAACCAAAACCTATGACCAAAAACCTTAACCTATAACCAAAACCTCAACCTTAACTTAAACCTTAACCTATAACCTAAATCCTAAACCTAAACATAAAACCTAAATGTATTCTCAAATCCCTAAACTTAAACCTACACCAAATCCAAATCTCAACTCCCTAACCTAAACCTAAACCTAAACTTGAAAAACCAAACATAAACTCGATCTCGAACCCGAACCCGATTTCCTAAACTTAAACCTTAACCTATTCTCAATTCCCTAAACTTATACCTTATAACCTAAACATAAACCTAAACCTAAACCTTAACCTATACCTATAACCTTAACCCAAACCAAAACCTATGACCTAAAACCTCAACCTATAACCTAAACCTAAACCTTAACCTAAAGCTATAACCTTAACATATAACGAAAAACCTAAATCTAAACCCAAAACCTAAATGTATTCTCAAATCCCTAAACCTAAACTTACACTTAATCCTAATCTCAACTCCCTAACCTAAACCTAAACCTAAAACCTATGACCTAAAACCTTAACCTATAACTTAAACCCCAACCTTAACTTAAACCTAAACCTATACCTAAAACCTAAATGTATTCTCGATTCCATAAACCTAAACCTACACCTAATCCAAATCTCAACTCCCTAACCTAAACCTAAACCTAAACTTGAAAACCCAAACATAAACACGATTCCGAACCCGAACCCAATTTCCTAAACCTAAACCTTAACCTATGCTAAATTCCCTAAACCTATAGATTATAAACTAAACTAAAACCTAAACCTTAACCTAAACCAAAACCTGAACCGATAACCTTAACCTAAACCAAAACTTATGACCTAAAACCTTAACCTATAACCTAAACCTCAACATTAACTTAAACCTAAACCTAAACCTTAACATATAACCTAACACCTAAACCTAAACCTAAAACCTAAATGTATTCTCAGATCCCTAAACCAAAACCTACACCAAATCCTAATCTCAACTCCCTAACGTAAACTTAAACCTAAACTAGAAAAACCAAACATAAAACCGATCCCGAACCCGAACCCGATTTCCTAAACCTAAACCTTAACCTATTCTCAATTCCGTAAACCTATAGCTTATAAACTAAACCTAAACCTAAACCTAAACCTAACCTCTACGTATAGCCTTAACCTAAACCAAAACCTATGACCTAAAACCTTAACCTATAACCTAAACCTAAACCTAAACCTAAACCTAAACTTTAACCTAAACCTATAACCTTAACCTATAACCTATTACCTAAATCTAAACCTAAAACCTAAATGTATTCTCAATTCCCTAAACCTAAACCTACACCTAATCCTAATCTCAACTCCCTAGCCTAAACCTAAACCTACACTTGAAAACCCAAAATAAACCTAATTCTGAACCTGGACCCGATTTCCTAAACCTAAACCTTAACATATTCTCAATTCCCAAAACCTATACCTTATAACGTAAGCCTAAACCTAAACCATAACCTAAACCTAAACCTAAATCTATAACCTTAACCTAAACAAAAACCTATGACCTAAAACCTTAACCTATAACCTAAACCCCAACCTTAACTTAAACCTAAAGCTAAACCTTAACCTATAACCTATAACCTAAACCTCAACCTAAAACCTAAATGTATTCTCAAATCCATAAACCTAAACCAACACCTAATCCTAATATCAACTCCTTAACATAAACCTAAACCTAAACATGAATACCTAAATATAAACCCGATCACAAACCCAAACCCGATTTCCTAAACCCAAACCTTAACCTATTCTCAATTCCCTAAACCCAAACCTTATAACCTAAACCTAAACCTAAACCTTAACCTAAACCTATACCTATAGCCTTAACCTAAACCAAAACCTATGCCCTAAAATCTTAACCTATAACCTAAACGTAAACCTAAACCTAAACTTTAACCTAAACCTATAACCTACAACCTAAATCTAAACATAAATCCTAAATATATTCACAAATCCCTAAACCTAAACCTACACCTAATCCTACTCTCAACTCCCTAAGCTAAACCTAAACCTAAACTTAAACTTGAAAACCTAAACATAAACCCGATCCTGAACACGAACACGATTTCGTAAACCTAAACCTTAACCTATTCTCAATTCCCAAAACCTATACCTTATAACCTAAACCTAAACCTAAACCTTAACCTAAACCTAAACCTATGACCTAAAACCTTAACCTATAACCTAAACCCCAACCGTAACTTAAACATAAACCTAAAAACCTATAACCTAAAACCTAAACCTATACCTAAACCTAAATGTATTCTAATCCATAAACCTAAACCAACACCTAATCTTAATCCCAACCTAACATAAACCTAAACCTAAACTTGAATAAAACGTAAACCCAATCCCGAACCCAAAGATTTCCTAAACCTAAACCTTAACTTATTCTCAATTCCCTAAACCTATACCTTATAACCTAAACCTGACATTAACCTAAACCTAAACCTAAACCTATAACCTATAACCTTAACCTAAACCAAAAACCTATGACCTAAAACATTAACCTATAACCTAAACCTAAACCTAAACCTTAACCTAAACCTATAAAACCTATAACCTATAACCTAAATCTAAACCTAAACCTAAATGTATTCTTAAATCCTAAACCAAAACCTACACCTAATCCTAATCTCAACTCCCAAACCTAAACCTAAACCTAAACTCGAAAACCCAAACATAAACCCGATCTCTACCTAACCCGATTTCCTAAACCAAAACCTTAACCCATTCTTAATGCCCTAAACCTATACCTTATAACCAAAACCTAAACCCATACCTTAACCTAAACCTAAACCAAAACCGATGACCTTAAACCTTAACCTATAACCTAAACCTAAACCTAAACCTTATCCTAAACCTATAACCTTAACCTATAACCTAGAACCTAAACCTAAAACTATAGCCTAAATGTATTCTCAAATCCCTAAACCTAAACCTACACCTAATCCTAATCTCAACTCGCTAACATAAACCTAAACCTAAACTTGAAAACCCAAAAATAAACCTGATCCTAAACCCGAACTCGATTTCCTAAACCTAAACCTTAACCTATTCTCAATTCCCTAAACTTATACCTTTTAACCTAAATCTAAACCTAAACCTTAACCTAAACCTAAACCTAAACCTATAACCTTAACCTAAACCAAAACCTATGACCTAAAACCTTAACCTATAACCTAAACCTCAACCTTAACTTAAACCTAAACCTAAACCTTAACCTATAACCTAAACCTAAACTTAAAACCTAAATGTATTCTTAAATCCCTAAACCTAAACCTAAACTTGAAAAACCAAATATAAACCTGATCCCAAACCCGAACCCGATTTCCTAAACCTAAACCTTAACCTATTCTCAATTCCCAAACCTATAGCTTATAACCTAAACCTAAAGCTAAACCTTAACCTATACCTAAAACCTTAACCTAAATCAAAACCTATGACCTAAAACCTTAACCTATAACTTAAACCTAAACCTAAACCTAAACCTATAACCATAACCTACATCCTAAAACCTAAATCTTAACCTAAAACCTAAATGTATTCTCAAATCCCTAAACCTAAACTTACATCTAATCCCAATCTCAACTCCCTAACCTAAACCTAAACCTAAACTTGAAAACCCAAATATAAACCCGATTTTGAACCCAAACCTGATTTGCCAAACCTAAACCTTAACCTATTATCATTTCCCTAAACCTATACCTAATAACCTAAACCTAAACCTAAATAACCTAAACCTAAAACTAAATCGATAACCTTAACCAAAACCAAAACCTATGACTTAAAACCTCAACCTATAACCTAAACCTCAACCTTAACTTAAACCTAAACCTAAACCTTAACCTATAACCTATAACCTAAAACCTAAACTTAAACCCTAAACCTAAATGTATTCTCGAATCCATAAACCTAAACCTACACCTAATCCTAATCTCAACTCCCTAACCTAAACCTACACCTAATCCTAATCTCAACTCCCTAACCTAAACCTAGACCTAAACTTGAAAACCCAAACATAAACCCGATCCCGAACCCATACCCGATTTTCTAAACCGAAACCTTAACCTATTCTCAATTCCCTAAACATATACCTTATAACCTAAACTAAAGCCTAATCAGTAACCTAAACCTAAACCAAAACCTAAAACCTTAACCTAAACCAAAACCTATGACCTAAAACCTTTACCTATAACCAAAACTCGAACCTTAACCTATACCTAAACCTATAACCTTAACTTAAACCTATAACCTTAACCTATAACCTAAAACTTAAATCTAAAACTAAAACCTAAATGTTTCCTCAAATCCCTAAACCTAAACCTACACCGAATCTTGATCTCAACTCCCTAACCTAAACCTAAACCTAAACCTGAAAACCCAAACATAAACCCGATCTCGAACCCGAACCCGATTTCCTAAACCTAAACCTTAACCTATTCTCAATTCCATAAACCTATAGCTTATAAACTAAACCTAAACCGTAACCTAAACCTAAACCAAAACCTTAACCCATACCTATAACCTTAACCAAAACCAAAACCTGTGACCTAAAACCTTAACCTATAACCTAAACCTAACCCTTAACCTAATCATATAACCTTAACCTATAACCTAAAACCTAAATGTATTCTCAAATCCGTAAACCAAAACCTACACCAAATCCTAATCTCAACTCCTTAACCTAAACCTAAACCTAAACTTCAAAACCCAAACATAAACTTGATCCCGTACCTGAACCGATTTCCTAAACCTAAACCTTAACCTATTCTCAATTCCCTAAACCAATACCTTATAACTTAAACCTAAACCTATACCTTAACCTAAACCTAAACCTAAACCTATAACACGAACCTAAACCAAAACCAATGACCTAAAACCTTAACCTATAACCTAAACGTCAACCTTAACTTAAACCAAAACCTAAACCTTAACCTATAACCCAAAACCAAGCATTCTCAAATCCCTAAACCTCAACCTACACCTAACCCTAATCTCAACTCCACGACAAAACCTAAACATAAACTTGAAAACCCAAACAAAAACCCAATCCCGAACCCTTACCCGATTTCATAAACCAAAACCTTAACCTACTCTCAATTCCCTAAACATATACCTTATAACCTAAACCTAAACCTAAACCTTAACCTAAAGCTAAACCTAAACTTATAACCTTAACCTAAACCAACACCTATGATCTAAAACTTTAACCTATAACCTAAACGTCAACCTTAACCTAAACCTAAACCTAAACCTTAACCTCTAACCTAAAACCTAAACCTAAACCAAAAACCTAAATGTATTCTCAAATCCCTAAACCTAAACCTACACCTAATCCTAATAATGCAACTCCTTAACCTATACCTAAACCTAATCATGAAAACCCAAACATAAAGCGATCCCGAACTCGAACCCGATTTCTTAAACCTAAACCCTAACATACTCCCAATTCCTTAAACATATAGCTTATAACCAAAACCTAAACCTTAACCAAAACCTAAACCTAAACCTAAACCTAAACCTATAACTTAACCAAAACCTATGACTTAAAACCTTAACCTATAACCTAAACCTAAACCTTAACCAAAACCTATGACCTAAAACCTTAACCTATAACCTAAACCTCAACCTTAACTTAAACCTAAACCTAAACCTTAACTTATAACCTAAAACCTAAACCTAAACCTAAAACCTAAATATATTCTCAAATCCCTAAACCTAAACCTACTCCTAATCCTAATCTCAACTCCCTAACCAAAACCTAATCCTAAACTTGAAAAAACCAAACATAAACCCGATCCCGAACCCAAACCCGATTTCCTAAACTTAAACCTTAACCTATTTTCAATTCCCTAAACCTATAGCTTATAACCTAAACCTATACCTATAACCTTAACCTAAACCAAAACCTATGACCTAAAACCTTAACTTATAACCAAAACCTAAACCTATACCTAAACCTATAACCGTAACCTATATCTTAAAACCTAAATATAAACCTAAAACCTAAATGTATTCTCAAATCCCTAAACCTAAACCTACACCTAATCCTAATATCAACTCCCTAACCTAAACCTAAACCTAAACTTGAACACCCAAATATAAAGCCGATCCACGAACCCGAACCCGATTTCCTAAACCTAAACCTTAACCTATTTTCAATTGCTAAACCTATACCTTATAACCTTAACCTAAACCTTAACCTAAACGTAAACCGAACCGATAACCCTAACCAAAACCAAAACCTATGACCTAAAACCTTAACCTATAACCTAAACCTCAACCTTAACTTAAACCTAAGCCTAAACCTTAACCTATAACCTATAACCTAAAACTTAAACCTAAACCTAAAACCAAAATGTATTCTCGAATCCATAAACCTAAACGTACACCTAATCCTAATCTTAACTCCCTAACCTAGACCTAAACATAAACTTGAAAACCCAAACATAAACCCCATCACGAACCAAAACCCAATTTTCTAAACCTAAACCTTAACCTATTCTCAATTCCCTACACCTATACCTTATAACCTAAACCTAAACCTAATCCTTAACCTAAACCAAAACCCAAAACCCAAAACCTTAACCTAAACCAAAACCTAAGACCTAAATCCCTAACCCATAACCAAAACCTCAACATTAACCTAAACCTAGACCTATAATCTTAACCTATAACCTAAAACTTAAACCTAAACCTAAAACCTATATGTATTCTCAAATCCCTAAACCTAAACCTACACCTAATCCTAATCTCAACTCCCTAACCTAAACCTAAACCTAAAATTGAAAACCCAAACATAAACCCTATCCCAGAACCCGAACCCTATTTCTTAAACCTAAACCTTAACCTATTCTCAATTCCCTAAACCTATAGCTTATAAACTAAACTTAAACCTTAACCTAAACCTAAACCAAAACCTTAACCTATACCTATAACCTTAACCTAAACCAAAACCTGTGACATAAAACCTTAACTTATAACCTAAGCCTAAACCTTAAGCTAAACCTATAACCTTAACCTATAACCTATAACCTAAATCTAAACATAAAACCTAAATGTATTCTCAAATCCCTAAACTTAAACCTACACCTAATCCTAATCTCAACTCCCTAACCTAAACCTAAACCTAAACTTGAAAACCCAAACATAAACGATCCCATACCCGAACCGATTTCCTAAACCTAAACCTTAATCTATTCTCAATTCCCGAAACCTATACCTTATAACCTAACCCTAAACCTAAACCTTAACCTAAATCTAAACCTAAACCTATAACCTTAACCTAAACCAACACCTATGATCTAAAATCTTAACCTATAACCTAAACCTCAACCTTAACCTAAACGTAAACCTAAACCTTAACCTATAACATAAAACCAAAACCTAAACCTAAAACCTAAATGTATTCTCAAATCCGTAAACCTAAACCTACACCTAATCCTAATCTCAACTCCCTAACCTATAGCTAAATCTAAACTTGAAAACCCAAACGTAAACCCAATCCCGAACCCGAACCCGATTTATTAAACCCAAACCTTAACATATTCTCAATTCCCTAAACCTATAGCTTATAACATAAACTTAAACCTTAACCAAAACCAAAACCTAAACCTAAACCTTAACCAAAACCCTTGACCTAAAACCTTAACCTATAACCTAAACCTAAACCTTAACCAAAACCTATGACCTAAAACCTTAACCTATAACCTATAACCTAAACCTAAAGCTAAACCTTAACCTAAACCTATAACCTTAACCTATAACCTATAACCTAAACCTAAACCTAAAACCTAAATGTATTCTCAAATCCCTAAACCTAAACCTACACCTAATCCTAATCTCAACTCCCTAAGGGCCCGTTTGGCCGGTCGGATTGGAAGGGATTGGATGATATTGGAAGGGATTGGAAGTTAAATCACGGGATTGGCTGAGCGTGCCAAACAGAGTTGGTGATCTGAACCCAATCCCATGGATCTTAAGACAATCCACTAACAACACCATCATTACTTTTTAATCCCATCCAATCCACCCTAATCCGTTCAAATTTGCCTGGGACGTGTTTGGTTCGTAGGATTGGGAGGGATGGAAAGGTTTAATCTCTAGATTGGCCGGGCATGCCAAACAGACGGGATATAGCAATCCAGGGATTTAACAATCTCAAGGATCTCAAGATAATCCACTGACAACACCATCATTACCTAGAAATCCATGCCATCCACCCAAATACCATTCAAGCCCTTCCAATCCACCCGGCCAAACAGGCCCTAACCTAAACCTAAACCTAAACTTAAAAACCCAAACATAAACCCGATTTCCTAAACCTAAACCTTAACCTATTCTCAATTCCCTAAACTTATATCTTGTAACCTAAACCTAAACCTAAACCTTAACCTAAACATAAACTTAAACCTATAACCTTAACCTAAACCAAAACCTATGACCTAAAACCTTAACTCAGTAACCTCAACCTCAACTTTAACCTAAACCAAAACCTAAACCTTAACCTAAACCTATAACCTTGACCTAAAACCTAAAACCTAAACCTAAACCTAAAACCTAAATGCATTCTAAATCCCTAAACCTAAACCTACACCTAATCCTAATCTCAACTCTCTAACCTAAACCTAAACCTAAACTTGAAAACCCAAACCTAAACCCGATCTCGAACCCCAACCCGATTTCCTAAACCTAAACATAAACTTGAAAACCCAAACCTAAAACCGATCCGAACCCAAACCCAATTTCATAAACCTAAACCTTAACCTATTCTCAATTCCCTAAACCTATGGCTTATAACCTAAACCTAAACCTAAACCCTAAACCTTAACCTAAACCTTAACCTATATCTATAACCTTAACCTAAACCAAAACCTATGACCTAAAACCTTTACCTATAACCTAAACCTAAACCTATAACCTAAAACCTAAACCTAAACCTAAAACCTAAATGTATTCTCAAATCCCTAAACGTAAACCTACACCTAATCCTAATCTCAACTCCCTAACCTAAACCTAAACCTAAACTTGAAAACTCAAACATAAACCCGATCCCGAACCCAAACCCGATTTCCTAAACCTAAACCTAAACCTTAACCTATTCTCAATTCCATAAACCTAAACCTTAACCTAAACCTAATCTTAAAAATGTAACCTTAACCAAAGCCAAAACCTATGACCTAAAACCTTAGCATATAACCTAAACCTCAACCTTAACCTAAACCTAAATCTAAACCTTAACCTAAACCTATAACCTTAACCTAAAACCTAAAACCTAAACCTAAACCTTAACCTAAAACCTAAATGTATTCTTAAATCTCTAAACCTAAACCTACACCTAATCCTAATCTCAACTCTCAAACCTAAACCTAAACCTAAACTTGAAAACCCAAACCTAAACCTGATCCCGACCCCGAACCCGATTTTCTAAACCTAAACCTAAACCTTAACTGATTTTGAATTCTCTAAACCTATAGCTTATAACCTAAATCTAAACCTAAACCTTAACCTAAACGTAAACCTAAACCTTAACCTACACCTAAAACCTTAACCTAAACCAAAACCTATGACCTAAAACCTAAACCTTAACCTAAACCTATAACCTTAACCTAAAACTTAAAACCAAAACCTAAATGTATTCTCAAATCCCTAAACCCAAACCTACATCTAATCCTAATATCAATTCCCTAACCTAAACCTAAACCTAAACTGAAAACCCAAACATAAACCCGATCCCAAACCCGAACCCGATTTCTTAAACCTAAACCTTAAACTATAGCCAAAACCTTAACCTATAACCTATAACCTATAACCTAAACTCAATTCCCTAAACCTTAAACTATAACCTAACCTAAACCTAAACCTATAACCTAAACCTAAACCTAAACGTAAAACCTAAACCTAAACCTAAAACGTAAAACCTAAACCTAACGTAAAACGTAAATGTATTCTCAATTCCATAAACCTACAACTGGAGTCACAAACGCCAACTGGGAGAATCTTTCGGTGATTTCACAACCCGCTTGATGAGTACCCAAGTTTATATTTGGGTCATGTTATTTACAACACCTGAATTTCTTCCTGCCATACTTGCAACTTGAATTATTTCATGGGTTTTGGGATCTAAAATTTAGTAAATGTCTAACCATTTTTAAAAGAACACTAACACAGAAAATTTCTATATTAACACTATCTTAATGCTTGGTTTCGCCCCATTTTCATCTATATATCATTCCTAGGGCAACTAATAGAAAAATCTGAACAGTTCTATACCGGCAAAGTAAGCATACATTAAGTTTCTTCCGGTCCTATGCAGGGCTTTGACAAACCTTAAGAGACAGTTGATGTAACATCTCGAAAAATTCCGTACAAAGACCCGAGTACCACCTCAGGCAGAAATCACTCAAAATCAAATCCTTTAGAAATTAGACAAAGTTAATTAAGTGATAATCTAGATTAGCTACGAAATTCGCTTGATCTACTTTAAATATGATCTGCAAGACCCAAAACTTGTAGAATCAGTGACGCTAGGTTACCCAAAAATCTAAGATCAATCTCATTACCTTGTTGCTCTCGGGAGCACATTGAAACTCCGTATCGGATTTGAACCGCACGTCAAATGTCCGATGACCGCGAGATTAAGCATTTAGGACCACCTTACTGGGCTTGACAACCATCTCGGAAATCAAATCCAGATAGTGTTTCGGGGCTATTTGCTTGAGCCCGGAATGAAGAGTGTGAGAAAACATAGATTTCTTATAAATGAAACATAATTTAAGTAATCTGAGACTTGTCACTTGTGGGCCTAATATAAGCAATCATACTATCAGAATCTGACCCAAATACAGCCTCAGATCAGGAGAAATTTCATACACAGGTCAGTGTACTTATAACCTTGATTGATTTTTGGTGACCGTTGAACTGAAACTGGTCCGTCACGTGTGATCTGGGAACCCGATTGGAACAAAAAATTAACTTAACCTAGATCCAAGGTCAGTGAACTTAAGTCTGACTTTTGGCTCAAGGGGGGCTCTGGAAGTGCTCCGTTAAGCTGAAACAGATGCCCTTTGGACATAACTTAAGTATACCTTGGCCCTAGGGCCATTTCCATCAGTTTTAGGCCTATATAAGGACCTTAAACCCTCTTTTATTCCCTCCATACGAATTTGAAAAACCCTAAGAGAGAGAAGAGATTAAAGTGAGAGAAAGTGAGAGTGAAGTTGGAATCATTCCTGGGAATCGATCCCTGCTATTCTCCGTGCCTAGCCATCACTACAATATCACTTTTTCGGCGATTCTGATTTCATTTTCAGGTAAAATTCCTAACCCTAATCAGTTTTAGAGATTCAACTGGAGTAAGTGATGAAATAACTAACCTATTTCATGCCATATGTTGTCATTTTACTGTTGATAAAGACTTGGTGTTTAAACTGAGTCCATTACTCGCTTCTACGGCATAAGGTGTAGACTATAGACGTATAGGTTAAGGTTTTCAATGCTTTCAATGTCAGATAATAATAGATTCATGATCTGGGTGTTATTTCAAATGCCAAATGCGATGTTCGTTCTGCGATTCAATTACGTATGCAAATTATGGCGTTTAGTGTATTCCGTATATTTGTAGAAGATACCATATACGTACAAAATATGAAAGTGTGTTTGCTATGATTATTTACTGTGTGTATATCTTACATATATGTGTAATACTTACTCGGTGAAAGAGTTTGCCCTAATACATGTTTTGGCTAATATACGTTATGTATGTTAAATAAGTGTATTCTAAGTGTTTGTGAAATTGCTTGTAAGAGTACGTATGTAGATGATAGTGCTTAGGGTAGGTGTTGAGATAGGATTCTCAACTACCTTAGAGATGTATATGATTTCCTCTACGCAAGTTGTTTAATTTAATCGCTTACTTATGAAATGTATGTATTTGTATTTTCTGCTTACCTTATGCTTTATAACATGCTTGTTAACATGTTTGAATTATTTTGTTTATTTTGCTTTACTCTACATGCTTCTAGTTAAGGATTGAATGTGATTGGGGCTATGTTATAGTCCAGGCGATTGGTAACAGACTTGAGTTCGTGGTTGAGATTCATTCGCCACGTAGGACGTGTTTGACAAACCCGAGTCGTATGTTGGTTATCAGCAGTGGTTAGCCCACACGAAGTGCTTATGCACTTCATGTCGATCGATGCAATGTGCGCTCGTGCTAGTCGAGCCCGTCAAGTAACCTGATTGGCCTATTGTATGTTCACCATGTATGGACGTTACTACTTGAACCTAAGGTACTAAACTCACCAGTGGAATCTCATTTAACCTTGGTACCTCGATCCGCTAAGACTCATGATTCGGACATGGTGGTATGGGACACCGTGGTTGAGCTGTCGGCCTACGCTGGGGTGAAGAACCTCCCGTAGTGACCAGTGAGCAACCCAGACTCGTGAGCTGAATATGGTGGTATGAGACACTGCATTCGAGCTATCGGCCTACACTGATTGGTGATGAGCCCTTTGTAGTGACCTCGAGTATACTTTGATTCTGCATAGAGGCGACGAGCTTTTCCGTAGCATCTGGAGTATAAACTAGGCATGCACTAATTTGGTGATGAGCCCTTTGTAGTGACCTAAAACTGCAACATCGTATGAGATTTACTAGGACTGATGACCCTAGAATGGATCATTGTTTGGGAAATAAAATAAGGGAGGTACCTTAGTTTCCCAATCCTGCTGTATGAAAATGACTAATAAGAACTTGGTAATCATACGCATGTACTACATTACGCGTGCGTTCAGGGGTTGCTGGTCAAGCACTGAAGTAGTGTTGTCATGCGCGAACATGAGATGAAGTTGCCGAGGGAGCGTAGGCGAGGGCATGCATCATACATCCATACCATTCTTGCATTAACAACAGTACTTAGGAATGTGTGATTTACTACTTTATCATTACTACTTGACTGAATTGATAACATACCAACCTAAGCTTTATTGTTCCACTGAGTTGATTACTCACTCCCACGTTACGGGACGGTGTTTTAAACACCACCCAAACTCTGTCTTGATTTCAGATGATGGCATGACTCCTGAGGCGGAGCCTAATTATTACGACGATCAGGATGAGTACTCTTACATGCAGTTCTCTGATGGATTCGCATAGGCTCTCCTGTTCGGCGGGGCTACAGGGTTATATTACAATTGAACTATATTTTTGTGACTTTTGACTTTTGTAATATTACATGAAATATTTCATGTACACAGTGACTCAGTGTTATATTCATACTATGGAGACCGTTCGTGATCTTTTGACTTGTATACGTTTAATTATATTTTCAGTCTTCCGCTTGCGTTTTATAACTTGATCTGGAGCATGAATTACTGTTTTGGTATAATACCACTCATGATTAATGTACTAACACAGACAACATTGAATCATAAGCATATATGTTGCATAAGTGATGTTTTGGAACTCGGGAGTTGAGTTGCTACTCGACCCCCGATTTTCAGGGCGTTACAGTTGAGAAGTGGGAGGGCATAACAAAGGTACCGGCATGATTTAATCTAAAGCTTTTTGCTGACAAAGACACATATGAAGCCATGGATGAACTTGTAAAGTTGTAGAACAAGACTGCTCACCAGCTGGCCGTGGAAGTCATCCACAACTGAAATGAAAGTGTTTCTCTTGCCTTGCTTCAATCTGAGGCAGCTCATATGAGGCCAGAGAATGGTTCTTGGCTCACCATTGCTGAATGGTCTTGTAACTCTTCACCATTAGTAATTGCTTCAATCTGAGGCAGCTCATATGTGATTGTAATTGAATGAATAAATGATTACGCAGGTGATAATTGAATGAATGAATGATTATGCAGGTGGTAATTGAATGAATGAATGATTGTAATTGAATGAATGATTGATTATGCAGGTGATAATTGAATGAATGAATGAATATGAAGGTGGTAATTGAATGAATGAATGATTATGCAGGTGGTAATTGAATGAATGAATGAATGATTATAATTTTTTTTTAATGTAGGCTATAGCTACGGATATTAACCATGGCTGATATAAAATTCAGGATATTGCTACGGATCCAACACTACCTTTAGCTACCAATAATATCCATAGTTATAGGTTTTTTTTTTTTTTGTTACAGGAATATTTGCTATGGATTATATCCGTAGCTATTTTAACCTATTGCTATGGATTAGATCTGTAGCCATAGGTTTTAGACCTATTGTTTTGGGACCTATGACAATGGTCTTGCCACGGATGTGCTACGGATTTAATCTGTAGCTATATGTCTATGGTTATAGATTAAATCTGTAGGACATTTTAATTTGCCGATTTTTTTGTAGTGTCATTTTAATTTGGCATAGTCCTATCCCCCCCCCCCCCCCCCAGGACATATAGCTTGGCCTTTTCTGGATTCCCATTGTTGAAGGATAGAATAATTTCGAAAAGGGAAGGGAATGTTAGAAAATAAGAAAAATTAGGTATCGAACCCGACTTTAGTGGTAGTGAGGTGGACGGGTAGCCTTTATGCTTTCTTTCTCTCTTCCTCCTCCTGTTTCTTATCATGGAGATGGCTTGCAGCGAGGTGCCTCCTCCCTTTCTTTCTTTCTCTCTCTCTCTCTCACGCTTTTCTTTTTCTTGTTTTTCTCGTTTCTCTTCTCGGTGGATGTTGGAGGTCCTTTTATAGGCGTGTGGGCTTCCAGGTTGGTTGGAATTTCCTTGCATCAACTCACTTACGTACCACCATGCGAAGGTGAAAGACGGACACAGGTCCTGCGAGCGAAACAGTTGTCAGTCCGGTTGTATCCTCTACATCCTTACGTAGATCCGATCAGATCTTGGATGGTATTGAGTTGTCCCTAAGTGGGCCTCTGAATGGATGGCCTTGATCACATTCTTGAATGCGGAACTTGCCGGTTGGTAGCAAATCCATCTACGTCATCGTCTGCGAGAAAATTGGGGAGTGTTTTCTTCCGCACTCATTTCTCCCCTTATTCTGAGCGTGGGTATGGTCAGAATCACTTCCACTGGGTTTTGGACGGCTCTAATCGTCCCACGTATTTCCCACGAGGTTTTCCTACACATGGAATTTGAAACTGAATTGGCTTCCTTTTTAAGTTGCTTGCAAAAGCAGTTTGGGAGAGGATTTGACTGTCTCTTTGATTTGGGTTGGGAGCGAAAGAAGTTGAGGTTTAGTCGAATTTGTCCTACGAATACACTGGACGGTTCAAATTTCTCTTGATGATTGTGATGGTGGCCTACTTTGATTCCCAAACGGATGTTGTTCGCAAATGTTGTAGCACAGGGGTCCCTCTTTTACCGGGAATCGTGTGAACACACATGTATCCCAATGTGCAGAATTAGTAGGGTTTGATTGGTGGTGGCCATTCTACGAGATGGACGGCTCGGATCTAGCCAATTGATCTCAGATGTTGGTCTAAAACCAAAACACAGACGATGGTTGTTTTAAAAAAACCGTTGCTAGCGGTAAATCTAAAGAAAGAGAGAAGTTTCTCTTTTTCCAGTGATTCGTCGGGTCAAAGCTAGTTTGACCCGACACTAAGTCTGGTGCACCACAGCTGCGCACACCCCCCATGGTGGGGTCCACATGTGATTTTGTGTTAAATCCACTCCATTCATTTGTCTTATCGATCCTAGTCATGACCTATCTTTAAGTGTAACATCTCCAATTTTCACAACTAGAGTTTGTACTCATACATGAGAAAACCAAGTGTTAATGACGTACAAATTGGATGTTTTTGAAAATTGCACCTCACTACACTAGAATAGTTTATCAGGAATGGCCAGTGCTTTGGTTCAGGAACAATCTTGAGTTGTTCCTGAATGCACATGGTTCTAAACCATTTTTAAGTGTATCACTCTTCCACCTTGTACATATTCTGCAAGTAACTATAACTAGAACTAGAAAAAGATAAAAACCTAATCTCGAATATTTGAGAGAGTAATTGTGATTAAAGTAATTAAAACTAATGAAATTAAAGGTGGTAACTAGGGTGCCAAGGATCCACTTGTAGCAGTTGGGAAGCTGCCTTGCATGATTCAAGGATACAACTGGAATCAGAGTCCCATCCTATCTAATTGGTAAGAAGAGATTTGTCAGATCTCGAAACTTCTCATGGATCTAATCGTCAATTGATGAGAGTGGTGAAGATTTGGAAGTGATTCCGTCACTTAACCATGCCCTGGAGATAAAGAAAACAACAACAATATACTAATCCCACCACCAATCATAGGAGATTTTTAGAAGTTAGGAAGGATTTTGTCACCCTACCATGCCATAGGGACGATGGTGAACAACATGATTTCCTAATTTCACAATCTCAATTCAAGAAAAAGAAGATATTTCAAGCTATCACAGATTTATTGTAATTTAAGTCACAATAAACCATTGAACACTAAAAATATTTCTTCGTAATCAAACTAGCATCCAAGAGAGTTCAATAAAATATGAATCAAAACAAAGCAAACATCCTAATCACACTACAAGCTTTGAAATGGCGGTAAAGACCGCACTAGTTGAAGAAGGAATAGGCCAATATGTCCTAGACGGTGGTGAATAAGACTTTTTAGAGATTTAAGATTTATTAAAAATTCCTAGTACACTAATCCTAATAACATGTACAAATTACGATTACTTAAATGTAACTCTACTGGCTTTCAAGCCTGGTAGAGGATCCAATCATAAACTATCTAAGAAGTAAGCAGTATGCAAGCTAGTTTATGATGGATATGACTGTGTAGGTGTGTGTGAAGTGATCAATTATTCAGATGAGGAAGAATTAAAGCAAATCACACAATCATAAAATTAACAATCTCAAACACAGTCATTTTTATAGTGGTTCGACTACTTGTCTACTCCACTCCCGGCTGCCGCACTCAACCCTTGAGCGTACCGAATTTCACTAAGGAGGTTTCCCAGGGTTCACCTCAAACCTAAGGTTTTAAATCAAGTTCGCCTTTAACCTTTACATAGAGGTTTCTACTTAGTTCACCTCTAACCCTGGAGTTTTACTGGTTCACTCCTAACCAGATGTTTATGCTCTCCATAGAGCAAGGGTCCACACAACGCACCCAGATGTTTATGTTCTCCACAGAGCAAGGGTCCACACAACGCACCCGAATGTTTATGCTCTCCATATAGCAGGGTCCACACAATGCACCCACTACGTACACTCCCACTGGAGGCCTCCCTGAGGACTTCAAAAGGTGAGAACCACTTAAGACCTAATCTTAGAAAGGAATGATCACAAGTGTCCTCTTAGACTCTGGATACTTACAAATAAGCTGATGAGTCACAGTGCTGAAGATCTCCTCCTCCTTATTGACAAAGAGTCTTTTGCTCCCTTGATCCGCAATACAGAGTGATGTACCAATACTTAGCTCCGGGTTGGGTCAAGGTTATGATGGAATCCTACTCTTTAAAGATTTTCCTACAAGGAAGATAGAGTAGTTTCAATCGTCAAAGCATTCATGGCATCCCAGCTTAATGATTTGTCATTAAGATAGTAGCTGGAGGATCCTTGAATGCGAAAGTTCATTCCCCAATCCACTCTATTGAATGTCAGTGGTGAGGTTGGATTAGAGGATGAACTCCCTTGAGAGAAAGGGCTTTAGATATAAGATATAAGTTGAAACACTCAAAAGCTCTCTCTCCTTTCTCTCACAGCAACAAAAGACAAGTCCTCTATATATAGGCAAAAAGTTCCAACGGATATAAAACGGTCACATTTATGAAAGAGTTCGATATCATCGAGCAGGTTCGATATCATCGAGCAGGTTTGATATCATCGAGCGTATACTCTCGATAGCATCAATGGTCTGCTTGATGACTCGGACTCAATGTCATACGCTTTTGAAACTCTTTACCAATTGGTCGATGAATCGAAACTATTGTCGATGTCATCAAATTTTGAACTCTGATTCCATCGATGACAGAATCGATCCATCGACACTTGAAAAAATGAGAGAGACTTGACTTTGAAATATTTCAGGTTTTCATGAATGATTAGGGGAACCGTCGAGATCATCGAAATATAAATGTCGATGATATCGAGATTAGAGTCGAAGCATCGATAAATCTAGCGGATTTGTCATTAAGCTTGCTGGACGATTTATCTCCTTGTTCGATGCAGTCGACCGGGTGTCGATATCATCGATATTTGAATATCGATTCTATCGAAGGGCCCTCGATCATAGTTAAAAATAACCTGTAATTTCTACTGTAAGAAATGCGCACCCTTGATTTATATCATCGATCGACTTCCGACGTTATCGATATTTGATTTCAGATCATATTGAAAGATCATCGATATATCGAAGGAATTTAAGATTTTCATTAATAAATAGGGCCACCGAAAATCTGCCTGTCGATCTTATCGAGTCATTCTCGATGGGCTCGAGATTTGAATATCGATAATATCGATATGTGTATCGATACATCGATAATTCGTCTAGATATATTGTGCAGTTGCTAGACATATTTGGTGCTTATATCGATGATGTCGATAGATCTATCGACACATCAATAAATCCGTTCAGATGAATATTTAGTTGCTGGACACTTTTGGTCCTCATATCGATAATATCGTTAGGGTATCAAGGACATCGACAGAGTAGGTCGATCATATCGAGAGTGTTTCGATAAAATCGACAAGGCGAGAAAAACTTGGAGATTTTCGTATTTTAAAAAAAAAAAGTTTTCTTACCTAAAACCCTTACGATTTTTAACTTATTTTTAAGGGTTTTTCTTTACTTGGTGTTTTGGGATATGGGATGTGAGGCTTTAGTTTTACCTGTGATGAGCTTGCACACATCCGGTTGAGGCAGACGCTTGAATTGATCGCTCTGTAGACACTCTGACTCAACACTCACGTAACTTGACAAACTAGGGCACTTTCAAGCTTCACCTCTTAGCCCTAGCTAAGAGGTTTAGGTCATCATAGACATGATGATTGAAAGGCTCATAAAAACATAAAGGAAGGAAGATATTAAAGAAGAAAAGGAGGAGAAAAACTCCTATTGCACCATCCACTCTCTCTCTCTCTCTCTCTCTCTCTCTCTCTCTCTCTCTCTCTTGATCCACGTCCAAGGATGATCCTTCTCATGTCTTGTGCTCCCCCTTTTATAGAAATAATGTAGGGCGATGGCTGGAAGTTAGTGGAGAAACTCCTGCGGAAGCTTTTTACGTAGCATAGTAGCGTGTTCAGCAAAATGCAAAATGACTTACATTTGGAGGAGTTTTGGGATGCTGAATCAACACATCCTTTGATTCTGAGTTCTTGGCTACGGTCGTGGCCCTCTTGTACATCTTTTGGACGATCTACATCATCGAAATGATCAATGATCGTGGACCACAACTTCCATAAAATTTTGGTATTCCTGAACGTAGGCCATGAGCACCGAAGCTACGTTGACCTCTTGGTGGGCCCCATAGCGATGTTTTTGGAGAAATCCACCCTGTCCATTACATTCGTGTCGAAATTCTAGTTATGAATGGACGGTTTTGCTCAAGTTTGGTGTGACCTAAGGGATCGAATGTTCCCACTGTTCATCCTGCATTTGACAGTGTAACGACTCAGAAAATCCCGTACAAAGGCCTGAGTACCACCGCAAGCAGAAATCACTCAGGACCAAATCCTTTAAGAATTAGACAAAGTTAACTAAGTGATAAACTAGTTTAGCTATGAAATCCGTTTGATCCACTTTAAATCCGATCTGCAAGACCCAAAATTTGTAGAATCAGTGACGCTAGGTTACCCTGAAATCTAGGATCAATCTCATTACCCAATTGCTCTTGGGAGCACATTAAAACTCCATATCGGATCTGGACTATACGTCGAAAGTCCGATGACTATGAAATTATATAATTAGGACCACCTTGCTGGGCTTGACAACCATCTCAAAAGTCAAAACCGGATAGTGTTCCAGGACTATTCGCTTGAGCCCGAAGCGAGGAGTGTGAGAAAACATGGTTTTCTTTAGAAATTAAATCTAATTTAAGTAATCTGAAACATGTCGTTTGCGGGCCAAATATAAGCAATCAGACCGTCGAAATCTGACCCAAATACACTCTTGGATCAGGGAACATTTCCCATACATATCCTTGTATTTGTAACCCTGATCGAGTTTCAGTGACCGTTGAACTGAAACTGGTCCACCACGTATGATCTAGGAACCCAACTGGAACGAAAAGTTAACTCGACCTATATCCAAGGTCAATGAGCTTAAGTCCGACCTTTGGCTCAAGGGGGGGCTCTAAAAGTGCTCCGTTGAGACGGAACAACCTCACTTTGGCTATAACCGAGGTATACCATGACCCTGAGTCTAATTTAGTGAGTTTTAAGCCTGTATAAGGACCTTAAACCCTCTCTCTCTCATCCCATACGAATTTGATAAAACCCTAGGAGAGAGAAGAGAGAAAACAGAGAGAAAGTGTGAGAAGAGCGAGAGATTCTCCCCGATAATCTACCCTGCTATCCTTCGTGCTTAACTATCACGATCTAATCACTATTTTGGCGATTCTGACTTCATTTCTAGGTAAGAAAACCCTAACCCTAACCTATTTTAGGGTTTTTATTGGTACAAGAAGCGAACTAGCTGACTTACCTTGTGTTATAGGTCATCGTATCGACGTTGATGAAAGCGTAGAGTTTCTATTAAGTTCATTACTCTTCTACGGCGTAAGGTACGAACTTTAGACATATAGGTTACTGTTTTCAAAGCTTTTAATGTCAGATAATGATAGATTCATGATCTGTGTGTTATTTTACATGTAAAATGTGACATTCGTTTCACGATTCAGTTATGTATACAAAATATGGCGTATAGTGTATTCTGTATATTTGTAGAAAATACCGTATACGTATAAAATATAAAAGTGTGTTTGGCATGATTAATCATTGTGTGTACATGCTATATATATGTGTAATACTTACTCGACGAAAGGATTCGCCCTAATACATGTTTTTGCTAATATACATTATGTATGTTAAATAAGTGTATTCTAAGTGTTTGGCAAAATGCTTGTAAGAGTAAGTACTTAGATGATGGTGCTTTAGGTAGATGTTAAGATAGGATTCTCAACTAACTTAGAGATGTATATGATTTCCTCCATGTTGGTTATTTAATTTAATCGCTTACTTATGAAATGTATGTGCCTGTACTTCTTGTTTATATTGTGCTCTATAACATGCTTGTTAACATGCATGAATTACTCTATTAATTATGCTTAGATTACTATACATGCTTCTGGATAAGATTTGAATGTGATTGGGGCTATGTGATAGTACAGGCGATCGGTAACAGACTTGAGTTCATGGTTGACATTCATTTGCCACGTAGGACATGTTTGACGAACCTGAGTCGTGTGTTGGTCATTGGCAGTGGTTAGGCCACATGAAGTGCTTATGCACTTCATGTCGATCGACGCAATGTGCGGTCGTGCTAGACGAGCACATCAAGTAATCCAATCTGTCTAATGTATGTTCACCATGTTTGGACGATACTACTTGAACCTAGGGTACCAAACTTACCAGTGTAACCCTATTAACCTTGGTACCTCAATCCGCTAAGACTCATGAGCTGGGCATGGTGGTATAGGACACCATGGTCGAGCTGTCGGCCTACGATGGGGCCACGAGCCTCCCAGTAGTGACTAGTAAGCAACCCAGACTCGTGACCCGAATATGGTGGTATGGGACACTGTATTCGAGCTATCGGCCTACACTGATAAAGTGATGGGGGAGTGGTGTAACGATTGCATGTAATACCCCTGACAGACCTTTGTAGTGACCTCGAGCATACTCTGAATCTGCGGGGAGGCGACGAGCCTTCCCATAGTAAACAGAGTATAAACTAGGCCTGTATTCATAAGGTAATGGGGGAGCGATGCAACGAGTGTGTTTAACAGCCCTGACAGTCCTTTACAGCGACCTAGAACTACATCATCATATAAGATTATCTAGGACTGACGACCCTAGAATGGATCATTGTTTGGGAATGATATAAGGGAGGTACCTTAGTTTCCCAATACTGCTGTATGAAAAGGACTAATAATAACTCGGTAATCATGCTCATAACATAGCACTGCATGTGCCTGGCGTAGTGGAGCACTGAGAGATGAACGCATGCCGTGAACGTAAGATGGTGTCGCACGAGGGTGGTTTGGCAAGGGCATGTATCATGACTGCATTCCATACTTACATTAATAAGAGTATTTAGGTGTGTTTGATTGTACTGCTTTATCATTACTACTTGACTGAATTGATAACATGTTAACCTATGCTTTATTGTTCAACTGAGTTAGCTACTCACTCCCACGTTACAGGACGGCGTTGTACACACCAACCAGACTCTGTCTTAGATGCAGATGTTGACGAGACACGGGAGGCTAAGCCTGATTACTACAATGATCAGGATGAGTTCTCCTACATGCAGTTTTTTGGAGGCTTCGCTTGGGCCATTTAGTTAACAGCACTACAGGGTTTACCATTATAGTTGTACCATTTTGTTGGGCATTCTGAAATTTGAAACTAATACATGTATATGGTGACTCGATAAGGTGTTCATACTCTGGAGACCGATTGTGATGTTTTTGGCTTTGTGTACATTCATATACTTCTTCTAGTCTTCCGCTTGCATTTTATAACTTGATATGGAGTATGAATTACTGTTTTGGTATAATCCCACTCATGATTATTGCACTAACACAAACAACATTCAATCATAATTATTTATATTGCATAAGTGATATTTTGGAACTCGGGTGTTGAGTTGCTACTCGACCCCCGATTTACAGGGCGTTATAGACAGTGATCTTCTTAAGATCGCTTGCATGGTGGAAAAAAGACACCATGGATATGGTAAACCCCCTGGACACAATGAATGGTCCAGATTAATGAACCGGTCCACAGTGGTGGGCCACTACACGTCCCAGTGGAAGTCAGTCCATTGGCTACGTAAGATGTTGGGTCAACCTGACTTTGACCAGGCGTCCTGGTTCGGTGTGGTGCATGTGTGCACTTGCTATGTACACACACCAATGTACATGGGGTCTACTGTGATGTGCATGAGAAATCTGCATCTTATTTGAGGGGTTGAGATCAAAATTGATGCATATCCAGATATCAAGTGGGTCCCAAATTGGTGATTGATGGCTGATCTTGTCCATTGGACCTCTTCCACGACAATCCAAAGGCTTAATTTTTACGTGTATGGTTATTTTATGATCCTTAGGCCAGATATAAAGTTTCAAGCCAAACGGATGGTGGGAACCCCATGATCTTGCATTCATGACGATTTTTAGGCCTCTTTATTGTTAATCACTTGATTTTCTCGGATCTTTGGCATGTCAATTCTTCAATCTCGCTCCCATAAGATCCATCTCTTGCTTTGGTGATTTTTGAGAATTGCATGAAAATTTCTATAAACTCGAATGATTTTTGAAAGACAATCTAGATACTAAAATTCTAAGATGTATTAACGTTGAGCATTACCTTCTCCTAAACTCAATTGCATGGTAAACTTCTTGATCAAGTTCAAAGTATTAATCCATCAATTAGAGTACTTCTAAACATTTAGTTCCATGAGTGCATGGTGAAACCTTGAAAAGACTAAGCTATACGTCCTTGGAGGGGGGGGGTGAATAGGACTATGCCAAATTAAAATGATACCAGCGGAATTTAAATAATTAAAGGAAATAAAGCTCTTTAAACTATTCACAATACAGAAATGTAATGCGACCTCAAAATTCTAATATTGAGAGGTTGATATAAACGTTGTTCTAATGACAACATTACACGATAAAAACCATGGGTTTATGGCAAGGACAACCTTACTAGAACAATCTGAGTATCAACAACTCAAACTGAAGAGGAATAAAAAGGAAATAGCAAGAATTGAAATTAAGCTATTACAACATTCCCCACAATGCTTGAAATGTAAATATTACAACATTCACATCCACATATACATTCTACAAACTTGAATGATCAAAGATATAGAAAATAAACCACACATTCACAAAACACAAAGAATTATAGTGGTTCGCATGTGAGTTCACCAACTGTTAAACAACAGCCACACAGCTTTCTACTCCACTCCTAATATCCTCACACAGGTGATATTAGAATTCACTATGAAAATAGTTTTTTCTCAGGTTCACCTAAAACCCTCACAATTGTGTCTTACAAATGGGCTTACATAATTAAAAAAAAAACCCCACGCTACGAGTTTTCTTACTCTCCTCAGATAACCAAAAAAGAATGAGATTTTTCTAGCTCAATCTCAAAAGAAACCAACAATACAAGATTTACACAAATGTAAAATACCTGGATTTTTTCTTTTATTGCAGCCCAGAAGAACCAAATCAGAGTAGAAGTTCGAATATAGAAGTTCAATGTCCAATACTCACTTTGAAATGGTTCTAAGTTCTAATTGATTTTAAATTAAATCAAGTTGGGCTAGCTCTATTTGATTTTGATTCCAATAAGTGGAATATCATAATTCCTCTTTCAAATCAGGTTGGAATGCAGAAACAAAATCAAATATATAAAGCTAATAAAAAGAGAATCTTAAATATGCACAATCTAGCTTGAGAAGATTATAAACTTATCTCTCATCGATTTTACTTGAATTGGATATCAAACTCTGAAAAACGTGCTTTATTTATAAGTGCAGGAATCACGTATACGACTGGTCCTGTGGACATTATGATTGGTCATAGGATGAACTAATTTTTGAAATTTTGAGCGCGATCAAATAAAACCGTTCCACGACTGGTCGTAGGCACTTCACGACCGGTCGTGAGGCCTCCACGATTGGTTATGCGGAGCCAAGTATAGTTGCCAGAGTTTGAGTCGTAGCTGCTGGACTAATCGTGAACAAGTTGTTCACTGTTCACACGACAGGTCGAGCAGTCTCCAAGACTGGTTATAGCTCAACCAAAAAATTCTGAGATTTTGCAGCAACTTAGGACTGGTCGTGGAATTTCTTGGACTGGTCGAGCCAGTGTTAGGACTAGTCGAACAAAGTCCAGGACTAGTTGTAGAACAGACCAAACACTTTTAAAGTAATTTAATTTGAATTATGTATTCAAAATGACCTACCCTAAGGTCAACCTAAGGTCAATCATACCTGGGACATGAAGTATGAACATTGAACCGTCTTTTCTTCAGATGATGAATGATCTTTGAAGTTCATGAAGCTTGAGTTCTCAACACATGATGAAGCTTGAACTTGAGATCTTTCGAAGCTTGACTTAGTAGAACTTGAGTTGTGTTTCAGTTTGTGTATATCTTGAATAAGATCTTTGATCTTGACTTGAAGTAATGTCAATTTCCCACTGTGTACATCTTTGCTCTTGTGTATGAGATATATTGGTTTGAGCATATATATCAATGTGCTTGGACAAGACACATATAGTGGTTTTGGCACAACAAAATTTAACAATCAAAGGGGTAAATATCCATTGCACTTACAATCTCCCCTTTTGTCAAATTTGTGACAAAAATACACTTCAATAAAAATAAGAGAAATATTACATAAATCATACCAAACCATTCTCCCCCTGAATCATGCACCAGTTATTAAAGCTAGAACATTTACTCCCCCTGAATAGCACAATCCATATCCATCAAATAATCATATTACCAAACCATTCTCCCCCTTTTTGTCATAATTAGACAAAGGAAACAATGAAGATATGGAAGTGAAAAGAGAGTGATAAGAGAGCAAACTAGTTAAGATATGAAAGATGAAAGAAAATATTGTTCATTCAACATAAATTATCATAAAACTAAGTTCATAAAAGTTACCACCATAAAGTAAGATCATCCAAAGTGAGATCCAAAAAACTGAAAGGAAGCAAAGTATTATACAAGTTATTAAAGACCAAATTAGAAAACACTTAGTCAGATCCAGAAGAGGGAGCAGGAATAGATGGATCAATTTTGTGTAAACCTTTGTTAACGCGCCTCATATACTTGCGCGTATATGCAAATTGTGAATCTTGGGTTACATATATCTGAGCCACCTGTTCCTTAAGAGAATGCAACCTCTTATCAAAACCAGAAGGATGATAGTTAGGGTAAACCTCAGAATCTGATTCAATTTCATTAAAGATATCATCCATATTTATATCATCAGGAGGTAGATCGCGACCTTCTTCTTCATTCACTGCTTCAGCACCATCACCACCCACATTCACTTGGTCAGGAGCCAATCCCAATTTCATCTTGTTTATATTTGAATTGTTGAAAATAAGGTGATGAATAGGAGCCTCTCCAACAGGCATAACAACAAGCATGTGAGTAGCTAACACAGTCATAAGGTATGCAAATGTAATATCACTGTGTCCAGGATGGGGACGAAATTAAATGATAGAATAACAAATCAAAGAAGGAAGACAGATATTTGTGCCTGAGATTATGGAATACAAAATTCATACCATAAAGGAAGTCAATTCTATTTTGTTACCAGAATGTGGATACAGATTTGAAATAAATATTCGATGAAGAACCCTATATCTGGGTAACAAGAACTTGAAAGCAAGCACATTCCCTTTATGAGTCCATTGGGCATCTATGTTGCATAATGCTCTAGTGAGCATTCGTTTTTCTAATTCTGATGATTTTTCATCTAGAATGTGAATAGGAATACCATCGTCATTAACAGGTATATCCATTAAAGCTGAAATCAGATGACAGTCTATTTCAAATGGACCTTCTCTAGTTGCTATTGTAAACGTTAAATTCTCAGTTAAAAAATCCAAAATACATGAAAACATAGCTTGTGCAATAGATTGGTATGTTGGCCCACCCCAATGTAGAATGTTAGTTCATCCTACAAATTGAAGAAGTGGTAGGAGATCAAAAGGAGCAATGTGTTTAAGATTAAAAGGTCGCTCAACAATAACATTACACAATCGTAAATCCTTCACATGGGAAGGATCATTTTCGGGTGATCGAAGATGGCGCCTTGTTATAGTTGATCGAGATGATGAAGCACCACGGGAAGTTTTCTTTTTACCTCTAACATCCATTTATAACAAAGAAATGAACAAATCAAGTGGGTGTAAAGAATGTAGAGTGGGTTTCTTCAAAATCAGATTTTGAAGAAGAAAACCCCAAAAACTTCAACGAAATTTGAAATCAAACACTCCAAGGAGGAAAATGAAGTGAATAGAGCTTGAATCTACAAGAAAAATGAAAATGATGAAGTTACCTTGAAGAAGCAGAGAGATGGGTACGACCGGTTGTGCTACGGCCCATTGGAGAAGAAAGAGGAAATGAGGAAGAAATGGTTTTTCCCCAAATTAAAAGTTCCAGTGCACTACACGACAGGTTGTGGGATGTCTTCGACTGGTCATGCCACGACTGGTCGAGTACATCCTCGACTGGTCGTGCAAAGACAAAAATATGCATTCTTCACATAATTCATAAATTATAAATTATAAATTAATAAATATGTAAATTATAATACAGAAATGCATGAATAATTTTTTAAATTGCACATACCAAGATTAAATTCCAATTTATTAAACCTTCTTTTGTCGAGTAGTTTAGTGAAAATGTCAGCAAGTTAAGTCTTGGTTGGAATGTAATCCAAAGAGATTGTCTTTTCTTCAACTAATTCACGAATGTAGTGATATCTTATGTCTAAATGCTTGGTTCGTGAATGTTGGATTGGGTTTTTAGATATATTTATTGCATTAGAATTATCACAATATAAACCATTGAATCCTAAGCAATTTCGTAATCGCTTAACATTCTATTCATCCATACAAGCTGAGTACATGCATTTCCAACTGCAATGATTTTAGCCTCAGCAGTTGAGAGCGATACGGAACGTTGTTTCTTACTTTGCCAAGAAACTAAACAGTTCCCAATATAGAAACAACCACCACTGGTTGATTTCCTATCATCGACATTACCAGCCCAATCAACATCTGTGTATCCAGTCAACAGAACACTAGTATCGTATGGATACTAGAGACCCAAATTAGTTGAACTTGCAACATATTGTATAATATGCTTAACAACAATTAGATGAGACTCTTTTGGCTCAGATTAATATCTAGTGCAAATTTAAATACTAAAAGCAATATCAGGTCTACTTGCAGTTAAATAAAGTAAACTACCAATCATACTACGATATAATTTAGGAAGTATACTTTTACCTATAGAGTCATTTGAGAGTCATAGGGTAGTACTCATAGGAGTATCGAAAATTTTCCCATTCTCAAATTCGAACTTTTTCACTAAGTTCAGAGCATATTTGGTTTGAGAATTAAAGATACCATCAGGTTGCTGTTTAACTTACAACCCTAAGAAATAATTTAATTCCCCAACCATGCTTATTTCAAACTTTGATTTCATTAAATCTGCAAACTCAACAGCCATTTTAGTTTGGGTACATCCATAAATAATATCATCAACATAGATCTGCACTATTAAGATATGATCTTTATGTTTCTTAACAAAAAGAGTCTTATCGACACTTCCCATTAGAAAATTATGACTTAGTAGAAACTTAGTCAATTTTTTGTACCATGCCATGGGAGCTTGTTTTAAACCGTAGAGAGCCTTTTCAAGGCGATGGACATGATTAACATTCTTAGGGTCTTCAAAACGCATTGGTTGTTCAACATACACTTATTCATGTAGATCGCCATTTAAAAAAGCACTCTTTACATCCATTTGATAAATTTTGAATTTTCTATAGCAAGCAATAGATATGAATAGTGTGATTGATTTAAGATGAGCTACTGGGCCAAAGGTTTCATCATAATCAATACCTTCAATTTGAGTGTACCCTTGTACAACCAGTCTAACCTTGTTTCGAATTATATTACCAAGTTCATCAAACTTATTTTTAAAAATCCACTTGGTTTTGATAATGTATTTATCTTTAGGTTTAGGAACAAGATACCAATCATCATTTCTCACAATTTGGTTAAGCTCTTCTTGCATCGCAACAATCCAGTTTTCGTCAGTAATGGCTTCTTTTATGTTAGTCAGTTCTATCTATGATGTAAATCACACGTAATTACATATATCTTTTAGTTGTCTACGAGTGTGCACACTGGTGAAAAGGTTTCTAAGAATCCGAGTGGTTGGATGATCTTTAACAGTCGTTAGTTCAAAGTTAGGTTGATTTGATGAAATTTCTGGTTTATCAATTAGAAGAACTTCATCATTATCTGAACTTGAGGCAAGTGTATTCAAGTGATCGTCAATGACCACATTGATGGACTCTTGAATAACACCGGCCCTCTTATTTAGTACTCGATATGCTCGACTATTTAAAGAATAACCTAAAAAGATCCCTTCATCACTTTTAGTGTCAAACTTGCCTAGATTTTCACGGTCACATAAAATATAGCACTTGCTGCCAAAAACTTGAAAGTATTTGACAGTAGGCTTCTTATTAAACCACATTTCATAAGCCGTTTTATTATTTGACGTACTAGTGTAAACGCAATTTATTATATAGCAGGTGGTATTTACTGCTTTAGCCCAAAGATTTTTAGAGTGTTTCATACTATTCAACATTGCATTTGCCATTTCTTGAAGTAGTCTATTTTTTCTTTCAACAATTTCATTTTGTTGTGGAGTTTTGGGCGCAGAGAATTCATCTGATATTCCCTGATCGCAACAGAATTTCTCAAAACTGTTATTCTCAAATTCTGATCCATGATCACTACGGATCTTATAGACTTGAGAACCTTTTTCCGTTTGGATTCATTTGATACTTCATCAAGGGTTTCTGATTTACCCTTTAAGAAAGCTACCCAAGTGAATCTGGTAAAATCATCCACGATTACCAGTATATATTTTTTTCCACTTCAACTCTTCGTCCTGGTTGGTCCTATAAGATCCATATGGAGAAGCTCGAGCAGTTTTGATGTGGCATTGGAGTTCACCTTTTTGTGAGCACTCCTCATTTGTTTGCCAATCTGGCATTCGCCATATATTTTGTCTACTTTTTGTAATTTAGGTAGACCTCTTATCAGTTCTCTTTTGCTCAATCTATACAAATTGCGGTAGTGTACATGTCCAAGGCATTTATTGCATAACTCAAGACTCATTGGTATGGACCATGTAACACGTTTGACTAGATGAGCTAGAATCACTAATAATATAGCAGTTTTCAACAGTTCTACGACCAGTTAATATTACCGAACCCTTTTTGTTTAAAATTTCACAACCATGGTTAGTAAATTTTACGCTATGATTGTTATCGCATATTTGAGATATGCTTAATAGATTGTGTTTTAACCCTTCAACGTATAAAACATTATTAAATAAGGGAAGGGTAACGAGTTGAACCGTACCTTAGCCAATAATCCTGCAGTTGCTACCATCACCAAATGTGACTGAACCATCAGCTATGTCTTTAAGATCGGTGAATAGACCTTTATCACCAGTCATATGCCTTGAGCACCCACTGTCTAAGTACCACTTCGAATAATTTGTAGCATTGAAAACCGTGTGGGCAACCAAGCAAGTAACCTTAGGAACCCATTTCAGGACTGTTTTGGGTTTAGGAGTATATTTGGTCTTCTTGTATTTATAGTTGTTGTAAGAATGACCTACTGAGTTAGATTTTAAGAGCTCCTTAAGTAAATCAACTATCTTTTCAGCTAAAGGGTTTCGATTCTGATTTTTATAGTTGATATGATTACTTTTAGGTTTGAAAGATTGAAAGGTTTTAAGATTTTTAGAAAAATTTTGATTTGAACTATTCCCTTTTGAGTTTGAAGACTCTCCTTTCAAAAACTTATGAGAAGTATTCTTCTTTTTAGGCGGAATATTTCTATCGTAGCCCAAATCGGATCGGTCGCCACATTTTCTTAATCTAGATGATAGTTTTTTAAACTTCTGATCACCTTGGGCATACCTCCATGTATCCTTTAAACTCAAAAGTGACGAGACTTGAAGTTTAAGTTTTTCATTTTCAGATTTCAGATTTTCAATAAGGGAGGTTTTAAATTCTAAATCGCATTTGCATTTTTCAAAACAATCTAAAATGTGGGATTTTTCTAAAACAAGAGAATTAAAATTTTCTTTAAGCTTTGAAATCTTTTCTTTTTGAAGTTTAAGTTTAACAACAATTTTACTACTCCTCGGAAGATCATCTTCATTTTCATGATCACTATTTAGATTTTCTTCACTTGTTAAATCATCATTATCTAAAAAAGTGAACTTGGCTAGAGTCATAAGGGCTTTAACATCACTGCCCGACTCGATTTCAGAATCTTCTGATTCAGAAGAGGCTTCAGAGTCAGAGGATTAATCACAAGTAGCCAACATTCCTTCCTCATTAGGTTTGTCCTTTTTAGGACACTTGTTTGCTAAATGCCCATATTTATGGCAGTTGTAACATTGTCTATCTTTTAAAGATTTTCAAGTTTTAGATTTAGGTTTTTTCTTATCATTAGATTTTTGAAAATCAACCCTCTTTTTACTTTTGAAAATTTTGTAAAACTTTTTAGCTAAAAGGGCCATATCATCTTCAAAATTTTCTAAATCTAAATTTCTTAAAAAACCTTTTTAGAAGATTTAAGAGCAATAGATTTACCTTTAGGAGCTCTAAAAGTTAACTCATAAGTCCATAAAGAGTCAACTAATTCTTCTACCCTCATATTATCCGTATCATGAAGTTCCTGGATCGCAGTTACCTTATAGTTGAACCGTTTAAGAAGTGAGCGTAGTATTTTTACACATACTTTACTTTCGGGGATTTTTGCACCAAAACCCCACATAGAGTTCACAATGTCATTTAATCTAGTGTAGAAGTCCATAAACATTTCATTTTCTTTCATATGTATTTTCTCAAGTTTGGTTGTGAAGATTTGGACTTTAGATTTCTTGACAATTGATGTTCCCTCATGTGTCATTTCTAAAATATCTCAAGCTTGCTTTGCAGAATCACAGGATTGCATTTAGTTCTTTTGCATTTGAACATTTCTTCATTTTCTGAAGTGTGGTCTAAGAAAAATAAGGTGTTACTCTCATTGATTTTGATCCAGTGATACCAATTACTTTAGTGGTAGGAGGGGTCCATTCAATCACTGTGGCTAGCCACACGCATTCATCAATGGATTTTAAGAAAATCCTCATCTTGGCTTTTGCAATAGGCATAATTGGAGCCATCGAATGGTAAAGGCATAGGGACTGAAAGGCTATCAAAATTTGACATCTTATAAATATAGCTTAGATCGATTGGCTCAGGAAATAAATCCAAAAATATAACAGATAATACGAGCTATTAGGCTCTGATACCACTTGAAAAGGCCAAGCTATATGTCCTAGAGGGGGGGGGGGGGGGGGTGAATAGGACTATGCCAAATTTAAATGATAACAGCAGAATTTAAATAATTAAAGGAAAGAAAGCTCTTTAAACTATTCACAATACAAAAATGTAATGCAACCTCAAAATTCTAGTATTGAGAGGTTGATACAAACATTGTTCTAAGGACAACCTTACACCATGAAAACCAAGGTTTATGGCAAGGACAACCTTAGTAGAACGATCTGAGTATCAAAAACTCAAACTGAAGAGGAATAAAAAGGAAATAGCAATAATTGAAATTAAGCTATTACAACATTCCCCACAATGCTTGAAATGTAAATATTACAACATTCATATCCACATATACATTCCACAAACTTGAATGATAAAAGATATAGAAAATAGACCACACATTCACAAAACACAAAGAATTATAGTGGTTCACCTGTTTGTTCACCAACTGTTAAACAATAGCCACACAGCTTGCTACTCCACTCCTAATATCCTCACACAGGGGATATTAGCCTTCACTATGAAAATAGGTTTTTCTCAGGTTCACCTAAAGCCCTCACAATTGTGTCTTTCAAATGGCCTTACACAAAAAAAAAAAACCCATGCTCTGAGTTTTCTGGCTATCCTCAGATAACCAAAAAAGAATGAGATTTTTCTGGCTCAATCTCAAAAGAAACCAATAATACAAGATTTACACAAATGTAGAGTACCTGGATTTCTCCTTTTGTTACAGCTCGGAAGAACCAAATCGAAGTAGAAGTTTGAATATAAAAGTTTAATGTCTAATACTCACTTTGAAATGGTTATAAGTTCTAATTGATTTTAAATTCAATCAAGTTGGGCTAGCTCTATTTAATTTTGATTCCAAGAAGTGGAATATCACAATTCCTCTTTCAAATCAGATTGGAATGCAGAAACAAAATCAAATATATAATGCTAATAAAAACAGAATATTAAATATATACAATCTATCTTAAGAAGATTACAAACTTATCTCTTAGAGCGATGCCTTGATTTTACTTGAATTGGATATCAAACTCTTAAAATCGTGCTCTATTTATAAGTGCAGAAATCACGTCTACGACTAGTCCTGTGGACACTAAGACTTGTCGTTGGATGAACTGATTTTTGAAATTTTGAGCGCGATCGAATAAAGCTGTTCCACAACTGTTTGTAGGCACTTCACGACCGGTAGTGAGGCCTTCACGACTGGTCGTACAGAGCCAGGTATGCTGGAGTTTGAGTCGTAGCTACTAGACTGGTCGTGAACGAGTCATGCACTGTTCATACCACCGGTCAAGCAGTCTCCAGGACTGGTCATAGCTTAACCAAAAAAATTCTGAAAATTTATAACAACTTAGGACTGATCATAGAATTTCTTGGACTGGTCGGGCCAGTGCTAGGACTAGTCGAACAGAGTCCAGGACTAGTCATAGAACAGACCAAACACTTATAAAGTAATTTAATTTGAATTATGTATTCAAATTGACATACCCTAAGGTCAATCTAAGGTCAATCATACCTGGGACATGAAGTATGAATATTGAACCTTCTTTTCTTCAGATGATGAATGATCTTTAAAGTTCATGAAGCTTGAGTTCTCAACACATGATGAAGCTTGAACTTGAGATTTTTTAAAGCTTGACTTAGTAGAACTTGAGTTGTGTTTCACTTTGCGTATATCTTGAATAAGATCTTTGATGCTGACTTGAAGCAATGTCAATTTCCCACTGTGTACATCTTTGTTCTTGAAGTAGATCTTTGTTCTTGTATATGAGATGTATTGCTTTGAGCATATATATCAATGTGCTAAAAGAAAACACAAATTGTGGTTTTGGCATAACAAATTTTGACAATTAAATGGGCAAATATCCATTGCACTTACAAACCTTAGCTTATCATAATCAAAGTTTCAATTCTCTATTTATTGATAATCAAAAGAGCATTCAGGATAACCATAACCTAAGCCAAAACTTGTCTTATTGTTCATCTTTTCATTCTTCTAGCTTTTGATTTTTTCCATCGATGGCTTTCATGCTATGTTCAATCTTTTCAATGATCTTCAATAGGTGGCCCCTTTCGACGACAACTTTTTTATATATAGCTGGGTATTCTTTTATTATTGTTATTTTTTTCAATTCTTCTTATTGAACATGATGGACAAATTCCCCAGGTTGGTTCCTTCAATGCTTAGTGATTACCAGGTTAACAATTCAATATCAAACTGAAAGCTTACTATGTAAGCTAGATGTGACATGTGAGATCTTGACTCAATCAATGTTTAAAATTTCTAATCACGGATTAATAATTCGAACTTAACTGTGAATTCTAATAGGTCACTGAATCCAAGAGTCATAACTCACAAACATTACATATCTTATACTTCTAAATTAAAGGTATCATTCAAAATCACTCGAGTTCACAAATTTAAAAAAAAAAAAATTTTGAAAAAATTTCCATAAATTTTGGTCAAGACTAAGAAAACACTAATTAGGTAACTTAATCTCTCATCCCTAACCTAAAATCTACTTTCTCCTCAATGTAAAAGATATAAGCATGCAATGCACATGAGACAACGGAAGTAAAGGAGAAGTGATGGAAAGATAGTACTTGATGAGGAAACTGTACGGCTTTTTCTAGAGATATCACAATGTGAAAGTGGGTCAGCACAAGAGTTAAACCAACAATATCAAACAATCCAGCATAACGCCAACTATCATATAATGACATAAAGCAAACTACCATGGTCTTATGAAAGTAGGAGAAAAGTTACTCAATCATGCCGCAAGGTTCCTCTTCCGGCCAATATCTCGATAAATTTCTTAGTAGGTTTCTCAACAAGATCATCCAAAAGGCCTTTTTGCAATAGGCTTGGATGCCCTGGACATGAATTTACAGAGAAATTGATGGACCTCAGCATAAGGTTTCCTATTAATTTCCTGAGGTGTCCAAAGTTTATATGATTCAATTGTGACAGAGAAATTTTCAGATTTAGTATCCCATGGTGATCAGAGACTAACATAGATGAAATTCAGAAAAATTCTTAGAAAGTCATGTAGTCTCAACACATTCCAAAGTTCAGACTCCGACTCAATTTTCAGTTCCTCATCCTTTAATGGTACACATTCAAGATCTGGGGAAGGAGGGGCTTCAGAATAAGGGTTCTCTCTGTCAGTGACAACTACTGAGGTATTTTCTTACGAGGCATCCACTATTTCTTTTATCATAGGATCATTTGAATCTGCATAGTGTGCCAAGCAATCATCCAAAGAGTTGGAAATTTTAACTGAGAGTAACTCATTTTCCACATTGAAGTTTGTGATGATCTGCCCAAGGATTCCATCATCTCTAAAAGTGGATGGAGGCATGCTCTCTTGCTCTTGTCCTGCACAGACTAGTTGAGGATCAATAAGCGATGCATTGATGTGAAAACTCTATTCATTTGTACCACACAGTAAAGGCATTGTATTGTCAAGGGTTGACAACTCAGATGGTGGCCTTAACTGGATGGTTTCAATTCCGAGAGTCATATTGAACGAGTCGTCCATCTTTTGAATCATATCATCATTCAATTTAGGGGAGTAGTCTAAACATGTCTCACAAGAGTTAGAAGGGTCAGTTGAAAATGGCTTATTCTCCATACTTAAATCACTTACGTTAGATGGGTGGAGTAAATCATTATGGTAACCACTTCCTATACCCCTTGATCATTGACTTGGACCAAACTTGAGATTAATTTCAGAGGAATTTGGGCTGCACATTCATGATCATCATTCTAATACTCATCATCTTCCAATTCAGTGCAGTACACACTTAGGATGGGATTGCTTCCCTCACATTCTACTCCTAAATTGGGTTGAGGTTCAAATAAACTAACCTCTCCCTCATCCTTGAAACCAAGTGTGTCATGTGAGTAAAGAGTGTCATCATCATTATATTTGAAAGACACACACGTCTCTTTACGATTCCTTTAGACTGTGATTAGGGTCAAATATTGCATCTTACACCCTAATTATCTCATACTTTTGCATACATGATAATGCTTAACATTGTATTTTAATTGTGTTTTTTATATAGGGTGTAATCAGGAGCTTGGACTAAAAAAGGACACTACAAGCATGGAATTAACGCTCTTAAGTAACTAAGGCAATGGACGAGATTCCAAAGGACCAATATTGATGGATTTACATGACAGAGATACGAGGAAATCAAGCCGTTTATGTTAAAGAGGCCCAAAAGTTGTCCAAGACTCAAGATCACATGGTTCCAACCATCCATTCGGCTAAAACTTCATACATGGCCTGAGGACCACAAATGAACCGTACACGCCGAATTTGAACCATTGGATCCTTGTGGAAGCGGCCTAACAGACAGATCAGCCCCTAAAATCATGATTTGTGGCCTGCCTAATATCTAGATATACTTCAATTTTGTTCTCACCACTTTAAATTATACGGAGAAACGAATGGACGGAGCAGATTATGGATATACATATCCATGAGACCCACACATACAGTGAATGTGCAATGTGCACAAGTGCACCGGACGTGCACCGAAAATCAAAAAGTCGGTCAGCGTGTGCTGACTAACTCTTTCTCTCACGAATTCAAAAATGGAAACTTCTGTTTCCAGCAACTTTCGCACCGATCGTCAGTTCGTAGTTGTAGGCCCCACCTATTGTCTATATAGACAATCCAAACCGTCCATTAGATTTCCAAGGCCCATGTTGCCAAGACCTAGGTGCCCTTTCTTCCTCATGAAAGCTAGTGGAAGATCCAAGCCGTTGAACGCAATTCAGACGGCGAAGCAAGCTTTCTGTGGGCCATACCAAATCTAATATGAAACCAGCCATTCCTTACTATTTTTTCACCACGAGTTGAATGAACGGAGTGAATTTCTCCACAAATACTGATAATGGGACCCACCAGCGTCACAGCGGAAGAGATCCCATCCCTGTTTCGTGTCTGGAAGCCGCCCGACTTTTACGGGCTGTGGTGTGGTCTCAGTGATGATCATACGGTTTATCTGATCCGTCCATCGTGAAGGCCACTCAAAAATGTCCCAAAGGACATTGATTTTTTTGATCAAATGCAAGGAAGAGCGGAGTTGAGTTTCTTCGATTTTCACTGCGTAACGGTTATATACACACCAACCTGTTGCTGCATAAGATGTCCACCGACTCCAACTATCCATGGAGTGTGGAAATTCTCGACCGACTACTGTTTTATACCCAGCCACCTACCTCCATTAGATATAAAAGAGGGAGAGGGAGGCCGACCAAGGGGGAATGGGTGGAGCAGAGCAGAGGCCAGATCTTGAGAGCTCGGCTGGGGGGAGCAGATCCAGAGCCAAGGAGAAAGAGAGGAAAGAGAAGAAAGAGAAGAAAGAGGGGACAGAGAGAGAGGAAGAAGAAGAAAAAAAAGATATCCTTATATTTTTCTTTTCTCAATCTTATTTTTCTTTATTTCTATTTGAATTTATGGATTACTAATTTTTTAGTTAGGGCTAAGATGAAACCCCTAATTTGAATTATCTCGTTTATTGTTGATTTCATCTGGACTTGATTGATTTGTTTCTTTCTTTAGTGTGCTTACATGAAAACTCTGTGCTTCTCTATTCTATGAGCTTAACCAAAGTCTAAATGTGGATCTTTTTTGGAATCTTATTCTAGGTGCCTATGTTTTACCATGAACAGATTTCCTATAGCGAAAGAAATAGGACTTATATCTCTTCATGCCTAACCATGGATGGAAAGATGTGATCCTTATGCTTTAAGGGATTATACATTCTATGCGCCCGACCAAGGACATAGAGTGTGCTTTATTTATTAAATTTATATCAATATGAATCAGGGTGAATCAATAGTTAAAACAAGGGTCAAGATAATTAGGGGTGGATTCAAAAGTCATAGTATTCTCCTTGATTGAATTTTCCTTATTGCTCTCGGTTATTTTTCATAGATTTGTGTTAGTAGTTCACTAAACTATTTGTTGGATTAGTTAAGAAGAATCGTAAATTTCGAATTGTGACAACCAGTCCTCATGGGAACGATCTCGTAATACATACCGTGTCTACATCCGATTCGTATACTTGCAAATTTAAAATCATTTAAATCAGATTGCTTTAAATAAAACATCAGACCATCATCAAGATCGACTCTTTAGGAAATTTAACCATATGCTTATTATCACAATCCAACTCTTCATTCTCAATTTCATTATTCTCTATAATTGCATCATGCGAACACCATTGTTGTATATTTGTTCTAATTCTTAAAGTCTGTGGAGTGTATTTTTCTTTCTCAACTCTAGAGTTTGTATGAAATTTTGAAGTTCTATTGGAGTATTTCTTGTTGAATCTCAGAGGTATAGGACCGAAGAGAATTATCACTATGGTGCATTGTTCATTCAACTTCCCAATTTTAATATTTTCACTGATCATAAGTAGGGAGTTGAGAATGAAGAATTGGATTGGGTTGAAGCTGCAGTGAATTAGCCTCCATTAACCTATTAAGGAGTGATTAAGCTCTTCTAGTAATTCTCTCATTCCACAGTGTGTCACTTTGAAGTGACTCCCCTTGGATCGATTCTGGTTGGATCTCAAAAGTAGGGGATCCAAGATAATAATCATTATAACATATTGTTGGTTCATCTTTCCAATTTTGATGTCTTCACTGATTATAGTCATACGAGTCACAGGTGGGAGAATCTGATGGTTGTTGATACATATTATCACCCATAATATAATCACGTATTATTTTCTTCTTGTCTGAAGGGTGATAATAATTCTCGCTCCCATAGTTATGATAACCCCAACACTCATGTACTGTCCGTGAGGTGTAATTGTTCTCCCGCATATGATCACGTAAAGACTTCTTAATTGGTGGAACATTATATTCTGATTGGTTCTCAATGATGGTTTCAAAAAAAAATTAAGACGTAGGTTGATGTACCCATTCTTCTATGGTGAAAACCCTAACTCTGAATCTAATAGAAAAATCCTACAGCAATATGGAAAGTAAGTAGAGGAAAAGTTAGAAGGAAGTTACCAGATTAGAGGAGATCTATGTTAGGATCCTACAAAACAAAAAAGAAGGTTAGTTTTTAAAAAATAAAAGAAATGCTAGAATTAAAAATTTTAAAAAATAACAAATAAAACCTAATTCTAAAAATAGAGAAACCTTGATCTTAATCCTAATCTAAAACTATCTAATCCCAGAAAAACGCAACCATCAATCCCTGGCAACGGCGCCAAAAACTTGTTCACAACCCCAAGTGTAGGGTTGCGATGTAGTAATAATATCGGTAAGACTGAGGTCGAATTCACAGGGATTGAACCTTGTACGTATTTTGCAACTAGAACTATAAATAAAAAAGATGAAAACCTAATCTGAAATATTTGAGAGAGTAATTGTGATTAAAGTAATTAAAACTAATGAAATTAAAGGTGGTAGCTAGCATGTCAAGGATCCACTTATAGCAATTGGGAAGCAACCTTTGCATGATTCAAGGACGTAACTAGAATCTAAGTATTATCATATCCAATTGGTAATAAGAGATTTGTCAGATCTCTGAACTTCTCGTGGATCTAATCATCAATGGATGAGAGTGGTGAAGATTTGGAAGTGATTCCGTCACCTAACCATGCCTAGGAGACAAGGCAAACAACAACAATATACCAATCGAACAACCAATCATAGGAGATTTGTGGAAGTTAAGAAGGATTCTGTCACCCTACCATGCCCTAGGGACGATGGTGAACAACAGGATTTTCTAATTTCACAATCTCAATTGAAGGAAAAGAAGATATTTCAAGCTATTGCAGATCTATTGTAATTTGAGTCAGAACAAACCGTTAAACACAAAAAATACACCTCTAAAATCAGACTAGAATCCAAGAGAGTTCAATAAAACATGAATCAAAACAAAGCAAACATTTCAATCACACTATAAACTTCTCCTCTTAGTCCTAGCTAAGAGGTTTAAGTCATCATAGACATGATGATCTAAAGGCTCTTAAAAATATAAAGGAAAGAAGAAGTTAAAGAAGAAAGGGAGAAGAAAACCTCTTATTGTGTCGTCCACTCTCTCCCTCTCTTGCTCCACCTCCAAGCTCCACGTCTAAGGATGATCCCTCTCACATCTTGCGCTCCCCCTTTTATGTCAATAATGTAGGGCGTTGCTTGGAAGTCAGTGGAGAAACTCTTCCGGAAGCTTTTTACGCAGCACAACAACATGCATAGCAAAACGCAAAACAAATTGCCTTTGGAGGAGTTTTCTGAATCAACCCATCCTTTGATTATGACTTCTTAGCTAGGGTCGTGGCCTTCTTGTGCATCTTTTGGACAGTCCAGATCGTCGAAACGATAGATAATCGTGGACCACAACTTCCATGAAATTCTGGTTTTCTCATACGCACGCTATGCACAAGGGAGATGCGTTGAGCTCTCGGTGGGCCCCATAGTGATGTTATTGGAGAAATCCACCTCGTCCATTAGATTCGTGGTGAAATTTCAGTCTGGAATAGATGGTTTTACTTGAGTTTGGTGTGGTCCAAGGTATCAAATTTTCCTGTTGTTCATCCTGCGCTTGACGGTGATCTTCTTGCGATTGCTAGGGTGGTGGCAAAAAGACACCATGGCTATGGTCGTGCCCCATGGACAAAATGAACGGTCCAGGTCAACGAACCGGTCCACGTTGGTGGGCCACTACATATCCCAGTGGATGTCAATCCCCTGGCTGCGTAATATGTCAGGTCAACCCGACTTTGACGAGACGTCTTGGTTCGGTGTGTCACGTGTGTGCACCTACTATGTACACGAACCAATGTACGTGGGGGTCCACTTTGATGTGCAAGAGAAATCTGCTCCGTTCATTCACTTCTCCATTTAATTTGAGGGGTAGAGATCAAAATTGATGCATATCCATGTATCAGGTGGGTCCTAAATTGGTGATTTATGGCTGATCTTGTTTGTTGGTCCTCTTCCATGACGATCCAAAGGCTGAAATTTTACGTGTACTGTTATTTTATGATCTGTGGGCTAGATATATAGTTTCGACCCAAACTGATGGTGGGAACCCTATGATCTTGCATTTAGGATAATTTTCATGTCTCTTTATTGTTAATCACTTGATTTTCTCGGATCTTTGGCGTCTGAATTCTTCAATCTTAGTCCCCTAAGATTCGTCCATTGCTTTGGCGATTCTTGAGCATCAAATCCATGCTTTTACTACCCTTTTTTCAATCTAAGCTCTTAAATTCACCTTACAACAAAAACATGATTAAAATGGAACGTTAAACATTATCATGTATGTAAAACCAAGTAATAACTGAAGTCTAATATGTAATATTTGACCCTCAACACCAAGAACCACCCAATGTATCCATTTTAAATGGAAATCTCTCTCTCTCTCTCTCTCTCTCTCTCTCTCTCTCTCTCTCTTAAATGGAGATTTGGCATGGTGTTTTGTGCATGATTCATGAAGGAAGAACTTGCAACCCTCCGATTTTCCTCTCTTGCAACTACGACCATCTCTTTCTGAGATTTTATTTTCAAATCATCTATTTTCTGTCGAGAAATGGCAGTTTCTTCCACAGGAAGAACATAACTTCCATTTCTTCTCTTCTTCCATATGCAGCCATTGCAAGTGCTTCTATGAACAAGCTATTGAAGTTGAAAGAACAAGCAGAAGAATACCCTTTTTGATCATGGAAGAACTCAACCCTAAAAATTTCGGCTACATCAAGGTACACCATGCTTCCAATCATAGCCCAAATCATCAAGATACATTTGATTTTGGATTTTTTTTTATGTGGACAATTGATTAGGTGCTTGACTTGATGCATCTAATTTGGGCCTTTTGAATTGAGGGTTTTGATTAAGTCTTTTGATGATATTCCTTACCAATCTCCAATTTATTAGTAAATTACCAGTTATTATTTTTTTATTCTTTTAATTTTATACAAGTTGGGCCCCTTTTTCCAAAATTTTGGTGCATGGATCATATATAATAGCATAATTTAGGTCACTCAACAATGGCCTCACTTGTAAAAATTGAAAATTCCATTGCTTAATCTCCTGTATGTCATGCATGCTAACTGTTTGATGAAATGTCTCAACAAGGAATGTTTTGTGTGGATCGCATTTGAGTCCCATTCTTTTCCTCTACCCATGAGTCGTCCACATGGTTGTATAGTTAGATGACTGCAATTTTTATTTTTATTTTTTTAGTTATGGAAAATTAGTAAGTGATATTTTCTAAAATTAGGTCCCTATCTTGTTGAGCATTGTTGTTAGTCATAGGATCTTGGATGCTCTACAACTAGGAAACAACTAGGAATAACAAAATTGCTAACTCTTAGGTTGGTTGCACCAAATATCATGATATTTAGTGTGACCATACACACCCTTAATATTTTTCGTAATCAATATTTGGTGTGACCTTTCAGCCATGCAAATGGTGGGCTCCACAATATGCTAGATTCACTCATCAGATGGGCCACACAATCGATATAAATGGACAGGCTAAAGCCTGGATCAATATACAGGGTGGCCCACCTGATGAGTGGATGAACCTAATTCTTAAGAAAGGTGATGTTCATGTTGTGGCCCAACTTTTGCATGGGTGGCCATTTCCACTAAATGTTTGCAACTTAAATCCTCTTGTGCTCCAAATGCAACCTTAGACTTTAAAACCAATGTGACATTTGCTGTCAACTGTTCTCTCAGTTACAATGGCTATTGGATCACACCGCTTATCTCAATATATTTTTTAGTGGATGTTAATAGCACTACTTCAACTACAGAAATACAAAATTCTGAGGTATGAAAATTATTAGAAATGCTGGTGTTTTTATTTTTGAATTTTATTTTTCATTTAATTTATTTGGATGGAATTTCAAGGCTTTATAGTAATCAACTGCAATTTTCTTTTCTCTTGTTTGAGGCCTGTTTGGATGCACCCTATAATAAGAATGATGTTGAAACTTGGGTGTTTGTTTTGGATGTTGGGTTTGATTTATTTTCTAACCATCCATTGTTTCATACATGTGTGGGCCACCAACTGAGTGAACTGGACTGACTTTAGGCTTAGGAAAATTCACCATTGAGCTCACTGGATGAATTGTCAGGATCTCACACTGGAGTTCTCATATTGGTTCATATAAATGCACAGTCTTGCCCTAAACTCAAAAACCGGGCTCACAGAATTTCTGATCACCGAATCCGACGCCGACAACCTTCGTAGAGCCCCGTTCTCGGCTCCTAGCACCCATATGCTAGATTCCGATCCTAGGATCCTACAAGGAGGATTTTCAATATGATTGTTTTTGTAATGGAGCATAACCACAAGCGTTATCAAGTCGTAAAACAACATCACCACATATCCACTATATCAAAAACTTAAGTAGAATGTGGAGAGGGAAATACCAGATAATCAAAAAGCTCCAAAATAATCTACCACACGCTCCTGCCTCAGCACTACTGCCATCTGACGCAACTTGCACACAATGGTCATGCATAAGCTTACGAAAAGCTAAGAGGGTGGTGTAAGTGTGTGTGCAAGGCAAGTGTCAAGTATGCAATATCAGAGTAATGAGAAAATACGCTGGTAAGTCCATGAATCTTATCAACCATACCAAGGCTATGTGATGCAAGGCATGAATGCTATCGGCCATACCAAGATCATGTGATACAAGGCCTATGTAGCCAAATGTCATATGTAAGATGCAACGTAAGCATGTCAGTCCTCATCAAGTACACATATCAGTACAGTTTCCCTTTGGGATATCACCGGGGTCCAGTGCACTCCACACTGACTGCCTCCTCCCTAGCCACACATCCCAGCGAGTGGAAGAGACCACACTATCTGCCTGACTAGTAGTCTGCCAATACCCACCCGACTCGTCAATAGCTTACAACCCCCTCACTTGGGCAAATAAGGCCACGCCCCCTTTCAACCAACCACGACATAGTGGGAGATGCGGTCTATTGGTATTCGGCACTCGTGCGCTCATGTATCCACTCGGTCTAGACATTGGAGCGTCTCCTAGTACCAAAAGGTTTTAAGAATTTCACCCAAGGACTAGTGCCCACAGTGCTATAACCAAGTATTTTCGGTATCCAATTTGGTCATCCACGATGTGCCTATGGAAGCCACAACTCTGATGTCACTAGGGCATACAATGATCATGTCACACGAGATGCGAGATGCATGAGTCATACCATCCAGTCATGCATCAGTCCTACGCGTACCACATGATCATGTGGGGTACTCCGTTTCACAAGGAGTCCCATAAATGTCTCTGCCCAACAACACATGCTATGATCAAACACTCCTCATAACAGGCATCCAAATGATGTGTATGGGCATGTATCATGATACAATACCAAGCATGTTCTCAGTGTGCCCTACTAGACTAAGTAAACTAGCATGTTATCAGATTTAACAGGCAATGATCGGCCTTAACCGGTATGTCACTTACACAGATAGGGGCTAAACAATATGCTCATATAGAAGTCCATATGGAATGGTCCATGTTAGACTATCATAACTTACATTAAGGTACTAGCGTATCATATATCCTAAGGCGAGGTCCCGTGTAAGAACGGTGGAAAGTATCATCATCAATGGGAGCCCAACAATTTGGGTTAACCCAATGGGTATTACTGATATAAGTGGGGACCCAATGGTTTGGGTTACCTCACTAGATTAAGGGTGGACACGGGCTTAACAATAGGCCATAGGAAGCTTACAACGGTGGACATTTAACCATCATTGTGCTAAGGTGCTGTCCATTTGAAAATCGGAATCAGAATCATAACGGGGCCCTCAGCCCTCCAACTATTTAGGAAATGGTTGGACAACGCGTGCCCATCCCTCATACATGGTGGGCCTACATAAGGCGGCGGGGCCCACGACCTAAAGAAATGGATAGGCAGCGTGCATATAACACATACATCGTAGTGGGCCCCACACATTCCTAATGGGCCTCATGAAGAATCACAAAGGGCCTCATCTCATGGGCCTAATATACATCACAATGGGCCTCTCACATGGGCCTAATATACATCACAATGGGCCGCAATAATGGACCTCATATACATCAAGTGGGACCCATCATCCTAGTTGGACTATCTGCACCATTTATCTATTTTTAGAGATCATTTTAGAGCATTACCCAAAAAATGAATCATATCAAAAGATCATCTGGACCATACCACAAATAACAGTGGAGATAATGATTTTCACTGTTAACAATTCACAGGGCCCACCATAACGTTTATTTTCCATCCAATCTGTTCATAAGGTCACAATGATCTGAATTAAGAGGAAAAATAAATTTCATATTGATCCAAAAATTTTGTGACCCCAAATGGTAGGCCCCACACCCCACACATGCAATACGTGCAGGGTGGGTCTCACCGTCCCAGACAATGGGCGGTGTGGATGAAAAACAAATGCACGACGTGGAGAAAAACATACATCATGGTGCGTCCCACTTAGCACAATGGGCGGTGTGGATGAAAAACAAATGCATGACGTGGAGAAAAACAATACATACATGCATATAAAAAATCCATCCATAGAGAAGTTTCTTGAAATACAAAAACATGCTTGAAACATGAAAGAGGAAGATGGAGATTTACCTTTTTAGGGAAATTCAAGAGGTTAGCATATCGGGCAAGAGTAGTTCTTAAGGTGCAAGATGGTAATGGGGGTGGGTAAGGAGCTTCCGTTGATGCAATGCCATCCTCTTTGTCCATATGGATAGAGAAGAAAGTGTCTGGTGAGGGACCTAACAAACATGTTATGCTGAATAGGTGAAGCCAAACAAAACAATTATTGTGAAGAGGATAGTGATGCAATTATGTAAGAACCTGAGTCATTTTGCCTTAGGCCAGTCTTCTATACCGTGAAAGTCTTACCTAAAAATTTACAAGGTGCCATGTTCCACAAATACATACAACCTCAAGTATCTTGTCATGCATTTGAAACATTATTATTCTACAAACTGTAAATATTTCAGAAAATTGCCTAAACACTCCCACAAATAAAAAATGCAAATGTGAAAATAAAAAAGCCTCATTCATGTAATCATGACTAAGGATGTGCCATCCATCCTCGAAAACTTAATATCTGATATCGAGGCAATAATCTCCGTAAAGAGTGACTTTGAACCAGGAGCCTCCTGCTCCTCAAACCTGTACATTAATAGAAAACACTAATTAATGCTTTCCGAGATTGGGAAGTGAGATCTTTTAAATTGACAAGTAAATATTTCAAAAAAACAAAAGACAACTAAACAATATTTGATTTAAGCTTTCTAGCAATGCAGATGGTTCCTAAGTCAGCATGTATCCATCCAACTTTCAACCAAATAATACAAGTGGACAAGAAGAAAAAAAAAAGTGAAATAAGGAAAAGTGGCTAGCGTTAATTGAAACACCTACCACAAGGCACTTTATAGTTGTTATCTCCAGCAAAGATAAGAAAAAGGACATCCGATGTAACGCCCTGAAAATCGGGGGTCGAGTATGAACTCAACTCCCGAGTTCCAACGCATCACTTATGCAACATACACAATGATGGTTAAATGTTGTCTGAGTTAGCGCAATAAACATAAATGAGATTATACCAAAGCAGTAATTCATACTCCAGTTCAATTATATAAGGGCAAGCGGAAGACTGAAATTTTATATTCAAAATATGTAAAGTATGAAAATTTTGTGAACTTCAGAGTATGAGTACTAACTGAGTACCAATATTCACGTATTGTTTCTAAGTCAAAAATCAAAATACAATCCTCAAAAGAGGCCCTGTAAGTCCCGCGATGCAGCCGGCCTAAGCATAGCCGTCAGAATACTGCATGAAGGAGAACTCCTCCTGATCCTCCTCAAAGTCGAGCTCCGGCTCCTGAACAGAGGCGCCATCTACACCTGCGACAGAGTCTGGTGGGTGTTGCAAACACCGTCCCGTAACGTGGGAGTGAGTAGCTAACTCAGTGGAACATTAAAGCATAGGTTAACATGTTATCAAATCAATCAAGTAGTAATGATAACGCAGTACAAATCAAACATTTCTAATTACTCTTGTTAAGTGCAAAAATGATATGACATGATGCTGTATGCCCTTGCCAAACCACCCTCAAGCGACATCATCTTACGTTCGCGAATGCTAACTCCCTCAGTGCGCCACATCTACAAAGCACATGCGGTGCGATGATGCTCATGATTACCAAGTTTTTATTAATCCATTTCAACCACAGATTGGGAAACTAAGGTACCTCCTTGTATAATTCCCAAACATGATCCATTCTAGGGTCGTCAATCTAGCTAATCTCATACGATATTATGGTTTGAGAAGCGTAGTGAAGGCATCGCAAAGGGCTCGTCACCCGTCAGCGCGGATACAGATCTCACCGTATGCGGCTCAATTGCTGGCCGTCAGCTCAAGTACATATCTCACCGTACTTGGCTCAATCACTAGCCGTCAGCTCGAGTACAGGTCTCACCGTACTCGGCTCAACTCATACTCTAGTTACTGTGAAAGACTCGTCGCCAATCACAGACACTTGGAGTATACTCGAAGATACTACGGAGGACTCGTCGCCCGTCAGCACGAGCACAGGTCTCACCGTACTCGGCTCTCGCCGTAAGTATCGACAGCTCGAATATAGTGTCCCATACCACCATAATCGGCTCACGAGTTTGGTTGCGCAATGGTCACTATGGGGAGGCACATGACCCCAGCGTAGGCCGACAGCTCGACCACGGTGTCCCATACCACCATGTCCGGCTCATGCGTCTTAGCGGATCGAGGTACCATGGTTAACGGGATTGCCACTGGTAAGTTTGGTACCCTAGGTTCAAGCAGTAGCGACCAAACATGGTGAACATACATATACACATATCGGTTTGCTTGACGAGCCTGACTAGCTCGAGCGCACCACAAGTTGAGCGATATGGAGCGCAAAAGCACTCCGTGTGGCCAACCACTATCGCCAACCGAAGTACGACTCGGGTTCGCCAGACACGTCCATCGTGGCGATATGAATCTCGGCCACAACAGTAAGTCTGGTACCGAATGTGTGGACTATAGGCATAGTCCCAAACTCAATCAGTTGTAGAGCATAAAGTAAAGCATGAGATAAAGCATGTATTATAAAGCATGAAGTATAGCATGTTATAAGGCATGTTGTAAAGCATGTTGTAAAGCATGTTATAAAGCATGTTATAAAGCACTATACACATAGGGATACAAATACTTAGAGTTCATAGGTGAGTGGTTAGAGTGAACAACCACATGGAGAGTGTCATATGTGACGCTAAGGTAGCGGAGAATCCCATCTCAGCACCTAACTAAAGTTCTAACACTTAAGCACTTACACTCACAAGTGATTTCACCAACACTTGGAATGCAATATTTTAACATACATGACGTATGCTAGAGAAATGTATACTAGGATTGTCCCTTTACCAAACTAGTATTTTATACAAATACATCATATTTATGCAGCAATTAAACATGGCAATCACAACAGCAACTTTTATACGTATAGGGTACTTCTACGTATACCCAATTTCGACATACATAGTGTTTACAAAGGAAGATAGATTTCGGCGATTCCTTTCGCCAAGCTAGTATTTTAATCACGTATTGTATGATCATACATTAAATACATATGTCAAACATTACTCCAAAAGAAATACGTATACGGTATTTCTACAATACGTAATTTCGACATACGGCGCATTTACAAGTAAACATATATTTTGGCGATTCCTTTCACCAAACTAGTATTTTATTCATATGTTATATAATTATACATTAAATAAACATGTCAAGCATTTATCCAAAAAAATACGTATACGGTATTTCTACGTATACCTAGAATATGTGAAATTCCATATTTCACACCGCTAATCAAAACAGGAAACGGAAAGCACTTTGTACATGTGCAATTGCAAGCAGATCATGAATTTACCATTACCTGACATTGAAAGCGTTGAAAACCGTAACTTATACACTTAAAGTCCTCACCTTTGCCTTTGGAAACGGAACGAATCAGCAAGGGTGATGGATCTTCCGTCTACAGGCGATTTCTAGCCTAAAGAGCGGAATCGGTTAGTCGGAATACATCCTACCTCGATTCCAACTCAAATCAGACCTAGGGTTAGGGTTTCTTACCTTCAAATGGGGTGGAAAACGCCGGGAAATCACTTAGAACGGAGCGGTGAAGGCCGTGTGGTGAGCCAATGCAGGTGGAGGAAGATTGGCAACAATCTCCAAGTTCTTCTCTCTCTTTTCTCTCTCTTCCTCTAGGGTTTCTTGCAAAATTCGTATGGCTGTGAGAGGGGCTGCTCTAAGCTCCTTTTATAGCCTCAAACATTACGAGAATAGACTTAGGTTCATGGGGTACTGCCAATATAGGATTTTCACCGCTTTTCCAGCTCAAAAGGGGAGTTCTGGTGGCCCTCTTTGAACCAAACGTCAGACTTAAGCTCACCATCAATGGATCTACGTGGGATTACGTTTTTGACTCATTCGGATATGCAGATCGCACGTGGCGGACCACTTTCAGTTCGACGGTCAGTGGGCCACGATCAGATATTCCAAGTACATGTAAATGTTCCTGAAATTTTTCTTAATCCGAGGGTGTAATTTGGTCTGATTCTGACGGTCAGGTTGCTTATCGACGCGTCAACAAACGATGCCAGATCACTATTCCAGATATTTATTTTGGCTTATGAATAGTGTTTTTCACACTACCTCGCTCCGATTCGAAACGAATGGCCGTGGAACATCGGATAAGGCTGATTTTTGAGATGATTGTTAAGCCCAGTGGGGCGGTCCTAGTTCCTTAGCTTCGGGTCAATCGGACTCCCGATGTGCGATCTAGACCTAATACGAAGTTTCGTTTCATTCCCAAGAGCAGACGGGAAATGAGTTTGGTTCTAAACTTTAGGGTAACCTAGCGTCAATGATTATGCAACTTTTGGGTCTTGCAGATCATATTTAAAGCGATCCTAACGGATTTCATAGCTAATTGAGTTTAGTACTTAGTTAATTTTGTTAAATTTCTAAAGGATTTAATCCTACGTGATTTCTGGTCGAGGTGGTACTCGACCCAATGTACGAAAATTTTCAGGTCGTTACAATCTACCCCCCTTAAACAAAAAATTTCGTCCTCGAAATTTATACCTGTTCGTACTCCTCGAGAATCTGAGGGTAGTTCTTCCTGACCTCGGCCTCAGTCTCCCAGGTAGCTTCTTCTTCGGAATGATGTGTCCAAAGCACCTTCACAAGCGGGATGACCTTGCTTCGCAGTACCTACTCCTTCCTGTCAAGGATGCGCGTCGGGCGCAACTCATATGTAGCATCCTCGCTCAACTGTACCTGCTCCCATCTGATGATATGCGAAGGATCAGGAACGTACTTCTTCAGCATAGATACATGAAATACGTTATGTACGGAAGCAAGTGGTGTAGGCAAGGCGAGACGATACGCCACATTACCCACTCGATCCAGTATCTGAAATGGACCGATAAACCTCGGTGTGAGCTTCCCCTTCTTCCCAAACCGAAGGACTCCCTACATAGGGGAAACCTGAAGGAACACATGATCACCGACCTCGAACTCCAGCGGTCGCCGTCTCGTATCGGCGTGCAATTCTTTCCGCCCGCTCTCGTGCCGTGAGTAATCGACGCCGATAATGTCTATCTTCTCTCGTAGTCGCCGAACCAACTTCGGCCAATCGGACTACGCTCTCCAACCTTCGCCCAACAAAGTGCGGTGCCCTACAAGGTCGACCATATAGAGCCTCATATGGCGCCATGCCAATAGTCGCCGGAAGCATTTGTTGTTGTAGGCGAACTCTGCGTACGAAGACGGTCATCCCAACCGTCTTTGAAGTCCAACACACAGCTCGTAGCATATCCTCCAGAATCGATTCACTCGCTGCTGTCCGCCCATCGGCCCGAGGATGAAACGCTGTCTCGAACTTCAACTTCACACCCATCGCCTCCCGGATACGAGTCCGAAGATGGATGTGAACCGCGTCTCTCGTCCGACACAATCTCCAAAGGAACTCCGTGCGAGACGGACGATCTCCCCGATATACAATCTAGCGGCTCATCCGCGAGTTCGTAACTCTGATAGGGAGGAAATGGGCCGATTTGGTCAACCGGTCCACAATCACCCAAATGGAATCGTGCCCCTTCCTCGTCTTCGGCAACCCTGATATGAAGTCCATGGAGATGAAGTCCCACTTCCACTCCGCTATAGGCATGGGCTGAAGCAGTCCCGGAGGTCGGCGATGTTCTGCCTTGACCTGCTGGCAGGTCAGACATCGAGACACATACTCAGCAATGTGGGCCTTCATGTTATCCCACCAATACGTCCGTCTCATATCCTGGTACATCTTCGTGCTACCAGGATGCATCGCAAACTTCGAGTTATGGGCCGACTCGAGAAGCTCGCGTCTCAAGTCAGGCACATCTGGAACACATAGGCGGCCACGAAATCGTAAACCCCCATCACAACCAACTCTCCACTCGGAGTCCACGGCGCCGCTAGCCTGCTCTCGAAGCTCAGACAGCCGTATATCGCCCTCCTGGGCCTCAACAATCCTGTCGTCAATAAGTGGTCGCACCCGAACGTGCGCAACACACTCAAATGGCTCCTCGACAGTGAGTCTCTGCTCGAAGTCCCGCACAAACTCTACCATGTCCCACTCGGCTATCATCAGCGGTGCCGCAAATGCAATCGCTTTCTTGCGGCTCAACGCGTCTGCCACAAGGTTCGCCTTGCCAGGATGGTAGGAAACCTCGAACTTGAAGTCCTTCAAGGTCTCCATCCATCGGCGCTGTCTCATATTCAAATCTCGCTGCGTGAATATGTATTTAAGGCTCTTGTGGTCGCAGAAAAGCTCGAACTCCTCACCATAGAGGTAATGTCTCAGAGCTTCAATGCAAAGATGACATCTGCCAACTCTATGTCATGTGTAGGGTAATTCTCCTCGTGCTTCCTTAATTGTCTCGAGGCATACGATATCACCCTATCTTTCTGCATCAACACACAACCCAAACCAACGTGAGATGCGTCAGTATACACCGTGTATTTCACCCCTTGATCTGGCAATACTAGCACAGGGGCGGACGTCAACTTGTCCTTCAGCTCCTTAAAAGCTGCCTCCGCCTTCTTATTCCAGGCGAACTTCAGGTCCTTCCGAGTCAGCTGAGACAATGGCCTGGCGATCTTCGAGAAATCCCGAATGAAACGTCTGTAGTACCCAGCCAGGCCAAGGAAACTCCTCACCTCAAGAATCGATCTGTGCCGGCCGCCAATCCCGAACCGCATGACTACCTTAGCAAGGTCCACTGATATCCCATCCTTGGACACTACATGTCCCAGGAACTTGACTTCCTCCCGCCAGAAGTCGCACTTCTTATATTGCGCGAACAACTGGTTCTTCTTCAATGTCTCCAATACCGCTCGTAGGTGCTCCTCGTGCTCCTCCCGACTCGTGGAGTATATCAAGATGTCATCGATAAAGACGATGACGAATCGGTAAAGGAAGGGCCGAAATACCCGGTTCATCAGATCCATGAACACGGCTGGTGCGTTCGTCAGACCGAACGACATCACTAAGAACTCGTAGTGCCCAAAGCACATCCTGAAGGCTGTCTTCTGCACGTCCTCCTCTCTCACGCGCAACTGGTGGTACCCTGACTGAAGGTCAATCTTCGAGAAATACTTCGCCCCCCTCAACTGATCGAACAGATCATCAATCTTGGGCAAAGGATACTTGTTCTTCACCGTGACCTGGTTCAACCTACGGTAATCAATACACAACCGTAGGGACCCGTCCTTCTTATTCACGAACAACACAGGTGCTCCCCAAGGAGACACACTAGGCCGAATAAAACCTTTCTCTACAAGTCCGTCAATCTGTTTCCGCAGCTCCTCCATCTCACATGGAGGCATACGATAAGTCGGCAATGAGATGGGCGTCGCACCAGGCGTAAGGTCAATCGTGAAATCAATCTCACGCCGAGGAGGTAGACCAGGGATAGTCTCAAACACGCCTGCAAAGTCACGAACCACTGGCGTACTATCTACTGTCGGACCATCAACCGGCACAAGCAAAGCAGCATCCGAAGCATCTTCGAGATGCGGTCAAGCCAAAACTCTGCCTCCTCGGGCCTATGAGTGCCCATGAACGAAGGAGGCCTCAAGCGCTGAAATCAATCGAGTAGACCGCGTGTGCCGACATCTCCAGTAGGAGGCATCACGGGTGAAGGCAGGGGCACATCCTCACACTGAGCAGGAGGCTCAGGGTGCCCAGCAGGACAAGCAGGAGTCGTAGGTGGAGTCGCACTACCACCCTGTGACAAGGCCTCAGCGATAGTGGCCATAAGCTGCCGGGTGCCGGCTGCTATCGGCTGTATCTGCTGCTGATGCATCATCAACATCAGCTGCTCAAATCTATCCGTCGGCGGAGCAGCCTGGGAGTCACGCTGCGTAGAAGATGACGGCCGAAACTGCTCACGGACCGGGGGCGTGTATGGTGGCAACCCGCCAGCAGGACCAACAGGGGGCTGGTCAGAACCTAACCCACGGTCCGCGCAGACGCATTACTACAGACGGAGTCTGGTCCATAGAGCCAGTCAGACGGAGATGTGCGGTGCTCGCGTATCTTGTCGCGGCATGCCCTATACAACACAAAAGGTGACATTTGTGAGATACAGCATAATACACTCCATAAAGCAATTAAGCATTCCACACATCATCAAACAAAAGAGGCAATATGCTTTTCATTTACTCAAAATTGTCATAATACATGGACTACAGAGTTTACATGAATCATGACGGAAATCACATTATAGCCAATACATCCACACATCAAACACCTAAACATGCTACTACCTAATACAACATCCATACGAAAACAATAAACCGCCTATCGCGGTAACAAAGCAAACACAACAAACAACAATATGGATGACTAAGCATCCGAAGTAGGCGGTGGAGGAGGAGCATTCTTATCTGCGCACACACAGGATGACCTTCAACGTACGGGACATCTTCTTGAAATTCTTCTTCATGTAGGCTTCATTCTCTTCAAGTTTAGTTCGAACTTGACCAATCTCACCGAACTTGTCCAATCTCACCGAACTTGTCCAACCTCTTGCCGCAGGCGGCTTGCCTCTCCTCAAGACGGCAAATCGCGCATCGATACATCTCGATCCACACCCCGCCCCCGAGCCGCAGGGGTGAACTCTCCTCGTGTCCCGAGCCTCGGGTTCTTCCTCCCGTATGTCATCACCGCGCTCCTCATCGCTCTCACTGGAGGTCAACACTCTCCTCACCGGCGCTTATCCGACTCATCTCCGGACTCGTCGAGTCGGGCTTGACATTGCCGTTGGGGCCGATCTTCATATTCCCGAGTGTGGCTTCACTTATGATTCGGACCGGTGCAAGATCCTCCATATTCAATCCGTAGCCTACATCACGGGCCATCCCGCAGATCGGTCGGCCAAATGGGAGCGAAAGATCGTTCTGGCGTAACGAACAACATTAACTATCCGGGATAGGATGAATGTGGGCAGTGCATATGTTTTCCCGGCGTCCCATCTTGTACAGAAAGTCCACCATCACCCTAGTACATTCCGTGCGGTTACCCCACCGTGGGTATACATTGTATGTAAAGATGTGATGGAGCAAATGGAAGTCTTCAGACATCTTTGTCGCCGCAATACAATTTCCTCGCTTCCAAGTAACCCGGCGACCACAGAGAAATCGCGTGCGGCGATCCCTTTCCCGCGCAGTTCTAGAGAAGTCATCACTAGGATGCACTTGACCAAGCGGAATCTTCGTGATTCGAGCCACCTCATCCACAGTGATTGTGCGCCTTATGCCCCTCACATAGACAGTAAACTGAAGCGGCTCTAGTGATGAGTCCACGATGTGAGCGTAGAAAGCGCGGACCGTGTTCTCACATGCGGGAGACTCGCCTTCAAAAATATAATTCCACCCGATATCCACCAAGTGGTCCATCATCGGGTGTAGCCCGAACATCCTCTCATCCACATGAGCTTCAAACACAACCTTGCGGCCCGCGAAGCGCCCATATTCCATGCCTATCGGATAAGCATTCCTGGCGGGGTGGTCAGGATCCAGGTCTCGCTTCGACCTAAACTCCCGCACGGTGCTTGTGCCGGCCCCAACGTCGGATCTTCTTCGGGTATGGGCTGGCCTACTTGGGCCGGCATCATCGGTCGCGGTTTTCCTCTTTCCCATGAAAGATAGGATGGAGGAAATGGAGAAAATGGTGGCCACCACACCAAGGAGGGCCATGGAAAATTTCCAAAATGGGAAATAAAGGGCTGACCTCTTTTATCTTCCACAATCAACAATCCAACAGGTGTGGAAGAAGCTCTAGAGGTAAGAAATGAAGAAGGAAACAAAGAAAATAGAATGGGTTAGGAGTTTACCCAATTTTTGAGCTCCAAGGATGAGTATGAGAGCTCCAACTTGAGGAAATGGGGAAAGGGAGAGGCTAGGGCTGTTGTAGGAGGTAGGGGTGTGTGAGTTATGGAAGGAAATGGAGGGATTGAAGGTTTGGAGGGATGGGTTTTCAGCAAAATCGAAAATGGAGGTGAGGGTGCTTTAAAAGAGGGGAAATGGGAGAAAAGGGAGCTTCAGCCCCTTAAAACCTAATCAAATGCCAAAATGGCACGTGCCATGGGGTAGGGGGGACTGAACCGACCAAGCTCACGTTTGGAAACACGCCGGAAAACTGACCGGGGCGCGGTCCGCCGCCGGTGCCGCGGTGGCGCCGCGGTCGGGCTTGGCCGGAACCGCGCCGCCGTGGTCTAGCCCTGTTCGCCACGCTCCCAGGGTGCCAAATGCACCCTGGCTTGGTCCAAAACGTTAACGGATTAGTCGTGGGGGCCCACGGACTCAGTTTTTGTGCCAAAACGGTTAGTTCCGGCAAAGTTCTGATATAATCTGGGTTTTCCTGATTTTTTTTACGACTCATTTTGGTAGATTGTGACCTGGACACGTCAATAGACGGTCTAGGAGTGACTTGGGATCCATAAATGTGGTTGGGATCGAGTACGCACTCGATCAAACTGTCCGTGTGTAGCGAACTTCGCCGAACGGCGAAATCGGGAGACCCTAAGACTGTTGCTATATTTTTGCGCACCCTCCTAAGTATAATGCGTCAGCGTACGTAGTGAGGACATAACTCAGGTCCAGTTTAATCAAAATCATGCTCTGATACCAACTTGTAACGCCCTGAAAATCGGGGGTCGAGTATGAACTCAACTCCCGAGTTCCAACGCATCACTTATGCAACATACACAATGATGGTTAAATGTTGTCTGAGTTAGCGCAATAAACATGAATGAGATTATACCAAAGCAGTAATTCATACTCCAGTTCAATTATATAAGGGCAAGCGGAAGACTGAAATTTTATATTCAAAATATGTAAAGTATCAAAATTTTGTGAACTTCAGAGTATGAGTACTAACTGAGTACCAATATTCACGTATTGTTTCTAAGTCAAAAATCAAAATACAATCCTCAAAAGAGGCCCTGTAAGTCCCGCGATGCAGCCGGCCTAAGCATAGCCGTCAGAATACTGCATGAAGGAGAACTCCTCCTGATCCTCCTCAAAGTCGAGCTCCGGCTCCTGAACAGAGGCGCCATCTACACCTGCGACAGAGTCTGGTGGGTGTTGCAAACACCGTCCCGTAACGTGGGAGTGAGTAGCTAACTCAGTGGAACATTAAAGCATAGGTTAACATGTTATCAAATCAATCAAGCAGTAATGATAACGCAGTACAAATCAAACATTTCTAATTACTCTTGTTAAGTGCAAAATGATATGACATGATGCTGTATGCCCTTGCCAAACCACCCTCAAGCGACATCATCTTACGTTCGCGAATGCTAACTCCCTCAGTGCGCCACATCTACAAAGCACATGCGGTGCGATGATGCTCATGATTACCAAGTTTTTATTAATCCATTTCAACTAGCAGTATTGGGAAACTAAGGTACCTCCCTTGTATAATTCCCAAACATGATCCATTCTAGGGTCGTCAATCCTAGCTAATCTCATACGATATTATGGTTTGAGAAGCGTAGTGAAGGCATCGCAAAGGGCTCGTCACCCGTCAGCGCGGATACAGATCTCACCGTATGCGGCTCAATTGCTGGCCGTCAGCTCAAGTACATATCTCACCGTACTTGGCTCAATCACTAGCCGTCAGCTCGAGTACAGGTCTCACCGTACTCGGCTCAACTCATACTCTAGTTCTTGTGAAAGACTCGTCGCCAATCACATACACTTGGAGTATACTCGAAGATACTACGGAGGACTCGTCGCCCGTCAAAGACGAGCACAGGTCTCACCGTACTCGGCTCTCGCCGTAAGTATCGACAGCTCGAATATAGTGTCCCATACCACCATAATCGGCTCACGAGTTTGGTTGCGCAATGGTCACTACGGGGAGGCACATGACCCCGGCGAGGTCGACCAGCTCGACCACGGTGTCCCATACCACCATGTCCGGCTCATGCGTCTTAGCGGATCGAGGTACCATGGTTAACGGGATTGCCACTGGTAAGTTTGGTACCCTAGGTTCAAGCAGTAGCGACCAAACATGGTGAACATACATATACACATATCGGTTTGCTTGACGAGCCTGACTAGCTCGAGCGCACCACAAGTTGAGCGATATGGAGCGCAAAAGCACTCCGTGTGGCCAACCACTATCGCCAACCGAAGTACGACTCGGGTTCGCTGGGACACGTCCATCGTGGCGATATGAATCTCTACCACAACCGTAAGTCGGTACCGAATGTGTGGACTATAGGCATAGTCCCAAACTCAATCAGTTGTAGAGCATAAAGTAAAGCATGAGATAAAGCATGTATTATAAAGCATGAAGTATAGCATGTTATAAGGCATGTTGTAAAGCATGTTGTAAAGCATGTTATAAAGCATGTTATAAAGCACTATTCACATAGGGATACAAATACTTAGAGTTCATAGGTGAGTGGTTAGAGTGAACAACCACATGGAGAGTGTCATATGTGACGCTAAGGTAGCGGAGAATCCCATCTCAAGACCTAACTAAAGTTCTAACACTTAAGCACTTACACTCACAAGTGATTTCACCAACACTTGGAATGCAATATTTTAACATACATGACGTATGCTAGAGAAATGTATACTAGGATGGTCCCTTTACCAAACTAGTATTTTATACAAATACATCATATTTATGCAGCAATTAAACATGGCAATCACAACAACAACTTTTATACGTATAGGGTACTTCTACGTATACCCAATTCGACATACATAGTGTTTACAAAGGAAGATAGATTTCGGCGATTCCTTTCGCCAAGCTAGTATTTTAATCACGTATTGTATGATCATACATTAAATACATATGTCAAACATTACTCCAAAAGAAATACGTATACGGTATTTCTACAACACGTAATTTCGACATACTACAGCATTTACAAGTAAACATATATTTTGGCGATTCCTTTCGCCAAACTAGTATTTTATTCATATGTTATATAATTATACATTAAATAAACATGTCAAGCATTTATCCAAAAAAATACGTATACGGTATTTCTACATATACCTAGAATATGTGAAATTCCATATTTCACACCGCTAATCAAAACAGAAACGGAAAGCACTTTGTACATGTGCAATTGCAAGCGAGATCATGAATCTACCATTACCTGACATTGAAAGCGTTGAAAACCGTAACTTATACACTTAAAGTCCTCACCTTTGCCTTTGGAAACGGAACGAATCAGCAAGGGTGATGGATCTTCCGTCTACAGGCGATTTCTAGCCTAAAGAGCGGAATCGGTTAGTCGGAATACATCCTACCTCGATTCCAACTCAAATCAGACCTAGGGTTAGGGTTTCTTACCTTCAAATGGGGTGGAAAACGCCGGGAAATCACTTAGAACGGAGCGGTGAAGGCCGTGTGGTGAGCCAATGCAGGTGGAGGAAGATTGGCAACAATCTCCAAGTTCTTCTCTCTCTTTTCTCTCTCTTCCTCTAGGGTTTCTTGCAAAATTCGTATGGCTGTGAGAGGGGCTGCTCTAAGCTCCTTTTATAGCCTCAAACATTACGAGAATAGACTTAGGTTCATGGGGTACTGCCAATATAGGATTTTCACCGCTTTTCCAGCTCAAAAGGGGAGTTCTGGTGGCCCTCTTTGAACCAAACGTCAGACTTAAGCTCACCATCAATGGATCTACGTGGGATTACGTTTTTGACTCATTCGGATACGCAGATCGCAAGTGGCGGACCACTTTCAGTTCGACGGTCAGTGGGTCACGATCAGATATTCCAAGTACATGTAAATGTTCCTGAAATTTTTCTTAATCCGAGGGTGTAATTTGGTCCGATTCTCGACGGTCCAAGTTGCTTAATACCGACGTCAACAAACGATGCGATCACTATTCCAGATATTTATTTTGGCTTATGAATAGTGTTTTTCACACTACCTCGCTCCGATTCGAAACGAATGGCCGTGGAACATCGGATAAGGCTGATTTTTGAGATGATTGTTAAGCCCAGTGGGGCGGTCCTAGTTCCTTAGCTTCGGGTCAATCGGACTCCCGATGTGCGATCTAGACCTAATACGAAGTTTCGTTTCATTCCCAAGAGCAGACGGGAAATGAGTTTGGTTCTAAACTTTAGGGTAACCTAGCGTCAATGATTCTGCAACTTTTGGGTCTTGCAGATCGTATTTAAAGCGATCCTAATGGATTTCATAGCTAATTGAGTTTAGTACTTAGTTAATTTTGTTAAATTTCTAAAGGATTTAATCCTACGTGATTTCTGGTCGAGGTGGTACTCGACCCAATGTACGAAAATTTTCAGGTCGTTACATCCGATGATCTGAAATTCTCACTGAAGGTCATTTGGCAACCAGGAAAAGTACAATGCAAGAAATGGAAATGAATTCAAAGTGCCAAAAACATAGTTTCTCAAACCTAGTTCCACAAAATTTCATCCCCAGTTGCTAAATATCACTAACAGAATCAGTTTCTCATATAGAAAATTTCCAGAACATAAATTCTTTTGCAACTTGTAAATTCCTAGTTGTCAGACAACCCAAAGTACAGATTTGTTACATCACATATGGATAAGGAACAGAAGATTATAATCAACTTATTTGGAAGTGTAAACAATCAGATGCATAAGAGTTCTACTGTGTGCTTATAAGTAATCAGATTACATGCAAAATCATTCATGTTGATAGCTTCCAACATTCTCAGTCTATAAAATCATTCATGTTGATAACTTCCAACATTCTCAAATATGATCTAACATGAACCTTGCATGTATTTAGGGTTCTTTCGGAATGGGTATGCTTCCATGTGTGGAACATGTCCATCCAGCTATAAGTTAGAGCCATAATCAAGTAATAGTGATTTCATACTCGTGTTTTTGTTGCAGCATTTGAATTCCCATCAATTTCTTCTTTCAGATTATTATTCTTGGAATTGATCAAGGGATGAAAATACAAAAGAGAGATGTCCATGAGCCTTCTCAATAAATAAGATTGATAGAGATTACCTTTGTTGTTTTCCATTCCTTATTGTGAAATATCCTTCTTCATACCAAGTCTTTGTGATCAACAAGAAAGTTATAGGCTTCAGTATATTCCAGGGACTAGTTGCTAATAAGTGGGATCCAATTGGGGATTTTATTTTCCTTGGGAGGTATCGGGAAGGAATTAGAATGTAATAATGTCCATTTATATAGAAAAAAAAAGTTCTCTGTTAGATATGATCTATATTGGGGGAAAATTTTGTGGATTGAAGCCAAGCACTTCACATTTAAATACAGTTGTCATGTAAACCATAAAAGAAGTATGATAAACAGTTAAAATACAAGAACTAAGATTATGAAAAGCATATATACTGAATTTATCAAATATAAGAAAAACCACAATCTAGGCCTTCTTTTTTGCCTGAATCATTTTTGTGAGAATGTTCCCCCTTCATTGACAAGAACAATGGAGTAATCAATTGAACTTTTTGCAAGAGAATTTGTCGACATTGAACCGTCCATCTCTAAAAGCATGATATTAAACATTGGAAATGGGAAAATGTTGCCTATTTGAATTGGCAATTTCTTGCATGGTGAAGAAAATCTAACCTATTCACGTATTTAGTGGAAAGGACATGGACAGTTGGTCATTTTTTGAATCAGTTGAGCTGAGCCTATAAGCCTATAAAAGTATTTTGCAAATGGAGATTTAAGAAGTTGAAAAGGAGAACTAATATATTAGAATGTTAATGTTTCTTCTTACTTGTTCATCTCGGAATGATCTATAATTTCTGTTTCTTCTTGTAAAGGTTTGAGGCCTCGGTTGTAGGTCCTACATTGTGTTTTTCTTCTTTTACTTCGTTGTGTATAGTTACCATACATTATTGTGTATTGCTGGCCTCCTTGTCCTTGTTTTTTAAATAAATCTTGTCATCTTTCAAAATAAATAAATAATTGTGCTAGTTCAAAAAAATCACCATCCCATTAATGTGCCATAGCTAGGATACAGATCTATAAGAAACCCTCAACATATTATTAATGTATTTCTTTCTATCAACGATATATATATATATATATATATATATATATATATATATATATATATATATGTTTTCACAAATAGATACGTACATAAATATATCATATTTTTATAGTAGAACTATGATTTATATCAAACAAATTGCGATGCATAGAAACTGTTAAGTTTAAACCAAAACTAACAACCATTCAGCTACTTGAAAACAAATCACTTGACACATGAAGATTTTTCTTGGATACATGACTTATCAATTGACTCGAAACCCGCAAGATCTACCAAAACTAGCTTGCTTTTCCTAACAATCGGTGGTCTGAGAGGTGTGATCAAGTGTGAGCCATTTCCATTCTCAGTTGAAAGAGATACTTCTAGTTTCCCTCCCTTGACAGACCTCCTAATATGTACCTACATTAATATCCAAATTGACTAGATAGTTCAAACATCTGATTAGTGGACTTTGTCCATGAATGTGAACCGTAATCTATTTTCTTTTTAGCCATCCATTTTTTGCCAATTGAAACGAACACTGAGAACATCCATTCAATGTGATTTTTGGTTACATCCCATCCATAGGGACCCATAGTTTGCCCAGTTTGGATCAAGGCACATGCATGCTTGCCATGTATATGGTTGGCATATGCCTAAGTGCAACATATACTATGCTCTGCTAGAGTATGTCTAAAAACTAGTTGGCTGACTCTAAACTCACCCAAACTAACACACTTTCTTCCAGCTCCAAATGGCCGATCTTGTGTGCAATCCAAACTTCCAAATCATGTCCACCCTAAAATCCCCAAATTCCTATATCGGCATCGAGATTGAGAGAGAGAGAAAAAAAATAACCTTTGGAGGGTGAGGGGGGCGTGCGTGGGTAGGGCGTATGTGGGTAAGGCATGCAACAACAAAATCGTGGGTGAGAGAGAGAGGGAGGGGGGGCGGGGTGGAATAGGGCTAAAGAGGGACATAGAAGAGGCACGCGAGAGAGAGATGCGAGAGTTAGGGTGTTGGCCCTAACTCAGGGCGAGTAGTACGGGACGCGATTTGGCTAGTGACGCTGCCACTGGCCAGGTGACTAGTGGTCAGTGTTCTGTGGGACACACCAAGATCTAGTGTGTAAGTCACGCTGCCCAATAGGCATGGGTCTGCCCAATGGGGGTTACCATTGTGGGCTTCTCACTCCCCAATAATTTCTCTTAGTGTTGGGCATGCTTGGGCCTTAGGGTTGCATCATTTATATAGGCCTAAGGCCACATATATCTTAAGAGAACATTTGGACGGCAAGATCTCTCCACTAAATATTTTTCAAGTTATATAACACCTATTTACAAAATATGCTAGGTGGACCTCATTACATGAAAGGTAAGGCCCATACAAAATAGCCCATACAAGATGGCCCACTTAAGGTTTTAAGCCCAAAAACATCTGGGAGTTATTTTTCAGAGTTTAGATGCTGCATTATAGCTTTAGGAAGGTATTGGAACCCACTGACGTGGCCCCACATAAATTTTACATCAAACATCTGGGAGTTTTTTTTAATCCAATGTTGGTTTTTGGCCATCTTCAATTCAGATTTATGATCATGTGGGACTCACATTTGGTAAAAGGAAGGATCCATCTGGTAGATCTATGTATGGGTTTTTAAAGGTATAAGGCGAGCCTCATTGGTTGGGTGTATACAATTTACGGTGATGTCTCAAACATGGGTACTTAGAGGAAATGTGTAGGAAACACAATGCAGAATTAGTTTTGGCCAATTTTGAGTATGTCCTATAATCACAAGGGACCACATTTCAGTGTGCTGTCAGGTTTGCTTGGTAGTACTATATATGTACTTAAAAAATATTATAAGCTGGGACCAATTATTTGTGCACACATAATATTTGGTATATCGCCAAACATAGGTATTTTAATTTTCTGCACAACTATGCCTTGCCCCATTTTGGGATCCCCTCCCTGATCATGTGGGGTCTGATTTGGCCCAAGTAAAATATATTTTCTCTATTCATTGGTATAGCTTAAAGGTTCCATGTGGTGGCATACTCATATCTTGTACTTAGGGTCCACTACAGAGGCCCAAAGTTGGTACAAAATACAAAAATAATCAGACGGTTTTTAGCAATGGGTCTGTCACAACTTAGGGCCTAATTTTCAAACACATGAGGATTATTCCTAACAAAAAGGTGGGACATCCTAGCTCACTTATATAAGGATTAAACATACCCTAAAGTGGGACCCCTAATGTAACGCCCTGAAAATCGGGGGTCGAACATAAACTCAACTCCCGAGTTCCAGAACATCACTTATGCAACAAAATGAATGATGATTGAATGTTGACAAGTATTCGTGCATTGAACATGAGTGAGATTAAGCCAAAACAGCACATCATACTCCAGAGACAGTTAAATTTGCAAGCGGAAGACTGTGATAGATAGATAAAATATATAACTTATGATGAGTCTCAGTGTGATAACATTACCGGAGTTAAATAAATACAAGTGCGTTCTAAAATGTACCAAATGTGAGGAAGTGTAATGCCTCCTATCCCATGTACCATAGCCCCGTCAATACAATATCAGGTCTTCATTGACACCAGAGATATCTGAGATAGGAGAATTCCTCCTATCATCATAGAAGTAGTCCGGCTCGCTTCACAAGCATCGCCACCACCGAAACTCAACAAATGCGGTTGGTGTGTACAACACCGTCCCGTAACGTGGGAGTGAGTGATCAACTCGGTGGAACAAGATAAAGCATAGGTTAACATGTTATCAAATCAATCAAGCAAGTAATGATAACGCAAGACAAATCAAACATTTCTAATTACTCTTGTTAAGTGCAAAATGATATGACATGATCGTATGCCCTTGCCAAACCACCCTCAAGCGACATCATCTTACGTTCGCGAATGCTAACTCCCTCGGTGCGCCACATCTACAAAGCACATGCGGTGCGATGATGCTCATGATTACCAAGTTTTTATTAGTCCATTTCAAAAATGACAGTATTGGGAAACTAAGGTACCTCCCTTGTATAATTCCCAAACATGATCCATTCTAGGGTCGTCAATCCTAGCTAATCTCATACGATATTATGGTTTGAGAAGCGTAGTGAAGGCATCGCAAAGGGCTCGTCACCCGTCGGCGCAGATCTGAGATCTCACCGTAGGCGGCTCAATTGTCGGCCGTCGGCTCAAGTACATATCTCACCATACCTCGGCTCAATCACTAGTCGGCTCAAGTACGGGGTCTCACCGTACTCGGCTCAACTCATACTCTAGTTCTTGTGAAAGACTCGTCGCCAATCACAAACACTTGGAGTACACTCGAAGATACTACGGAGGACTCGTCGCCGTCGGCACGAGCACAGTCTCACCGTACTCGGCTCTCGCCGTACGTATCGACAAACTCGAATATAGTGTCCCATACCACCATAATCGGCTCACGAGTTTGGTTGCGCAATGGTCACTACGGGAGGCACATGACCCTAGCGTAGGCCGACGGCTCGACCACGGTGTCCCATACCACCATGCCGGCTCATGCGTCTTAGCGGATCGAGGTACCATGGTTAACGGGATCGCCACCGGTAAGTTTGGTACCCTAGGTTCAAGCAAAGAGTAGCGACCAAACATGGTGAACATACATATACACATATCGGTTGCTTGACGAGCACGACTAGCTCGAGCGCACCACAAGTTGAGCGATATGGAGCGCAAAAGCACTCCGTGTGGCCAACCACTATCGCCAACCGAAGTACGACTCGGGTTCGCAGACACGTCCATCGTGGCGATATGAATCTCGCCACAACCGTAAGTCCTGGTACCGAATGTGTGGACTATAGGCATAGTCCCAAACTCAATCAGTTGTAGAGTATAAAGTAAAGCATGAGATAAAGCATGTATTATAAAGCATGAAGTATAGCATGTTATATGGCATGTTGTAAAGCATGTTGTAAAGCATGTTATAAAGCACTATACACATAGGGATACAAATACTTAGAGTTCATAGGTGAGTGGTTAGAGTGAACAACCACATGGAGAGTGTCATATGTGACTCTAAGGTAGCGGAGAATCCCATCTCAGCACCTAACTAAGGTTCTAACACTTAAGCACTTACACTCGCAAGTGATTTCACCAACACTTGGAATGCACTATATCAACATACATGACGTATGCTAGAGAAGTGTGTACTAGGGTTGTCCCTTTACTAAACTAGTATTTTATACATATACATCATATTCATACAGCAATTAAACATGGCAATCACATCAGCAACTTATATACGTATAGGGTACTTTCACGTATACCCAATTTCGACATACATAGTGTTTACAAAGGAACATAGATTTCGGCGATTCCTTTCGCCAAGCTAGTATTTTAATCATGTATTGTATAATCATACATTAAATAAATATGTCAAACATTATTCCAAAAGAACTACGTATACGGTATTTCTACAATACGTAATTTCAACATACGGCGCATTTACAAGTAAACATATATTTTGGCGATTCCTTTCTACAAACTAGTATTTTATTCATATGTTATATAATTATACATTAAATAAACATGTTAAGCATTTATCCAAAAAAATACGTATACGGTTTTTCTACGTATACCTAGAATATGTGAAATTCCATATTTCACACCGCTAATCAAAACAGAAACGGAAAGCACTTTGTACATGTGCAATTGCAAGCAGATCATGAATCTACCATTATCGACATTGAAAGCGTTGAAAACCTTAACTTATACACTTAAAGTCCTCACCTTTGCCTTTGGAATTCCAACAAATCGGCAAGGGTAATAGAGCTTCAGGTATACGGGAGATTTCTAGCCTAAAGAGCGGAATCGGTTAGCTTTTACACAACCCACGACGATTCTACCTTGAATCAGACCTAGGGTTAGGGTTTCTTACCTCCAAATGGGCTGGATACCGCCGGAAATCACTTAGAACGGAGCGGTGAAGGCCGTGTGGTGAGCCAATGCAGGTGGAGGAAGATCGGCAACGATCTCCAAGTCCTTCTCTCTCTTTTCTCTCTCTTTTCTCTCTCCCAAAACTCAAATTCGTATGGCTGTGAGAGAGGGTGCTCTAAGGCCCTTTTATAGCCAAAAACATTCGAAAATAGACTCAGGTTCAAGGGGTACTGCTAATATAGGATTTTCGCCGCTTTTCGACTCAAAGGGAAGTTCGGTGGCCCTCCTTGAACAAACGTCGACTTAAGCTCACCATCGATGGATCTACATGGGATTACGTTTTTGACTCGATCGGATACCCAGATCGCACGTGGCGGACCACTTTCAGTTCGACGGTTAGTGGGCCACGATCAGAAATTCCAAGTACATATAAATGTTCCTAAAATTTTTCTTAATCCGAGGGTGTAATTTGGTCTGATTCTGACGGTCAGGTTGCTCAATACTGACGCGTCAACGAAGGATGCCAGATCACTATTCCAGATATTTATTTTTGGATATAAATAGTGTTTTTCACACTACCTCGCTCCGATTCGAAACGAATGACCGTGGGACATCGGATGGAGCTGATTTTTGAGATGATTGTTAAGCTCATGGGGCGGTCCTAGTTCCTTAGCTTTGGGTTATTCGGACTCTCGATGTGCGATCTAGACCTAATACGAAGTTTCGTTTCATTCCCGAGAGCAGACGGGAAATGAGTTTGGTTCTAAACTTTAGGGTAACCTAGCGTCAATGATTCTGCAACTTTTGGGTCTTGCAGATCGTATTTAAAGCGATCCTAACGGATTTCATGGCTAATTGAGTTTAGTACCTAGTTCACTTTGTCAAATTTCTAAAGGATTTAATCCTAAGTGATTTTAAATGAGGTGGAACTTAGTCCATTGTAGTTTGTATATAAAGTGATCCAAGTTATACTACTTAGCTAGTTTAAGATAGTGTCTAGGGCGAAGGTGCTTTGAAAAATTGAAAGCACAAGGTAGTGAAGGGTGGGATTTGTGAAGAAAATGATTTAAGGAACGATTTGAGACTTTAATTGAGCGTTTAAGAAGTTAAACTGTGTTAGGATTGACTCATTGCCTAAGGACGTCTAATCCCGGGTTGGCAAAAATCCGAGGCATTACAATCTACCCCCTTAAAACAAAATTTCGTCCCGAAATTGTCTAAGTAATAAGGAAAGATTTCTATTATTTCATTTGCCTAAGACTTATTGATTTTGAATTCTACGCGTGGTAGGGTATATACCAATTTGGTTCATTTTAGTCTACCCCCCTTAAAACTTAATTCTTTATCCATTCCTCATACCCTGATGGTTTGCTACCATTTATTTCTTTACCTATTTGGAGTCTCGACGACAATTCCCACAATTTAGAGTAAGATAGTTGTTTTCATTGTTTGACCAACACGGAGAGACGGTAATAGTGGGCTCGATCCCGATACATCGATCATCTACCGGGCCAGGGTAGGAAGCTCATCGTATCCCTTCCGAATCCTGGTGGATCCTGGTCATCCGCTCGTCAGCAGAGAGTCCATCGGTAGTCACCCAGGATTGGGAATTGGGTCAAGCCGCGAAAACTTCGCAGTTGTAGATGTCAGTAACTCCGTAGTCCGATCACTCTCCAAGAGTAGGGAATGTCCATCATTGAAAGGCTCAAATTGTCTATTCTAAGGTTGCCCTTTAGGTCTCAGTCTAAGAGAGTCCTCGTTATTATCTATGTCAAAGGAAATGGGGAATCAGGTCTTACTAGATCATCCTAAAACATTTTCTCATATTAGGGCAGGCTAGGGCTTCTATAATGTTCGTATTCGACGAGCACCGTTTCGATCCTGGGCCAGTGGGGTAGGGTCCACCGCGTTTCATTGGCGCCCGAGATCAAAGAGATGCAATAGGTGACCTAACTAGATTGGGACCATAATGTTCTACCCCCCTTAAAATTTATTTTCACCCTCAAGGCTTAAGATTTATGTCTTGCTCCGTACATTGGAACAAGGTGTAATTTATAACCTATCCTTAAAATGAAATGGGAAATACATTGGTCTGCCTTTCATCGACGATGTATACTATGGCATTGATACCTATGGGTATCGAGAGGAGCTAAAATGATGGGCAATGTGGTTCAGGTCACAGGCAGGTGTGAGTCTGAGGCAAGACGCCTAATTCTACCAAAGGACTTTTATTACGATCTCAACTTACCCTCCCAAGTCATGTCTAGTTTATTACTGTAAGATAATTTTATACCTTATTAGTACAAATGTAGTTGGAAAGAATAGGTCAATAGGCAGACTATTTTTTTATTTATTTTTATTTTTATTTTTTATTTTTTTAAGTTCATATGTACAATGTGTATGTTATAATGACATGAGATTCGAGTCCTAATTCCTAATTGTCTGTTGCCCATTTGGGTAATTCCTTAGGCCTAAAAGACAAAGTCACTATCGGCTATATACTCCTAATACTTTTCAAAAGCAAAGGGATAAACCTTTAGTTGCAAATGGTCGGGCCAACACGGAAAGAAAATTGTATAGTGGGTCTGAGTCAGTTAAGCCGAATAACTAAGTCTATTATTCAATTGACCTAGCATAATTAATTAGTCTTTTACTTTCCTTAGCCTAACCAGTAGTCTAGTCTTAATTTAGGAGTAGAGGAAATCCATAGGTGAGTCCAAAGTCTATGCTTATACGCTAGATGATTTCACTTCATTTCTAATACAAGGAAGGGTTTTATCACTTAGGGTCAAAGTTGTCTAATTGGAACTGAGTTGCCTGTAGTTAAATTTAACTACGCCCAAGCATTTCACATATGCTCATACCAGCTAAGAGGATCCTAAGGTTCACATTATTAATTTGTTGAATTTCCTCTACGGTCAGGTCTCTCTCAAAATCTAAAGCACTGCTTTAGGTCCAAAACTCCAAGGGTCTATTTGTCAATCAACCATTTACTCCAAAAGCTTAAGCTATCAGAGCGCGGTGGGTCAATGTATATCAAGGGACTTTATCACTTCAACACAATTTGACCAATGGTCTTAAGTTGTATTAAAATGGGACTGTATTGCTAATCCCACTTCGGGATTGGGAATGACATATTTGGTAGGAGGGTGGGAGGGGATTAAAATTTATGGTATAGGCTTTGAAAAATAAGGATTGTGTTGGAAAGTGTGAGATGGGATTTCCATATCCCACGATGAGGAATTTCTAAGTGTAATTTGAAAGAAAATTCTGGGATTTACGTTTAACTGCCTACACTCCAAATATGGTATTGGAAAACATGGGATGCATCCAAATCCCATGAGATTGAGAAAATGGCCGTAACCAATTCGAAAAGGGCCATGGAAATGAAGGAAGGAGAGAGAAAGGGGGCTGTCTTCTTCGATACTCCACGGACAACAGTCCCAACAGGAGTTGAAGAGACACGAATGACAAGAAATGAAGAAGGAACAAGGGAGAAACGGGATGGGTTTGAAAGTTGCACGAATTTGATCTCCAAATGGGGGATATGAGAGCTCAAACGTGAAAGGAAAGGATAGGGTAGGTGGCTAGGGCTGTTGTGATCAATGGGAGTGGGTGAGTTATGGACGAAAATGGGAGATTGAGTGATTTAGGGGAATGGGTTGAGAGAAAAATCAGATGTGGAGGGTTTGGGCGTTTGGAAGGGGTGATATGAGAGAGAGGGGAGCTCCAACCCCTAAAATCCTAACCAAATGCCAAAATGGCACGTGCCATGGGGTAGAGGGGGTCAGGCCGACCAACCCCATGCTTGGAGTCCCACTGGAAAAGCCACCGGACCGCGGTCCGCCGCCGGTGGCGCGGTGGCGCCGCGGTCGGACATGGCCGGAACCGCGCCGCCGCAGTGGGGACTTGTTCCCCATGGTCCCAAGGTGCCAAATGCACCCTGGACCCACTTGTTTCACCCCCGGATCGACGCGTGTGGCCACCGACTCTGTTTCGAGTCGTTTCGGATCAAACCGGACGTATCTTGCAATCCGGAATGAGTTATCTGATGTAAAATATATGAATTTGGGGTAGAACGAGCTAATGAAGCCAACCAACCCTGCCATGCCGGGTTGCGCAGCCCGGAATTGCGAGAAAACCCCCCGATTGACGGTTATTTCCCCGCTTCAATTTCGTTTTGCCAAAAATAGTAGTTTTAGTTTGATTTCTCTTCATCCGTTGGGCTTTAGGAGTTGTGCCCAATGGGAAAAGAGTTTAGAATAATTAGGAGAACGGTTTGGTGAAGTCGTTTAGGACACTTACTATTTTTTTGACCGAAAACTTTACCCACTAGTAGACATCACGACCCATAGTAAGTCGCGAATTCTAGAAGTTTTAGTTGTAGTTTGTTCCTGATTTCTTTCCCATTACCTGGTATCCTTATTTAAAGGGTGGTGAACTCGTTTTTATTCATTCACTAATCAATTTTGAATTTATTAGAATTTCTTTCTATTTTCTGCTTTCTCCTCTTGTAGATTCGAGAAGTCTCTGGGAGGAGTCTAGAGAAGCTCCAAGGATTTGGGGTAGTTATCCTCATCACGTTTGTCGCACATTTTACTGATTCTCAATGATTGGGATGAGGTGGATTACGATCTAGACCCTTCACTAGACAACCTAGAAATGTTTTAAGGTCGACCCGTGCGACCATGGTTGAATACATACTCGATTTCGGCGTTCGTTTTCAATGAACTTTGCCAATTGGCGAAATCGGGATACTTGCTACATCCCGTTGCTCCCTCCTAAGTCAGAGTGTGTCAGAGTGCATCAGAGTGCGTAGTGTGACCATAACCCAGGTCCGGTTTAATCAAAATCATGCTCTGATACCATCTTGTAACGCCCTGAAAATCGGGGGTCGAACATAAACTCAACTCCCGAGTTCCAGAACATCACTTATGCAACAAAATGAATGATGATTGAATGTTGACTATATTCGTGCATTGAACATGAGTGAGATTAAGCCAAAACAAAGACATCATACTCCGAGAGGCAGTTAAATTTGCAAGCGGAAGCTGTGATAGATAGATAAAATATATAACTTATGATGAGTCTCCAGAGTGTGATAACATTACCAGGTTAAATAAATACAAGTGCAGTTCTAAAATGTACCAAATGTGAGGAAGTGTAATGCCTCCTATCCCATGTACCATAGCCCCGTCAATACAATATCAGGTCTTCATTGACTGCCAGAGAGATACGAGATAGGAGAATTCCTCCTATCATCATAGAAAGTAGTCCGGCTCGCTTCACAAGCATCGCCACACCCGAAACTCAATAAATGGTTGGTGTGTACAACACCGTCCGTAACGTGGGAGTGAGTGATCAACTCGGTGGAACAATAAAGCATAGGTTAACATGTTATCAAATCAATCAAGCAAGAATGATAACGCGGTACAAATCAAACATTTCTAATTACTCTTGTTAAGTGCAAAAATGATATGACATGATCTTTGTATGCCCTTGCCAAACCACCCTCAGCGACATCATCTTACGTTCGCGAATACTAACTCCCTCGGTGCGCCACATCTACAAAGCACATGCGGTGCGATGATGCTCATGATTACCAAGTTTTTATTAGTCCATTTCAAACAGCAGTATTGGGAAACTAAGGTACCTCCCTTGTATAATTCCCAAACATGATCCATTCTAGGGTCGTCAATCCTAGCTAATCTCATACGATATTATGGTTTGAGAAGCGTAGTGAAGGCATCGCAAAGGGCTCGTCACCCGTCGGCGCGGATACTGATCTCACCGTATGCGGCTCAATTCCGGCCGTCACTCAAGTACATATCTCACCATACCCGGCTCAATCACTAGCCGTCGGCTCAAGTACAGTCTCACCGTGCTAACTCAACTCATACTCTAGTTTGTGAAAGACTCGTCGCCAATCACAAACACTTGGAGTACACTCGAAGATACTACGGAGGACTCGTCGCCGTCAAGCCACGAGCACGGGTCTCACCGTACTCGGCTCTCGCCGTGCGTATCGGCCGGCTCGAATATAGTGTCCCATACCACCATAATCGGCTCACGAGTTTGGTTGCGCAATGGTCACTACGGGGAGGCACATGACCTAGCGTGGCCGACGGCTCGACCACGGTGTCCCATACCACCATGCCGGCTCATGCGTCTTAGCGGATCGAGGTACCATGGTTAACGGGATCGCCACCTTTGGTAAGTTTGGTACCCTAGGTTCCAAGCGGTGAGCGACCAAACATGGTGAACATACATATACACATATCGGTTGCTTGACGAGCACGACTAGCTCGAGCGCACCACAAGTTGAGCGATATGGAGCGCAAAAGCACTCCGTGTGGCCAACAACTATCGCCAACCGAAGTACGACTCGGGTTCGCCAGACACGTCCATCGTGGCGATATGAATCTCGGCCACAACCGTAAGTCTGGTACCGAATGTGTGGACTATAGGCATAGTCCCAAACTCAATCAGTTGTAGAGCATAAAGTAAAGCATGAGATAAAGCATGTATTATAAAGCATGAAGTATAGCATGTTATAAGGCATGTTGTAAAGCATGTTGTAAAGCATGTTATAAAGCACTATACACATAGGGATACAAATACTTAGAGTTCATAGGTGAGTGGTTAGAGTGAACAACCACATGGAGAGTGTCATATGTGACTCTAAGGTAGCGGAGAATCCCATCTCAGCACCTAACTAAGGTTCTAACACTTAAGCACTTACACTCGCAAGTGATTTCACCAACACTTGGAATGCAATATTTCAACATACATGACGTATGCTAGAGAAGTGTGTACTAGGGTTGTCCCTTTACTAAACTAGTATTTTATACATATACATCATATTCATACAGCAATTAAACATGGCAATCACATCAGCAACTTATATACGTATAGGGTACTTTCACGTATACCCAATTTCGACATACATAGTGTTTACAAAGGAACATAGATTTAGTGATTCCTTTCGCCAAGCTAGTATTTTAATCATGTATTGTATAATCATACATTAAATAAATATGTCAAACATTATTCCAAAAGAACTACGTATACGGTATTTCTACAATACGTAATTTCAACATACGGCGCATTTACAAGTAAACATATATTTTGGCGATTCCTTTCGCCAAACTAGTATTTTATTCATATGTTATATAATTATACATTAAATAAACATGTCAAGCATTTATCCAAAAAAAATACGTATACGGTTTTTCTACGTATACCTAGAATATGTGAAATTCCATATTTCACACCGCTAATCAAAACAGGAAACGGAAAGCACTTTGTACATGTGCAATTGCAAGCAGATCATGAATCTACCATTATCTGACATTGAAAGCGTTGAAAACCTTAACTTATACACTTAAAGTCCTCACCTTTGCCTTTGGAATTCCAACAAATCAGCAAGGGTAATAGAGCTTCCGTGTACGGGAGATTTCTAGCCTAAAGAGCGGAATCGGTTAGCTTTTACACAACCCACGACGATTCTACCTTGAATCAGACCTAGGGTTAGGGTTTCTTACCTCCAAATGGGCTGGATACCGCCGGGAAATCACTTAGAACGGAGCGGTGAAGGCCGTGTGGTGAGCCAATGCAGGTGGAGGAAGATCGGCAACGATCTCCAAGTCCTTCTCTCTCTTTTCTCTCTCTTTTCTCTCTCCCAAAACTCAAATTCGTATGGCTGTGAGAGAGGGTGCTCTAAGGCCCTTTTATAGCCAAAAACATTCCGAAAATAGACTCAGGTTCAAGGGGTACTGCTAATATAGGATTTTCGCCGCTTTTCCGGCTCAAAGGAAGTTACGGTGGCCCTCCTTGAACCAAACGTCAGACTTAAGCTCACCATCGATGGATCTACATGGGATTACATTTTTGACTCGATCGGATACCCAGATCGCACGTGGCGGACCACTTTCAGTTCGACGGTCAGTGGGCCACGATCAGAAATTTCAAGTACATATAAATGTTCCTGAAATTTTTCTTAATCCGAGGGTGTAATTTGGTCTGATTCTGACGGTCAGGTTGCTCAATACTGACGCGTCAACGAAGGATGCCAGATCACTATTCCAGATATTTATTTTTGGATATAAATAGTGTTTTTCACACTACCTCGCTCCGATTCGAAACGAATGACCGTGGGACATCGGATGGAGCTGATTTTTGAGATGATTGTTAAGCTCGGTGGGGCGGTCCTAGTTCCTTAGCCGGGTTATTCGGACTCCGATGTGCGATCTAGACCTAATCTGAAGTTTCGTTTCATTCCCGAGAGCAGACGGGAAATGAGTTTGGTTCTAAACTTTAGGGTAACCTAGCGTCAATGATTACGCAACTTTTGGGTCTTGCAGATCGTATTTAAAGTGATCCTAACTTGATTTCATGGCTAATTGAGTTTAGTACCTAGTTCACTTTGTCAAATTTCTAAAGGATTTAATCTAAGTGATTTTAAATCGAGGTGGAACTTAGTCCATTGTAGTTTGTATATAAAGTGATCCAAGTTATACTACTTAGCTAGTTTAAGATAGTGTCTAGGGCGAAGGTGCTTTGAAAAATTGAAAGCACAAGGTAGTGAAGGGTGGGATTTGTGAAGAAAATGATTTAAGGAACGATTTGAGACTTTAATTGAGCGTTTAAGAAGTTAAACCTGTGTTAGGATTGACTCATTGCCTAAGGACGTCTAATCCCAGGTTGGCAAAAATCCAGGGCGTTACACCTAACTTCAGAGTGTGAGGCCCACCACAAGGTGTCAAAGAAGTGCAATTAGGTACTTAGAAATATTTCAGCAAACAAAAAGCGCAATTAATATTTCAACATACACATCAAGTAGCACATGAAATGTATTAATCAAATCTCTATGGTCATATTCTCTTTTGGAAAATCAAAGCCATTGGATGCTTTTGCAATACATCATTTACGATATATATAGGTTTCCAACCATGCAGGGCCTTGGATCCATCTGGATCACATGTAGCAATTCAAGGTTTATCCTTACAAGAGCATCCATCAGTCTAGAGTTATCTAAATTATATCATGAAAGAATATGACCATAGGGATCGTACATATGATTATTACATATGTTAAGTAAGTTAAGAAAAAATATCAATTACATCTAACCATTGGAATCATGGATATGGCCCACATAAAAATGGTCACAACAAGCTCTCAGATACATTTTCGTACAAGGCCAAGATCCTAGCCATCGTACAGTTGGAAAGCTACTTCGATTTTCTACAAAGCCAATATAATATATCTTTCTATTAGGTTTAATAAAGGGACAAAAAATATGTCACTTTTAGAAAATTGGAACCCTCTATGTATTGCTAGACATCAGCCAAGTAAAGTTAATTCCATGGATGATTGGACCGTTAGATAGCTACGAAATTTGGCCTGGAGTTAGCTAATATTATGGTTCATATTATTACAAAGTTTCAACTCAGATCGTAACATGGTTGATTTTATACGATTTTTACAAGTTGTTGTCCATATACAAAAATGGGATTACATGTGAAGGGTATGTTCATCATGGTGGACCATACTAAGGTGGGCCACTTTGTCGACCACCATAACCAATAATATATGAACCCATAGGGATCCACACCAGTAGGCCCCATATGCATAAAAAAAAATGAAGTGATGAAATATAAGGAAGTGAAGGATGAAAGGAGGGGGTGTAGACTCACCTCAAATGGATGGATGATGATGTGTAGTCCACTCCCTTTAGGATTGATGGTGGGCCCTACCTTGGCCCCACTCTCTCTCAATCTCTCTTAAAATCTCAGAAATTTTTAAGTGTAGTAAAAGTATGAGTGTAAGAGAGCGCCTACTCTTATATAGGGAATTGAGAGTTTTTTTTTTCTTTTTTTGAGGTAGCATGATGATGTGGCCAGTTTATGTGGTCATATTGGTGCTAAAAATGAGGTGGAAGGTAGTGTATGGTATGGGTAGTGGATGGATGAGCTGGATGGTGCTAAGCATGCATTAGCCAAGGTGAAGGAAATCTAGGCATGCATTGGTTAATGGATGGATAATGGTTATAGGTTGTAGGTCATGCATGGTGAATGATGAACTGGATTGTTGCAATTGGTTGTTAGAAGTGATGTGGCACAAATCAAGACATGCATTGGATGCATGTGTAGGATGAGGTAGATATGAGCTATGATTAGTTTTTAAGGCATGAGAAGAGGGTTGAGAATGAATTTTAGGGTAGAACTCAATTTTGTCTTATAGTGCATTGTCTTATATGTGATAACTCCTCATTTATGATGTAGTGATTATCCTATCTTGTGATAATTTTCAACTTCTAAAAAGTGGGCTTTAGGCCCACATGGGCCCAAGTCCACTAGGCTTAACACAATATCGGTTGTTTGTGTTACAGGATATGCAATTTGAGTCGTGGATTCGATGAGTCGTATCTAACTAACGAATCGTCGGATTAACACATTGTTTTCACCAAGAGGACAGCAACGACAACATGGTCCACATGATAGAGGTCTCAAGGTCATCCAGAATAAATCACTTGGGTGGAGTTATTGGGTGCACTAGGGTGTGGTGTATGGTTTATCAACAGTGCGGATCGGGACACATGTGCATGAGCGGTGTTACAAAATATCGGGATCCCACACCAAAAGTCGAAATAATAAAACTGAAAAATTTACAACTACAAGTTATGGATGAACCGTACGAGTTGCAAATGAACTAGCAATCACTCTACCGGACTCACTCACAACAATAAAGGATTCACTCACCTCTCTCTTCTGTTGAAAATTTGCAGAAAAATAATGTTTTTTTTTTTCTTTTATTCTCAAAATGTGGATTCTTTTCTCATTGCAAAATATGCCACCAATTACAACCACCCTCATAAATACATTAATTACATGTTTCCCATGTACTAATACATATTTCCGCCAAAAAAAAAAAACATTTAAAATAATTCCAAAGACATTTCCAATACATGTTTCAATATCAAACTCATCCATTTCCCATGCATACATCATAGTCCCAAAGCCATGCATCATGAATGCACTTCGCTTGAAAATAATGGGCTAAATTTTCGGGAGCGGATTGGATATTGAATGCTTCAGTAGGTAAAAGGCTACTGAAGTGATGTGGCAAAACGCCATTGGTAAGATACCAACAATTGTTCCCTTGCAATGAATGCTCTTCCATTGAAGATCCGTTAGCCGATCTTTCTCCATTTTGGTCGTGCACGCACTCGACCACATACGGGTAAACTCCATTTTCAAGTTTTTTTTTTCTTCTCTCTCAATTTTTTTACCCTCCCTCTCTTTTTGGCCATCAACATTATCTACTCGATGCTAATCTTAGACCGTCCAAATCATTGATCCACCATTCTATATCATCTCTTAAAAAATCTCATTGATTGGACCAAATTGTTAAGAGAGTTTGATTTGTGTGATTTCTAAGATATGCTCCATCCACAGGGATATGATTTGGACAGTCAAGATCTATATAATTTCCAGCTTATACTCCATCCATTAGGATATGGTTCTTGCCTTCTATCAATCACCTAATTTAAACAACCTCCTTACAACATGCGTTTGTCGCAAATCACTGTACTATTGCAGCTCATCAGTTGTACACGTGGCATACATCCACACCAATTTTAGACCGTCCAAATCATGAATCTCACTATAGCTAGATCGTCTCTGAAAAATCTTACTGATCGGACCAGATTGTTAAGATAGTTTGAATGGTTCAGAGAGATATGATTTGGACGATAAATATTGGCATGCATGCATGTAAAGGGAGATACACTGAGCGAAGGATACACAACATTGATATGGAAAAGTGGGCTCACGGGTGAGGATCCACACCGTTGATATGCATAATAGAAAGACGATTTGCTGTCAATTCGTAGATTGAGACTTTTGATTCAAATGGAACGTGTTTTCTTCTTAGCCATCTATTTTTACGTCATTGATAGAAGGGTTAAGATAGTTAAATGTTAAGGTATTCTAGGGAACCCCCATTCATGGTGGTGGCCTATTAATCAACGGTCTGGATCACCAATGCAAGGGCCTCAGTTCTCCACACACAAGGAATGAGCATATTATGTCCACATGCGTGTAGAGCAGCACGTATACATTCGTGGGCACACATGCAAATATGAAACATGTGTATGAGATCTAAATTGACAATTTTGAAATGACGAAAAATCGGTTAATGGATCTCCAATGGAGGAGCATTCATTGCAAGAGAATAGCCTGTTGGTATTCAACTAATGACATTTTGCCACGTCGCTTAAGTAGCCTTTTGGCCACTGAAGTCTTCAGTACCCAATCCGCTCCCTAAGTTTCCTGGCTTGGGCATGACTCATGAGCCGGGCTTCTCTTGAATTGGGCTGAAAACGTCTTGGTCAATTTGATTTCAATGACTAATTGATGGCAATTTTCGTTTTTATCACCATTGATTCTCCTTCTATAGAGAGGATCTATATGGTCTGCTTGTTAAATCACTAGTTGCAGGCCCGTCACAATTCTTGCTATCTAAAGTGATCGTAAAGATACCAAACCAAATCAAAAGGTTCCCATGGATAGAGAAAGGAGAAAATACCAGATCAACCAAAACAAACGTTTTATTTCAATACATGCAATACTGCTTATTTGAAGGTAACTTCTCACCATAATATGATATACAGACAATTAACTTTGCTTATTGTAAACAAACGACCGATACATGATGGATCATAGGAATTGTTTCAGTGGATTCTTTATTTAATATTTCATCGTCTAGAACTGTGCCTGGAGTAAATCAATCACTTTCTTGTCCACTTGGAAGGCCTTTGTGAGAACATCATCAGAGATGGGCGGGTTCGAACCAAAGACTGCATTAGCTATGGTGATGACACCAGGGTTCTGGCTGCTCAGACCTGCGATGGCAACTGCATTGGTTTTGCCAATGTTGAACTGGAAGTGAATGAGACCTATTGGGAAGACGAATACATCACCATTCTTCAGGATCTTTGTTATGAGGCGATTGTCAGGGTTAGAGGTGACGAAACCAACATAGAGTGTGCCCTCTATGACAGTTAAGATCTCTGTAGCCCGTGGATGCGTGTGAGGAGCATTGAGACCGTAAGGTGCATAGTCGATGCGGACAAGGGATATACCGAGAGTGTTGAGTCCGGGTATCTGATTCACGTTGACTGCTGTCACATTGGAGCCAACCTTGTTGGCTGTGTTGCCTGGTTTGTCTAGCCCACTGAAGAAGAAATCATCGGCTTTAACCATCTTTGGGTCCTTGCACACAAACCCATTGACAAACACTGCAAAATGAAGCATAAGCATTGAGTTACCCAAACATATATGTTTCCTTTGGACGTAGTGTAATTATTCATTTACGGAAATCTAAATGTGAGTTTCAAAGCTTTTCCAATGGTTATATAGGTTTTCCAAGTGTTAGTCTCCCGCCCTTTCAAGGCGTATATGCACTTTTCTATCAATATAAAACTCGTGCTACCACCCATATTACTCAAAAAAAAAAAAAAAAAAAAAAAAAAAAACCCTCTGCCTTGCATGCCTGTGCATAAGATTGAAGCCACTCAACACGTGGGCTCCCCAGCCTATATATAATGGTATGAAGATCATCCTATTCAGTTCATCTAGTGATCGATAGAGCATTGCCATTTATGGAGTTAGGCAGCTGTTCAACTGTCCACTTCCATGGCACAAATCTTGCACACAAGATGCATGGACAGGTCAATTAATTTCTTGGGCAAGCGAAACAACAAATTTGGGCCAGCCTGATGGCTTAGTTGGATCGCTTATGTTAGAGAATGCTGTGGGGAACACTATGGTGGGTGCATCTGGCATACTGAAAATCAGAGACCACATGGATACCTGATGGTTTTAGTATGGCGACACAGAAGTCTTGTAATGGACTGGGATCAGAAGCATGTCCAGGAGAACAGGTAAACGCAAGAAGGACAAGAACAAGGATGTAAGCAGCCATACTCTTTCTCATAAACCTACAGGAAAAAAAGAAAACGAAGAGGAAGAAGCTCTTGTATTCTAAGTGCAGAAGGGAGAATGCAATGCATGCATTTATATAGAGGGAATTCATAGAGATGGTCTTCTTTCCAGCGCCGATGCAATGCACGGCACTTGAAAAGAGAGGGCTGCAAAAGTCAGTTTATGGATTAAGCCACCGTTATTATCGCCGCTGTCATTATGTATCCAAGACCGTGAGAGCGTATTACGTGAGACCCCCTCATCGAAGACCGTGGGTCCCTTACCGCCGGTTTACTGTAGGGCCCACCTTGACCTATGTATTATGTATCCACACCATCCGTCCATTTTTTTTTTCAGATCATTATAGGGCAATATTCCAAAATGAAGCAGATCCAACTATCAGGTGGACCATATCATAAGAAACAGTGGTGATTGACCGTTCTACCATCAAAAATTTCTTAGGGAGCACCTTAATGTTTCAGTAGCATTTATTTACCATCAAAAATAAATGCTAACATGATCCAAAGCTTTTTTGGCCCATTAAAAGTCAATCACCACTGTTTATATGGTATGGCCCACCTGTAATTGGATTTGCTTGACTTTTCTAATAATGATCTGAAATGAACTGGAGAAACGGATGGACAGTGTGGATACGTAATACATACATCGAGGTCGGCCCACGGTAACTCATGGTAAGGGCCGCACAGTCTTGGATGAGGACGGGTCTCATCGAATCGGCCGCCCTCTTATTCCCTCTACCCCGTCGTTGTCTGCGTGGGAGACGTAGTCCATATAATTTTAATTAACTTTGAGCCATCGTAAGGCCAATTGCCCGACTAAGGATGGAATAGGCCATCTGATACCCACACTCGTGGACCGGCAAATACTTTCCGATTTTTGGGTCATTCATCAAATGGGTCCCACTCTGAAAACTGGTTGCAACACTTGTCAGGTGGATCCCACGTGTACAAGGAAATATAATCTGTTGATGACTAAATCGGGGTGGCTCTCTCCGCTCCGATCCACAAACTCTGAGCTGCTTCAGCGTCTTGAACCTACACACTCACAACGAGGAAAGGAGCCCCTGGTCTAGGTAGGGGACCCTCCGATGCCTAAGTTAGGTCAAGGGAATCTGGATCTAAGTTTGTGTGTGGTAGGAGAGGGTGAGATCTTGTGCAATGGACGATCTGCGTTCGTTAACCTCAACATGATTCACTTAATTAGTGGGATACTGTGATTGTGGAGAATCTGCATGTAATCTCGGGATTTTGTAGCGTATCGTGCGTATCTGCGGGCGGAATAATCGGTTGTGTCCGCTTAAGGCAGTTCCTTAGTTAGCACCCGAAATGTTCACATTCATCCTCGGCCTCAGCTTGGGATCTCAGAATAAAGAGGCCCTGACTTCGAACCTCGGACCTAGAGTAGTATACACATGAACTTCTCCATCGAGTTATTAAGCAAAGACATTGTCCAGAGGACGGGACGGGCTTCAATCCGGATTTATGGTGGGCTTGGTCTCACTCGTCTGTCATGTGCTCTCGAGGTCTCCCCTCCGAGCTCCAAAGTGGGCAGCGGACCTAACCCATCGAATTGGATTTCTCCATAACAGGTGGTATGTAGATATAGATGGTCGAATAACCGCCTCAAGTCGCGTAGTAGTAGGACGGCCTGAGGTCCAGCAGGTAGATTCCAGTCTGAGCGATCTGAACTTCACACCAACTGATTTGGCCTCGGACTATTCCGAACCAGCAGACTCAAAGTAGAGGCGCCTCTTTAGGCCGAGCTAAGAGGCTTTCCCTTCCGCTGTTCTCATGATTCTTGATCAACTCTTAAGTATCCTGTCGGATCTGGATGGCGTCGGACCTTAGAGTTAGAGAGGCTCGGATCTTCCTATAACAGAAGCCCCCTACTCTCCAAGTCTAGACATGGACTCAGAGAGTAAACATATGTGGAAGATCAATAATCTCCCCTACCATACCCTCCATGCATGCAGTTGTAATCATGATTTTAATGTTTGAAGAGATACGCCCTTAGGATTTTTGTTCACAGGTTAACCTCCAGCGGACGCGTGGCGACGATTAAGATGTTGAATCGTCGCTGAACCTATGACAAACCGCCATGTATGTCACTGGAGGCGTTCGAGTGACGCTTCCCCTACCAGAGTGCCGCTTTTGCTGCTCTGAGCCAGCCACCCAATGTTAGAAGCACGCGGCCTAGCAAAGCTGGAGCCAGGACATACCGCCCCGTGTATTCTGAAGTCAGCTCATGACGGTTCGGCTGCAGCCATCATGCTTAGCCATTAATGCGAGAATCTTTCATGAGTTATATAAACCCTGACGCTTCAGAAATGCTCTCTTTCTTGCATTACGAATTCGCGTGGTTGTTGGTTCCCTGAGAAAGTGATTTTTGGTCAAGGTGATTTCGACTAATTTGAAGTTTCCGGCAAGGCGATTCCGGCTGATTTAAGATTTTCGACAGAGGAGATTCCCAGTGATCGTCCGGTGAGTCTCCCCCTTTAACACCACTTATATTTCTTTTACCTTCACGGGATGTCAGATGATTTAAACATGGTTCGAGAAGATTATGATATTGATGACGACTCCAGGCCAGGAAGCTTGGATGATAGAAGAGGGGCCTCCAAAGGCCCCTTGGAAGCAGTACCCCTCTTCCCCCCACCCGGGAGGAACAAATAAGTGGGGGTTCAGACACCCCGCATAGGCAAAAAGAAAACCGTCCGAGCCCCCCCGAGAGTCAACAGCAAGAGGTGTTGAGATGCTTGCGAGTGGGCGGGCTTTGGAGGTTATTCTGGGAGGCTCCGTTCTGATAGAGTCTCAAATGGGGTGGATCCGATCGAAGTTCGAGATCCTGAACTCCTTGCTGATAAGGGTGTCAGAGCCCCTCAATACTATTGACGCTCCTACCGAAGGGGAAGTCGAAATCTTCCTTTGCGTTATGCAATGCGGGCTCAACTTCCTATGCATCATTTCATCCGAGCCCTGACGGCCTACGTGGGGCTAGCTCCAGGCCAATTCAGCCCCAATGCTGGAGAGTTTTAATTTCTACTTACATCATCTAGCGTCATGTCAGGAACCCATAGTTGACACCAAAGGAGCTGATAAGCTTGTACTTAGTTAAGCATGATAACCAAGAGCCGTGGTATTACTTCGCGACTCGGAGCAGCAAGAGCTCAGGGTTGGTCATGAATCTTCCATCCTCTAATAAGGACTAGAAGAATAAATGGTTTTGGGCTTCAGCCGAGTGGGAGGCACTAGCAGCGGAGCTTAAGAGCTTGGAGACTTGGGTCCATACCCGATTTAATTCTCCATGTCAGACCTTGAACCTTCTTCTTCTAGTGCCCCTTTCTCGTCTGTCGTGATTTGACTAAAGCTCTCTTTTCATGTCTATAAATTTCCCGAGGGTCTCGCCTCTCCTCACCTCGGATCAAAAGAATTAGGTTGTCAAGGCCAGGGCACACTCGGGAGATCTCCGCTCCTAGTCGGATCTGATCACAGCCACCAACCTTCATTGATCTGGACTTTGTAAGTCCAAGCAACTCCCCACTTCCTTCAGTAAATTTTTCCTTCATTTCTTACTTTGAAGGAACTGAATCTCTTAGCTTAAATGTTGATTCATTACTCTATGTGCAGGCATGGCCGAGGCTTCTAGGTCCGGGAGAAGTAAGGTCACCCCGATAGTCGAGGAGATGTTGAGGGCTCAAACCTGAACAAAGACTATTGTTCGAAGGAGACCTGTGGCTCCTCACGGCGAGAGCCCCTCGGCCCCAATTTTTGTCGCTGCAGCTCCAGTTGCATTTTCAATTTCTGTTGCTGCAGCTCTGGCTACGACGCTTATTGTGACTGAGGTCATTGCTAACAATGCTCCGGCTCCAACTCTTCCCCCCATCGTCTCTCCTCATGCTGTTGAAGCACATCCCACAGCCCCCGAGCCCTGCATAGCCATCCCATCTCCATCCGAACAGAAGGAAGCCGTTCGGATGGCTGACGCTCCATGGGAGACCCTCTTTCTCATGGAGTTGGAATCATAGATCAGAATGAGAACAAGGTCCTCCATGGGAGACCCTCTTTCTCCAGAATCCACTCAAGGGTCTAGATAAGCGACCATCATTGCCTAGTGTGAAGCCCTTAGTGTCATCGTGTAGCACTGTCGAGCTTCATGTTGGTCTCATTTAACTGATATGACGCCTTGTTCGGTCAGAAATTTCATGGCCAGGTGGTAGGTTGATACTACAACTCACAGGGTGCTATGGGATGGTCGGCCAAGGATCACATTGTAGACGAATGAGCAATCTACTACCAAGAAGTTGATCGTCGTAGTTACCTGAATCTGCCCGTCTTCGGCCGTTAGTGGAAGCTGTATTGATCCTTCTGGTTCGACCTTACCACCAAAGAAACCAAGCAGTGGAGTCTTAATGGGTCGAAGTCTAGACCGACCAACTCCCATTTTATCAAATGCCCATGCAAAGAGGATGTCTGCCGATGATCCAGTGTCCACAAGGATTCACAACACTTTATGGTTGCCTATGGTAAGGGTGACCATGAGCACGTTGTGGTGTGGTTGGTGGATTCCTCGGGCGTCCACTTCGATAAAGATCTGGCTACAATTTTCACCTTTTACTTTTTTGAAGGTTAGCTGGTGGAGAGGATTTCGTGTTCTGAGTCAGTATGAACAATGATTCGTACGTGGGATTTCCGAGCATGGTTTGAATCTCCTCCATCCCCAAGTCCCCCGGAGATAGTGCGGATTTCACCCGCTAGTTCCTTATTGACCGGGGGCACACCTTTTGTCACGACCCATTCTTCTCCATGACTAACATATTCTCCAAGGTGACTGCTATGAATAAGTGCCTCAATTTCCTATTTAAGGTCAAAGAAGTCACGCGTCAAATGACCGTGATATCGATGGAAGAAATAATATTTTCTCTTACTTCTTTTATTAGGGTCAGATTTCAATTTGCTCGGCCAAGTGAGGATGCATTTGTCTAGAATTTCCATCAAGACTTGTTCGAGCATTTTATTGAGAGGAGTATACATCTTGAAATTGTTGTCCGACCGTTTATTCAGCCAATGGTTGTCACGTGATTGGTCATCCTTCCTCTTACTATTCGTAGAGGACGAGCTTGATTTCACCCTTGTCTACTGTTCTTTGGTCGGTATAGCTTTGTTTTGGACGGCCTCTCGTAGGACATGAGCTTGGCGTTAGCATATTTCTGTGACCTATTCAGTAGATCGACCATTGTCAATGGTGTGTTTTTATCCAGTGAAAAGAGGAATTGACGATATCACAGTCCTCCCATGATCGCGGTTAGGGCGAGCTCTTCAGTATGTTTTCGAACTTGCAACACTTCCAGGTTGAAACGTTTGATGTAATCTTTCAGTAGTTTGCCATCCTTCTGAATGACACGAAGGAGGTAGGCAGCCGATTTGAGTCTCTTCTTTCCCCGATAAAGTTTGTGATGAAGACTTGGCCAAGCTGGGAGAACGAGCTAATGAAGTTCAGCTTCAACTGCTTGAACCACAGTCGGGCAGCTCCAGTTAGGGTTAGGGAGAAAGCTGGGCACATTACTGCATCAGATGCATTTTGGAGTTCTGTATAGACCCTAAAGGACTCTATATGCTCCGATGGGTTGGTATTTCCTGATAACGGAGTGGCCTGAGGTAAATGGAACTTGTCTTGTAATCATGCCCGTATGATGTCGTCGGTAAATGGAGGTTCAGTTTCTTTTATTATTGCTTCCATCGAAGTCAGTGCTTTCATGCGGTAGGCTTCTCGCATGCCCCCAATTTGACCACGTAAATCCTTGAGCTCAGCCTCCCGAGGCTCGCCGCTTTCAGCAGTAGCTTCGACTGGGTCTTTGTCGCATTTCTTCTAGTCTAACTCATGTCATAGGTCTGAAGTGGGTAAAGCTGCAGTCCCAGAAACATGGGATTGAGCTGGTGTGGTCAAGCCTTATCGTCGACTCCTCTGAGAGGCGGAATGTGTGTTGGAAGCCTGTGGAGGATTATGACCTATTTGTTCATCATCTTTGTGGGTCTTCAGTACATACTGAGGCTGTAGTTGTTCCAACAACTGCCTCATGGAGTTCATGTTGTTATTCAACATTTTAACCTACTACTCGAGGGAGTTTAATCGACCTCCTTTGACTTGAGACCACTGACCCTGCCTCCTGGGGCCAGAATCAGCCTGATGTTGGGAAGAGGAACCCCGATGACTATCAGGCTGCTCCATGGGGAGGGGGGAGTTAAGGTCAGGTGCAGCTGGGGAGATCCGGGTCTTTTTCCCTCTAGCCATTGTAGTCTCTCTAGTAAAGTAGGAAACGACTTTGATTTCCTTCCCACAGAAGGCACCAAACGGTTGATGTACTTTTCCAGTAGATCCTCAAGAACCTGGACACACGAAAGCAAGAGACAAAGAAGACCCTGGCAAGTACAGGGGACCTTCCGATGCCTAAGTCAGGACCTTGGGTCTTGGGAGGAGACGATTTCTTCACAAAAGAGTCATAAGTCTTTAGATAGAGTATGTGTACCTTACCGTGGTTAGAGGCTCTTCCATTTATATGAGAGGGAAGATCACTCAATTAGAAGTTTTCCCCATTTAGGACTACTGATACTCCGGAGATCTTCCTGCGGGGGTATCCAGATCCCCCACGGATGTCCCCAAGATAACGGACATCCGAGATCATCGGGCTGTTCATTCAGAGCATGGTCCGAGAGATCAGGCGATGGAGGCGTGCGATACCCTGGAGGTAAGTAATACCGGGTTGTCCGATAAATCAACATTCACCTGAAGTCGTTCTAAAGATTAGCATTTACCTTAGTTGAACTCCGGTTACCATTATCCTTGTCAGTGTCACGGTGCTAACCTATGACTGATCTATTACTGACCTATGGTCGGGTCGACCTACAACTGACCTATAGCCATCATGTAGTTGTGTCGACCTATAAAATTGGTTGGCTACTAGTTGAGTGGGCCTATGTCTATGCCGTCCTACTTTAGGTCGGCCATTCTTGACCAGTAGATGTTTCATAAGTAGTTTTATCCCATTAGGTCCATGCTGGTTGCAGAGTCAACTCCTTTTCATAGGTCGGATTACTTTATCCCCCCACAACTTATTCAATAGAAATCATTTTTAACCAAAAATTCCCTAAGTATCTAATTTTTCAAAATCAACACCTTAACAATTTAACATGCTCTTAGAAATTATATATAAATTACACACATGGTATACATATAATGAAATTTAATCTACCCAAATTATAAATCACGGTTTAGGCATATGATCGATCGAAACATATGTTCATTTGATCATGATTACGGGATAGAGTTAAAAATAAAATATATCCAATTATCCCTCTTCAAATTAAAATTGTCCATTGATTTGAGGTATGGCTGTGAAATTAAATCTGATTTGTAATACCAAAATTAAATTATTGTGTAACAGGAGTTCAATTTCTAAATGCCTAAGGAATTAAGCATCATACTTTACCAAGAATATTTAATATCCCCTGTTATATCATATTACCAAGGTCGGACTGGTTCTCTTTCTAGACACCCGCTAGTATATCACTATCCTGAAGCGGTGTCGAGTCTTACTAGGGCATAGACCCTAAAGCCCTAAAAAAGAAAAGGGGTTTTGACGGTACTGACCTCGAAATTTGGTCAATTACCTTGGGAGGTGCGACATTTCAAATATCCTAATAGTGGCCTTCTGACAACTTTTGGATATTGCTTCGGACGAAAATGCCCGTCCTTGGTTCAGAAGTTGTACGGTCCCGGATTGAAGAAGAAGTTACCTTCTGTTTCAAACCCCACGAAAGTGACAGATTGGCTACTCCCCCTGCCACTAACCAATGGCTAGTGCTCGGTGGTCCGTGGGCCCCACCACCGTGAATGTGTTTCATCCATGTCGTCCATATATTTTTCTAGATCATTTTATGGTATGAGACCAAAAACGAGGTATATCCCAATCTCAAGTGGTTGACATTACAGGAGACAGTGTTGAATGAGCGTCGTAGACCATTAAAAACTTTTTAGGGGCCATAAAAGTTCTGAATCAAGCTGATCTTTGCTTTTTCCCTTCATCTGTATCTGTACAACCTAATCAATAGATTGGATGTCAAATAAACAGCATTGTGGGCCTTAGGAGGATTTTATGGTGGATATCCAATCACTACTATTTTCCTGTGTTGTGGTCCACCTTAGATTTATATCCCTCTCATTTTTGGGATGAAGCCCTAAAATGATCTGTAAAAATAGATGAACGGAATGGATGAAACTCATACATTATCGTTGGACCCATGACTGGTGACAGGGGGAGTAGGCAATCCATTTTCCCCCGAGAATACGGAAGCATTTATGAGCTTGGGAAGGGCCAAATGTCACCTTTATTCACCTTTTACAGACCTTCTTCTTCTTCTTTCGTTTTCCTGTAAAAGTAAAGATCTAGGGACCAACTGCCAGAGAGGGACGTTGTTTCTCCTTGTCGTTTCTCTTGTCTGAAATCCTCTTCCACCACGAGATTGGTATTTTATTTTACTGTAGCCATTTGTTATGGTAAAAAAAAAAGATCAGAGTCGAGAAGGTGAGGGTTCTGGTTATCATGTGAATGGAGCCTACTGTAAGGAACACCTTGATCAAACCTCCACCATTGATAGTAGAAAACCACGACTTCATGTTTTCAAACCTTGACCACTGACAGTGACAGCCACGACCCTTCACGTTGTCAAAACTATGACCCAGACGAAGGGTCGTGGTTCATGTGCACATTGGATCTTGGTTGTCATGTTATAAGGATCGTGCTTTTCGCATGCACATAAGTCGTGATTATCATGTTACATAGGTTGTGGTTGATAGATGATATGGGTCGTGGTTGTCATGCTAGATGCGTCGTGGTCATCATGTTATAAGGATCATGCCTTTCACTACCCTATGCAAGGGTTGACTTGTTTGGCCCATAACCTTGTATCGTAGTTGTCAGGTTGTATGGGTCGTTGTTGTGACGGTATATGGATCGTGGCTGCTAGTTGTTATGAATCGTGGTTGTAATTTCGTATGGGTCTTAATTTTCATGTTGGACGGATAGTGGTTGTCAACTGATATGAGTCGTGGTTGTCATGTTACATGGGTCATGGTTGTCACGGTATATGGATCGTGATTGGCAACCACGTTCCATGTTGGATACAACAACGATCCATTATTCATTATAACCACGACCCATGTAACATGACAACCACGATCCATATACCATATGAACCAAGCCCCATTTTCCATGACAACTAGGACCATTTGCGCTTCATAACCACGACCCTTCGTACTGGCCTCAATTCATATCCTACCTCTCAAATATTCCAAGGGTGGCCTTCTGACAACCTTTATAAAATGTTTCAGATGAAAATGTCTCTTGTCCTTGGACCGCTAGTTTTACGTTTTAAGAGTGTTGAAGAAGTTATCTGTTTTGAATAATCTCGAGAATGTGACGTAAACCGAGGCCTTTTTGAGCAATGGAACTTGGTTTCATCTAGAGTGGGTCATAGTCGACAAGCACGATCCAATGTAAATGACAACCATGATCCAATATGAATGTGAACCACGAGATCACAGGACGGGGTCATGGTTGTCATACACACTAGGTGGTGGTTCCCAACCATGATATATTTTGGATGATAACCACGACCCATTGTTCACCATATCCACGACCCTTCCTGTGGATCATGGTGGTCATTCACACAGGTACCACGACTCACTGTGGATGACAACCACGACCCTTTGTTCGTCATAACCACGACCCTTTGAGTGGTTCGTGGTTCTCATCCACAGTGGTCTTGGTTATTATGAACAATTGGTCCTTGTTGCCGTGTTGTCATCCATAACAGGTTGTGGTTCACCAACCACGGCCCAGTTTGGTTGAAAACCACGACCCTTTGAGTAGTTCGTGGTTGTCGTCCACAGTGGGTCGTGGTCATCAACCACGACCCAATGTGGATGACAACTACGACCCATTGTGGATGATAACCATGACCCTTTACAGATGACAATCATATCCTTCATTTTTGAGAACTTGTACTCATTCAATTTTTTTACAGATTAACCAAGATTAAAAGAGTATGGGTCATAGGCCTGTATTATGTTTTTATGATGGAGAGAGTGTATATGACAATGGAATGTTTACTTGCGATGGTAGTGACTCAAAAGGATTTGTTATGAGTGATGATGTTACATAACAACAACTCTTAGATAAAATGCATCAGATTATGAAGACTGCATCGGATGAATTCAATTTGATAATTAAAGTTGTGTACGGTGATGCACTACATGGATTCCTTCGTCCACATAGAATCAAAGACGATGAAGATCTCGAAGCATATATGTTATTCTGTGGATAGACTCCTCTAACACAAATACCATTGTATGTAGAGAAAGTGAGGCGTTGTCCTCTCGTTGAGGATAATAACATAGATTATACTTTATTTTCAAACCTATCATCTCTTCATTTACAGCCTTCAAGCAATAATTGAATAGTCGATGATTCCGATATACCTGACCCTTTAAGTAATGATAGATATCACGATCGAGGACTCGACGATTGCAATATACACATCCCTTTATGTAACGATACACATCATAATCTAAGGAATGGTGACTGTGACATACCTGGCCCATCAAGTAATGATCGATATCATGATTGAGGACTTGACGATTGCGATATATGTGGCCCTTCAAGTAACGATTAATTTCAAGGAACAGCTGACCACTGCAATCTCCAAATCTCATCCATCAATGATGCGTATTTTGATCCATCCATACAGGTCGATCTCTATGTAAATATGCGATGCGCCACAAATTCCAGTATAATGTCTTGAAGTCTAACAAGCTGAGATATACGATTGGGTACATTTTCTATGTAACCATGACCCGTTGTCCATGACAACTAGGATCATTTGCTCTTCATAACTACGACCCTTCGTACTGCCTCGATGCATGGTCCACCCTTTAAGAAATCAAACCGCGACCATTGACAATGACAACCACGACCCTTCGTAGTTGACAACCACGACCCTTCATGTTGTAAAACCATGACATAGACAATGGTTTGTGGTTCACAAGCACAGTGGATCGTGGTTGTCATCCAGATGGATTGGATTTGTTACAGGCATATCTGTGGGCCCTAGTAGCGTTGTACAACAAGGGGTATAGGAATATTCGTGTGCACAGTCAATCGGCCTCCCTCTATAGCATTGATGTGTTTGATTGTTCTAACGTCCAGATAACACATATATCATGGTACTACACTCCCGTAACTTTCCATATGGTACATATATCATACGCACGATGATGGCATGACTTGAACCACATAAATGAGTATCAAAACATGTTTATACGAGATCCATTCCATCCATCTGACAAGGAATCATATTTTTGCCATGTATCTAAATTTTATTTAAATATAATAGTCATTTGTATTGCATCATAGGGAAAAATGTGAAATTACTTATAAAAACTCTAAATTCACTTTTTAAGCACATATGAGCATTTAATACAATTATAATTTCAGGAAATGCATTCTTCCTTTTTTGTAGGTCTGATCAATAGATTAGATTACGTGCATTCTTCCTTTTAATGGTGATATTTCTAATCTCAATTGTATAAAATATGAATGTTGTATTACTCTAATTTTTTATTCCCTATATAAGTACTTGATGGGCCACTTGATATATGGTTTAGATCTTATGCACATGAATCCATACTATATAATCAACAAAAGTAACGACCTCATCCATACGATAGTAATGTAGGAAAATTTTGTATATCACTCTACTCTTGATTGATGGCATAAACAGCAAATGTAAGCTTTTCAGAGGAGCGGATTAGGTGTGGCATAAACCACAATTTCACGTTTTGAAACCTTTCACCCTTCAAGAAATCAAACCTCGACCATTGACAGTGACAACCACGACCCTTCGTATTTGACAACCACGATCCTTTCTTTTGTAAAACCATGACTTAGACAAAGGTTCAAGGTTCACATGCATAGTAGATCATGGTTGACATGTTATATTGGTCGTGGTTTCATGTTACACGAGTCATGATTGTCAAATGTTATGGGTCGTTGTTGTCATGTTATATGGGTCATGGTTGTCACGGAATATAGGTCATGGTTGGAAACCCCGACCATCACCGTGACAACGACCTATGTACAAACCCCGACCATTGGATCGTGGATGTTAAATAAACACTACAGTGGGCCTTGGGAGGATTTTAATGGTGAATATCCAATCACTATTATTTTCCTGCGGTGTGTTCCACCTTAGATTTATATCCGTCTCATTTTTGGGATCAAGCCCTAAAATGATCTGTAAAAATAGATGAATGGAATGGATGAAACACATACATCATGGTTGGGCCCATGGCTGGTGACAGGGGGAGTAGCCAATCCTTTTTCCCCCGATCCACGATCCAACGATGGATGACAACCACGATCCAACGTGGATAACAACCACGATCCAATGTGTAAGTGAACCACGATCACACGACAGGGTTGTGGTTGTAATACATGCTGGGTCATGTTTCCCAACCACATTCTTTTTCAGAAAATCGCATTAATGTCGTTATTTCCCCGCAATCTCGAGAAATGGTATTCCTAGCATCGAAAGGCACATAGTGCCACCAGCCAATGGTTAGTGCTCGATGGTCCCCACCACCATGTATGTGTTTCATCCTTGCCATCCATATATTTTTCCAGATCATTTTATAGTATGAGTCAAAAAACGAGGTATATCCTAAACTTAAGTGGACCACATATGTTTCTGTACGACCTAATCAACAGTTGGGATGTCAAATAAACAGTATAGTGGGCCTTGGGAGGATTTTAATGGTGAATATCCAATCACTATTCTTTTCTTATGGTTGTTCCACCTTAGATTTATATTCGTCTCATTTTTTGGATCAAGCCCTAAAATGATCTGTAAAAATAAACGAACAGAATGGATGAAACACATACATCGTGATTGGGCCCATGACTGGTTACAGGGGGAGTAGTCAATCCGTTTTCCCCCAATCCACGATCCAATGATAAATGACAATCACAATCCAATGTGGATAACAAGCACGATCCAATGTGCATATGAACCACGATCACACGACAAGGTCGCGGTTGTCATACACACTAGGTTATGTTTCCTAACCACAATCCATTGTGGATGACAACCATGACCCATTGTTCGTCATTCCACGACCATTCGGTAACAGCGCCACATTCTTTTTCAGGAAATTGCATTAATGTCGCTACTTCCTCATAATCCCTAAAAATGGTATTCCTAACATAAAAAAACCAATAGTCGCACTGCATTCTAATCACATTAACCATTGGTTCACCAGCCTATAAAAGTGGTACTTGGGTTTCAAATTACTTTCACAAGCCAATCCGAGCCAGAATCCTTATTGCAATACCTTAAGCATTCATGGATTTCTTTACTCTTTCAATCAAAATAATGGAGGAGATATTCAAATAAAGCATCGAGTCTTTCTCGCGTTCTACCTTTATAGGTGACCCTTCCCTTTCCTCAGGGATATTGATGATCTTCCTGAAGATCAAGCCTTCACAGGAAATTATGAAGACAATTTCAGAACTCTAGTAACTCAAAGATAATTTCTCAGAAGCGGAAAGAGAAATCGAGTTGTATTCTTTCGCTTTGTCTCGCCTGTCGGCCCTTAGTGCTGAGTGCAAGGTTCTGCTAGCTCGCTCTAAACCAACTAGTAAGAATAGGCTACACTGTACTCGTAAGTAGGACTTTAACGAGAAAAGGCTCCATTGTACTCGCGAGTAGGACTTTAACAAGAAAAGGCTGCACTAGATCGAGAGGTGCAACTCCGCAAAGGAAGTGAAATTTGAGGCCATTAAAAGATTTCAAGACCTCAAATCGGCCCACCTATAGCTCTCATCTTACCACTCTTCTTCTTCCTTGTCCTGTTCTTCTTGTAATTAAACTTCTTCCTTGTCCTGTTCTTCTTATAATTAAACTTCTTCCTTGTCCTGTTCTTCTTGTAATTAAAATCCTAACTCGTTGGCCCTGCTATGTTGCATCGTGGTTGACATGTTACATGGGTCATGGTTGACATGTTAGATGGGTTATGGTTCACAATTATATAGGTGTCGTGGTTGTCATGTTATATGGGTTGTGGTTGTCACGTTATACGGGTCGTGGTTTTCAGATGCTATGTTTTGTGGTTGTTATATCATATGGGTCCTGGTTGTCACTATATATGGGTCGTAGTTGTCATGATATATGGGTCGTGGTTATTATGTTACGTGGGTCGTGGATGTCGTGTAGTATGGATCGTGATTGTCAGTTATTATGGTTCGTGGTTGTTATGCTTTATGGATCGTGGTTTCCATCCACAAAGGCTTGTGGTTTACAACCACGAGTTATATAACATTACAGCCATGAGCCTAAGTGCAAGACAACTACGACCCATCTCATTCACCTAACCATTACAGATGATAATAAAAAGAAACATTATATACACGAATCCATACAACATTCAATACCAAATTAGTGTCTGGCTCTCTTCACTGGCCTACTTGATATTTCTTCTTGTTTCTTTGCAAAAGAGCATCAACTTCTTTCTTGTACTGCAGACAGTCCTATCCAATTGTCTTTCTAAATTTAGGAATTTCCTCCTACAAAAAAAGAATGAACTAGTATTAAAATAAAAGACAAAACAATCAAGACTTAATGTAGACAAATAAATATATATACTTACAGGTGTAAAATCAATTGCATGCATGCCACTCAAGAAGACTATGAATTTCAGCATGAATATGCCACAATCATCACAGTTGTGTTGCGCAGGTCTATCAGTGATTATCCTTGCATTCCATGGCTTCTCCTAGAACTTAGCTCCACCATTAAGAATATGGAATAACCACCTCAATCCGTTCGTTACTTGCACGACGACCAGCTCATTTTTTTCATTCCAATCAGTATTCATACTGTCATATAAAGTGACATCTTTCTTCTATGGAGAGACAACACCCATAAACCAGTGTTACTCCCTCACGTTGAGAGGGATGTACAACTGTTAAGCACAAGAAACACGACAACAGTTAAACTCATGCCTTTCTATCATTAATAATATCATTTAAGTCCATGTACAAGTGCAAGTAACTAAGATCTTATTCATAATTCATGGAGGTTTCGTTTTACCATCACCAATGACTATATCTATAAGATTTTCATTCTACTTATCAAACTTCATGACCTATCGATCTTTATGGTACCCAACTCCATAAGTGCGCAACAAGTCAAGTTGAATTTTCATGATTTGCTATTAAGATATTGGATAGTGTTAGAAATAAAAATAATTAATGATGTTTTAAATAAAACTATGGTCATGGTTTTCACATTACCATAAATAGTGATGGGACGAATGCGCAGTCCTGTCTACCTCACAATTAATTTTCATGACGTGTTGATAGCTAGTTTAAGTATAGATTGATGGCCCATGTAAGGAGAAAAATGTGTGATATAATATTCATACATTAATATTAAATAAATAAAGAGAAAGGTTAGAAATTTACCTCAAAGTCGACCCATGAATTTAAGTCATAGATGCTTTTCAACCGGTGATATGAACCTGAATCTCTAACAACTCTCAGCTTGTTGTCTTCGACATCAGTTAGAGCTTAGTGGGGATCCACTAACCCCTGACGACTCTCCTTTACAAGAGAAAAAGATGAAGCCTTGTATGGAGAGGACAAAAATTTCGAGGCCAAAAAATTGCGTTGTGGCCTAAGCACATCCGCATCGGGAGTAGCATCCACCCCAGTCGCAGCTCCTGCACCCATTGGTTGTCGTCTCCCTTCCTCACTCAATTGCGAAGTACCGATGTTTAGCTGTAATAAAATCACATATTATCTATGCAATTCATAACATAATGTCTATTTAAAATTTTAAATAAATGCAATTTCACGTACATTTTTTTTATTGAGTTCATCCTTCAGCAGGTTCATCTCTTGCCTTAATGAAGCATTGTGCTCTTTCACCCGCACAATTTCTGCTTTGACTATTTGCATCAAAGGGATTTTGTCTTGTAATATAAAATTATAATATTTATGTATTTCAACACGTTATGCAGGGAAGTGAGGTTATCATTCATATAGAGTCGTGGATCATGGTTGTCATCCATATAAGGTCGTGGTTCACATTTGGCTTGGATAATGGATCATGGATGTCGTCCATATAGGGTCATGGTTCAATATGGACGTAAACCACGATCCATTGAGAATGTGAACCACGACCCTACAAATGGAATGTTGTTTTCATCCACATTGGCTCGTGGTTCACAATCACATACCATCGTGGATGAATAATGACCCAGTGTGGAAGAAAACCACGATCCTCTGTGGATGATAACCATGATCCATGGTTCCTAGTAAGACACAGTTGAAGGATCGTGGTTATCAATGATAGTGGGTCATGGTTCACATCCATGATCTACTTTGGGTGATAACCACGACCAATTATACATGATAACAACGATTCAATGTAGATAGTGACCACGATCTAATGTTTAGTGTCATCCAAATTAGGTCGCGCATCAACTACGACCAAATGTGTATAAAACCACGACCTATTATGGCTGACAACCACGATCCATTGTGGATAATCACGACCCATAAATATACCTTCGATACTTCGAACTCCTCTCTTAGCTGCTTAACCCTCTTCTGCTGAAGTGCATTCTCACGTCTGAGAGGCCTTGTCAAAATTTTGTCCTGAAATAAAATCGTATATTATTTATGTATCACGTAGATGAATGGTCGTGGTTGTCACCTATCAACTATATTGGATCATGGTTGTCATATACATTAGGTCATGCAACAACCACGATCCAATATAGATGATAACCATGACCCATTACGAATAATAACCACGATCCTTGTCTGGACTGAGCAAATCAACATATAACCATGACTCATATATCATGACAACCACAATCCATTGTCGATTATAATCACGATCCATTGTGGAAGATAACACGGCTAAATAAGGACAAAGATAAATTAAAATTCATATACCTTTGTAGTATTGAAATCCTCTAGTAGCTGCTTCATATGCTCCCACAGTGCAACATTGTCATATTTAAGATGGGTCAACCCATCTTCAAAACTAGGAACTAGCTCATCCCGGCCTCAACGGTTGAGCTATTGACCTGTTATAAAATCATATATTAAAATACATTACATTCATAGTGACTTGTTAACTATTAAAGTAAATGCAAATCACGTACATATTTTGTATGTTTATCCTCTCTCATCCACATTGGGTCGTGCATCAACCACGAACTATTGTGGATGACAACCACGACCAATTACACATGATAACAACCATCCAATATTGACAATAGCTATGACCCCTGGTGGAACACAACAATGACAAAATTTCAATTTCATAACCTTTATTGCTTGGATCTCCACTCCAAGCTGGTTCATTTGCTCTCGCAATGAAGGATTCACTCTTCTGAGAGGGCTCATTGAATGGACATTGTCTTGTAATAAAATCGTATATTATTTATGAATTTCAATGTCTTTTTCAATGAATTAAATCATCGTGATTGTCGACCAAATTAGGTTGTGGATGAAAATCACAATCCAATATGAACAATAATCACGAACCACAGTTCATACAAACCACGACCCTAGTCTAGATCGTGGTTTTCATCTACCTTAGGTCGTAATCCAGTCACGACCCAGTGTGTATGACAACCATGACCCTTGGTGGAAGATAACAATGATCCATTACTGGATCATAACCATGACCCAAAAAGGGATACAACAACGACCGAGTAATATTCGGAATAGATTCGATTTCATATACCTTCATTGCCTGGATCTCCTCTCCAAGTTTCTTCAACTACTCTTGTAGTGAAGCATTCTCCCTCTAAGAGGGCTCATCAAAAGGACATTGTCCTGTAATAAAATCATATATTAGAAATGAAATTAAATATCTTTTTCAAATGAATCCAACCCCCTTCCTAGTTGTGAACCACGACCCACTGTGGATGACAACTACAATCCAAAAAATGGTCGAGGTTATTACGAACAATGGATCGTGGTTACCATGGATATTGGATCATGCTTCACATATAGGGAGGGTCGTGGATGAAATCATGATCCACATTGGATGAAATCACGATCCACTATGGATGAAAATAACGATCCACATTTCATACAAACCACGACCCATTGTCTAGATCATGGTTGTCATCAATCTTGGATTATGATTCATCCACGACCCATTGTCAAGATCGTGGTTGTCATCAATCTTGGATCGAGATTCATACATGACCCAGTGTGTCTGACAACCACAACCCCTGGTGGATGATAACAACGAACCATAACTGAATCATAACAATGACCCAAAAAGGGACACAACAACGACCAAATAAGATTCAGGATAAATTCAAATGCATATACCTTCATTGACCGGATCTCCTCTTTAAGCATTCTCTTCTCCCATAGGGCTCATCAAAGGGCCAATGTCCTGTAATAAAATCATATATTAGAAATGAAATCAAATGTCTTTGAAGATGAATTCAACCATGACCCTTCCTGGTTTTGAACCACGACCCACTGTGGATGACAACTACAATCAAGAAGGGGTCGGGGTTATTACGAAAAATGGATCATGGTTGTCGTCCATATTGAGTCGTGGTTCACATCTAGGGAGGATCGTGGATGAAATCACAATATACTATGGATGAAAATAACGATATACATTTCATACAAATCATGACCCATTGTCTAGATCATGGTTATCATCAATCTTGGATTGTGATTCATCCACGACCCAGTGTGTATGACAACCATGACCCCTGGTAGATGATAACAACGATCCACTACTGGATCATAACCATGATCCAAAAAAGGAACACAACAACGACCAAATAAAATTTAGGAAAAATTCAATTTCATATACCTTCATTCGTTGTATCTCATCTCCAAGTTGCTTCATCTGCTCCTTCAGTGAAGCATTCTCTCTTCTCAGAGGGCTCATTAAAGGGACATTGTCCTGTAATAAATCATATATTAGAAATGATATCGATATCTTTTTCGATGAATTCAACCATGACCCTTCCTGGTTACAAACAATGGATAGTGGTTGTCGTCCATATTGAGTCGTGGTTAAGACCCAGGGAGGGTTGTGGTTGAAAATCATGATACACTACGGATAATAACCACGATCCACATTGGATGAAAATCACGATCGCCTATGGATGCAAATCACAATCCACATTTCATACAAACTACGACCCGTTGTTCAGTCGTGGTTGTCATCGATCTTGGGTCGTGTTTCAACCACGACCCAGTGTGTACGACAACCATGATCCCTGGTGGATGATAACAACGATTCATCAATCGATCATAACTATGACCAAAAAACGGGACACAACAACGACCAAGTAAGATTCAGGATAGATTCAATTTCATGTACCTTTATTACTTGGATCTCCTCTCTAAGTTGTTTCACCTGCTCCTACAGTGAAGCATTCTCTCCTCTCAGAGGGCTCATTAAAGGGACATTGTCCTGTAATAAAATCATATATTACTTACAAGTTTTAAGCAATGAACAATAGATCATGGTTCAACTACCACCCACTATGGACAAAAACCAGGTTTCATTGGGAATGTGAACCACAACCCAAAATGGAACACAACAACAACTAAATAAAATTCAAGATAAATTCAATTTCTTATATACTTTCATTGCTTCAAACTTCTCTCCAAGCTTTTTCATTTACTCTATAAGTGAAGCATTCTCTCCTCCGAGAGGGCTCATCGAAGGAACTTTATGCTGTAATAAAATCATTTATGATTATGTATTTCAATATGTCTTTATTAGCGAACTCAACCACAGCCCTTCCTGGCTGTGAACCATGACCTACTGTGGAAGATAGCTACGATCAAGAAAAGGGTCATAGTTATTATGACCAATAGAGGGTGGTTGTCATCCATATTGGGTCGTGGTTCAAAATCACGATCCTTTTGGCTGAAAATCACTATCCACTGTGTATGATAACCATGATCCATAGCTCATAGAAACCACGACCCATTTTTCATGGTAACTACGACCCTCAGTTAGATCGTGGTTGCCATCAATGTTGGGTCGTGCCTCAACCACGACCTAATGTGTATGACAACCATGACCTATTGTGGATGATAACAACGATCCTTTGTGGATGATAATTATGACCCATTTTTCATTTACCTTCATTGCCTGAAACTCATCTATTAACTACTTCATTTTCTCCCATAGTGAAGCATTGCCATATTTGAGATGGCTCATCCCATCTTCAAAACACTTGAGATGGCTCATCCCATCATCAACAATTGTTGTTGTTGTTGTTGTGTTGTTGACCTGTATTAAATCATATATTAGAAGATAGTATATTCATAGTAACCTATTAACAAATAAAGCAAAGCAATTTCACATACGTATTTTATATTAATATCCTCTCTCATCAGCTTCACTTCTTTACAGATAGAAGCATACTCCTCCTTGAGTTGCTTTATTTCTCCTCTAAACTCATCAATCCGCTTTACTTCATCCTTTAGTCCTTCCACTTTCGTGGGAATGGTCTCAATCCACTGATTAAATTTCTTTATTGCAGATTTTGATTTTTTATTATTATCTTTAAATATCTTGCTAACAAGGGTCTCGAGGGAGGTTTTAAGATCAACCTCAAGTTTATTTTTTTATTTCATCGAGGGAGGCTTTAAGATCACCCTTAACTTTATTTTTTATTTCCTCCATGTCCTCTTGATTTTTCTCTGTCGTGGGTGTTGCCTGCAGAGCCTTGTCCTTTCTATAAGTGTCATCAGTTATACTCCTGACAACCTCGTTCTCTGCTTCTTCGACCATTAGTCAAAGCTCTGGAGCTAGCACCACCTGCAGGAACAAAATTTATTAATTAATTATACACATACGGTATAATTAAATTACACTACTAATTGAACAACTCTTACCGGTACAGCTCTGAAGATTTTGGAGATGGGAGGATATCTGCCTACTGTATAGGGATCCTAATTTAGTATTCGAGGAATCCTTGTAAGTAGTCTTCTAACGGCCCACCCACTATCATCAGTGAGTTTGGGGAACCGTTCATAGGCCCAAATCTGTTAAAATCAATTATCATGCATTACATATTGGTTAATATGTATAGAACAAAAATTCAAATCAAAGTATGAATCAGGACAATAATAACTTACTTGTAGGGCATACATCCATCCGCATATGTTGTATGATTTGGGGTACTAGTCATTCACCCGAACACTACCAATTGCAGTGTTAACCCAATCCATCAAATATTCATACCCCACACTGCCCTAGGGGTACTTATTAAAATATTCCAAGTCATCAACCATGTCGATAAACTTATCAACACAGTAATTCTTTTGCGGAGATTCAACTATTAGACTCTCAACTCAAATTATTAGAGCCGCAAAATCGAGCTCAGTAAATTTTATCATGGTGCCCTGAACATCGAATGTCAGATCACCAATATGCCTCTACATTAGGTAATGCATGATCTGAGAGTGTGTCATCCACCCAGTCAGTGGAAAGTTAAGCGTAAATCCAAAACAGCTGTCCTTAAATAATTTCTTTCTATTAGGATTCTTCTTCATATCTTCAATCATGTACTCCTTCAAAAAATTGGTGGAACACTTCGGAGAGACCTGTGCCTTTTCGAAGTCTAAGCATGTGGTCATCTTCGGCTTGTCTCGACCTGCATTCCAATATAGTCGTAGATTGTTCATCAATAATAAGATGATCTTCCAAATTTAGGACTCAAAATTTAGCATGGGTCATAATTGTAGTACATAGTGGATCGTGGTCGTAACCCATGAAGGGTCATGGTTATTTTAAGTGTTATGGTCTCATGCTCCTTTGATTGTCAAATTTTGTGGTGCCCAAACCTCTTATGTGCCAAAACTTCTATATGTGTGTCTTGTGTTTGTATGTTGATATTTATATGTGATTCAAGATGACATCACAATGGTTTAAGACATGTATGGTGCTCGACTTCAAGAAATACAAGGTTATGTTCTTTGTCCTCTTCCGTATGCATCAATGTTCAGAGCTACATCAATAAGAAGAGTGTTTGTTTAAAGACTCAAGTGCATTTCAAGACTCAAGTACTACTCAAGTTGAAGTTTAAATTCAAGTTATAGAATATCTCAAGATCATGCTACATCAAGTAAAGATCTCAAGCTTCAAAGGTTAAACATCATCTGAAAGAATGAAGTTCAATGTTCATACTTCATGCTCCAGGTATGATAGACCTTAGTTTGACCTTAGGGTAGGTCATTTTGTATACATATGTCAAGATGAATCTTTTTACATGAAGTTGGTTTGTTCTAAGACTACTCCTGGACCTTGTTCGACCAGTCCTAAGCCTGGTTCAACCAGTCTAAGAAATTCCACGACCAGTCCTAAGTTGTTGAAGATTTTCAAAAATTTTTGGTCATTCTTCGACCAGTCCTGGAGACTGTTCGACCGGTCGTAGGGTGGTGACGACTTGTCCTTCGACCAGTCCTAGAACTACGACTCAAACTCCAGCAACCAATCTGGTTTCTACGACCACTCCTAGGTCTGCTTCGACCAGTCTTAGGTGGTCTATGACCAGTCGTAGAACTGATTTTTCAGATCGCGCTTAAAATTTCAAAATGCCGTTGGAGCTACGACTAGTCGAAGGGTACCTAAGACTAGTCGTAGACGCGATCTTTTCTTCTATAAATTGAACACGAATTTCAGAGTTTTACATCGATTAATTTGAGAAAAGTCATGCCTCCACTTTGAGATAAGTTTTGTTCATTTTAAGCTACGTTGTGCATATTTAATATTCTTTTGTTAGCTTTTCTTATTTGGTTTTATTCCTATATTCCAATCCTATTTAAAAAAGAGGAATTGCTATATTCCTTCTTCACTGGAATCAAAATTAAATAAAGCTATACCCAATTTGGTTTAATTTAAAATCAATTAAAAACTAGAACCATTTCTTAAGTGAGTATTGGACATTTAACATCGATTCGAACTTCTACTCTCATTGGTTCTACCGGGCTGCTACAAAAAGAGAAATCCAGGTATTTTACATTTGTTGTAAATTCCTTTATTTAGGTTTTGTTTGAGATTTGCCAGAAAAATCTCATTGTGTTGATTATCTGAGGAGACCCAAAAAACTCAGAAAGTTTGGGTTTTCGGATTATGTAAGCCCAAGTTAAAAAGACACAATTGTGAAGGTTTTAGGTGAACCTGTAAAACTTGTTTGATAGTGAACGCTAATATCCCTTGTGTGAGGATATTAGGAGTGGAGTAGCAAGTTGTGTGGCAGTTGTTTAACAGTTGGTGAACACATAGGCGAACGACTATATATCGGTGTGTTTTGTGATTTGAATGCTCTTTTAATTTCCTTATCTTTAATCATTTAGATTTGTGGAATGTATATGTGGATGTGGATGTGAATGTTGTAATCTTTACATTTCAAGCAAAGTGGGGAATGTTGTAATAGTTTAGAGTTTATTTCTTACTATTTCCTTTATTTCCTTTCTGTTTAAGTTTTAATATTCAATTTGTTCGAGTAAGGTTGTCTTGCCATAAACCCTTGGTTTTTATGGTGCAAATGTTGTCCTTAGAATAACGTTAGTATCAAGCTCTTTATTTAAGATTGCTTTACATTTCAGTTTTTTGATTTATTTAAAGTATTGTTCTTTATTTTTATAAGGTTATCGTACTTCTATTCCACTGTTAAATTTTTAAGTTGGCATAGTCCTATTCACCCCCCCCTTCTAGGACATATAGCTTGGCCTTTTCAAGTGGTATCAGAGCTTAATAGTTCATTTTTTTAATTCTTTATTCTTGGATTCATTTCCTGAGCTAACGATCTAAGCTATATATAAGATGTCAAATTTTGATAGCCTTTCAATCACTAGGCCCTCACCCTTTAATGGCTCCAACTATGACTATTGGAAAGCCACGATGAGGATTTTCCTCAAATCAATGGATGAGAATGTGTGGCTTGCCATATTGACTGAATGGAACCCACGTACCACTGAAGTGACTGGTATTGATGGTTTAAAAATAATGAGAGTAACACCATTTTTCTCATGGACTACTCTTCAGAAAAGTGAGAGTAGTGCCAATGCAAAAGCACTAAATGCAATTTCTTGCGCACTATCACCAGATGAGTTCAAAAGAATTATATCCTGTGATACTGCAAAGCAAGCTTGGAATATATTAGAAATGACACACGAGGGCACTTCAATTGAAAAAAAATCTAAAGTCCAACTCCTCACAACCAAATATGAAGAAATTCATATGGAGGAAAATGAAATGTTTATGGACTTCTACACTAGATTAAATGACATTGTAAACTCTGTGGGGTCTTGGCGATAAAATCTCAGAAAATAAAGTGTGTACAAAGATACTATGCTCACTACCTGAACGGTTTAACACTAAGGTAACCGCGATCCAGGAACTTCGTGATACAGACAATATGAGGGGAGAAGAGTTGGTTGGGTCTTTATAAACCTACGAATTAAATTTTAAAGCTCCTAAAGGTAAATCTATTGCGCTTAAATCTTTCAAATGTATTTCTCAAGATTCTGATTTAGAAAATTCTGAAGATGATATGGCCCTTCTTGCTAAAAAGTTTTATAAGATCTTCAAAAGTAAAAAGAGGGTTGATTTTAAAAAATCAAATGCTAAGAAATGTTCTAAACTAAAATCTAAATCTTGGAAATCTTTGAAAGATAGTCAATGTTACAACTGCTAAGAATATGGGCATTTAGCAAATAAATGTCCTAAAAAGGACAAATCTAAAAAGAAAGGAATGTTGGCTACTTGGGATGAATCTTTTGGCACTGAAGCCTCTTCTGAATCAGAAGATTTTGAAAACGAGTAGGGCAATGAAGTAAAGGCCCTTATGACTCTAGCCAAGTTCACTATTTCAGATCATGATGATTCAACTAGTGAAGAAAATTTGAATAGTGATTGTGAAAATGAAGAAGATCTTCAAGATGCTTACAATGCCCTATACAAGGAAAGTTGTAAAATTGCCGTAAAACTAAAACTTCAAAAAGAAAAGTTTTTAAAACTTAAAGAAAATTTTGAGTCTCTTATTTTAGAAAAATCTCATATTTCACATTGTTTTGAAAAGACTAAAAGTGATTTAGAATTCAAAACCTCCCTGATTGAAAATCTTATATCTGAAAATGACAAACTTAAGCTTGAAAACACTTCACTTTTGAGTTCAAAGGATACATCGAGGTATGCCCTAGGAGATCCAAAGTTTGAGAAACTTTTATCTGGATCTAGAAAATGTGGCGACAAATCCGGGTTGGGCTATGATAAAAATGTACCTTCTAAACAGAAGAATACTCCTCCTGAGTTTGTGAGAGGAGAAACCTCTAACTTAAAAGGGAAAAGTATTAATCAGAGTTTTTCTATAAATGCTAAAACTTTTTAAAAACCTAAAAGTAATTATGTCAACTATAAAACTCAAAACCAAAATCCTTTCGCTGAAAAAATAGTTGATTTGCTTAAAGAGCTCTTAAAATCTAACTCAGTGGGTCACTCATACAAAAATTACAAATACACGAAGACTAACTATACTCCTAAACCCAAAACAGTAATGAAATGGATTCCTAAAGTTACTTGCTTGGTTGCCCACACTACTTTCAAAGCTACAAGCCATTCGAAGTGGTACTTAGATAGTGGATGCTCAAGGCATATGACAGGTGACAAGGCTTTATTTACCGATCTTAAAAATATGACTGATGGGTCAGTCACATTTAGTAATGGTAGCAACTGCAAGATTATTGGCTAAGGTACGGTTCAACTCTATAACCTTCCCTTATTTAAGAATGTTTTATATGTTGAGGGGCTAAAACACAACCTGTTAAGCATATCTCAAATATGCGATAACAATCACAACGTGAAATTTTCTAATAAAGGTTGTGAAATCTTGAACAAAAAAGGTTCTATAATATTAATTGGTCGCAGGACTTCTGAAAACTGCTATATTGTAAGCGATGGTAGCTCATCTAATCAATCATGCTACATTGTCCATACTGATGAAACTGAATTAAGGACTATTAAAGATCATCCAACCACTCAAATTCTTGGTAACCCTCTCACTAGTGTGCACACTCATAGACAACTAGATAACATATGTAATTACATGTGCTTTACATCTCAGATTGAACCGGTAAACGTAAAAGAAGCTCTTTCTGATGAAAACTGGATAATAGCTATGCAGGAAGAAGTTAATCAGTTTGTTCGAAATGATGTTCAGTATCTTGTTCCTAGACCTAAAGATAAACACATTATAGGGACTAAGTGAATTTTTAAAAATAAGTCTGATGAACTTGGGAATATTATTCGAAACAAGGGAAGACTGGTTATACAAGGGTACACTCAAATAGAAGGCATTGATTACGATGAAACCTTTGCTCCAATTGTTCGCCTTGAATTAATCAGACTTTTTATATCCATTGCATGTTTTAGAAAATTTATAATTTATCAAATAGATGTAAAGAGTGCTTTTTTGAATGGTGAGCTACATGAAGAAGTATGTGTTGAACAACCTACAGGGTTTGAAGACCCTAAGTTTACTGATCATGTATATCGTCTTAAAAAAACTCTATATGGTTTAAAACAAGCTCCTAGAGCATGGTACAAAAAATTGGCTAAGTTTTTCTAAGTCATAATTTTCAAATGGGCAGTGTCGATAAGACACTTTTTGTTAAGAAACATAACAATGATATCTTAATGGTTCAAATCTATGTTGATGATATTATTTATGGATCAACTTGTACTAACATGACTGTTGAGTTTGCAGATTTGATGAAATCTAAGTTTGAAATGAGCATGGTTGGGGAAATAAATTATTTCATTGGGTTGCAAGTAAAACAACAACTAAATGGCATTTTCATTTCTTAGACAAAATATGCTCTAAACTTAATCAAAAAGTTTAGATTTAAGAATGGTAAGAATTTTGATACTCCTATGAGTACAACTTTAAGACTCTCAAAAGACTCTACAAGTAAAAATGTAGATCCTAAATTATATCATAGTATGATTGGTAGTTCACTTTACTTAACTGCTAGTAGACCTGATATTGCTTTAAGTGTTGGCATTTACGCTAGATATCAGTCTGATCCTAAAGAGTCACATTTTTCTGTTGCCAAGCGGATTATGCGATATATCATAAATTCTGTTAAAATGGGTCTCTGGTATCCATTTGATATTAGTGTTCAATTGGCTGGGTACTCATATGCTGATTGAATTGGAAATATCGATGATAGAAAATCAACTAGTGGTGGTTGTTTCTATATTGGAAAATTTTTTGTTTCTTGCTTTAGTAAGAAGCAAAGTTCTATATCGCTCTCAACTACTGAGGTTGAATACATTGCAGCAAGAAATGCATGTACTCAGCTTGTTTGGATGAAACGTATGTTAAGTGATTATGGAATTGCACAGGAATCAATGATTTTATATTGTGATAATTCCAGTGCTATAAATTTATCAAAAAACCTAATCCAGCATTCACGTACCAAGCACATTGACATTAGGTATCACTGTATTCGGGAATTAGTGGAAGATAAAATAATATCCTTGGAATATATACCGACCGAGACTCAACTTGCCAATATTTTCACTAAACTGCGCGACAAAAGCAGGTTTAATAAATTGAATTTTGATCTCATTATGAGCATTCTAAATTGACTATTGATGCATATTTATATCATAGTGTATATATATTTGATAATTTATTTGTTTAAATTTTAAATTTTTATGTAAAATGCATGTTTTTGTGTTTTCACGACCCGTCGAGGACGTGCTCGACCAGTCGTGGTACGACCGGCCGAGAACGGTCCTTGACCAGTCGTGTAGCATGTTGGAATCTTTTAAAATTGGAGAAAATCTCATCTTCTTCATTTTCTTTTTTCTTCTCCAACGAGTCGAGGCATGACTAATCATACCCACCATCCTAGATCTTCAAGGTTAGTGCATCATTTGTATTTTTCTTGTAGATTCTAGTTTTTATTACTTCATTTTCACTCTTGGAGTAATCTATTTTGAGATTCATTACAATTTTGGAGTTTTTTCTTAAAAAAACTGATCTAGCAATACCCATTCTTCATATCTTTTGTATCTACTAGATCTTTTGATTTTCATTCTTATAATGGATGCTAGAGGGAAAAAGAAAACTTCCCGTGGTCCATCTTCTTCTAGATCAGCTCCTCTTGCTAAGCGCTATCTTCGTCCACCTGAGGATGATCCCTCTAATGCACGAGATTTACGTATGCGCAAAGTTATTGTTGAACGGTCTGTCTGTATTGAACATATTACTCCTTTTGGTATTCTACCTCTACTCCAAGCTGTAGGATGAGATAACATTTTACATTGGGGTGGGCCTGTATACCAATCTATTGCACAGGTTATGTTTACATGTATTTTAGAGTTGTCTTTTAAGAATTTAACATTTAAAATTGATACTAAAGAAGGTCTATTTGAAGTTGACCATCATCTGATTGCAGGATTAACGGATATTCCTGTTAATGAGGAAGGTATTCCTATTAATAATTTATCTGAAAAATCCTCAGAATCTGAAAGCATATGCTTGTGTAATATAAATGTGCAATGGACTCATAAAGGAAATGCGCTCTCCGCAAAGTACTTGTTACCCAAATATAAGGTACTTCACAGGATGTTTACTTCTAACATGTATCCATGTTCTAGTAATAAGACTGAATTAACTGCCTTTATGGTTCATGTTTTGCACTCTGTCATTTCTGGTTCTAAAATTTGTCTTCCTTCCTTGATCTGTCATTCCATTATTCATTCTTGTCTCCATCCAGGTCATAGTGATATTCATTTTGCCTATCTCTTGACTGTTTTAACTACTCACATGCTCGTGACTTTGCCTATTGGAGAAGCTCCCATCTATCATGTTATTTTTAATAATTCAAATATTAACAAAATGAAATTGGAATTGGCTCGTGGCCAAGTGGATGTTGGTAGAGCTGAAGCTGGGGATGAAGAAGTTGGTGATCTTCCTCCTGACGATGTGGATATGGATGATATTTTCAATGAACTTGAATCTGATTCTGAAAATGATCCTAATTTTAATCCTTCTGATTTTGATGCTCGTATTTGTGCTTTAGAAGTGAAGGTAGAGAATATGAATATTGCTCATGATCTTCAATTTAAATATATGCACAAATATCTTAGGCGCTTGAACAAGGGAATGCATAATCTTGATCCTACCATTCTTGCTCCTTCTTCAGGATCCGATTAAGTGTTTTCATTCTTAGTATGTAATAATGTTCATACTTATGTTGGCATGTGCACTGTAGTTGGTTTGATGACTTTTTAGTTATAAAAGTAACTAGATTGTGGTTATTTACTTTTTTATATATTGTCAAGTTACCTCATCTATTCCTCCATTACTCATCCTTAACTTCGTTGCTTCCTTTGTCATATTGTGACAAAAAGGGGGAGAAGGTTTGATTTGATTGCTTATGGATATGAGTGGTTTAATTACTTATGGATATGAAAGGTTGCTTATGGATATGAGTATTTTTTGATATGTGAGATGTGTTGCTACTTAGGGGGAGTAGTATATAACAAGTTTCTTAGTGACAGATGACAACTGGTGCATGATTCGTTAATATGCATGTTGTGCTTTTTATTATATAAGTTGTGCTTCTTTTATTGAAGTATGTTTTGTCACTAATTTGACAAAGGGGGAGATTGTAAGTGTTATGGTCTCATGCTCCTTTGATTGTCAAATTTTGTGGTGCCAAAACCTCTTGTGTGCCAAAACTTCTATCTGTGTGTCTTGTGTTTGTATGTTGATATTTATATGTGATTCAAGACGACATCACAATGGTTCAAGACATGTACGGTGCTCGACTTCAAGAAATGCAAGGTTATGTTCTTTGTCCTCTTCCGTATGCATCAATGTTTAGAGCTACATCGATAAGAAGAGTATTTGTTCAAAGACTCAAGTACTACTCAAGATGAAGTTTAAATTCAAGTTGTAGAAGATCTCAAGATCAAGCTACATCAAGTAAAGATCTCAAGCTTTAAAGGTTAAACATCATCTCAAAGAATGAAGTTCAATGTTCATACTTCATGTTCCAGGTATGATAGACCATAGTTTGACCTTAGGGTAGGTCATTTTGTATACATAATTCAAGGTGAATCTTTTTACATGAAGTTGGTCTGTTCTAAGACTAGTCCTGGACCTTGTTCTACCAGTCTTGGACCTGATTCGACTAGTCCAAAAAATTCCACAACCAGTCCTAAGTTGTTGAAGATTTTTAATTTTTTTTATTATTATTCTTCGACCAGTCCTGGATACTATTCGACCGGTCATAGGGTGGTCACGAATCGTCCTTCGACCAGTCCTATAACTACGACTCAAACTCTAGCAACCAAATCTGGTTTCCTACGACCAGTCTTGGGTCTGCTTCGACCAGTCGTAGGTGGTCTACGACTAGTCGAAGGGTCCCTACGACCAATCGTAGAACTGATTTATCTGATCACGCTTAAAATTTCAAAATGTCGTTGAAGCTATGACCAGTCGAAGGGTACCTAAGACTAGCTGTAAACGCGATCTTTGCTTCTATAAATTGAACACAAATTTCAAAGTTTTACATCGATTTATTAGAGAAAAGTCATGCCTCTACTCTGAGATAAGTTGTGTTCATTTTAAGCTACGTTGTGCATATTTAATATTCTTTTGTTAGCTTTTCTTATTTGATTTTATTCATATATTCCAATCTTATTTGAAAAAAAAGGAATTGTTGTATTCCTTCTTCATTGGAATCAAAATCAAATAGAGTTATGCCCAATTTGGTTTAATTTAAAATCCTTTAGAAACTAGAACCATTTCTTAAACATTGATTCAAACTTCTACTCTCATTAGTTCTACCGGGCTGCTACAAAATGAGAAATCCAGGTATTTTATATTTGTTGTAAATTTCTTTATTTTGGTTTTGTTTGAGATTCGCCAGAAAAAATCTCATTGTATTGGTCATCTGAGGAGAGCTGGAAAACTTAGAAAGTGTGGGTTTTTGGATTGTGTAATCCCAAGTTAAAAAGACACAATTGTGAAGGTTTTAGGTGAACCTATAAAACCCATTTGATAGTGAACGCTAATATCCCCTATGTGAGGATATTAGGAGTGGAGTAGCAAGCTGTGTGGCTGTTGTTTAACAGTTGGTGAACACACAGGCGAACCACTATATATCGGTGTGTTTTGTGATTTGAATGCTCTTTTAATTTCCATATCTTTAATCATTCATATTTGTGGAATGTATATGTGGATGTGGATGTGAATGTTGTAATCTTTACATTTCAAGCAAAGTGGGAAATGTTGTAATAGTTTAGAATTTATTTCTAGCTATTTCCTTTATTTTCTTTCTGTTTGAGTTTTGATATTTAATTTGTTCTAGTAGGTTGTCTTGCTATAAACTCTTGGTTTTTATGGTGCAAAGGTTGTCCTTAGAATAACGTTAGTATCAAGCTCTTTATTTAAGATTGCTTTATATTTCAGTTCTTTGATTTATTTAAAGTACTGTTCTTTAATTTTATAAGGCTATCGTACTTCTATTCCGCTGTTAAAATTTTAATTTGGCGCCCTATTCACCTCCCCCCCCCCCCCCTCTAAGATATATAGCTTGGCCTTTTCAGTTATCATGAGTATAAAGAATCATGGTTGTCATGCTATACGGGTCGTGGTTGTCATCTATGTTGGGTCATGGTTGACAGTTAAACCACATAACATATGATCCATGATCTACTGTGCCTATTAACCATGATTCATTGGACAAACCAACCACGATCACGGTTGTCATGTTATACATATCATTGTTGTCATCTATGTTGGGTCGTGGTTAACAGTCCCGACCACATAACATATGATCCACAATCCATTATGCCTGCCAACCATGATACATTGGGCATACCAACCACGATCGCATCTATGATCGTGGTTGTCATGTTATAAGTATCGTGGTTGTCATCACCGTTAGGTCGTTGTTGATAGTCATGACCCACATAACATTTGATCCACGATCCAATGTCCCTATCAACCATGATCCACTAGTCATATCAACCACGATAACAACCATGATCATGGTTGTCATGTTATACAATCATTGTTGTCATCTATGTTAGGTCAGGGTTGACAGTCACGACCACATAACATACGATCCATGATCCACTGTGCTTATCAACCACAATCCATTGGGCGTACCAACCATGATCGCATCTACGATCATGGTTGTCACGTTATAAGTATCGTGGTTATCATCACCGTTGGGTCATGGTTGACAGTCATGACCCACATAACATGTGATCCATGATCCACTATCCCTGCCAACTACAATACACTCAGCATATCAACCACGATTACAATCAATATCTGTTGTACACGTGAATCATGATCTACATTGGGTCATGGTTAACCACGACCCCTATTTGTAAGTCGTTAAGCATGATTCACTGTGCCTGTCAATCACAACCATTTTTTGATAACCACGATCGATTGTACGTATTAACCGCGTTCCTTTGTGCATATCAACCATGGACCATTGTGAATGTAAACCTCCACCATGTTGTCATACAAACCACGACCACTCTTTAAACACTGAGAATAGAGTTTGGCAAAACACATACCTTGCTTTTCTATTTATATGGACTAAGCTGGACTAAACTTGTAGATGTACTCGTTTAGAGGAGATGGAGGAGTCCAGATAAGAAGATTCAAAACCAGAAAAATGTAAAGGGAAGGGGGTCCCAGAGAAGAAGCTCCTAAAAAGGTCGGTGTTCCGTATGGGGACAAGCGGTTGCTTTACATTTATATGTCTTCCAACTTCGAACGTTTCTAAGTCACATCGATTTGCATTTTGTCTGATCCACTCCGTCCATTCTATTTGTAAAATTAAGGAACACAATTACCAAAGAATGATCAAAATATTCAGATCTGGTGGACCATAATAGTTCAAACCAATAGGTTCATAAAAGCAAATAATTTGTCCTTTTTACTTAGTGTGGGCCACTGATGGTTTGATACGATGTCGATATTAAACATTTTTAAGGAATTCATCAGCCCTGAACAATTTTAACAGATTAGATCCGATTTATGATGGGCCTATAGACTAGAACAAGATGATCAACGATTGGTATTATGCGTTGGGAATCGTACGCGAACCTTTCTGCCTTTTCTCTCTATTTTTAATGTACGTACATGCGACATATTATTTCAGTACAAAATAAGATATGTTGGGCCCAGAGTGATCTGCAAGTGTCATCTAACCTGATCATCGTATGTAATGTACGTATATAAAGGCATAATATAAAAATAATGTTTATCAAAAGGGTGTACTGCCCACATAGTTCTCAACACTTCATAACTATTTATTTCGGTGTGGTTGACTTCATCTATAAGTAACGTTCATATTTTTGAATAAAGATTAAGACATACTCAAACAACTAATAATCAGTGTAGATTGATAACTTACATCAAATTTGTCCTACCACCGAGAGATAACCATAGCCATACGAGACATACCAGCACAACATAACAAATCCTGCGTCGACCTTACCTTTTCATCATTACCTCTTTTTACGTTTCAAGGGCATATTGAACCGTAAAAATCGAATACCACGATCCATATAATATGACTGCACCGATCCACATACAATGAAAACCACGACCAATAATAACTGACAACTAGGACCCATCACACATTAAAACCACGACCCATATAACATAATAACCATGATATAAAGTTGTGGCCCAAAGAATTCGGCCTCGAACACGGCCCATTGAACATGGGTCGTGGTTGTCACGGAATATGGTTCGTGGCTGTCACGAAATATGGTTCGTGGGTTCTAGTGGTTATGGGTCGTGAATGTCATGTTATATGAGTCATGTTTTTCATGTTAGAAGGGTCGTGATTGTCAGATGTCATGCGTGGTGGTTGTCATTTTACTTGGGTTGTGGTTCACAGTTGTAATAGATCATGGTTGTCATCCACATTGGATCGTGGTTGACAATCATGACCCTGTGTGAAAGAGGGATCCATATAACATAAAAACTATGATCCATATACCATGACAACCATGACCCGTTGTTAAGTACATGATTTCCTCTCTGGGTCGTGGTTCAAATGCACAACGGTTCGTGATTATCATCCACATCGGGTCATGGTTGACATGTTGCATGGGTCGTAATTGTCATTATATATCGGTCATGGTTGTAATGTTGTATATGTCATGGTTGTCATGATACATGGACCCTGAATGTAATGATATATGGGTCATGGTTATCGTGTTATATGGGTTATGATTGTCGCCAAGCATTGATCATAGTTGTCAGTTGATAAGGGTTCGTGGTTGTCATGTTATACGGGTCGTGGTTGTCGCGTCGTGTGGGTCATGGTGGACATGATACACGGGTCAAGGTTCACAGTTGTAATGGATCGTGGTTGTCATCCATATTGGATCATCATTGACACCATGACCTTATATGAAAGCACAACCCATATAACATGGCAACCATGATCCATATATCATGACAACCACGACCCGTTGTTAAGTACACGATTTTCTCTTTGGGTCGTGGTTCAAATGCACAACGGTTCGTGATTATCATCCACATTGGGTCTTGGTTAACATGCAGAATAGTTCATGAATCAATAAATATATTACACTTCACAAAGCCAAAATGCTCATTGGTGTGATTACATTGCATTATCACAAACAATATAAAAATAAAAAAATAAAAAATAAAGTAATAAGTCATTATCAGCCTCAGCCTGCAGGGACGAAAGTGCATCAACACCGATTATGACCTAATCTTTTGCATATTGAGCATCTAGATGTTGGCGTATCTTCTCAAGGGGATGTAATTCGAACCTTTTTTGGTCTTCTAGCAGATCTTCTCATTTCTTGAGGCTTCATATTCTCACATAAAACCTTCACTTCATCTGGAATATTCCATTGTGTCTTATCAAGCACTGGGTAAACTGACTCTTGGTATGTTTTACAATATATTTCATTGGAATAGAACAGAGAGCCGTATTTGTACATATCAAGCTGATAATTATCACAGGCCGTTATCACATGAACATAAGGAAGCAACATTGAACTAAACTCACCACACGTACACTTCATTCCACTTAGCTTCAGTATATCGGTTATTTCCCATGCTGTCACTTGGAACTCATCCATTGATATTGTGATACATTGTGTCTTTCGCACTTCCGAGTGATAAAGTTTGGTAAATTTTTTTCTGCCCAATGAGTCAAAATTCCCTTATAAGCTGAGGCCTCATTTTGTTAGTGAAGGAAGAAGTCTTGGATTTTACTCCTTATTGATTTAAGAAGTTTCGTGATGGCGTACTCTCGTGTATCTACAAATAATGCATTCATGCTTTCAATGATGTTGGTTGTTACAATGTTATACCTCATGCCGGGAAAGAAAACGGATGCCCATCTTTCCTTTTTTATACCATTAAGGAACTGATATGTTGTGGAATTCAACATTTGAATACATCACATCATCTCCCAAAACATGGATGTCCAGTATATCTTAACAATACCCCAAAAGTATTCCCTCACATAATTATCCGATCACACCTTCTTCATGTTTCCAAGAATATGATAAGCACAATATCCATGGATCACATATGGAAAAATGTTAGGAACTTTATTGACCAACCCTTTGTGACAATCTGACACTATAACTAGTAATGAAAGAATCCCGATTGCTTTGGATAAATTCCCAAGGAACCATCTCCAACTACTAATGTTCTCGAATTCTCTGATCTCATATGCCACAGGGAGAATGCGATTATTTCAATCTAATGCAGTAACCATGAAAAGAACACCCTTGTACCTTCCTATCAAAATTGCCGCATCAACACACAAGACCCTCTGAATATGCAAATGTAAGTTTCTGATGCACTGTCCAATTGCAATAAAGCATCTTTCAAAACTATTTGTTTTGTCATTCACTTGTAACTCCATTACAGTCCCTAAATTGACATTTCTCAACTCGTGAAGATAGGCTGAAGCTCATTATAAGAACCCTCGTAAGATCTCAAGAGTTGTTCCATTGCAATCTCTTTACCTTTCCATGCTTTCTTATATCTGATCTCAACCTCGTACATCTCACTCATTCGATATTAAATTTCTTTTGACGTGCAAGTCAGTCCCGAACTCATACAACCAATGCCAAATTCACTACTTATCAAACTGTGTCTTGGCGATGATCTCTTCTCTTTTTCTTCGAGATTACTATATCACGACCGTCATCCACAATCATTGAGTCAGAGTGGCGTATCGCCTCAGATGACATGCTACATGTATGCTTCGAGTTGTATGTCTTTATCTTGAACATCCCTATGAGGTCCAAATTTGAAGCATACATCCTCCAACTATAATTTTCTATAATGCACCCAATCATATGTCTCAGCTTGTTAGACTTTAAGACCTTATACTAGAATTTGTGGCACATCACATATTTACATAGAAAATGTTGTAATTGGCCTTTATCCTTGAACACTTGCCCGACAGAATTTCGATCAGATCTTCCACAAATTCTGGATATCCTTGATGATCTGAATTGATAAAAGCTTCATCAAATGGAATGAAGAAAGTATACAATGATCTAGGAATATCTCCATTTTTGTCATACACCGGTATGGGTAATTTAAGTTTATACGCTGCACATTAACCTACGTGGATGGATCAAAAGACGCATCATTGACGCATGGGATTTGGAGATTACAGTGGTTAGCCGTTCCTTAAAATTGATCGTTACTTGAAGGGCCACATATATCATAATCGTCGAGTCCTTGATCATGATAACGATCATTACTTGATGAGCTAGGTATATCACAGTCATCATTCCCTAGATCATGAAGTGAATCATTATATAAAGGGTTACGTGTATCGCAATCGTCGAGTCCTCGATCGTGATATCTAACATTACTTAAAGGGCTAGGTATATCGAAAACATTGACTATCCGATCATTGCTTAAAGGCTGCAAATGAAGAGATAATAGGTTTGAATGTAAAGTATAATCTATGCTATTATCCTCAACGAGAGGACAACGCCTCACTTTCTCTACATACAATGGTATTTGTATTGGAGGAGTCTGTCTACAGAATAACATATATGCTTCGAGATCTTCATCGTCTTTGATTTTATGTGGATGAAGGAATCCATGTAGTGCATCACCGTACATAATTTTAACTATTAAATTGAATTCATCCAATGCAGTCTTTGTAATCTGATGCATTTTATCTAGGAGCCGCCAATATGTAATATCATCACTCACAACAAATCCTTTTGAGTCGACACTATCGTAGGTAAACATTCCCTTGTCATATACACTCTCTACACCATAATAACATAATATAGGCCTACGACTTATACTCTTCTAATATTGGTTAATCTGCGAAAAAATTGAATGGGTACAAGTTGCCAGAAACGAAGGATATCGGTTGTCACCTGTAAAGGGTCGTGGTTATCATCCACATTGGATTGTGGTTGTCATTCACATTGGGTCGTGGTTGATGACCACGACCCACTGTGGACGACAACCACAAACCACTCGAAGGGTCATGGTTTTCAACCAAATTGGGTCATGGTTGGTAAACCACAATCCGTTGTGGATGACACAAGGCAATAAGGACCAATTGTTCGTAATAATCAAGACCATTGTGGATGACAACCACGAACCAGTCGAAGGGTCATGGTTATGACGAACAAAGGGTCGTGGTTGTCATCCACAGTGGGTCGTGGTACCTGTGTGACTGACAACCACAATCCACTGGAAGGGTCTTGGATATGGCGAACAATGGGTCGTGGTTATCAATGAGAATAGATCATGGTTGGGAACCACCACCCAATGTGTATGACAACCATGACCCTATCCTGTCATCTCGTGGTTTACATTCATATTGGATCGTAGTTGTCATCCACATTAGATCGTGCTTGTCGACCACGACCCACTCTCGATGAAACCACGATCCATTGCCCAAAAATGCCTCAGTGCACGTCACATTCTCGAGATTGTTCCAAACAAGTAACTTCTTATGCACTCCGAAAACGTATAACTACTAATCCACGGACAAGGGACATTTTCGTTTGAAACATTTTATAAAGGTTCTCATAAGGCCACCCTTAGAATATCTGAGATGTAAGACATGAATCGAGGCCAGTACAAAGGGTCGTGGTTATGAAGTGCAAATGGTCCTGGTTGTCATGGAAAATGGGGCGTGGTTCATATGGTATATGGATCATGATTCTTACGTTACATGGATCGTGGTTATGATAAGCAATGGATCGTTGTTGTATCCAACATGGAATGTTGTTACCAACCACAATCCATATACTGTGACAACCATGACCCATGTAACATGACAACCACGACCCATATTAGCTGACAACCATGATCCGTCTAACATGAAAAACATGACCCATATAACATGACAACCACAATCCATAACAACTGGCAGCCACGATCCATATTTCGTCACAACGACCCATATAACCTGACAACCACGATACAAGGTTATAGGCAAAATGAGTTGGGCCTTGCACGGGGCAGTGAAAGGCATGATCCTTCTAACATGATGACCACGACCTATCCGGCATGACAATCATGACCCATATCATCTGCCGACCACGACCCATGTAGCATGATAACTACGACTCATGTGCATGTGAAAAGCACGATCCTTATAACATGACAACCAAGATCCAATGTGCACGTGAACCACGACCCTTCGTCTAGGTCGTGGTTTTGACAACATGAAGGGTCGTGGTTGTCACTGTTAGTGGTCGAGGTTTAGAAATGTGAAGTCGTGGTTTTCTACTATTAATGGTGGAGGTTTGATCAAGGTGTGCCCTACAGTAAGCTCCCTTCACATGACAAACAGAACCCTCACATTCTCGACTCTGATCTTCCTATACCTCAGCAAATGCCTACATTAAAATAAAATACCAACCTCGTAGTGAAAGAGGATTTCAACCGAAAGAAACGATAAGGAGAAACAACGTCCCTCTCTGGCAGTTGGTCCCTGGATCTTCACTTTTCTAGCAAAACGAAAGAAGAAGAAGATCTATAAAAGGTTAATAAAGGCAACATTCGGCCCTTCCCAAGCTCATAAATGCTTTCGTATTCTCAGGGGAAAACGGATTGACTACTCCCCATGTCATCAGTCACGGGCCCAACCATGATATATGTGTTTCATCCATTCCGTTCATCTATTTTTATAGATCATTTTAGGGCTTCATCCAAAAATGAGAGGGATATAAATCTAAGGTGGACCACAACACAGGAAAACAGTGGCGATTGGATATCCACCATAAAATCCTCCTAAGGCCCACAATATTGTTTATACATCCAATCTGTTGATTAGGTCGTACAGACACATATGAAGGGAAAAAGCAATGATCAGCTTGATCCAGAACTTTTATGGCCCCCAAAAGTTTTTAATGGTCTACGACGCTTATTCAACACTGTTTCCTATAATGTAGTCCACTTAAGATTAGAATATACCTCATTTTTGGTATCATACCATAAAATGATCTGGAAAAATATATGGACGGTATGGATGAAACACATACATGGCGGTGGGGCCCACAGACCATCGAGAACCAGCCATTGGCTGGTGGCAGGGGGAGTACCCAATCCATCACTTTCTCGGGGGTTGAAATAGAAGGTAACTTCTTCTTTACTCTAGGACCGTACGACTTCTGAACCAAGGACAGGAGCATTTTCGTCTGAAACAATATCCAAAAGTTGTCAGAAGGCCACTCCTGAGATATCTGGAATGTTGCACCTCCCAAGATAATTTGACCAAACTTGGAAGTTACTACGGTTAAATTCCCAAAAGAAACTTAATCTCTCACAAGAAATTCGGTCCTGGAACTGCAGCCTTACACAACTGTCTGTGCATCATATCAATGCTATGCTGCCAATTCACACGGATGGATTAGCGTGCTTCAAAAAATGATGTACCTCTTCTGCTCATTAGATAACCAACTAAAGAAGATTTCTTGCTCGAAAGTAGATCAGGTCGATCAACTCATAAGGTGGATAGAGTGTACAAAACAGATGCTTTCTACAGATAAACATTGGTTTGCATCCAATTCCATTTATTTCATAGACAGTGGCTTGAGTGCTCACTGGATATCTAGGAACAGGGTTGGCTCTGGTCAAGGCCAAACTAGGTTAGGTTTGGGTAGATAGTTGTTTCACTTACTATGGTGTGGGTTTGCTAGTTGGAACAATTCAAAAATCTAGTCAGGCTGTTTGGTTCCAATTTTAGATGTAGAATCGTTAATAAGAAGATGGGTCAATTACCCACATGGCTACCTGACTCATTTAACCTGCATGTGGTTGTTTATCTTTTTTTTTTTTTCTTTTTTTTAAATTTTATAAGAAAAGGATGATAGGATTGAAGAAAATTGCAGGCCACATATACTCTTTTTTACTAAGTTGGTGAGTGCATCTGGAACCTATCCAGCGATATTTCCTCTACACGAGATTGGTACTCCTGATCAACTAAGAGGGGAATCATCTAGTCCCAACCTCGTTAGGTTGGGTGTTTTTGTGGTGGCCGCTTATTTAATTTGTCATTCAAGTAGTTAAGTTATCAATGGAGTGCTCCCACCTTTTTTATTAAATAATAATAATAATAATAAAAGTCTAGCCACATGTCTGAATTTTTCTACTTATATATATATATATATATATATATATATATATATATATATATATATATATATATATATATATATATATATATATATGGTTTAGGTACTATGCGCTCTCACGATAAGCTCCTGCGAGGTCAAGCTGTGTGGGCCCCACCGTGATGCGTGTCGACCATCAACACTGTGTATTTGATGGGTCCCCTTTAAATTATTGGATATCCCAAAAAATCAACCGTATACAGAACTCAGGTCGGCCATACCATCTAAAATCATGTGAAGACATGCCAAAAACATATAAAAGTACATGGTGAGGCCCTCCTGAGTTTTGAATGCTGCTGAAACTTGGTCTGAACCCTCATCCAAGTGGGACACACATAATGGATGGGCTGGATTTGTAAACCACATTTTGGTGGGCCCAAAAAATGTCTCATGAATGTTTTAATGGTGCACGGCCCCTCTCCATTTCTGTATGTGGTGTGGCCCACACAAGTCACGGATTGTCTTGATTTTTGAGATCTAGGCCCACGATGGAATGTTGCATCTGACTGATCGGTAGATGTTCGAAACGCATCACAGTGGGGCCCACACAGCTCGACCTCATGGGACGTTCCCATCAGCTCGAGCCCATAGTACCTTTTTCCTATATATATAATGCCTGAATTTGGGTATGGTAGAGCATCTTTTCGCTTAACATGGGAATTTGGTGGATCAACCCGTTCGTTAGAAATGAACCAATAATAGATAGAGATCCATGTCACTCTGAATATGTGGCCCATATGCATCAGATCGGAACCATACTTTTGTGTTTCCAAATTCCATTGGTGATTGGACCATGGTCCAAAAATTACGGTATTTAGATGGTTCTGTATCAAATGAGCACTGTGAGAAAAGGCCATGTTATTAGATGGACAAGATAGTCTCATCAAGGAAATATTCGTTTAACGGTCAATCTAGGGCTAAGCTCACAGGATGTATGGTTCAGATAATCATAAAGAAGTGCCACGTATGTCGTGTAGGGTATAAAGGCATGAAAATGCGGTGACTAAAGGCAAGTAATCCATTCTCAGGTAAATAATGCTAACGATATTTCAATGTAGACTTTTTCTACCCATCCTCATCGTCAGAAGTCATTTTTGTCAATATTTTATTGGATATCAAGTTCTATGAAGATTCGTCTGGAAACCGAAGAAAGGGGAGAGTTTACACCGATCCGAACCATTCATCACTAGGAGGCAATCCTGAACTTCCATTAGTTCAAAAATCAGGATGGTCCACTACGCAGGTGGTTGGTTCCATTTGTATGCTAAAATATAACCACCTTTTCATTACAATCATACGCAACACACCAGAAGTAGACTATCAAGAATTTGGGCCCAAATCAAGTTCATAACAGTTCCTATCTCATGTACTGCTTGGATCAGGCACACGACTGGTGTGCTAGGAGTGCCGTGCATCTCATCCTCATTCACCTTTGGCTTATAAATTTGGAAACGTGATTGTCTGGTTAGTATAGTCGGCAATCTGTTGGCGCAAGCATTTCCATAAATGCGGTGCCTAATCTAACAAGCTGTATATGCCTTTTTCATTGTTTTAGAAAACTTTGCCATGCCTATCTGTTAGAGATTGCTGAATGGGTCAATAGAAATGCCCTTTGAAATGATCATACTAATAAAATCTTATGCAGAGATTCCGCGATATTATTAGGTTTATAGAATATTGTGCGCATTGAGATATGTTTAAGGCGAACATAAGTGGGGAGGAAAAATTGCTTGCTTTATATACACGAAACAGGTTAATGTAGACTACATAAATAATATAAATATTTATTATAGAGGCAGTCTCAAGTTCAACTGGTTGGAGAACACGTTAGGTCCAACAAGCATTGGAACTCTCAGGTGATTAATATTAATAAATGCTGTGGGAGAGAGAAAAAGTGATCACCACTTGGGAGGACCCCACCGTGGTGTTTTATGTGCAATCCACCCCAACCATGATGTCGGTCACCTGATGTTAGTTCCAGGACCCAAAAAAATTGCATAATTTGTGATGGAGGTGGACCACGCGAAATAATATACATGTTAAAGCTCACCTGCCGAACTATTTCCCTCCATGCAGCCACCCAAATCACTAATGGGCCTGATTTTGGGCCCCAAGACTATTTTTTGGTGTGGCATGCAATGGATGGAGTGGATTCAATATAACAATCCCGATGAGCCATGCAAATATTAAGGGTGAATATTCATCTCCCCATCGTTTTAATTTTTATGGCCCACTTAAATCATTGATCAACTTAATTTTTTGGATATGGACTTAAAATAAAATTGCACATTTAATTGTCGATAAGAATTTCACATATAAGTCACGGTGGCCCATGTCAAAAATCAAAGTTGGGCTGTCTCTTGCAGGTTCAAGGAAAAGCGCTATTTAGAAACCCCAAAATTAATTGTTTTAATCTATCTCTTTGATCACAAGCTATAATACACCTGTATAGTAACTTTTAAAGTATTAACTACATGCGAAATCTAGCCTTGAGTAAGTTGGCAAAACCGTGAAAATCACCTGGTGTAATTTTCAATCTTATCAACTCATCAACAAGGCCACAACACCCAAAACAAGAGCCTTACATTGATAAAAAGTGAAACATAAGTATGATCCACGTAATAGGTGGAAATCACTGGGGTTTCCCAATGTTATGATAATAATGGCTTCAAGCTATTAAATGATTTAATAGTTTGAATGTTGTATATACATGAAACATTTGGAGTTACCTTTACTCAATACAAGAAAAGGGGGCTTTAGCTTCGGTTCAAAACTTTGACTAAAAAGGTTAAAAACTGAGACTAAAGCCTTTAACCTCAATTTTGCCTTGGTTATTCAAACCGAAGTTGAAACCCCCGTGGCTAAAGGCTTTAGCAAACGAGGCTAAAATGACTTTTATAGCCTCGGTTCTTCAAGTGAAGCTAAAAGAACCTTTATAGCTTCAGTTTTCTCGAAATGTGGTTAAATCAAAATTTTATCTTCCATTGTTTCCAACTGAGACTAAATCCAAATTTTAGCCTCAGTTGCCTCTAATTGAAGCTAAACCTATTTTGAACCTTAGTTCTCAACAACCGAGGCTAAAGCCTTTAGCCACGAGAGTTATAGTTGTTATTAGAAATAGACGTCTTCACATCTTCTGGGACTCTCGACCGGTCGAGAGCACGGCTCAACGAGTCGAGGGTCCACTCGACCAGTTGAGGCCGACTCGACTCGAAGTCCAGCGAGCATAGTTTTTAAATATCTGGGAAGCTTGACTAGTCGAGGCCCTGGCTCGACTAGTCGAGCATTACGCAGCCCACAAGCGGATTGCATAAATTTGATGCGGTTTCTAGAAATTTTCAAACTAGGTGCGTAAGTGGAGTTTCCTAAACTATAAATAGGGGTCCCTAAGGCTATTCTAAGTATGCTAAGGCTTTCTAAAAGTTTTTCAAGGGTTCCTAAAAAGGTTTTAGGGTTTCTAAAGGGTGTAGTAAGGGTGAGATTCGAGGTTGTTCGAATCAAGTAAGTCCTCTCTCTTTGTAATTTTTATTTTCATAGTGGAGATCTATCGCTTTATGCTGTGGTTTTTTCCTGAAAGGGGTTTCCACGTTAAATCTTTGTGTTCTCTTGTAATTACTTGGTGTCATTGGATTGCTCTCCTAGATCCATATCTATGTGATTTCGCAGCTCGAATCCCCAACAAGTGGTATCAGAGCAATCGTTGGGGCATATATCTGAATCTGAAGGATTAGCAATAATGGGAAGCACTAGGTATGATATTGAGAAGTACTCAGGAAAAAATAATTTTGAGTTATAGAAGATCATGATGATCAGTTCTTTAATCAAGGAAGGCGAAGATGGTGCTCTTGAGGAGCGAAAGTCTACTATGACTAGTGATGAATGGAATACTCTTGATAAGAAGGTTTTATCATCGATCCGTTTATATCTCACAGATGAGGTTCTCTACAATGTCATGAGGGAGAAAACTACAGCCAAGCTATGGGTGAAGATAAAGGATGTCTATGTGAAAAAATCCTCTGAAAATCACCTACAGATGAAGCGGTAGTGGTATAACTTCAAGATGACAAAGAGTAGAGATCTGGAGGCTCACATTAGCAACTTTAATAAATTTGGTTTGCAAATTGCTGGATATGGAGAAAGTGATAAAAGATTAAGAACCAGCATGTATATTGCTGAATTCTCTTCTAGTGTTGTATGATTCATTCAAGGACACAATGTGCACCATGAATAAAACCCTTAGTATTGACACTGTTATCTCAGCCCTTCAAGGGAATGCTATGAGAAAGCTTAACGTCGACATAGGGATATCTTCTGATGCATTGTTTACAAGGGGTAAGAATTCTGAACTAGGTACAGGTTCTTCAGGTTCTAGATCCAAATCCAAAGGTAAGGGCAAAGGAAAGATAAAGTGCTGAAATTGTGGGATGGAAGGACATGTGAAGAAGAATTGTACAAATCCTAAATCTTATAGAGAAGATTCTGAGGCTTTGTACAGGGAGACTAATGCTTCCACGTCAGATGGATCGAGTGGATGTGATGGTAATGTTTTGTCTGTGTTTATGATCAGACGGTCATACGATGATTGTAAGGACGAGTGGATTCTAGACATAGGGGCATCTTTTCATATGACTCCTCATCGGAGTTAGTTCATCAGTTATAGGGAGTGTGATGGTGGGCAGGTGTTTATGGGCAATGACTTTACCTGTAATGTTGGGGCTGTTGGTTCGGTGCGCATCAATATGGTTGATGGGGTAGATCGTACCTTGACTAATGTCAGGCACATTCCTAATTTAAAGAAGAATCTGATTTCTCTTGGTGTACTTGAGGCAATGGGCTGCAAGTTCACAAGTATTAATGGTGTCCTTAAAGTATTTAAGGGGCACATGTAATCATGAAAGCGCAACGACTCGATAACATGTACAGGTTAATCGGAAGCACTTCAAAAGGTAGAGCTACAGTGGATGTAGCGGATTCCACCTCTGCACGTGTGTGGCATATTGGGCATGGCCACATGAACGGGCAGGACAGAAAGGCTAAGACGCGCGGACAGGGATACAGAGCAGGTGGAGTAGCCACTTATGAGAAGAATCACATAGCACAATCGCAGATATCGAAGAGGTACATGGACGACTCTAATATCGCAAGGGATTTGCCTTCTATTCAGATGACTCTAGATGAGCCTAGTGTTGAGAAGTGGAAGGTGACTGGGTGATGTGATAGACTCATTGTACCAGATCGACACATGGGAGTTGGCGGAGCTTCTAGTGGGCCGGGAAGCGGTTGTATATAAGTGTATCTTCAAGAAGATCTAATATAGATACAGAGCGAGGTTGATAGCGAAGGGTTATGCTAAAAAAGAATGGATAAACTTCTCAGAGATATTCGCACCGACAGTATAGTAGGTGTCTATTAGATCCATAATTGGAGCTGGTTGGTCAATGTGATCATGAGCTGGTAGGATGGATGTGGAGTCTACACTTATATACGGGAAATTGGAAGAGCGGATCTACATGAAGCAACCATAGCGGTTTGAAGTTTAAAGGGGCTGAGAAAAAGATTTTGTAGGAGGTTGTGGTACAACCTGTCGCCTAGGCAAGTGGTTTGATTCCTTCATGGTGAGTCAGGAATTATGTTCTGATGACATGTAGTTCGTCAATTATAACATGTCTGAAACAATGTACTGAAGACTCGGTTAAGTGAGACATTTAGGATGAAGGATCGGGGGGCTGCAAAGATGTTCTCGTCCTTGAGACTAAAAGAGGAGAAGGTTTTAGTAATCACATGTAGAATACCTTGTGTAGGTATTGATCAAGGATGTGATGGACCAGATGAAGCCGGAGAGTATTCCCTATGCGTCTCTGCAAGTTTTCCTCAGGACATGTCCTAAAACTGATGAAGAAAAGCAGGATATATCTCATGAGCCTTATTCGAATGTGGTTGGGAGTGCATGCCATGGTCTGGATTAGATCGATTATTACACAGGCTATCAATGTTGTAAGCAAAGATTCCGACAAGCAATATTGGGTAGTGATGAGATGGTAAAAAGACTATGTCTTTACTTTTGGGAAGACAGGAACAAAGTTGAAAGGGTATGTGGATTCAGATTACGCAGGTAGTGTGGAATCCAAGATGTCAATTTCAAATTACTCGTTTGTACTAGCGGGTGGAGCAGTTAGTTGGATATCCATGTTATCCGATAGGTGCTTGAGGAAGGAGGCATAACACTGAAGAAGTTTCGCACCAGTGTGAATCAGGAAGACATGAACACCTATAACATTCCTGCAGAGAAGTTCAAGTTCTGTGCAACTTCTCTATGCTTGGAAATAGCAAAAAAGAAGGACGGAGTGTATACGAGAAGCAATGATGTGATGCAGAGATAAGAGAAGAGGTCAAGAAGTTACACGGTTGAAGATTGAAGACATGGTGGAGATTGTTGTCAGAAACAGATGTCTTCACATCTTCTGGGACGCCCGACCTATCGAGAACATGGCTCGATGGGTCAAGGGTCCACTCGATCGGTCGAGGCCCACTAGACTTGAAATCCAGCGAGCATAGTTTTTGGGTATTTGAGACGCTCGACCAGTTGAGGGTTAGGCTCGACTGGTTGAAGGGGTCCTTCGACTAGTCGAGGCGCTAGTTTGACTAGTCGAGGGTTACGCAACCCACGTGTGGAATGCATAAATTTAATATGGTTTCCGGAAATTTTCAAACTAAGTGCGTAAGGGAAGTTTCCTAAACTATAAATAAGAGTCCCTAGGGCTATTCTAAAGTATGTTAAGGCTTTCTAAAAGTTTTCCAAGGGTTCCTAAAATAGTTTTATGGTTTCTAAATGGTATAACAAGGGTGAGATTCGAGGTTACTTGAATCGAGTAAATCCTCTCTCTTTGTAATTTCTATTTTCATAGTGGAGATCTGTCGCTTTATGCCGTGGTTTTTTCCTGAAAGGGTTTTCTATGTTAAATCTTTGTGTTCTCTTGTGATTGCTTGGTGCCATTAGATTGTTATCCTAGACCCATATATATGTGATTTCATAGCACAAATCCCCAACAGTAGTCTCAGTTTATGCAACTGAGGCAAAACTGAGACTAAACATGGATTTAGCCTTTGTTGGCATCAATTGAGGCTAAATTCACTTTTTAACCTCAGTTCTCAATAACTAAGGCTAAATCATTTATTTTAACCCATTCATAAAACATTGCATAGTCAATTAGATCCACAACGTTACGTATAATATTTTAATGGGCTTTTTCTCTCAAATAAAACCCAAGAAAACCCAGAAAGAGTCTTCAATTCTCAGTCAAATAGACTTGGAATCCCAATCCATAAAACATCAAAAAACATAAAGAAAAGAAAAAGAAAGAAGAAAAACAGAGATTGGTTTTCTCCCTCGGTCCAAAAGACTTGAAATCTCAACACAAACAGAGAAATCATGGAAATATGATGGGAATCTCTCTCTCTCTCTGAGTTCAGCAAAGAACTCAAAAAAGTCAGGTATTCAGTTTAAACTGAAAAATAAAATCACACCGTAATTCATTCTCTCAATGATGGATTACTAGCAATAAGCTTGCATGCATATTCTGCCCATTTCATATGCTTCCACTGCATAAACATGTCTCTGAGCAGTTTATAGGTCTTGGAGGAGGTGACATGCAGCTGTTTTGATTGAGTTCTCCGGCTAGGCGCGCTGGTTTTTACCTTGAGCGACCACTCATCAAATCCATGCCATGGTTGTTCTTAAGATTGTTATCTGCAATGTACTGCAAATAGAAAGATTTAAGATTTTAAAATAACAAACTACATGCTATGATATATTCCAGTAAAGCAAAGTACCTACGGAGACCTGCATCACAGAAATTGGAGGTATGGGAGGATGGTCGATTTAGGAGTTAACACAAATCTAATGGAGAAATCTCCCCAATGATCTATCAAAATTTTCACCAATATATATATATATATATATATATATATACAAATAATAAAAGGAGAAGCAATAAGCATATTCAAATTACCATCCAATGAATCGGTCATATCCAATGTTTCAAAAGACAGTACTGCCCAGAATAGAAATGCTAAGAGAAGCAACATAATGTGTTGTTTGGCCATTGATACGAGATATATATCTATGTTTGCCTGAAAATAGAAACACAATCTATGTTAATTAGACATCCAAACCATGTATTAGGTGGGAACTACCTGGCAGATCATTTATCCAAAAACTCAAGATGTTTAATCATAGGACGCATGTAAGAAAACAAATGGACAATCTTAAAAAACTTGCAAGCTCCCTCTACTTGTCAGTGAGCTAAGCAATACATCCATAATATTTCTTTTACACAATCTAAGAGCTCGAAAATGGAATTATGCTCCAGTGAAAAGATGATCCATTGCCTCTACTTGCTGTTTGACTTTTTTCCGTCAATGAAATTGAACATTTCCTTTTCCCATGTTTGTATGGAGGCGAACAAGTTAGACAAGTGGAACGATGAGAGGATAATTCACTACTAGGACTCATTTGTCCCCTTCATAATCAATTCCATTGATCTGAATAAAATTCACTTAAGGAAAAGGAGTTTGTGTAATGTCACTAATTTTGTACTCTGGACATAGGCAGAGGTTACTTCAAATGTGGTGGTCTAGATCATATCGCCAAGGACTGTGCCAAGAGCCCGACTACAAAGAAGCAAAATCCTAAACACATCTTTATTTTTTTCCTGGTGAGCCATTCAATGGACCATATCCTCAGTTAAACCCTCCCTCCCACTCTTCTTTTTTCTTAAGAATTTCTACAATCGGCCAAGTTTCTCATCTAAGCAGCGATTCTTTGGACAATCAAGGAGAAGAGAGCGATGAGTAATCACCTGATCACATGAGTATGACAAGTTCAGAAGGGCATATATATCTTAAAAACTAGTCCCACTGGAAACCTGCAATTGTAAAAGGGAAAATTGTGTTAATTAAAGGAGTGTACACAACTAATAGTCTTGAAAAGGCTTAAAATAGTTAATAGGATCACAAAATCCATTCACAATAATTTTATTTTTAACTAAAAAAAGTTATAATTCATAAGAATTTATTCTTATTGAAAGTCTTAAGCAATCATCATTAAATAATCATGATATTTTTTGTTTTCCTTTTCTCACCATCCAAACATGCACTAAGACTTGACAAAGAGACTTTTGAGCATATTCTAACAGTAAGGATGTCACGTCCCAAACCCGAAAATCAGGCTCACAAAATTCCTGATTGTTGAATCCGGTGCTGATAGCCTCCGTAGTACCCCATTCTCGGCTCTCATTGCCCATACGCCAGATTCCGATCCTAGGATGCTACAAGGAGGATTTTCCAATGTACATTTGTCTCATAAGAAGCATAACCACAAGTTTACCCAAATCACAAAGGCAACAACATCATCATCACATATCAACTAATATAAACATTTGAATACAATGCTAAAAGGGAAAATACATATGTCAAAAAACAAAGCTCCAGAAGACCGCTGTATGCTCCAAGCTCAATGCTGCTGCAACCTAACGCCACTTGTACGCATCTATCTTGCATAAGCTTATAGAAATCTTAGAGGGTGGTGTAAGTGTGTGCACAAGATATGTGTCAAGTATTTAATACAATGTCATAATCATACACTATCAGAAATACTCGCAAGATCATGAATCATACGATATCAGAGTAAGCGGAAATACTGACAAGTCCATAAGTCATACAATATCAGAGTACGCAATACAGATCAACTATACAAATGAGGAGTAAAAAAGAGCCGAATATTAGATGTCGACAATGCAATGCAATATACAATTTTTTATGAGTTCACGAATATCGTCAACCATATCTTGGCCATATAAATGCAGAAACATAGTAAGCCAAAATGTCATATGACACGGATGTAATGCAATATGCGGTGCTAATGGAATAACCATGCGGGAGTGTGAAGTCGGGATGATAGTATGTAATATCGCAGGCTATGTGGTCCATCACAAGGGACTTCTATCCAAGCCAATGTCATACTTAATTTGAATAGTCAGACTCAATGTGGTAAACTCTAGATCTTAGGTTAGTCGCGCGCCCCAACCGAAATCTTGGTCATTGTGAATGTACACATAGCAAATAGTTACGCACCACCAGCCCGAATGGATAGTAAATGAATGAATGAATGAGGAAAATGCTGAGTATACAACTCCTCAATAAGTCCACATATCAGTACTGTACATCTTTGGGATCATCACCGGGGTCTATTACACTCTACGTCAGCTTGCTGCCCCTATCGGATTGCACAACAAGGTACGTGGAAGTGACCTCACTATCCGCCTGCCAATATCGGGCCTGACTCGTTGATAGCGGACCCATTTCTCAAGCTTGTCAAACTTAACCTAGATATTGCCCCCTCACTCAGGCGAGTAAGGTCACAACCCCCTCCTAACCGACCATAACACAGTGGGAGATGTAACCTACTGCTATACTGCCCTCATGTGCTCATATATATCAACTCGGTCTATACGTTGGGGCATTATCTGGTAATAAGAGGCTTTAAGAATTTTCACCTAGGGCCATTTATGGCTGCCCGATGCTAGTAATAGATTTTCAATGTCCCATCTGGCCATCCATGATATGCCTATGGAGGCTACGGCCCTGATATTGTTAGGTCGTATAGTAATCACAACATACAATACAAGATGTATGAGCCATATAATCTAATCATGTATCAATCCTGCGCATACCGTGTGCTCATGTGAGACAATCTCCGCCTATCATGAAATCTCATAACAACATGCCCAATGACATATGCAATGGTCAACCACATCTCACAACAAACATGCGGATGATGCGTATGGGCATGTATCATGATACTATGTTATCACATACTCATAATTGACATTAATAATCAGCCTTGACAATCAGAATCGACCTCGATAATTGAAATCGACTATGACAATCAGAATCGGCCTTGACAATCAAAATCGGCCTTGACAATTGGAATCAGCCTCGATAATCGGAATCGACCTCGATAATTGAAATCGGCCTCGACAATCGGAATCAGCCTCAATAATCAACCTCGACAATCAGAATCTACTTAACAAAGGGCCTAAGGGAAGGTCACAATGAGGACATTTAACCATCATTACCCATCAATGTGGACATTTAATCAACATTGCTCCCAAGGAGTGGCTCGCATAGAGCTAAACGTATCGTGGGCCCATGGCCTCACACAATGGGCTAATGTACATCATAATGGGCCTTACCAAATGGACCGAAAATAAATCACATTGGGCCTCATCAAATGAGTATAAATATATCACAATGGGCATCACTAAATGGGTCAGAAATACATCACAATGGGCCACGACATATAGGCCGAGTATACATCTCAATGGGCCACGACCCATGGGCCTCAGTACATCATAATGGGCCCCAACCCATGGGCCTCAAATACAACAAGTGTGTCGCATCAATGGGCCTCATATACATAATAGGTGGGCCCTGCTCATGGGCCTCACATACATAACATGTGGGCCTTACACATGGGTCTCATATGCATCAAATGGGCCATGTATCTGGGCCTCGAATACATTAAATGGGCCACATGTCATGCGCCTAATACATATCACAATAGGCCTTGCCCATAGTCCATAAATACATCACAATGGACCTTGCCCATAGGCCTCAAATACACCATAATGGGCCTTGTATAACGCCCTGAAAATCAGTGGTCGAGTAACAACTCAACACCCGAGTTCCAAAACATCACTTATGCAACATAAATGCTTATGATTGAATGTTGTCTGTGTTAGTGCATTAATCATGAGTGGGATTATACCAAAACAGTAATTCATACTCCAGATCAAGTTATAAAACGCAAGTGGAAGACTGAAAGATGTATATAAATGTATATAAAGCCAGAAACGGTCATAATCGGTCTCCAGAGTATGAACACCTTACTGAGTCACCATATATATGTATTAGTTTCAAAGTCAAAATGCCAAAAAAATGGTACAACTATAATGGTAAATCTTGTAGCCCCGTCATCTGAATGGCCTAAGTGAAGCCTCCAGAGAACTGCATGTAGGAGAACTCATCCTGATCATCGTAATAATCAGGCTTAGTCTCCTGCGTCTTGTCGATACCTGTATCTAAGACAAAGTCTGGTGGTTGTCCAGAACACCGTCCCGTAATGTGGGAGTGAGTAGCTAACTCAGTGGAACAATAAAGCATAGGTTAACATGTTATCAATTTAGTCAAGTAGTAATAATAAAGTAGTACAATCAAACACTCCTAAATACTCTTATTAATGCAAGTATGGAATGTAGTCATGTTGCATGCCCTCGCCAATGCTCCCTCGTGTGACATCATCTTACGTCCACGGCATGCGTTCATCCCTCAGTGCTCTATAATGCCAGGCACATGCAGTGCTATGGTATGAGCGTGATTACCGAGTTGTTATTAGTCCTTTTCATATAGAAGTATTGAAAAACTAAGGTACCTCCCTTATATCATTCCCAAACAATGATCCAATCTAGGGTCGCCAGTCCTAGATAATCTCATATGATGATGCGGTTCTAGGTCGCTGTAAAGGGCTGTCAGGGCTGTTGCACGCACTCGTTGCACCGCTCCCCCATCACCTTATTAATACAGGCCTAGTTTATACTCAGTTTACTACGGGAAGACTCATCGCCTCACCGCAGATTTAAAGTATGCTGGAGGTCACTACAAAGGGCTGCTAGGGCTGTTACACGCACTCGTTGCACTGTTCCCTCATCACCTTATCGGTGTAGGCCGACAACTTGAATACAGTGTTCCATACCACCATATTCTGCTCACGAGTCTGGGTTGCTTACTCACTGGTCACTACGGGGAGGCTCGTGGCCCCAGCGTAGGCCGACAGCTCGACCACAGTGTCCCATACCACCATGTCCGGCTCATGAGTCTTAGCGGATCAAGGTACCAAGGTTAAACTGAATTTCATTGGTGAGCTTAGTACCTTAGGTTCAAACAGAAGCGTCTATACATGGTGAACATACATCGGCAGATCAAGTTACTTAAGGGCTCGACTAGCACGAGCGCGCATTGCATCGATCGACATGAAATGCATAAGCACTTCGTGTGGCCTAACCATTGCCGACGACCAACACATGACTCGGGTTCGTCATACACGTCCTACGTGGCGAATGAATCTCAACCACAAACTCAAGTCTGTTACCGATCGCCTGGACTATAACATAGCCCCAATCACATTCAATCCTTAACCAGAAGCATGTAGAGTAAAGTAGAATAAACAAAATAAGTCAACATGTTAACAAGCATGTTATAAAGCACAAGGTAAGCAGGAAATACAAACACATATATTTCATAAGTAAGCAATTAATTTATACAACTTGCATGGAGGAAATCATACACATCTCTAAGGTAGTTAAGAATCCTATCTCAACACCTATCTAAAGCACTATCATCCAAGTACTTACTCTTACAAGCATTTTCACAAACACTTAGAATACACTCATTTAACATACATAACGTATATTAGTCAAAACATGTATTTGGGCGACTCCTTTTGTTGAGTAAGTATTATACACATATATAGCATATACATACAGTAATTTATCATGGCAAATACACTTTCATAATTTGTACGTATACGGTATTTTCTACAAATATACAAAATACACTAAACGTCATAATATGCATACGTAACTGAATCGCAAAACGAACATTGCATTGTACATGTGAAATAGCATCCAGATCATGAATCTATCATTATCTGACATCGAAAGCTTTGAAAACCTCAACCTATATGTCTAAAGTCCGCACCTTATGCCGTAGAAGCGTAACGAACTTGACAGAAGTGCTAAGTCTTCGCCGAGGTTGATATGATGACCTAAATCACGAGTTGAGTCAGCTACTTCGTTACTTGCAACATTGGAAACCTTAGAACAGATTAAGGTTAGGTTTTTCTTACCTAGGAACGAAGCCAAAATCACCGGAAAAGCGATTAGATCATGATGGTTAAGCACGTAGGATAGCAAGGTAGAGTATCAAGAAGAATCTCTCACTCTTCTCACACTTTCTCTCTCTTTTCTCTCTTCTCTCTCCTAGGGTTTCTCTCAAATTCGTATGGGCTGAATGAGAGAGGGTTTAAAGTCCTTATATAGGCTTAAAACTCACTAAATTAGACCCAGGGTCATGGTATACCTAGGTTATAGCCAAAGTGAAGTTGTTCCGTCTCAACGGAGCACTTCTGGAGCCCCCCCTTAAGCCAAAGGTCGGACTTAAGCTCACTGACCTTGGATCTAGGTCGAGTTAAGTTTCATTCCAGTTGGGTTCCCAGATCACACGTGGTGGACCAGTTTCAGTTCAACAGTCACTGAAACTCGATCAGGGTTACAAGTACACGGACTTGTATGGAAAATGTTCCCTGATCCGAGGGTGTATTTGGGTTAGATTCTAATGGTCTGATTGCTTATATTTGACCCGCAAGCAATAAGTCTCAGATTACTTAAATTAGATTTAATTTCTAAAGAAAACCATGTTTTCTCACAATCCTCGCTCTGGGCTCAAGCGGATAGCTCAGGGACACTATCTGGTTTTGACTTCCGAGATGGTTGTCAAGCCCAGCAAGGCGGTCCTAATTCTATAACTTCGTATTACTCAGACTTTCGATGTGCAGTCCAGATCTGATACGGAGTTTCGTGATGCTCCCGAGAGCAGTTGGGTAATGAGATTAATCCTATATTTTAGGGTAATGTAGCGTCAACGATTCCACAAGTTTTGGCTCTTACAGATCGTATTTAGAGTTATTAGTGCGGATTTTGTATATAATCTAGTTTAACACTAGTTAATCCTCGTCTAATTTCTAAAGGATTTATTCTTCAGTGATTTCTGCCTAAGGTGGTACTTGGGTCTTTGTACGGGATTTTTCGAGTTGTTATACCTTGCCCATGGGCCTCAGATTTAAGCAGGTGGGCCCCATCATATAGGCCTTAAATATAAGGCAGGTGGGCCGCATCATATAGGCCTTAAATATACATCATGATAGGCCTCATGGATGGGCCTCACCAATTGGCCTCAAGTGGCCATGGTCCACACAAAAAATCATTTAAATAGTTGTAGGTGTAACATGTGTATCATTGTACACTGTCATTTCATGGGGCACATGGCCCACTAATGATGATTAGCACTATCCAGACATTGTCCAGGTAAATCAGCACCATCCAAACTCTTCCCATGTAATTCAGCACCATCTAAACATTGCTTATGCAAATCAGCACCGTCCAAACATTGGACAGCACCATCTAAACACTGTCTTGTACCATCCACCACCATTTGGACGGTATGGATGGAATAAATACATCATGGTGGGGTCCCATAGAACCTGCTGATGTCAAAACAGGTGGGATCGACAGAACTTGCTGCGTCAAAGCAGCAGCTGTATAGGTGGGGTCCCCAACAAATGGACGGTACATATAAAACTCATACATCACGTGTGGTCCATGCAGATGGGTGGTGGATACAACTCATGAATCAGATGGGACCCACCGAACTTGCTGACGTCCATACAAATGGAAGATTGGGAGAACATATGCATCATGGGGTCCATGTGATGGACAACTGAAACAAAACACAAATACCAAGGTGGACCCCACCGTCCAGCTACTGCTGGACGGTTCTAGATTAGGTCTCATATATACATCAAGGTGGGCCCCACCCACACATGTGCAGCACGTGTGGGGTGGGTCCCACGTCCTGCCCACTAGATATATTATATTATGTTACATATTTTTTTTAAATAACTAACGTCTAGGATGTATGCATGTGGGCCCTGCACCGATGGACGACTCAATAAAACACCTATGTCATGGTGGGTCACTCCGTCCCACGTGCAGGGATGGTGTGGATGAAATACATATCTCATGTGGGGTCCACACGTGTGGCCCATCAGGAAAATGGACAGACGGTTGAGATATAACACATACTCCATGGTCAAGGCACACAGAGCTTACTAACGTTAATGCACCAACAGCTGCATGCTACGTGGGACCCACCAACCCTGCTTGGATGGTGCGGATCCAACACATCATCAAGGTGGTTGTCCCATGTGTGGGGCCCACCAAGTTAGCATCAAGTTGATATTTATGTTTTCCTTCATCCGGACCTGTCCAGATAGACGGGTAGCAATCCCTTCCATTGGATAGTCCAGTAAGGTGGGCCCAATGCATGGACGACATGGGTATTATACATACTTCATGGTGGGGTCCATTCTGGTGGGCCACACAACTTCATCATTACCACAAAGAGAGAAAGAGAGAGAGAGAAAGACAGAGAGAGAGAGAGAGAGACGAGATGGAGGGACCACACCACTATGGGTCCCTCTAGATTACAACACATACATCAAAGTGGGTCTGATCATAAGTGGGCCCTAAATGAAAATCAACAGCAGATCACCCACCTTTGATCTCCTCTTCCTTCGTCCGCCTATAGCCTTTAGAACTCCAAGGGAACGATTTTAATGGTTTAGATGATCTTTGGATGGTGGAGATGGGAGGTAGTAAGTGGGCCACATCTAGCTCTCCCTCATGGACCTTGAACGTTGGACTCTCATGAGGTTGCTTAGGAGTAATGAGAGAGATGAGAGAGAGAGAGAGGGATGAGTTGGGTTGCTTATACTTGATTAATGGATTGATGTGACATTTGGTAGAGATTCTCTTAGAATTTGTAACATATGGTATTTTTCTCGAAATAAACGCAGGTCCACATCTCCTGGCCTTGGTGTCGCCTCAGCATGCGAGACGCAGCGTCGGAACTGCGGCGATGATGCGGTCGTAATGATATAAGTCTTGGGTAGAGCCGACTTAGATCAGCAGGATGCAACTCAGGGTCACGTGCAATTGCTATCTACATACCCCGAGTCACTGAAATTCGACCGGGAGGATCGCAGAAGCCTACGGAACGGTACGGTCTAGGATACGGGCCTTACAAAGGATTTATTGATCGTGGTCATAATTGTCACAAAGAAGATGCATGTGTATAATGTGGCCAATGTTTGTAAAAGGTCAGGTCCTCTGTAATGTTTGAAGGCAGAGTTCTCTCTACAACTTTGCCTGAGAGGCCCACTGTTGTTTGTGTATGGAATCCTACTGTCCATAAGTATTTTCACAAAGAAAGTGAGATGTACAAAAAATAAGGTGGCTTCAACAATCGCATGGCCTACCATGAGAATTTGGAAGTTTTTGGGTGGATGTCCATTACTTTCTGCACATGGCCTATCTAATAATTGCATAGACCTTATGGGGCATCACATCATCATGGTAGAGTTCATTAGATTGGGATTTGGATGGCATATATACAATATGGTGGACTCTCATACTAGTTGAATAAAGTTTAAACCTTGGTGAATAAGCTTTAGGCATGTTAATAATTTTTTACTAACTTTAATAACCGTAACACGCATGTGAATAGAGAGTTGTAGAGAGAGGTCTACAATGTTTGCCTGAGGATCTGACCTCTTTATCACCATCTTAGTTGAAATGTTTACAATTCAAAATTTCTTTGTGGCCAGTATTTACGCCCTCCCGGTTGATAGCTACACCCTTTCTCAGCTTTAAGTAATACAAAAGTACACATTGGTGTTGCTATGCTACTAAAAAGAAGAATGTACTGCAAAAAATAAAGAAAAAGAAAGGGTGTATCTGAAAACTGCAATTTCATCCTCTGGAATGAACTCGACAGTGAAAGAAGACACAAACAAATTTGAAAATTTAACTAAAATATTCCATAATTCACCAGATTCAACAATCATATGGCAATGGAAGCCAACAAAGCAACAAATTGAAATCAGTAGATCTAGAGAGAAACAGTTACTAGTATCCAATCCAAATCCCAAATGTGAATGTCAATACCTTAAAAGAAGAGGAGAAATGAAGGTTGGAAAGGATTTGAAAGTTTTGAATTTTGTAAGCCACGGGTCTCCCTTCAAATTGAAAAATAGTAGAAATCATGAATTTTGAACTACCTTAGAATTGAAATCTAGTATTTTTTTAGGGGTGCCAAATAACTCCACTTTTTATAAATCCTAGATTTTAATTACTAGTTGCTCAAATTCCTAGACAAATGAGAAACAATACGTTTGAAAAACAAATGAAAGTTAGCGATAATGGAGAGACAAAATAGCTTATGGGTAATTGTACTTTTATAGTATGAATAAAGAAAAAGTTGAGTGAAGAAGAATAAAAATTGCCTTAAGAAACTTGTTGATGTAGTTTCTGGCTCACCCCCTTTTTACACTCGAGTATCTGGTGCCTGCACAAGGAGATCACAAAGGAGACCTTGGCTAGTTCAGGGGACACTCTGATGCCTAAATTAGGCTTGGAATCTAGGTCTAACAATAAAGGTTTAGGGGTGAGAGATGGATGTCTCGTACCTTTTACCGCGGCAGGCTCTCTATTTATAGAAGAAACACAATCCCGTGGCGTATAAAACTTTCCCTAAAGGGAATTGATCGTTATCTATGATGATCCCAAGATCCTCGATCTCCTGAATTTCCGGAATCGGATGTTTACTCTCCGATGATCTCGGAAGAAGATCTTGATATCATGCCAACTCCTTGGCTTGGCTCTAAGCGTCTAGATACGAATGATTGACCGAGGAGCTCGGCCGATCGTTGATTGATCTCGGAGTGTCGGTATTTTTGGATGGCTTACGCTGGCCGACTCGTTCTCCGCCAAACTGTGGTTGATTATGGATCATTGGCCTTTGATCGACTATCAGCTGAGGTATGGTCGATCTGTAATCGACCTATTACTGACTGATGGCTGACCCATGGCCGACCTAGAGGATAGGTCAGACTAAGGTTAAGTGAAGCTCTAGTCGGCCTGTGCTTGATTAATAGTCAACCAATAAACTGGGTCGATATAAAGCAGCCTCTAGTTGACCCTTTGAGAGTCCTTGAAGGTATACTGACCTCCTTAGAGGTCTCGCCTTATGGTTCTGGAGATGTGGGCTTTAGACAGGTTTGGTGCCCAATGAATCCGAGCCATGTCAGTAGAGTTGGTCCATTCTATAAGCCGACTTATTGACTTGTCATATTTTTCCCCCAACAAAACTAAAATTACATTTTTCACTTTGAAGTTTCTTTTTCGTCTTCATCTTCCTCTTTTTCTTTTGAAAGACAACCTCAGGCGATTCATTTTCGAAGGAGCTTCCCACATGAATCGAGAACTTAGCAGTTATAACAATTGCTTTTAAGCAATTATTAATCATCAAGAACCTATGTTTGGTTCCCATCCCTTGTATTCCATTGCCTACTGAGTTAAAGGAAATATAAGACCATGATGCATCAGGCAGTGATTAGTGTCATAATGTGGTAGTCTATGCAAGTGGGGCTTGAGGTTCTGTGACCCATATCATTTATCTGATGGGTGGCAGCTAGCGTAGTTGGAAGATGTATTGGAAATCCCCCTTGTTGGGGTTTCTAGCTCACTGCTCTTTGTCATGAGTAGATCTTATTGAGAAAAGTACAAGGTTTCATAGGCACTACAAGAAACACCATTTTTAGTGACGAAAATTTTCGTCGCCAAAAGTCAAATTTTCGCAGCTAAAACCTTTTAGCGACGAAAATTTTCGTCGCTAAATTCGCCGCTAAAAGACCGATGTACAAGGCTTTTATCAACGAAAAATTCAAATCGTCGCTAAATGCAAGTTTTTTAGCGACAAAAATTTTCATCGTTAAAAAAGTTTTCCAAGACATTTAGCAGCAAAAATTTTCGCTGCCAAAAAAATTTTTAAGACTTTTAGCAGCGAAACTTTTCTCTACCAAAAAACTTTCAAGACTTTTAGCAACGAAAACTTTCACCGCCAAAAAAATATCCAAGACTTTTTAGCAGCGAAAATTTTCGCTGCAAAAAAAAATAATTTAAAAGACTTTTAGCAGTGAAAATTTTCGTTGTCAAAAATAATTTCCAAGAGTTCCAAAAAAATATCCAAGACTTTTAGCAGCGAAAATGTTCGCCGCGAAAAAATTTTCCAAGACTTTTTAGCTGGGAAAATTTTCGCTGCGAAAAAATTACAAGACTTTCAAAGTGAAAGTTTCACCTAAAAAACTTCAAGACTTTTTAGCAACAAAAATTTTACTAAAAAATATCCAAAACTTTAGCAAGAAAAAGTTTCCTCAAAAAAAAAATTTACAAGATTTTAAAATGAAAATTTTTATCTTTAAAAAAATTTCTAAGACTTTTAGCAACGAAAATTTTTGCCGCTAAAAAAATTTCCAAGATTTTTTAGTAGTAAAAATTTCCGCTTTCGTTCCACTTTTAGCGACGAAAATTTTCGTCGCTAAAAATCTCTTTTTTAAAAAAATATACAGCTCAAAATTTCAGACAAAATTCTTGATATACAACTGTTAACAATATATTTCATCATATTCATCCTGATATAAACCTGTTGTATAATATATTTCATCATATTCACATTTACATCCAGCTAAACCCAAACTAGTAAATCCATCCAAGCCTCGATTATAAATTAAGGCTAAAAATGTTTAATTTTTTTAAATATTTATTTAAACTACTAATCCATTCATTCAATCCACTAATGAAACAATCAATCATGAAAGCCATAATACCAACAAAATAGTTAACAACTCAAGCAAACAATCAATCTCACTTGTTTAGTATTTAAAGTTTTCAAAACAAACTCAATCAAACTATTACACAACATTAGGTTCCACAAATAATACAAAGTCACAACGCAAGATTTGAGTATGACTTTTGCTTGGTGATGACAGACAATTTCTGACTTGTTCGGTAGTCCGAAAGCATCTGCAAAGAAGAAGAACTCGCCATTAGCAATAATTTATAGTGGAGTCCATATCGACAGTTCAGATTGCTCCACTGGCATGTCCCGGGCTCCTAATTTTACTTTTAACAGCTTTAGAGGTTTCTTTCTCAGCATTTAAATGTCAAAAAAATATAGTTATCATATGAAGCCTAAAATAGACTTGTTTGACACATGTAAAAACATATGGATATCCAAGAAAAAACATATGAGAGCAAAAGAGAGAAACCTTCGGTGATCTTGAATTAAAAGGGTAGCAGAGAGCCAATGTAGGATAGACTTACTCCATGCACAATCTCCATCTTCTCTTCAATTTCTTTTCTATGAGCTGAAATGAGAGCCTCTTCTTCCTACACAAGTGAAGAACACAGTTCCAAACTCAAAAAAAAAAAAAAACCATTGCATATAGAAGCAGGCTTTGTACATAATTCCTCAATATGTGCCATGCAGAAAATTTTTCCCTAGAAAAATGACCAAGATTTAAATGCAAAACACCATGGGAGAAAAAACAAATGTAATAGGAATCTTTGTACAAAGGTATCTTAGAGCAGATGTTTCAAAACTTATCTCCAAATCAAGCAGCTTAAAGAATGCTAAAAACAAAAATCACGCCATACAAATACACCATGTCATTCATGGAGTGTGTGATACATTCCTCCAAGCAACTCAACTTACCTCTGATTTTGAAATCCTCACACAGGGGATATTAGCATGCACTATCAAAATAGGTTTTCACAGGTTCACCCAAAACCTTCACAATTGTGTCTTTTTATCTCGGGCTTACACAATCCAAAAACCCCCACAATCTGAGTTTTCTGGCTCTCCTCAGATAACCAAAACAATGAGATTTTTCTGGCAAATCTCAAACAAAAACAGAGAAAGTAAATTACAAAGTAAAATACCTGGATCTCCTTTTGAAGTAGCCCAGTAGAACCAATCGGAGTAGATGAATGATACGTCGTTCAATGTCCAATACTCATATAAAGAATGGTTCTATGTCTAATTGATTTTAGATTAAATCAAGAAGAGCAAGGTCTATTTGATTTTGATCTTAGAAGAAGGAATATCACAAATTCCTCTTTTCTAAATAAGATTGGAATATGGATCAAAATCACAATAGAAAAATGCTAACAAAAGGAATATTAAATATGCACAATAGCTTAAAAAAATAATCACAACTTATCTCAGAGTATAGCCTTAAATCGCTTGAAGTGAATGGAATGGAATGAGTTAACTCTGAAATTCGTGCAGTATTTATAGCCTGAAAAATCACATCTTTGACTGGTCTTAGAATCCTAGGACTGGTCGTAGCGTCAAAGATTTTGAAAGATTTTCGTGGGATTAGATTTGCTATTCTCACGACTGGTCTTAGGTAGCCTACGATCGGTCGTGGACCACCCACGACTAGTCGTGAGACACTTACGACTGGTCGTGGGACTCGAGATAAGTCGCTGGAGTTCGAGTCGTAGGACTACGAACGGTCGAAGGATGAGTCGTAGGACTTCCCAGGACTAGTCGAAGGACAACCAGGAAAATTTGAAAATCTGTAACAACCTAGGACTAGTCCTGAGAAACCTAAGACTGGTCGAAGCAAAGCTAAGACTGGTCTTAAGATTTCTAGGACTGGTCTTAGAACAGTCACACCAAGTAAATTAAAATATTCGGATTATGTATCCAGAATGACCTATCATACAGACCAACCTAAGGTCAATCTAAGGTCAAACAAACCTTGAAGTGAGATGGACATTGAAGTCTTGAAGGTCTGTATTCTTAGATGATCTTGAAGTAGAAGCTTGAGTCATGTTGATGGTCTTTCTCGAGCTTGGTACATTCTTAACTTGTCTTGATGAAGTCTTCTAATCTTGAACTTGATAGAAGCAAACTTGGAGTCTTCTATTCTTGTAGACTTCATTCATGGCATGTCTTGCAAACATTCTTCATTTAAGATCTTGTCTTGAAAACATTCTTCATTCATAATCTTGTCTTGAAGCAGTGTGTACTCACGAACAAGAAACACAAGAAGTACAAGACATATAGGTTTTGACACTACAAAATTTGACAACCAAAGGGATATGAAATCATAGCACTAACAAAATCCTTCACTCATCACTTTACTTCTCAGTGCTTCACAGAAAACTGTGGCGAAATTTGGCCTACCCAAAAATTTTCGTCGCTAAAAGTCTCTTTTTTATATATATACAGCTCAAAATTCCTGATATACACCTGTTAACAATATATTTCATCATATTCATCCTGACATACACCTGTTATACAATATATTTCATCATATTCATCCTGATATACACCTGTTAGACAATATATTTCATCATATTCACATTCACATCCATTTAAACCCAAACCCAAACCCAAACATAAACTACATTCATCCAAATACAAACAATCTTATCCACATCACATTCATTCACACATAAATACATATAAGCTTAACATCATAAACAAAAATACCCTAAACCTAAACCTAAAACCTAAACCTTAACCTTAACCTATAACCTATAACCTATACGTGTAGGTTTAGGAAATGGGGTTCGGATTTGGGATCGGGTTTAGGTGTGGTTAGGGAGTTGAGATTAGGATTAGGTGTAGGTTTAAGGATTTGAGAATATGTTAAGGTTTAGGTTTAGGAAATTGAGCTCGGGTTATAGGTTTAGGTTTAGCTTAGGTTATAGGTTAAGGTTTAGGAAACTGAGTTTAAGTTATAAGTTAAGGTTATAGGTTAAGGTTTAGGTTATAGGTTAAGTTTTAAGTTTAGGTTAAGGTTATATAGGTTTAGGTTTAGGTTATAGGTTATAGGTTTTGAGATTTGAGAATAAGTTTACGTTAAGGTTATAAGTTTAGGTTTAGGAAATCGAGTTCGGGTTCGGGATCGGGTTTAGGTTTGGGTTTTCAAGTTTAGGTTTAGGTTTAGGTTAGGGAGTTAAGATTAGGATTAGGTGTAGGTTTAGGTTTAGGGATTTGAGAATACGTTAAGGTTTAGGTTTAGGTTAAGGTTATAGGTTAAGGTTTAGGTTATAGGTTAAGTTTTAGGTTTAGGTTAAGCTTATAGGTTTAGAATTAGTTTATAGGTTTTGAGATTTGAGAATACGTTTAGGTTAAGGTTATAAGTTTAGGTTTAGGAAATCGGGTGTATGTTTGGGTTTTCAAGTTTAGGTTTAGGTTTAGGTTAGGGAGTTGAGTTTAGGATTAGGTGTATGTTTAGGTTTAGGGATTTGAGAATACGTTAAGGTTTAGGTTTAGGAAATCGGGTTCGGGTTATAGGTTTAGGTTTATGTTAGGTTATAGGTTTAGGTTTAGGAAATTGAGTTTAGGTTATAGCTTTAGGTTATAAGTTAAGGTTAAGGTTATAGGTTAAGGTTTAGGTTAAGGTTATAGGTTTAGGTTTAGGTTATAGGTTTTGGGATTTGATAATAGGTTTAGGTTAAGGTTATAAGTTTAGGTTTAGGAAATTGGGTTCGGGTTAGGAATCGGGTTTAGGTTTTCAGGTTTAGGTTTAGGTTTAGGTTGGGGAGTTGAGATTAGGTTTAGGTGTAGATTTAGGTTTAGGGATTTGAGAATACGTTAAGGTTTAGGTTTGGGAAATCGGGTTCGGGTTATAGGTTAAGGTTTAGGTTAGGTTATGGGTTAAGGTTTAGGAAATTGAGTTTAGGTTATAGGTTTAGGTTTAGGTTAAGGTTTAGGTTTAGGTTATAGGTTTTGGATTTGAGAATAAGTTTAGGTTAAGGTTATAAGTTTAGGTTTAGGAAATCGGGTTTGGGTTCGAGATCGGGTTTAGGTTTGGGTTTTTAAGTTTAGGTTTAGGTTTAGGCTAGGGAATTGAGATTAGGATTAGATGTAGGTTTAGGTTTAGGGATTTGAGAATACGTTAAGGTTTAGGTTTAGGAAATCGGGTTCGGGTTGTAGGTTTAGGTTTAAGTTAGGTTATAGGTTAAGGTTTAGGAAATTGAGTTTAGGTTATAAGTTTAGGTTATAAGTTAAGGTTATAGGTTAAGGTTTAGGTTTAGGTTAAGGTTATATATGTTTAGGTTTAGGTTTAGGTTATAGGTATTAAGATTTGAGAATAGGTTTAGGTTAAGGTTATAAGTTTAGGTTTAGGAAATCGGGTTTGGGTTCGGGATTGGGTTTAGGTTTGGGTTTTCAAGTTTAGGTTTAGGTTTAGGTTAGGGTGTTGAGATGAGGATTAGGTGTAGGTTTAGGTTTAGGGATTTTAGAATACGTTAAGGTTTAGGTTTAGGAAATCGGATTCGGGTTCGAGATCGGGTTTACGTTTTGGGTTCCAGTAGCCGTAGTGAGTCTCATTCCCTTCGTGGGAGTAGTATGTAAAGCTAGACGCTTAACTGCCCCACATGAAATGATAGAAGTAGTGGACCCAATGTCCACCAACATGGAGACGGATGTACCTTGAACGTGGGTCGTACCATCAAAAGCCATCGGGGCCGTAATCGATGTCTCAGGTGCTTCAGCTACAAGCGCATGCACTCGAGCCTGCTACGGCTGTTTAGGCTGAGGTACCATGGGCCGTTGAGACTACTGGAAATGAGGTGCAGGTGGTCTGAAAGACGGATGTGTAGGTGCCATCCGAAGTGGTAGAGTCGATATAGCTTGCGGGCGAGAACGACCAATCATCTGCGGCAGAGAGAACCCGCTATCCCTCATCTGTGCAAAACAGCTCCCAATAGGATGACCCTGTTTCCCGCATTATGTACAGGTCACAATAGAGCGCCTCATCGGAGCCACTGGCGCTGCGATCCTGGGAGGCGAATCAGCACGAGGCTTCTTGCCTAGGAAAGGCCTGCCCTGAACATCTGGTCGTGGCCTCGTAACCATATAACTACGAGAGCGTGTCAAACGGTCTACATCCTGCTCTGCTTGGATGGACATATGAATCAACTCCGCATAGGATGGTATGTAGACACAACACATCTTCAACCGGATGTCAGGTCGCAATCCCTCAGTGAAGCGTCGAATCCGCATCGGCTCATCAGAAAGTATAGTTGGGACGAAGCGGCCCAACTCGGTGAAGCGATGCTCATACTCAATGACGGTCATACCTCCCTGTCTGAGGCGTAGAAACTCATTCTCCCTCTCGTGTCGGTAGGCCTGAGGGTAGTATTTCTCGTGGAAACGGAACTCGAATGCAGCCCAAATCCACATGTATCCCACTGCGATAGTCCGCAGTATACTGTCCCACTATAAGCTAGCCTCCTTCTCGAACATGAAAGCGGCCAACTCAACCTGTTCAGCCTCAGAACAATGCAGCATCTTCAGTATCTTTGAGACGCAGTCCAACCAGTACTCAGCCTCCTCGAGTCTGTGAGAACATGTAAAAGTCGGAGGCCTCAAGTGCTGAAATCGCTCAAGTAGACCGTGAGTACCCACATCTCCCGTAGGGTACGCAACAGATGTGGGCAGAGGCACATCCTCAAACTGAGTAGGAGGCTCTGTAGGCTCAGTAGGGTGTGTAGATGTCGGAGGTGGAGTCACAATCCCACCCTGAGATGATAAGACTGCAAGAAGCTGCTGGTACTGCTACTGCATCAGCATCATCATCAGTTCAAACCTGTCAGTAGGTAAAGCAGCCTGCAGCTCATACGGTAACGAAGAGGATGCCTGGTTCTGCTCACAAATCGGGGGTGTATAAGGTGGCAAACAACTAGCAGAACCAGCAGAAGGCTGATCTGAGCCAGAACCTGGGCCCGTAGGACCACCCCTGCGGGAAGGAGTCTGGTCCATCGAGTCAGTGAGCAAGAGGGGTGCCGTGCTCCTCGTAGATATCTGTGGCATGCCCTATACAATATAGGGTACATCGCTTGTGAGATAAAGCATGGCAGCACAATACGTAATCACTTAAGCATACCACACACATCATAGCAAAAGAGGTTGTATGCATTTCATTACCAAAATTGTTATAATACATGGGATAGAGAGTTACATTAATCATGACAGAAGATGTAGGGGAGCTAATACAACCAGGCTTCAATAACTACAAAAATATACTACTAACTACTACATCCATCAACATGAAAATATCAACCGCCTAATGCGATAACCAAAACAACTACAAACAACAACTTGGATGACTAAGCATCCGAGTCAGGCGATGGAGGAGGAGCATCCTTGTCCTGCACACAGCACAAGATAATCTTCATTGCACGAGACACCTTCTTAAAACTACTCTTCATGTAGGCTTCGGTCAGCTCAAGCTTAGCTTGGGTCTCACCAAGCTCAGCCCGAACCTATCCAATCTCTTGCCGCAGGGCGGCCTGGTTCTCCTCAATGCGAACCATGCGAGCATCCCTAGCAGCCTGAGCAGCGTCCGACTCTGGTGCTCCAAGAGGAGAGCTCTCCTAAGTATCCTGAGCCTCATCTTCCTCTTCCTGGATCTCATCACCGCCTCCTTCTTCACTTCCTTCCTCGAGGTCAACACTCTCCTCACCTACGGTATCCGACTCATCTCCAGACCCGTCGAGTCGGGCTTACCGTTGTCGAGGGCCAATCTTCATATTGTTAAGTGTAGCCTCACTTATGACCCGGACTGGTACAAAGTCTTCCATGTTAAGCCTATAGCTGACATCAAGAGCCATCTTGCATATCAGGCGGCCAAATGGGAGTGAAAGGTTGTTCCTGATAGATCGAACAACTTAGATTATCTGAAATAGGACGAACGTGGGCAGGCATAAGTTGTCCCCATGTCCAATCTTATATAGGAAGTCCACCATCAACCGTGTACACTTTGTGCGGTTACCCAACCTCGGATACACATTATATGTGAAAATGTGGTGGAGCAAACAAAAGTCATCTGTCAACTTCGATGACGAGAGACAGTTTCCTCGTGTCCAAGAAACCCGTCGACTATAAAGGTATCGCGTACAGCGATCCCTTTCTCGCGCACTCCTATAGAAGTTGTAATTAGGAAGCACTGCACCACATGGGATCTTCATGATCCGAGCCATCTCAACTACAATAATAGTATGCCTTATGCCCCTCATAGAGACGGTGAACTGAAGAGGCTCCAAAGAGGGGTCTATGATATGAACGTAGAAAGCACGAACCGTGTTCTCACATGCAGACGACTCGCCTTCAAATATAAGACCCCATTCGATGTCCACCAAGCGGTTCATTATCGGGTGTAGCTCAAACATCCATTCATCCACGTGAGCTTCAAACACTATCTTACGGTCAGCAAAACGACCGTATTCGAGGCCTATCGGAAAGGCATCTCTGATCGGACGTTGGGGATCTAAGTCCCGCTTCGACCTATACTCCCGAACTGTGCTAGGGCTAGTTTCAACGTCCACTTCTCTCCTTGAACGGGTTGGACGGCTAGGTCCAGCTTCATCTGCAGCGGTCTTCCTCTTTCCCATAAGAGAAAGGATGGCGGAGATGGAGAAAATGGCCGAAACAATGGCGAATAAAGCTATGGAAAGTGAAGATAAGAGAGAGAGAGAGAGAGGGTTGCTCTCCTTGCTTCACCACGAATTTGGGTCTCAACAGTGGTTGTAGAGGCCCAAACGACCAAGGTTTAAGAAGAAAGAAGAAGAAATGAGGTGGGGTAGGGGGTGTGCACGATTTTGAGCCAAAATGGGGAGTGCGCGGACTGAAATGAGAGAAAAATAGAGAGGATGGGGAGGTATGGTTGTTATGAACGAAGGAGAGGGGTAGGTTGTGATCGAAATCAAGGGTTTTGCTGATTAAAAGGGAGAGTTGAGAGAGAAAAAGCAATTTAGAGGGCTTAGAAGGGTGAAAATGAGGAGAGGGGTGGTTGACGGATAAAATAGGGAACCCCACACGATTTCATGGGTCCCACACATGTCCGGGGGTCGGGTCAAGCCTGACCAGACCCGGCCTAACCAGACCCAATGGGCCTGACTGCGGTGACCGCAGTTCCGCCGCGGTCCGGTGCCCCAGGAAATGCACCACCACAGTGGGGCTGTGTTCACCATCCCGCAAGGTGCTTAATACACCCTGAGTCTATCCTGGGTCCTTCTGGATTGCATCGTGTGGCCCCCGACTCCGTTTCGAGTCGTTTCGGGTCCATTCGAGTACATTCTGATACATAACGGTATTTTACTGAATTTCAACGGCTGGGATTGGGTGGATTACGATTCAGACCCGTCATTTGACGTCCTAGAGGTGTTTTAAGGTCGACTCGTGCAACCAAGGTTGAGTACAGACTCAATTTCGGCGTTCATTTTAGTGAACTTTGCCGTTGGACGAAACTGGGATGCCTAAGACTGTTACTACATTATTCTACCCTCCTATGTTAAAAGACATCAGCGTACGTCGTGGGAACATAACTTAGGTTCGGTTTAATCAAAATCATGCTCTGATACCAACTTATAATGCCTTGAAATTCGAGGGTCGAGTAGCAAGTCAACTCTCGAGTTCTAAAACATCACTTATGCAACATAGATAATGATGATTAAATATTGTCTATGTTAGAGCAATAAACACGAGTGAGATTATACCAAAACATTAATTCATACTCCAGATCAATTATATAAAGGCAAGCGGAAGACTGAAACTGTATATATATGTATGTAAAAGAAACAAAACCATCACAATCTCCAGAGTATGAACCCATCTGAGTCACCATATACATATATCTGTTTTATGATCAAAAAGTCAAAAGTACAACTAGGGAAGTAATCCCCGCAAGTCTCGTCGATTCAGGCAGTCTAGTTGAAGCCACTAGAATACTGCATAAATGAGAACTCATCGTGATCCTCGTCGTAGTCCGGCTGAGCCTCTTGAGTCATCATCTCATCTGTACCTAAGACAGAGTCTGGTTGGTGTGTACAACACCGTCCCGTAACGTGGGAGTGAGTAGCTAACTCAGTGGAACAATAAAGCATAGGTTAACATGTTATCAATGCAATCAAGCAGTAATGATAAAGCATTAAAATCAAACACTCCTAACTACTCTTATTAATGCAAGTATGGATACAGTTATGATGTATGCCCTCACCACACACTCCCTCGTGTGACACCATCTTACGTTCGTAGCATGCTTGCATTCCTCAGTGCTCCACATCTTCCAAGCACATGCAATGCATGATGAGCATGATTACCGAGTTGTTATTAGTCCATTTCAAACAGCAGTATTGGGAACCTAAGGTACCTCCCTTGTATCATTCCCAAACATGATCCATTCTAGGGTCGTCAGTCCTAGTTAATCTCATACGATAGTGTATTTCTAGGTCGCTGCAAAGGCTGTCAGGGCTATTACGCACAATGGTTACACCACTCCCCCATCACCTTTTTAACTGTTCATCACTAAGCTGATACAGGCCTAGTTCATAATCTATACACTGCAGCAAAACTCGTCGCCTCACTGTAAATTCAGAGTATGCTCGAGGTCAGTACAAAGGGCTATCAGGGCTGTTACGCACAAAGGTTACACCACTCCCCCATCACCTTATTAATGTAGGCCGACAGCAGGAATATAGTGTCTCATACCACCATAATCAGCTCACGAGTCTGGTTGCTCACTAGTCACTACAAGGAGGCACTTGGCCCCATCGTAGGTAGATAGCTCGACCACGGTGTCCCATACCACCATGCCCTGCTCATGAGTCTTAGCTGATCGAGGTACCATGGTTAATGGGATTTCACTGGTAAGTTTGGTACCCTAGGTTCAAGCAGTAGCGTCCAAACATGGTGAACATACATTAGACATATCGAGTTACTTGACGAGCCTGACTAGCTCGAGCGCACAATCAACTAAACGACATGAAGTGCATAAGCACTTCGCGTGCCCTAACCACTATCGCCAACTGAAGTACAACTCAGGTTCGTCAAACACATCCTACATGGTGAAATGAATCTCAACCACGATCTCAAGTCTGGTACCGATTGTCTGGACTATAAACATAGTCCCAAACTCAATTAATCCTTATTTAGAACATGTAGAGTAAAGCATAATAAACAAAGTAATGCAAGCAAGTTAACAAACATATCATAAAGCATGTTCATAAAGCATGTTATAAAGCACTATACAAACAAGAATACAAATACATATATTTCATAAGTAAGCGGTTAAAGTAAACAACCGACATAGAGGCAATCATATACGTCTCTAAGGTAGTTGAGAATCCCATCTCAACACCTACCTAAGGCACCATCATCCAAACACTTACTCTCACAAGCATTTTCACAAACACTTAGAATATATTATTTCAACATACATAGTGCACATTAGCAAAACATGTAAGAGGGCGAGTCCTTTTGCCAAGCAAGTATTTTACACATATATAATATGTTCATATAACAAATAATCATGGCAAATACATTTTCAAATTTTATACGTATACGGTACTTTCTTGAATACACCATTTCTATATACATAGTGTATTAGCAAAACATGTATTAGGGCGAGTCCTTTCGCCAAATAAGTATTTTATCCATATATAATATATTCATACAACAAATAATCATGGCAAATACATTTCTAAAATTTATATGTATACGGTATTTTCTACGAATACCTAGAATATGTAAAATTTCATATTCCTACAACCTTCACAACTCCAAAACAGATTAGGGTTAGGGTTTCTTACCTAGAAACGAAGTCAGAATCGTCGTGAAAATGACGAGAACCGGGTGGTGCAGCTTGTGTAGTGGCAGGGGATAGTAGTAGGGAGATTCTCCCACTTCTCTCACTCTTTCTCTCTCTTTTCTCTCTTCTCTCTCTAGGGTTTCTCTCAAATTCGTATGGTTGTGAGAGAGAGGGTTCTAAGGTCCTTATATAGCCTAAAAACATACTAAAATAGACTTGTGGTCAAGGTATACTTAGGTTATAACCAAAGCGACATTTTTCTAGCTCAACGGGGGACTTCTGGCGGGCCTCCATTAGCTAAAGGTCGGACTTAAGCTCACCAACCTTGGATCTAGGTGGAGTTAAGTTTTCATTTCAGTCGGATTCTCAGATCACGCATGGCGGACTAGTTTCAGTTCAATGGTCAGCGGATCTCAATCCAAAATTCCAAGTACATGGATATGTTTATTAAAATTTTCTTGATCCGAGGGTGTATTTGGGTCAGATTCTGACGGTCTGGTTGTTTATAAAATGTCCGCAAGTAACAAGTCTCAGATTACTATTTGAGATATTTATTTTATAAAGAAAAGTAAGCGTTCTCACACTCCTCGCTCCGGACTCAAGCGAACAGCCGTGGGACACTGTCTGGATTTGATTTCCGAGATGGTTGTTAAGCCCAGTGAGGCAGTCCTAAGTCTATAACTTCGTATTATTCGGATTCCCGATGTGCGGTCTAGACCTGATATGGAGTTTCAATGTGTTCCCGAGAGCAGTCGGGTAATGAGTTTGATCCTAGATTTTAGGGTAACCTAGTGTCAATGATTCTACAAGTTTTTGGTCTTGCAGATCGTATTTAAAGCGATTCAAAGGGATTTCATGGCTAATCTAGTTTAACACTTGGTTAACTTTGTCAAATTTCTAAAGGATTTAATCCTAAGTGATTTCTGGTCGAGGTGGTACTCGGGCCATTGCATGGAAATTTTTTAGTCGTTACAATCTACCTCCCTTAATGAAAATTTCATCCTCGAAATTAGTACCTTTTCATACTCCTCGAGGAGTTGAGGGTAGTTCTTTCGGATCTCGGCTTGTCTCTTAGGTGGCTTCCTCCTCTGTATGATGTGTCCACAGTACCTTCACAAGTGGAATCACCTTGCTACGCAGTACCTGCTTATTCCTGTTAAGGATACGTGTCAGGCGCAGCTCATAAGTAGCATCCTTACTTAACTATACCTGCTCCCAGCTGATAATGTATGAAGGATCAAGAACGTACTTCTTCAGCATATATACATGAAATACGTTGTGTACAGCTGCAAGTGGTGTGAGCAAAGCGAGACGATATGCCACAGTACCCACTCGATCAAGTATCTGAAATGGGCCAATGAACATCGGTGTAAGTTTCCCCTTCTTCCCAAACCGAAGGACTCCCTTCATAGGGGAAACTCGGAGGAATACATGATCTCCGACCTCTAATTCAAGTGGTCACCGCCTCGTATCAGCGAAACTCTTCTGCCTGCTCTGCGCTGTAAGAAGTCGACGCTTAATAATGTCGATCTTCTCTTAGGTCGCCTGTACTAACTCCGGCCCAATCAAACAGCACTCTCCAACTTCAGTCCAGCAATGGGGCGTTCTGCAAGGACGACCATACAAGGCCTCATATGGAGCCATGTCAATACTCGCCTGGAAGCTGTTGTTGTACGCAAACTTTGCATAAGGAAGATAGTCATCCAAACTGTCCTTGAAGTCCAAGACACAGGCCCACAACATATCCTTCAAAATTTGATTCACCCACTCTGTCTGCTCGTCGGTCTGAGGGTGAAACGCAGTACTGAACTTCAATTTCATACCCATTGCTTACTGGATACGAGTCCAGAAGATAGACGTGAATCGCGCGTCTCTGTCCGACACAATCTCTAAGGGAACTCCATGTAGACGCACAATCTCTCTGATGTATAGCCTAGCCTGCTCGTCTGCAGAGTTCGTGACTGTGGTAAGGAGGAAATGGGCTGATTTGGTCAACCGGTCCACAATCACCCAGATGGAATCGTGTCCCTACCTCATCTTCGGCAGCCCCGATATGAAATCCATGGAAATGAAGTCCCACTTCCATTCAGCTATGGGCATGGGCTAAAGCAGTCCAGGAGGTCGGTGATGTTCTGCCTTGACCTGCTGGCACGTCAGACAACGAGAAACATACTCTGCTATGTGGGTCTTCACACCATCCAACCAGTAAGACCATCTCATATCCCGGTACATCCTCCTGCTACCAGGGTGCATCGCAAGCTTTGATTTGTGGGCGGTCTCGAGGAGCTCCTATCACAAATCATGAATATCAGGAACACATAAGCGGCCACGGTATCGTAAACCCCCATCTGTGCCAACTCTCCACTCGGAGTCCTCAGTATTGCTAGCTTGCTCTCGAAGCTCAGACTACCGCTCATCGCCCTTCTGGGCCTCGATGATCCTATTGTCAATAAGTGGCCGCACCCGAACATGCGCGACACACTCAAATGGCTCCTCCACTGTGAGTTTCTGCTCGAAGTCCCGTATGAACTCTAGCATATCCCATTCAGCTATCATCAGCGGAGACGCAAATGCAATAGCCTTCTTGCGGCTCAACGCATCCGCCACAAGGTTGGCCTTGCTAGGATGGAAGGAGACCTCGAACTTGAAGTCCTTCAAGGTTTTCATCTATCTGCGTTGCCTCATATTCAAGTCTCGCTGTGTGAATATATACTTAAGGCTCTTATGGTCGCAGAAAAGCTCGAACTCCTCTCCTTATAGGTAATGTCTCCAGAGCTTCAATGTAAAGATGACAACTGCCAACTCAAGGTCATGTGTAGGGTAATTCTCCTCGTGCTTCCTTAATTGTCTCGAGGCATACGCAATTACCCTGTCCTTCTGCATAAGGACACAACCCAAACCAACGCGAGAAGCGTCAGTATATATAGTGTACTTGACCCCTTGCTCTGGCAATACTAGCATAGGTGCGGACGTCAGTCTGTCCTTCAGCTCCTGAAAAGCTGTTTCTGCCTTCTCATTCCAGGCGAACCTCAAATCCTTATGCGTCAATTGTGACAACGGCCGGACAATCTTTGAGAAGTCACGAATGAAGTGTCGATAGTACCCTGCCAGGCCAAGAAAACTCCTCACCTCGGTAACCAAGCCAGGCTGCTTCCAATCCTGAACCGTGGTTACCTTAGCAAGGTCCATAGCTATTCCATCCTTGGACATCACATGTCTCAGGAACTTGACTTCTTCCTGCCAGAAGTCGCACTTCTTATACTGCGCAAACAACTGGTTCTTCCTCAAGGCATCTAACACCGCTCTCATGTACACCTCATGCTCTTCCAAACTCGTGGAATATATCTGGATGTCATCAATGAATACGATGACGAATCGGTATAAGTATGGCCAAAATACCTTGTTCATCAAGTCCATGAAAATGGCCGGTGCATTCGTAAGATTGAACGACATCACCAGGAACTCGTAATGCCGAAAATAGGTCCTGAAAGCTGTCTTCTGCACATCTTCATCTCTGACACGCAACTGGTGGTACCCTGACTGCAAGTCGATCTTCGAGAAATACTTCGCCCCCTTCAACTGATCAAACAGATCATCTATCCTGGGCAAAGGATACTTGTTCTTTACGGTGACCTGGTTCAACATACGGTAATCAATACACAGCCGTAGTGAGCCATTCTTCTTCTTCACAAACAGTACAGGTGCTCCCCAGGGAGACACATAGGTCGTATAAAGCCCTTCTCTACCAGCCCGTTAATCTGTTTTCACAGTTCCTCCATCTCACACGGAGGCATGCGATACGTTGATAAAGAGATGGGTCTCACACCTGACATAAGATCAATGGTGAAGTCGATCTCGCGCCGAGCTAGCAACCCAAGAATTGGTACAAAAAAGTCCACAAAATCCTGAACTATAGGCATATCCTCGATCATCAGAACATCAGTAGCCTCTAATGAAGAAGCGTAACATCGCAACCGAGTAGCATGACTGACCTGAACAGGAAAAGTAAAGGTCGTGCCATCGAGTTCATAGGCTGTTACCACCCGGTTATTGCAATCAATCTCTGCCTTCATCTTGGTGAGCCAGTTCATACCAAAGATAATGTCGTAGTGCCATAGTGGGGCGACAATGAGGTCAACGAACACTGGTCTGCTACCCAAATCCACGGAGCAACCCTCACACACCCATGTGACATCTGAAAAGGTTCCAGTAACCGTAGTGAGTCTCATTCCCTTCGTGGGAGTAGTATGTAAAGCTAGACACTTAACTGCCCCACATGAAATGACAGAAGTAGTGGACCCAGTGTCCACCAACATGGAGACGGATGTATCTTGAATGTGGGTCGTACCCTCAAAAGCCATCGGGGTCGTAATCAATGTCTCAGGTGCTTCAGCTACAAGTGTATGCACTCGAGCTTGTTGCGGCCAATTAGGCTGAGGTACCATGGGCCGTTGAGGGGGCCGGAACGAGGTGCAGGTGGTCTGAAAGATGGATGTGCAGGTGTCATCCAAAGTGGTAGAGTTGATATAGCCTGCGGGTGAGAACGACCAATCATCTGCGGTGGAGAGAACCCGCTATCCCTCATCTGCACAAAACAGCTCCCAATAGAATGACTCTGTTTCCCACAGTATGGATAGGTCACAATAGCACCTCATCGGAGCCCCTGGTGCTGCGATCCTGGGAGGCAAATCAGCACGAGGCCTCTTACCTAGGAAAGGCCTGCCCTGAACATCTGGTCGTGGCCTCGTAACCATATAACCATGGGAGAGTGTCAAATGGTCTACATCCTGCTCTGCCTGGATGGACATATGAATCAACTCCGCATAGGATGGTATGCAGACACAGCACGTCTTCGACAGGATGTCAGGTCATAATCCCTCAGTGAAGCGTCAAATCCGCATCGGCTCATTAGAAAGTATAGTCGAGACGAAGCGGCCCAACTCGGTGAAGCGATGCTAGTACTCAGTGACTGCCATGCCTCCCTGTCTGAGGTGTAGAAACTCATTCTCTCTCTCATGTCGGTAGGCCTGAGGGTAGTATTTCTCGTGGAAACAGAACTCGAATGCTGCCCAAGTCCACACGTATCCCACTGCGACAGTCTGCAGTATACTGTCCCACCATAAGCTAGCCTCCTTCTCGAACATGAAGGTCGCTAACTCAACTTGTTCAGCCTAAGAACAATGCAACATCTTCAGTATCTTCGAGACGCGGTCCAACCAGTACTCGACCTCCTCGGGTCTGTGAGAACTCGTAAAGATCGGAGGCCTTAAGCGCTAAAATCGCTCGAATAGACCGTGAGTACCCACGTCTCCCATAGGGTACGCAACAGGTGTGGGCAGAGGCACATCCTCAAACTGAGCAGGAGGCTCTGTAGGCTCAGTAGGGTGTGTAGATGTCGGAGGTGGAGTCGCACTCCCACCCTGAGATAATAAGACTGCAAGAAGCTGTTGGTGGTGCTGCTGCATTAGCATCATCATTTGCTCAAACCTGTCAGTAGGTGGAGTAGCCTGCTACTCATATGGCATCGAAGAGGATGCCCGGTGCTGCTCGCGAACCGGGGTGTATAAGGTGGCAAACCACCAGTAGGACCAGCAGAAGGCTGATCTGAGCAAGAACCCGGGCCCGTAGGACTACCCTTGCGGGAAGGAGTCTGGTCCATCGAGTCAGTGAGCAAGAGGGGTGCCGTGCTCCTCGTAGATCTCCGTGGCATGCCCTTTACAATATAGGGTACATCGCTTGTGAGATAAAGCATGACAACACAATACGTAATCACTTAAGCATTCCACACACATCAGAGCAAAAGAGGTTGTATGCATTTCATTACCAAGATTGTCATAATACATGGGATAGAGAGTTATATGAATCATGACAGAAGATGCAGGGGAGCTAATACAACCAGGCTTCAACAACTACAAAAACATACTACTAACTACTACATCCATCAACATGAAAACATAAACTGCCTAATGCGGTAACTAAAACAACTAAAAACAATAACTTGGATGACTAAGCATCCGAGTCAGGTGATGGAGGAGGAGCATCCTTGTCCTGTACATAACACAGGATAGTCTTCAATGTGCGAGACACCTTCTTAAAACTTCTCTTCATGTAGGCTTCTTTCAGCTCAAGCTTAGCTCGGGTCTCACCAAGCTCAGCCCGAACCTGTCCAATCTCTTGCCACAGGGTGACCTGGTTCTCCTCAATGCGAACCATGCGAGCATCCCTAGCAGCCTAAGCAGCGTCTGACTCTAGTTCCTCAGTATCTTAAGCCTCATCTTCCTCTTCGTGGATCTCATCGCCGCCTCCTTCGCTTCCTGCCTCGAGGTCAACACTCTCCTCACCTGCGGTATCCGACACTCGTCGAGTCGAGCTTGCCGTTGTCGAGGGCCGATCTTCATATTGTTAAGTGTAGCCTCACTTATGACTCGGACTGGTGCAATGTCTTCCATGTTAGGCTTATAGCCGACATCAAGAGCCATCTTGCATATCAGGCGGCCAAATGGGAGCGAAAGGTCATTCCTGACAGATTGAACAACCTAAACTATCTGAAATAGGACGAACATGGGTAGGCATAAGTTGTCCTCATGTCCAATCTTGTATAGGAAGTCCACCATCAACCGTGTACACTCTGTGCGGTTACCCGACTGTGGATACACATTATATGTGAAAATGTGGTGGAGCAAATGGAAGTCATCTGTTAACTTCGATGACGAGAGACAGTTTCCTCACGTCTAAAAACCCCGTCGACCACAAAGGTATCACGTACGGCGATCCCTTTCTCGCGCACTCCTGGAGAAGTTGTCATTAGGAAGCACTCCACCACATAGGATCTTCATGATCTGAGCCATCTTAACCACAGTAATTATATGCCTTATGTCGCTCACAGAGACCATGAACTGAAGATGTTCCAACGAGGGGTCTATGATATGGGCGTAGAAGGCACGAACCATGTTCTCACATGCAGGCGACTCACCTTCAAATATAGGACCCCATTCGATGTCCACCAAGGGGTCCATTATCGGGTGTAGCCCAAGCCTCCTTTTATCCACGTGAGCTTCAAACACTATCTTACAGTCAGCAAAACGACTGTATTTGAGGCCTACCGAAAAAGCATCTCTGATCGGACGTTGGGGATCTAGGTCCCACTTCGACCTATACTCCCGAACCGTGCTAGGGCTAGCTTCAACGTACACTTCTCTCCTCGAACGGGTTGGACGGCTAGGTCCAGCTTCATCTGCAGCAGTCATCCTCTTTCCCATAAGAGAAAGGACGGTGGAGATGAAGAAAATGGCAGAAACAATGGTGAAGAAAGCCATGGAAAGTGAAGATAAGAGAGAGAGAGAGAGGGCTGCTCTTCTTGCTTCACCATGAATTTTGGTCTCAACAGCGATTGTAGAGGCCCAAACGACCATGGTTTAAGAAGAAAGAAGAAGAAATGAAGTGGGGTAGGGGGTGTGCACGATTTTGAGCCAAAATGGGGAGTGTACGGACTGAAATGAGAGAAAAATGGAGAGGATAGGGAGGTAGGGATGTTGTGAACGAAGGAGAGGGGTGGGTTGTGATCGAAATCAAGGGTTTTGCTGATTAAAATGGATAGTTGAGAGAGAAAAAGCAATTTAGAGGGCTTGGAATGGTGGAAATGAGGAGAGGGGTGGCTGACGGAATAAAATAGGGACCCCCGCATGATTTTGCAGGTCCCACACATGTCTAGGGGTCAGGCCAACCCTGACCAGACCCGATGGGCCTGACCGGGATGACCGCGGTTTCGCCGCGGTCCGGTGGGCTAGGAAATGCACCACTGTGGTGGGACTGTGTTCACCATCCCCCAAGGTGTCTAATACACACTGGGACTATCTTGGGTCCTTCTAGATTGCATCGTGTGGCCCCCGACTCTGTTTCGAGTCGTTTCGGGTCCATTCGAGTACATTCTGATACATAACGATATTTTACCAAATTTTAACGGCTAGGATTGGGTGGATTGCGATCTAGACTCGTCATTTGACGGCCTAGAAGTGTTTTAAGGTCGACTTGTGCGACCAAGGTTGAGTACAAACTCGATTTCGACATTCATTTTAGTGAACTTTGCCATTGGACGAAACTGGGATGCCTAAGACTATTACTACATTATTCTTGCACCCTCCTATGTTAAAAGGCGTCAGCGTACATCATGGGAACATAACTTAGGTCCGGTTTAATCAAAATTATTCTTTGATACCAACTTGTAACGCCCTGAAATTCAAGGGTCGAGTAGCAACTCAACTCTCGAGTTCTAAAACATCACTTATGCAACATAGATAATGATGATTAAATGTTATCTGTGTTAACGCAATAAACATGTGTGAGATTATACCAAAACAGTAATTCATACTCCAGATCAATTATATAAAGGCAAGCGGAAGACTGAAACTATATATTTATGTATGTAAAAGAAACAAAACCATCACAATCTCCAGAGTATGAACCCATCTGAGTCACTATATACATATATCTATTTTATGATCAAAAAGTCAAAAGTACAACTAGGGAAGTAATTCCTATAAGTCCCATCGATTCAGGCAGTTTAGTCGAAGCCACCAGAATACTGCATAAATGAGAACTCGCCCTTGTCCTCGTTGTAGTCTAGCTCAGCCTCCTGAGTCGTCATCTCATCTGTACCTAAGACAGAGTCTGGTTGGTGTGTACAACACCGTCCCGTAACGTAGGAGTGAGTAGCTAACTCAGTGGAACAATAAAGCATAGGTTAACATGTTATCAATGCAATCAAGCAGTAATGATAAAGCAGTAAAATCAAACACTCCTAACTACTCTTATTAATGCAAGTATGAATGCAGTCATGATGTATGCCCTCACTACACACTCCCTCATGCGACACAATCTTACGTTCGCGGCATGCTTGCATTCCTCAGTGCTCCACATCTTCCAAGCACATGCAATGCATGATGAGCATGATTACCGAGTTGTTATTAGTCCATTTCAAACAGCAGTATTAGGAACCTAAGGTACCTCCCTTGTATCATTCTCAAACATGATCCACTCTAGGGTCGCCAGTCCTAGTTAATCTCATACGATAGTGTGTTTCTAGGTCGCTGCAAAGGCTATCAGGGCTGTTACGCACAACAGTTACACCATTCCCTCATCACCTTTTTAACGGTTCATCATTAAGCTGATACAGGCCTAGTTCATAATCTATACACTGCGGAAAAACTCGTCGCCTCACCGCAAATTCAGAGTATGCTCGAGGTCACTACAAAGGGCTGTCAGGGCTGTTACGCACAAAGGTTACACCACTCCCCCATCACCTTATCAATGTAGGCCGATAGCACGAATATAGTGTCCCTTACCACCATAATCGGCTCACGAGTCTAGTTGCTCACTGGTCACTACGAGGAGGCACGTGGCCCCAGCGTAGGCTGACTGTTCGACCACGGTGTCCCATACTACCATGCCCGGCTCATGAGTCTTAGCGGATCGAGGTACCATGGTTAATGTGATTTCACTGGTAAGTTTGGTACCCTAGGTTCAAGCAGTAGCGTCCAAACATGGTGAACATACATTAGACATATCGGGTTACTTGACGAGCCTAACTAGCTCGAGCACATAATCAACTGAACGACATGAAGTGCATAAGCACTTCGCGTGGCCTAACCACTGTCGCCAATTGAAGTACGACTCGGGTTCGTCAAACACATCCTACGTGGCGAAATGAATCTCAACCACGATCTCAAGTCTGGTACCGATTGTCTGGACTATAAACATAGTCCCAAACTCAATCAATCCTTATTTAGAACATGTAGAGTAAAGCATAATAAACAAAGTAATACAAGCAAGTTAACAAGCATATCATAAAGCATGTTATAAAGCATGTTATAACGCACCATATAAACAAGAATACAAACACATATATTTCATAAGTAAGCAGTTAAAGTAAACAACCGACATGGAGGCACTCATATACGTATCTAAGGTAGTTGAGAATCCCATCTCAACACCTCACTATCTTCTAAACACTTACTCTCATAAGCATTTTCACAAACACTTAGAATACACTATTTCAACATACATAGTGTACATTAGCAAAACATGTATTAGGGCGAGTCCTTTCGCCAAGCAAGTATTTTACGCATATATAATATGTTCATACAGCAAATAATCATGGCAAATATATTTCCAAAATTTATACGTATACGGTACTTTCTAGAATACACCATTTCTACATACATAATGTATATTAGCAAAACATGTATTAGGGCGAGTCCTTTCGCCAAATAAGTATTTTATCCATATATAATAAATTCATACAACAAATAATCATGGTAAACAAATTTCTAAAATTTATACGTATACGGTATTTTCTATGAATACCTAGAATATGTAAAATTCCATATTCTACATCTTTAATCGAAATGGAAAACAGACAACACTTTGTATATGTGCAATTGCATGTAGATCATGAATCTATCATTATCTGACATTGAAAGCATTGAAAACCATAACCTATACACCTAAAGTCTCCACCCTTAGTCGTAAAATTGTAACGAATACGATAGGTTTGCCAAGCTTCCATATTCGGCAGTTTGGTAGCCTATAGAATGAAATAAGTTAGCAACTCTAAAACAGATTAGGGTTAGGGTTTCTTACCTAGAAACGAAGTCAAAATTGCCGGGAAAGTGAAGAGAATCAGGTGGTGCAGCTTGTGTAGCGGCAGGGGATAGTAGTAGGGAGATTCTCCCACTTCTCTCACTCTTTCTCTCTCTTTTCTCTCTTCTCTCTCTAGGGTTTCTCTCAAATTCATATGGCTATGAGAGAGAGGGTTCTAAGGTCCTTATATAGCCTGAAAATACACTAAAATAGACTTGTGGTCAAGGTATACTTAGGTTTAACCAAAGCAACACTTTTCCAGCTCAATGGGGGACTTCTAGTGGGCCTCCTTGAGCCAAAGGTCGGACTTAAGCTCACCAACCTTGGATCTAGGTGGAGTTAAGTTTTTGTTTCAGTCGGATTCTCAAATCACATGTGGCGGACCAGTTTCAGTTCAACGGTCAGCAGATCTCGATCCGAAATTCCAAGTACATGGATATGTTTATGAAAATTTTCCTGGTCCGAGGGTGTATTTGGGTCAGATTCTGACGGTCTGGTTGCTTATAAAATGTCCACAAGTAACAAGTCTCAGATTACTATTTGAGATATTTATCTTGTAAAGAAAAGCAAGCGTTCTCACACTCCTCGCTCCGGACTCAAGCGAACAGCTGTGGGACACTGTCTGGATTTGATTTCCGAGATGGTTGTCAAGCCCAGTGAGGCAGTCCTAAGTCTATAACTTCGTATTATTCGGACTCCCGATGTGCGGTCCAGACCTGATACGGAATTTCAATGTGTTCCCGAGAGCAGTCGGGTAATGAGTTTGATCCTAGATTTTAGGGTAACCTAGCATCAATGATTCTACAAGTTTTAGGTCTTGCAGATCGTATTTAAAGCAATTCAAAGGGATTTCATGGCTAATCTAGTTTAACACTTAGTTGACTTTGTCAAATTTCTAAAGGATTTAATCCTAAGTGATTTCTGGTCGAGGTGGTACTCGAGCCTTTGCACCAAAATTTTCGAGTCGTTACAGTTTTAGGTTTAGGTTTAAGCTATAGGTTATAAGTGTAAGTATAGGTTTAGGTTTTGGGAAGGTTTAGGTTTAGGTTTAGGTTTAGGTTTAGGTTTTAGTATTTGAGAATAGATTTAGGTTATAAGTATAGGTTTAGGTTAAGTTTATAGTGCGGTTTTGGGATTTGAGAATAAGTTTAGGTTATAAGTATAGGTTTAGGTTAGGTTATAGGTTAAGGTTTAGGGAATTGAGTTTAGGTTATAGGTTATAGGTTTAGGTTAAGGTTTAGGTTTAAGTTATAGGTTTTAGGATTTGAGAATAGGTTTAGGTTATAAGTATAGGTTTAGGTTAGGGTGTAGGTTAAGGTTTAGGGAATTGAGTTTAGGTTATAGGTTTAGGTTATAAGTTATAGGTTTTTGGTTAAGGTTTAGGTTATAGTTATAGGTTTTGGGATTTGAGAATAGGTTTAGGTTAGGTTATAGGTTAAGGTTTAGGGAATTGAGTTTAGGTTATAGGTTTTGGGAGGTTATAAGTATAGGTTTAGGTTAGGTTGTAGGTTAGAGTTTAGGGAATTGAGTTTAGATTATAAGTTTAGGTTATAGGTTATAGGTTTAGGTTTAGGTTTAGGTTATAGTTACAGGTTTTAGGATTTGAGAATAGGTTTAGGTTATAGGTTAAAGGTGTGGTACCTGCAAGTACAGATATAAACGCGGCCTGTCCAAATGGCCAGGCCACTCTAATGCTATCCATAGGAAATGGACAGCTTCATCATGGTCATAACAGCGGTTCCCACCTTCCCGGCACCCCTGCTCAATATCTGGATAGCTCCGGCGTACATCAGGGTCTGCTCCATCAATTTCGAGCAAATACAAATATAAACACGGCCTGTCCAAATGGCCAGGCCACTCCAATGCTGTCCATAGGAAATGGACAGCTTCATCATGGTCATAATAGCGGTTCCCACCTTCCAGGGACCCCCGCTCAACATCCAGATAGCTCCGACGCACATCTGGGTCTGCTCATTTAAAGTTTATTTATTTAATTCACGTAACCTTCCCATCAGAAGCAATGTTGCACAAATATCAAATAAATAAGTTGCACGAGCAAGCTAAACTTGCAAGAAGACATCAGCAAACGAAGTTTATGCCTTTTCTTTCAATACTACAATTGATAATTTACCAATTCATCCAACGGCCATGTAATCTATATGTTGTTTTTCAAGAGTCTTTTACTGATAAGTTGCATCAACAATCTAACACATGATTGACATGTATACCAACAAGCCATTCCTTTGATGCTAAGAGATTGCTTATAGGCTATAATAACTACAGAGAAAATGAAATTAGTAGATTAGATATATTACAAACGGCAATGCACAACATCCTAATAAAAATAGGGAAGTTACTTTCTATCTGACCAGTTGTTGACCAACTAAAGACAGTAAACACTATAAAAAATAGAAATATTCAAAAACAAGTTGGAAGAATACTGATCAGATTAATGAAGTGAGCTTCCAAAGAATAGTAAGTGACACTGCAAGATTTTACTAATAAAAGTATACCAGGGCCAAATAAAAAGTGAAAGATCTAAGAAAAAATGTGATGAAGATTTTAAATGCCAAAACAGTCATTAAGGCAACATTTGGATGTAAGTGTGAACTGAATGGTAGGCATTCAGTCTAATCAAAATGGAAATGAAAAAGAAGTAGAAGAAGAAGAAGAATGTTACTTGTGCTTCCTTATATTTATAATGAGAAAGTAATCACATTAAGTCAAACTCAAAAGCAATATAATTGTGATTTGAAGCAAGTCCCTCAATATGTATGCTAGGGAAGAAAATTACAATTTGCTTCTTTCCACCACATTCGACTAGCAATTGCAATTTAGTTCGATAATGAATACAGATGCACCCTAAGGGAAGTTGTCAAAACTAAGTCACAGGAAGAGCACCCACATTACCAGAAGAGCATGCAATAATAAGCTTACCTTCCATCATTTGTAGATTCTTGAAGGATTGAAAATATATAAACACAGTGACTTCTACTGCTGGCCATATTCATTTCTATCCATGTTAAGTCTTTGCAAAAGGGAAACAAAAAGAAAGACAATACAGAAACCCTGCAGGAGAAAGGACTACCAAATAAGGTTTTAAACCAAAGCATCGGGTATCATATCATTCACCACGATACAACACCATATCCACCCATACCACCTCTGGATCGGGCTGTTTCGTGCTAATACGGGCCGATACAGCCATATCGTTCATGGGTGAGTCATACTGGCACATTGGGTGATATGCACTGGTTTCAAACGACAATCCCTGCTCCTAAATAACAGTAATCACAATTACTAAGTTGCAAAAAAATAGCCAACGGAGCTAAAATTGAAGGATACGTGTCTCTCCAACTGCCCTATTAGCAACCCCAACCTGCATTTTCAAGGTTTAATTCGGGAAGCTGTAACCATCACCAATTTTGCTGAATATTGAAACCCTTTATATCTTACAAAAAGCTTTTGTAAAGCTTCTGCAGCATCCATGATACATATCTGAAAACCAAGAATCAATAGATGAGTAAAACTGAAATCTCGAATGATTAAATCAGTTAAAATTGAAAGAAACACTATCTTGATTCTTAGAACATACAGTAACAGCCTCATTTATAGACTAGCAATTATAAGGATTCAACTACACTAGATAATTTTCTTTGGTGGAAGAAGTGGCAAGCATCAAATTGCTTGCTCACCTCAGTTGCTCTCGAAAGAAATATTCCTCATGTCTTGCCCTCCTTAATCTGTAGATTATCTTTTGATAAATAAAAAAGGTCTTTGAGAAGATAACGCAACAATAATTAGACCATTTTTATCCCTTCGAAAATGAGGATATGCAAAATGGTGGAAGAGCACATATTCTGTTTCAGGGTTGGAGAACTTCAAAGGTAATCCATCTGTTGGCTTTCAGTAAGTTACAAACCTTACTTTCTCCATATAGATCTCCACCTGTAAGTGCCACAAAAGAAAAGTTTTACTAATGACGTTGACAGTTCAAAGGGCAGGAAAATCATGGAATATCAATACTTATAATACCATTGACAATTTGACCATGTACTTGGATCCATCATTGGTAGATGTTATGCAGTCAAAAAGCCCATTTACAACTTGAGGAAGTATTCCCTTTTTCTATCCATCACACTCCGACATACTTGGGCCTTGCTTCAACATGAGGATGTTACTAGATATCATTTAAATTGAAAGCAAACCAGTTCAAAATACACCACTATTTTTTTAGAATGACTCATTAAACATCCCATTCATGAATACAATTTAGTCACTTCACCTCCATGTTGTATGTCTTCCCAGCTCCAGTCTGTTCCAAATACAGTATTTGAAGGTTACAATTTGTTAGTATTATGACATGAAAGCTTTACATTACTTGGCGAAATAAACAAAACACAACATTTATGTTCTTTTTGGTTGAGTTTGGACCATTTATGGGTTTTTTTTTGTTTTTTTTCATAACTGATTCAGTAGACACTAATTGCAATTTTTAGACTTGTTGATCTAGGAGATTTTTAGTGAATGGGTCATCTGCAATGTGAAGTACTACATCAAAAGGTTTGGATCATTGGAACCTAGGTCTACTTGTGTAATATATATATCTGCAGCACTCCGCATGTAATATATATATCAGATGCACCATTCCACGGTAGGCCTTGGGCTTTTTATTTATTTATTTATTTATTTATTATTTATTTTTAGGTCTTGGGCTTAAAAATCAAGTCAATCCATGACTTGTGTGGGCCACACCACGTACAAAAGTTTACACTAGCTCAAGTGCACTTTGAATGGTGTAACATGTGGGATGAATGGTATGTGCAACAGGTGGGATGAATGGTGTAAGATAATAGTAACATTGATAATTGCACTAGCTCAAGTGCACTTTGAATGTGCAGTCACCTTTCTAGTGAAAAATGAGGTACATGAGTGTGTGTGAGAATCAGGATGTATATTAATCAGGCAGCCCATGTAGTGAACATTGATTAGCACACAATCCAAGGATACATGAAAGCGCACTGGATGCATATTTTGTAGCTTGGCCTCAAATAGAACAGGCAATCCAAGGATACATCTTCACACTTGCGTACATGTGTACTACAGTGCATGCATGTTTGCATTCATGAATTCATGCATTTAACAATTTGAACAACTACAGTTAATGATAGAAACGTAAAAAGAAAATGTTGACAACCAAAACAAGCATCATTTCAAGTAATTTCTACCAAAGTGCAGCTTACCTGTCCATAAGTAATGATTGTTCCATTTATTGCATTAATGACATCTGTTTAGAAAGAAAATTTTCAAAATTACATACAAAGCAGCAGGGTCAGACTACACAAAAATCAACTAAATCGTTTACCAAGAATATAAAATAGGAAAGTAATTACCGTATGCACACACCCCAAACTATAGGCAGAGCTAGAAATTGATATACATCATCTTGAGAAGAGTGCTGATAGAATACCCTATCAAAGCAAAACGTCAAATCTCCTTCCTTCACATCCTACAAGACATTAATGTAAAAATCATATCAGTCATTTTCTATAAACGGAGAAACTCTCTGGAAAAAAAAAACCTTGGACACAAAAGACTCGGTATCTAGGCTCCATATGCAAACACTGTGGCCATGATCTCTCTTTTCTCTTGAACTCAAAGTTCTGAAGCGAGCACGGACTGTTACACTTGCCATGTCTACTACTTTGATACTTTGAACTCCTAAATTTCTTCAAGCCTGACACCAAAATTAGCAGAAAAATCATGACTTGATATGGAAGTTTCAGCTCTAAAGCATCAGTACATAGTTTAGAGCCAGAACTTTCTTTAGCACCTTTCCTCAATAATTTAAAGAAAAAGACAAATTAAAATGGACCTCAATAAAATTCATATAGAAAATCAGCTCTAATCAGATCTTGAAATCTACAAGATTATTCAGAGATTTCTAACGGATGTTCGCAAAATCAAACTGACATAAGGACAACAACATTATATCGAAAGAAATTGCGACTAAAGATAGAATTGTCGAATTTCAAATGCCTTATAGAATTCCAGATCCAGATTTTTACACCGTAGTTTTCCAAATAACAGTAGAATTTGACAAACAGAGATGCTTCAGCTGAAATCGGGTGAAAACCAAAACCTGATTCGAAATTTTAACTGTAAATTACCTCCAGCTAGCCTAGATCATGAATGTAGAAAACTTAATACTGTAATTTCATGAAATTCCTAGTAATTTTCAAACAGAGCAGCAATAGCAGGATGATATCGAAAGGAAATGGGGCATTTGGATGTAAAGAAGCTATAACTGGTGAGGATTGGGGATTTAAAAATCTCTTCTGTAAAGAAGCTATAACTGGTGAGAATGTTTGTGTGTCATTTATTGTACTCCTCATAGCAGCATAACTTTGTTTTGGATTATTTTCAAAAAAAAAAAAAAAAAAAAACAAAAAAAAAATGTCTTCCATTGGATGATGATGGTTGCCTTACATATCAACCAGTTGCTCAAATATGGGATTTACCATGCAACTATACAGCTTATGCAGCAAGTGAGGTCACCTACAAAGCAGGAAAGTTTCCTACTGTGGACATATTGAGTGCATAGAGAAAATCCTTCAGCAAATGCCACGCCAACACATTTACCAGCATGGAAGACATGTTGAATATGCGAGTCATCCATCAGAAGGGTACCACTATATAAATTCCCTATTACAAGAATCAGGTTGGTCAACTAGTCAGGCAGGCCACAATTAACTGAATGAATATACAGTTGTGATAAAATTAGCCAAAGTTTTCTAACCTGTCAACTTATTTATAATATCATAGTACACCAGCTGAATGGATAGGAGAAATGATTCACACACTCATGTTTGCTAACATCCCACTTATGAAAAGATGGACCCCACCAAATATCACCTGCTGTAAAAATTAGGTTGACCTATTTACTTAGCTAGGCAACACCTGTTTGTGGACCCTGCTGATTTTTGGATGTTCTACACAAGTGACAATTTGACAAGAAAAATAAGATTTTTGTGATCACATATAATAAGAGTAATCATGGGCAAAAAGGTTTTATGGATAGTAAAATAGAAAATGTTTAAACTAAATAAAACCCCACAATCGCCACATAAAGTAAAAAGTAACTCTTGTCCCACAATCGTTTCACTCCTCTGCAATATGTAGCCTGAGATTGCTTGTATTTTTAACAAAAAAATAAAAAAATAAAACCCAAATCAGGAATTAGGATAATGTACTTAAATTCCAAGAAACACCTAACTTCATCAATCAGATCAAAATATCCACAACCAGAAATAAAATAAAAATCAATATATATATGGAGAGAGAGAGAGAGAGAGAGAGAGAGAGATATATTGAATGTACTCGATTCATCTTCTTCAATAAATAAATAAATATTTTTTTAAAAAAAAATCCACCAGTGGGCTTACCAGACGTGTATGTACACAATCTAGGAAAAGAATCTTACCTTTCCTTCTTTTAAAGAGTAGACTCTCCTAGAGAGCTTAGAAACCTTCCACCCATAAGAATGAATTTGGAATAAGCATGTATCTCTGACCAAGGAAACAAAGCTTGTTACTTTCAAAGTGGTACACCACCACCCTCTTAAAGAATTAAAAAATACAGAAAGGGAGACTCGTCTCAGAAAACACACTATACATTCCTTTCCCATGCAATTTCTGTTCTTCCCATCATCAGCAAATAAAAAAGACCACTCGTCAACATGGAAAACATGAGCAAGAGAGTAGCAACTAGACTGCTATATGAAGATTTTCAACCGTCTTCTGCTTGGACTCAAAGAGAGAGAGAGAGAGAGAGACAGAGAGAGAGGGAGGCATGAGAGAATGGGGGAAAAGGGCAGGGTCAGAGAGAGTGAGAGAGGCGTGAGAGAGTGGGGGAAAAGGATAGGGTTTTTTTTATTTGGGCGCGGGCCACACCGTCCATTTGTTTTGAGAACTATTTTTGGGTGGGGCCCACTTCCATGTTGGTGAGAAACCTACTCCATTCATCCATCTTTTGAGCTCATTTGACAACATACAACCAAAAATGAGTTGGATCCCAAACTTAAGTGGTCCACACGAGAGGAAACATTGAGGATTCAGTGAGAACCATTGAAACATTCTTATGGCCATAAAAGCTTTATTTAAGGCTAAATTTTCTGGATTTTCACCTCATCCAAGTGGTAATAACCTTATAAACAGTTTTGATGGCATATAAACATCAAGATGGAGCCTAAGTAGGTTTCAACGGTATATATTTCTTTCCCCATTTTTACCTCTCAGGTGGCCCACTTGAGTATTATATCTACTCATTTTTGGTTTTTTGTCCTAAAATGAGCTCGCCAAACGGATGAATGGCATAGATTTACCACAAACATGGTGGTGGGCCCTACCCAGCATCCGTGCACAGTAACTTCATGCGAAAAGCCTTCCTACGATTTATTAGATGGATAAAGATAGTAATCCTCGCCTGTTTTAAGCCGAGTGTAAAACACTTGAGCTTTTAGGGCCCAATATATTTTATATATGAAATCCACTCCGCCCATTAGATTATTACCATTAGCTTCAGTGTTCATACAAAATATGAACTTCATAAATGATTCAAGTCGATCACACCAATGGTAGCAATGTAAAACAATGGCTAAATCTCTAATTTCATCAGTTATGGCCCACCTGAGTTTTTCATCAGGTTGATTTGTGTATATTGCCTTCATCCTTTCAATTCACACATGATGAACGGGTTTGATGAAAGATACACAATATGGTGGCCCTAATAACAAACCTAAGGTTGGCATCTCATGGCCATTTTCCCTTATAGTATGGCCCACATGAATTGTTTATTTGGCTGATTTTTGGATCCATGGTGTATAATTGAAGGACTCGCTTGATAGAGGGAGAGGATATCACATCCTCAGACATTCATAGTGGGTACGTAATCCGATTTGGATGAATATATTCTATACCCAACCTATCCATTAGGCCTGTTTAGCCGAGCAGGGTGGATGAGATTAGGTTGTATTAAGATGGATTGGGAGGAGCAATCCTGGGATTTGGCCGGGCGTGCCAAGTAGGCAGAAGTTGGATAAAGCAATTCCATGGGATTGCTAGCAATCCACTAACATCACCATCATTACCTTGAAATCCAATCAATCCCTCTTAATCCCATCTATTTTGCTTGGGACATGTTTGGTTAGACGGAGCAATCCCGGGATTGGCTGACGTAGTTCCAGGATTGGCCAGGCAAGCCAAACATACTCGGTGGTGAATTCCCTGGATATAGCAATCCCATGGGATTGCCAGCAATCCACTGACACAGCCATCATTACTTGCCATCCACCCTAATACAATCCAATCCCATGGGATGGGCCCGTCCAAACACGCCCTTAGATGAGCCACATGAATTGTTTATTTGACTGATTTTTTGATCCATGGTGTATAATTGAAGGACTCGCTTGATGGACGGAGAGGATATCGCATCTGATGACATTCACAGTGGGTACGCAATCCGATTTGGATGAATATATTCTATACCTAACCTATCCATTAGATGAGCCATCCCAGACATTCACAGGGTGTCAATAAGTTGGGTCACAATTTTGACAAGAATATTTGACCCATTTTACATGTCTGGTCCATTCACTCTATTTTACTGATCATTACCCTCAATTTGATTGGTTACTCACCCTAATCATGCTACATATGAGAAAGATATTGGGCAAACAAGATTGATCAACAATTTGAGTGAACTCTGATTTAAACATCTAAAGCTATTTACTCTTCAATCTGGACTGATCAGATTGTCCAAAAACGATTAAAAGTTATTCATAATATCAAAAACATATTAATGAATATAAAACACAAACATCAAGAGAACTTCCCAATGACTCTTGGACATGGAGCAAGCAAAAGTTCAGAACACTCACCCTACCCTCTAATCCTACATGCTTGTGTAAGGCAGCCCATCTATGTTATACATGCGACCACATGTGCCAAGATGACCGTTAGGTGCATGATCCAAACCATCCATCAGGCAGGTCCCACCTTGTATATTCACTTGCCATGGTATACAGCAGCCAAAATTATGAAACAACTGGATGGCTCAGGAAAACTTGGCCAAGGTTTTATTTTCTGTTTCTAACATAGCGGCCAACATGAAGAGTAAACCAGGGGCATCTCTACGGTGAGACCCAAGTGATCAACAGATTGCACTTCGCACAAGTGTCCCATGTTGGCAAATAGAATCTTTAAGCTAGGAATATCAGGGAAATAACAATGAAATCATTTGACTCAAAGCCCAATTTAAGAACCAAGGCATGAACTTGTCTACCCAGTTGAATAACCATGTATGTTAGTTCATCTTATAGAAGTCATGACCCTTAGTAACGGAAGCGGATTGCGTGCTAAGTAAACTATTTAAGGCTCACCATGATTTATGTATTGTATCCAATCCATCCATCCATTTTACCATATAATTTTAAATCTTGATCCCAAAGATGAAAAATATCCAAATATCAAATGAACCACACAATAGGAAACAATATGAATTGAACTTCTACCGTTGAAAAGTTATTGGGGGCCACTTATATTTGATTTTTCCCTTCATCCATGTTTGTATAATCTTATAAACATGTTGGTTGTTAAATAAACATGACTGTGGGGCCTAGCAAGGTTTCAATGGTGGAATCATTATTCCCACAGTTTCATGTGGTATGATCCACCTGAGCTCTGGATTTGCTTCAATTTTGGTCTCAATCTCGTAAATAAGCTGGAAAAATGGATGGACGACATGGATAAATCATATACATTCATCGTGGGCCAACTGAGTTTACTCGGTACGATAAAAGATCTGATTTCATTGTCAATAGGTTGGATGGTAAATCGGATTGAGTAGTGAGTTACTCGGTACACTCTTATCGCACCGAGTAAACTTAGTTGGGCCCACCTTGAATGTATGTGGTCTATCCATGCCGTCCATCCATTTTTCCATCTAATTTAAGGGGTTAAGCCCACAATTGGTGCATATACAAAAATGAAGTGGATCATACCATAGGACAATTAGGATATTGATTTTCACTTGTGAAACCTTTCTATGTCTGGCAGTAATGTTTATTTGTCATCCAACTAGTTTATAAGATTATACAAACATATGCATGGGAAACAAAAATTTAAGTTTGATCTAAAACTTACATGGCCCTAAGAAATTTTCAATGGTACATGATCAAGTCCATTGTTTCCTGTGGTGTGGTCCATTTGAAAATTATATATGCTTCATTTTTGGGCTCAATTGCTAAAATTACCTAGGAAAAAACTCCCTAAGCAAACCGCTTTAGTTGGATGGCAACTAAATATTTAAGTGGGTCCGTGATGTTTTTAATAGTAGGAATTTAGTTGAGATTGTTTCTTGTTGTGTGGCCCACTTGAGATTTGGGTCAGCTTCATTTTTTTGATCATCTCCTAAAATGATTTTTCAATACAGATGGACGGTGTGGATGTAAGGAAAGTACATCACTATGGGCCCCACAGTTAGGCATCTGAAACCGCCACGCCAAACAACCCAATTCCGCACACCCGCAAAAGAAAAAACAATGAAGGAGAGGAAAAAATAAAAAGGCAAATCAATAAGGGTTAGGGCTTCCCTTGCCAGAGCGAAGAGAGGGAAGGAGACACTCAGAGAGAGAGAGAGGGAGAGAGAGAGAGGGAAGGAGATGCTGAGAGAGAGAGAGAGGGAAGGAGACGCTGAGGGAGAAGGAGACATTAGAGGGAGAGAGATCGAAGGAGACGCTGAGAGAGGGAGAAGAAGGAGACGGGTCAGCGCAGGTAGGTGCACTTCCAATCCACCTGCGTTTCCACCACCCTCTCCCAAATTCGAAATGGATAGTGTTGCACTGTAACAAAGTAACTTGTGACTTGAAAAACACCTAATTCCTCTGTTACATTTCTTGCAATCTTACCTGATAGAAAGTTACTGAGTTGAGACTTTGTTACCTGTAACATTTCTCCCCCAAACACAAACTGTAAGAAAGTCACCTCTAACTTTCTTACATTTTGCACAAGTTACAGGCATCCAAACGGCCCCTTAGGGATTTGGGGATTTTAGGGCTTACAGATTTGAATGTAGACCCCAAATTGGGTTTTTCTGATTTTACAAATTAGGGATTTGGCGATTTTAGGATTTTAGGGATTTGAGGATCCAACCAAAATTAGGGATTTCTGATTTTGCAAATTAGGGATTTGACAAATTAGGGATTTTGGGGCTTACGAATTTGAATGTGGACCTCGAATTGGAGTTTTTCTGATTTTACAAATTAGGGATTTGGGGATTTTAAGATTTGGGGATCTGAGGATCCAACCAGAATTAGGGATTTCTGATTTACATGGATGGACGGTTGGATGGTTAGACATGTACATATGTATGGATGGATGATTGGATTGGATGCATTTATCTTATACAAACTCATTCTGGTTACTATTGCACTGATATTTTACAATGACACATGCTTTTAAACCTCCATAAAATGGGAACTTATCATGTAACATCCCGAAAATCGGGGGTCGAGTAGTAACTCAGCTCCCGAGTTCCAGAACATCACTTATGCAACAAAAATGAATGATGATTGAATGTTGACTGTATTTGTGCATTGAACATGAGTGAGATTAAGCCAAAACAGCATATCATACTCCAGAGACAGTTAAATTGCAAGCGAAAGACTGTGATAGACATATAAAATATAAAAACTGTGGTGAGTCTCCAAAGTGTGATAAGGTTACCAGGTTAAATAATTATAAGTACAATTCTATAATTTACCAAATGCGAGGAAGTGTAATGTCTTCTATCCCAAGTACCATAGCCCCGTCAATACATTACCAGGTCTTCATAGACCTGTCAGAGGGTTATATATAGGAGAACTCCTCCTCACCATCATAGTAGTAGTCCGGCTCTGCTTCATAAGTATCGCCATCATCTGAAACTCAACCAATCTGGTTGGTGTTGCAAACACCGTCCCTTAACATGGGAGTGAGTGATCAACTCAGTGGAACAATAAAGCATAGGTTAACATGTTATCAATTCAGTCAAGCAGTAATGATAAAGTAGTAAAATCAAACACTCCTAACTACTCTTATTAATGCAAGTATGAATGCAGTCATGATGTATGCCCTCACCACACCCTCCCTCATGCGACACCATCTTACATTCGCGGCATGCTTTCATCCCTCAGTGCTCCACATCTTCCAGGCACATGTAATGCATGATGAGCATGATTACCGAGTATTTATTATTCCATTTCAAACAACAGGATTGGAAAACTAAGGTACCTCCCTTGTATCATTCCCAAACATGATCCATTCTAGGGTCGTTAGTCCCAGTTAATCTCAGACGATAGTGTGTTTTTTAGGTCACTGCAAAGGTTACATTACCCCCCCATCACCTCTTTAACGATTCATCACTATACAGAAACAAGCCTAGTTCATACGTTATACACTGCGTCAAAACTCTAAGGCTCACCGCAATTTCAGAGTATGCTCGAGGTCACTACAAAGGGCTGCCAGGGCTGTTACGCACAAAGGTTACACATCTCCCTCATCACCTTATCAATGTAGGCCGATAGCACAAATATAGCGTCCCATACCACCATAATCGGATCATGAGTCTAGTTGCTCACTGGTCACTACAGGGAGGCACATGGCCCCAGCGTAGGACGACAGCTCGACCACGGTGTCCCATACCACCATGCCCGGCTCATAAGTCTTAGCGGATTGAGGTACCATGATTAAAAGGAATTTCACTGGTAAGTTTGGTACCCTAGGTTCAAGCAGTAGCGTCCAAATATGGTGAACATACATTAGACAGATCAGGTTACTTGATGAGCTTGGCTAGCTCGAGCGCACAACAAGTTGAACGACATGAAGTGCATAAGCACTCCGCGTGGCCAAGCACTATCGCCAACCGAAGTTCGACTCAAGTTCGTTGAACACATCTCACGTGGTAAATGAATCACAGCCACAAATTCAATTCTGGTACCGATTGTTTGAACTATAATCATAGCCCCAAACACAATCAATTGCAGATAGATAAAGCAATAGTGGATCAAGATTCAAATCATACAATCAAAGTCTGGTATTATCCGTTTAGGGCTACCAGGGCTGTTACACGCATTCGTTACACCACTCCCTCATCACCCATGACGGATGATACAACATAAACATGAATTTAAACATACACCTTACATAAATAAAATCATACAATCAGTTGAGCATGTTAACAAGCATATCATAAAGCATATTATAAAGTATGTTATAAAGCATGTTATGAAGCACTATATAAACAGGAATACAAACACATATATTTCATAAATAAGTGGTTAAAGTGAACAACCACATGGAGGAAATCATACATGTTTCTAAGGTAGTTGAGAATCCCATCTCAACACCTACCTAAGGCATCAACATCCAAACACTTACTCACACAAGCATTTTCACAAACACTTAACATACACTATTTCAACATACTTAGTGTATGTTAGTAAACATGTATTAGGGTGAGTCCTTTTGCCAAGCAAGCATTTTACGTACATATAATATATTTATATAACAAATAATCATGGCAGACACATCTCTAAAATATATATGTATACAATACTTTCTACAATACAGTATTTCTACATACATAGTGTATATTAGTAAAACATGCACTTGGGCGAATCCATTCGCCAAATAAGTATTTTATCCATATATCGTATATTCATACAACAAATAATCATGTCAACCACATTTCCAAAATTTATACGAATACGGTATTTTTTACGAATACCTAGAATATGTAAAATTCCATATTCTTCATCTTTAATCAAAACAGAAAACAGACATCACTTTGTACATGTGCAATTGCATGCAGATCATGAATCTATCATTATCTGACATTGAAAGCGTTGAAACCATTACCTATACACCTAAAGTCTGCACCTTGTGTCGTAGAATCGTAACGGAGTCGATAGGTTTGCTAAGCTTCTGTATTCGGTAGTTTGGCAACCTAGAGAATGAAATAGGTTAGCTATTTCATAACTTACAACCTATACAGCCCCAAAACAGATTAGGGTTTGGGTTTTTTACCTAGAAACGGAGCTAGAATCGCCAAGAAAGCGATTAGAACGGAGCGGTGGAGCTCGTAGAGCGGCAGGGAAGCACGGCAGGGAGATTCTCCCACACTTTCTCTCTCTTTTCTCTCTTCTCTCTCTAGAGTTTCTCTCAAATTCGTATGGCTGCAATGAGAGAGGGTTTAAGGTCCTTATATAGTCTAAAATCTCACCGAAATAGACTCCAGGTCAAGGTATACTTAGGTTATACCCAAATTGGACCTGTTTCAGCTTAACAGAGGACTTCTGGTAGGCCTCCTTGAGCCAAAGGCCGGACTTAAGCTCACAGACTATGGATCTAGGTTCCATTAAGTTTTCATTTCAGTAGGGTTCTCAGATCACTCGTGGTGGACCAGTTTCAGTTCAACGGTCAGCGGATCTCGATCGGAGATTTCGAGTACATGGATATGTGTATGAAATTTCTCCTGATCCGAGGGTGTAATTTGGTCTGATTCCGACGGTTTAGTTGCTTAAAACTGATCTACAAGCGACAAGTCTCATATTACTATTCAAGATATTTATTTTGTAAAGAAACAAGTGTTTTCACACTCTCTCGCTCCGGACTCAAGCGAACAGCCGTGGGACGCTATCTGGATTTAATTTTCGAGATGGTTGTCAAGCCCAGCGAGGCGGTCCTAAGTCCTTAACCTCGTATTTTCGGACTCCGGATGTGCGGTCTAGAACTGATACGGAGTTTCGAGATGCTCCCGAGAGCAGCTGGGTAATAAGATTGATCCAAGATTTTAGGGTAACCTAGCATCAATGATTCTACAAGTTTTGGGTCTTACAGATCATATTTAAAGTGGATCAAGCAGATTTCATAGCTAATCTAGATTAGCACTTGGTTAACTTTGTCAAATTTCTAAAGGATTTAATCCTAAGTGATTTCTGGTCGAGGTGGTACTCAGGCCTTTGTAGTTTGTATATAAGGTGATCTAAGTTATAATACTTAACTAGTTTAAGATAGTGTCTAGGGTGAAAGTACTTAGGAAAATTGAAAGAACAAGGTGGTGAAGGGTTAGATTTGTGAAGGAAATGGGTTCAGAAGCGATTTTAGACAGTGGGATTCAGTTCTGACAAGTTAATAAGGTGTTAGGAGCGGCCCATTGCCTAATGATGTCTAATTCCAGGTTGGCAAAAATCTGGGCTATTACAATCTACCCCCCTTAAAACAAAATTTCGTCCCCGAAATTGGCTAAGGGTAATAAAGAAAGATTTAATTATTTCTTTTGCCTAAGTTTTATTGATTTCGAGTTTCTACGCGTGGTAAGGCATATACTAGTCTGGTTCACTTTAGTCTACCCCCCTTAAAACTTTATTTTCAGCCTCAAGGCTCAAGATTTATGTCCTGCTCTTTATATCGGAACAAGGTGTAATTTAGGAACTTTCCTTGACATGAAATGGGATGTGATCTCCCACTACGTTGGTCTTCTTTTCATCGATGATGTGTATTATGGCATTGGTACCTATGGGTATCGAAAGGAGCTAAAAATGATGGGTAATGTGGTTGATTTTAGGGGCAGGTGTGAGTTTGAGGCCAGATGCCTAAGTCTACCAAAGGAGGACTATCATCACAGTCCTGACCTACCTTATGTACTCATGTCAAGCCTAACAGGCAGGCTATTTTTCTACGTTCATATGCAGAATATGTATGCCAACATGGCATGTGATTTGGGACCTAATTCCTAACTATCTATTGCTCACTTGGGAAATTCCTTAGGCCTAAAAGGAAAGATCTCTATTGGTTATATATTCTTACACTTCTCAAAGACGAAGTTATAAACTTTTGGTTGTCAGTGGTCGAGCCAACATGGAAGGAAAGTTGTGTAGTGTGTCAGAATCGGATACATGGACCTTCTGCCTCGTGAAGACAGAAAATTGTCGTATCAGTTCTTAATCCTAGTTAACCCCAACCTTCTGCTTGATCAGAGCATAAGGTTCATTGGTCACTACCAGGATTGAGAATTCGATTCAAATCATGAATACTTCGCTGATATATATCGTTTCTCTACTCCGTGTTCCCGGTTGTAATAAGTCCTCGAGAAGGCAATTCTAAGGGATGCATTGATTTGATCTAACATTAAATCCAAAGGATATATAAGTTTGCTTTAAGCATGAATAGTTTCTATGTCAAACAACTTTTCTAGGAGTTATCAAAGAAGCCTGTGTGTATTAAGGGGATTCAACGAAAGAATGGGGTCTCGCTCCAACCTACTTAAGCTGACTAACTAAATCTATCTTTCAAGTATCTTAGCATAATGAATCCTTTACATTCTTTAGTGCCTAGTCGTAACGTATGAGTAGCGTAATCCCCTAGTTGTAACCCAAAGTATATGCTTATACACTAGATGATTTTTACACCACTTTTAATGAAGGAAATTGTTTGTTTGTTTGTTTTAAATTGAGTTGCCCGAACTTGAATGTAGCTACGCTCGAGCATTTCACATATGCTCAAACCAACTAAGGGGGTTCTAGAGTTCACGTTCTTAATTTGTTGGATTTCCTATACTGTCAGGTCTGTCGAAGCACTGCTCTAGATCCAAACTCCAAGGGTCTATTTAGTCAGCGATCTTAAGTTGTACTAAATGGAACTGCATTGCTAATCCTACTTCGGGATTGGGAGTGGCTTGTTTGGTAGGAGGGTGGGTGGGGATTAAATTTTTTATATATATAGGCTTTGGAAAATGCGCCTTGTGTCGGAAAGTGTGAGATGGGATTTCCAAACCCCAGGATAATGAATTTCTAAGTGTACTTGGAAAGGGAATTTTAAAATTTACTTTTAACTGCATACACTCCTAACATGGTATTAGAAAACATGGGATACACCACTCTAGGAACCATACCCTACACGTACATTTATTGTTACTTATACAATTCTATCCACCTAAACTCACTTAAAGACGGTAATCCATGAAAACTACAATACAACATATGGGTAGTTAGACATCCTAGAAGGTGGTCATACCAAGCTCAGATAGAGCTATGGAAAAGTGAATGAAAAGTGATGGAAAGAAAGGGCTGGAGGTTTGGTTCTCCACAGATTGGAGTCTCAACAGACGTTGTAGAGGCCCAAGTAACAGGGAATGAAGAAGGTAAACGGGGGGAATGGATGGGTTTGAGAGATATATACGTTTTTGGTACGAAATGGAGGATGTGGGGGCTAAAAAGAAAGAGAATGGAGAGGGAGGAAAGTAAGGACTGCTGTGGACAATGAGAATGGGTAGGTTGTGGTTGAAATCAGCAGGGAGGATGATTGGAAGGGAGATTTTGAAGAGAAACAGCAAGATAAGAGAGAGAAAACGGCTTGGAGGGGAGGTTTGTGAAGGAGGTGGGGTTTTGAGAGATTGAAATGGGATGGGAGGCATGTCAGGGGGGTTATTAGACCACCCAATGCGATCGGCCTGAGTCGCAGGCCTGGCCCAACCCAAAAAGTGACAAGGCCTCGCCGACTGGGCGAAGGCCTCGCCGATCAACTTTGCAGAATTCAAAGGGGTGCCCCGTGGGCATGGTCCACCAGTCCCCTAGGCCCCAAAAAAACACTGGGTCCCACCCTGGGTACCCCTGGATCAACATGGATAGGCCCCCAACTCCGATTCATTCAATTTCGGGTAGTTTCAGGCAATTTCGGACGTAACTTGCAATCTGGAATGAGTTGTCTGACGTATAATATATGATTTTGGGGTAGAACAAGCTAATGAAGCCAACCAACCCTACTATGCCAGGTTGCGCAGCCCTAAAATTGTGAAAAAACCCTCAATCGATGGTCATTTCCCCGTTTCAATTTCGTTTTACTAAAAATAGTAGTTTTAGTTTAATTACTCTTCATCTGTCGGGCCTTAGTAGTTATGCCCATTACGAAAAGAGCTTGGAATAATTAGGAGAACGGTTTGGTGAAGTCAAATAGGACACTTACTATTTTTGATTTTTTTTTGCTGAAAACCCTGCGCACTAGTAGACATCACGACTTTATAGTAAGTCGCGAAATCTACGAGTCTTAGTTGTAGTTTGTTTCTGATTTCTTTCCCATTACTTGGTATTCCTACTTAAAGGGTTGTGAACTCATTTTTTTTTTTGGGTCATTCATTAATCAATTTTGAACTTATTAGAATTTATTTCTATTTTTTGCTTCCTTTTCTCGTAGACTCGAGAAGTCTCTATGAGGAGTCCAAAGAAGCCCCGAGGATTCGGAGTAGTTATCCTCATCACGTTTATCCCGTACTCTACCGATTTTCAACAGTTGGGGTGAGGTGGATGTAATCTAGAATCATCAATAGACGGCCTAGGAATATTTTAATGTCGACCCGTGCGACCATGGTTGCATACAGACTTGATTTCGACGTTCTTTTTCAGTGAACTAGCCGTTGGACGGAACAGGGATGCCTAAGACTATTTCTACATTCCGTCGCTCCCTCCTAAGTCAGAGTGCATCAGTGTGCGTTGTGTGACCATAACCCAGGTCTGGTATAATCCAAATTATGCTTTGATACCATCTGTAACATCCCAAAAATCGGAGGTCGAGTAGTAACTCAGCTCCCGAGTTCCTGAACATCACTTATGCAACAAAAATGAATGATGATTGAATGTTGACTGTATTTGTGCATTGAACATGAGTGAGATTAAGCCAAAACAGTATATCATACTCCAGAGACAGTTAAATTGCAAGCGAAACACTGTGATAGATATATAAAATATAAAAACTGTGGTGAGTCTCCAGAGTGTGATAAAGTTACCATGTTAAATAATTACAAGTACAATTCTATAATTTACCAAATGTGAGGAAGTGTAATGTCTTATATTTCAAGTACCATAGCCCCGTCAATACATTACCAGGTCTTCATAGACCTGTAAGAGGGTTATATGTAGGAGAACTCCTCCTCACCATCATAGTAGTAGTCCGGCTCTACTTCATAAGCATCGCCATCATCTAAAACTCAACAAATCTAGTTGGTGTTGCAAACACTGTCCCGTAACGTGTGAGTGAGTGATCAACTCAGTGGAACAATAAAGCATAGGTTAACATATTCTCAATTCAGTCAAGCAGTAATGATAAAGCAGTAAAATCAAACACTCATAACTACTCTTATTAATGCAAGTATGAATGCAGTCATGATATATGCCCTCACCACACCCTCCCTCATGCGATACCATCTTACGTTCGCGGCATGCTTTCATCCCTCAGTGCTCCACATCTTTCAGGCACATGCAATGCATGATGAGCATGATTACCGAGTATTTATTAGTCCATTTCAAGCAGCAGGATTGGGAAACTAAGGTATCTCCCTTGTATCATTCCCAAAAATGATCCATTCTAAGGTCGTCAGTCCCAGTTAATCTCAGATGATGGTTTGTTTTCTAGGTCACTGCAAAGGCTGTCAGGGCTGTTACGCATAAAGGTTACACCACTCCCCCATCACCTCTTTAACGATTCATCACTATACAGAAATAGGCCTAGTTCATACTTTATACACCGCAGCAAAACTCTAAGGCTCACCGCAATTTCAGAGTATGCTCGAGGTCACTACAAAGGGCTGTCAGGGCTGTTACGCACAAAGGTTATACCGCTCCCCCATCACTTTATCAATGTAGGCTGACAGTACGAATATAGTGTTCCATACCACCGTAATCGGCTCACCAGTCTGGTTGCTCACTGGTCACTAAAGGGAGGCACGTGGCCCCAACGTAGGCCGACAGCTCGACCATGGTATCCCATACCACCATGCCCGGCTCATGAGTCTTAGCGGATCGAAGTACCATGGTTAAAAGGAATTTCACTGGTAAGTTTGGTACCCTAGGTTCAAGCAATAGCGTCCAAACATAGTGAACATACATTAGACAGATCGGGTTACTTGACGAGCTCGGCTATCTCGAGCGCACAATAAGTTGAACGACATGAAGTGTATAAGCACTTCGCGTGGCCAACCACTATCGCCAACCAAAGTTCGACTCGAGTTCGTCGAACACATCTCACGTGGTAAATGAATCACAGCCACAAATTCAATTATGGTACCGATTGTCTGGACTATAATCATAGCCCCAAACACAATCAATTGCAGATAGATAAAGCAGTAGTGGATCAAGATTCAAATCATACAATTAAAGTCTGGTATTATCCGTTTAGGGCTGCCAGGGCTGTTACACGCATTCGTTACACCACTCCCCCATCACCCATGACGGATGATACAACATAAACATGAATTTAAGCATACACCTTACATAAATAAAATCATACAATCAGTTGAGCATGTTAACAAGCATATCATAAAGCATATTATAAAGTATGTTATAAAGCATGTTATGAAGCACTATATAAACAGGAATACAAACACATATATTTCATAAATAAGTGGTTAAAGTGAACAACCACATGGAGGAAATCATACATGTCTCTAAGGTAGTTAAGAATCCCATCTCAACACCTACCTAAGGCATCAACATCCAAACACTTACTCACACAAGCATTTTCACAAACACTTAACATACATTATTTCAACATACTTAGTTTTTGTTAGCAAACATGTATTAGGGTGAGTCCTTTCGCCAAGCAAGTATTTTACGCACATATAATATATTTATACAACAAATAATCATGGCAAACACATCTCTAAAATATATATGTATAGAGTACTTTCTACAATACAATATTTCTACACACATAGTGTATATTAGTAAAACATGCACTTGGGCGAATCCATTCACGAAATAATTATTTTATCCATATATCGTATATTCATACAACAAATAATCATATCAACCACATTTTCAAAATTTATACGTATACGGTATTTTCTACAAATACCTAGAATATGTAAAATTTCATATTCTTCATCTTTAATCAAAATAGAAAACAGACAGCACTTTGTACATGTGCAATTGCATGCAGATCATGAATCTATCATTATCTAACATTGAAAGCATTGAAAACCATAACCTATACACCTAAAGTCCGCACCTTGTGTCGTATAATCGTAACGGAGTCGATAGGTTTGCTAAGCTTCAGTATTCGGCAGTTTGGTAACCTAGAGAACGAAATAGGTTAGCTATTTCATAACCTACAACCTATACAGCCCCAAAACAGATTAGGGTTTGGGTTTCTTACCTAGAAACGGAGCTGGAATCGTCGGGAAAGTGATTAGAATGGAGCGGTGGAGCTCGTGGAGCGGCAGGGAAGCACGGCAGGGAGATTCTCCCACATCTCCCATACTTTCTCTTTCTTTTCTCTCTTTTCTCTCTAGGGTTTCTCTCAAATTCGTATGGTTGCAATGAGAGAGGGTTTAAGGTCCTTATATAGTCTAAAATCTCACAGAAATAGACTCCAGGTCAAGGTATACTTAGGTTATACCCAAATCGGACCTGTTTCGGCTCAACCGAGGACTTCTGGCGGACCTCCTTGAGCCAAAGGTCGGACTTAAGCTCACAGACTATGGATCTAGGTTCCATTAAGTTTTCATTCCAGTAGGGTTCTCAGATCATGCGTGGCGGACCAGTTTCAGTTCAACGGTCAGCGGATCTCGATCGGAGATTCCGAGTACATGGATATGTATATGAAATTTCTCCTGATCCGAGGGTGTAATTTGGTCTGATTCCGACGGTCTGGTTGCTTAAAACTGATCCGCAAGCTACAAGTCTCAGATTACTATTCAAGATATTTATTTTGTAAAGAAACAAGTGTTTTCACACTCTCTCGCTCCGGACTCAAGCAAACAGCCGTGAGACGCTATCTGAATTTGATTTCCGAGATGATTGTCAAGCCCAGCGAAGAGGTCCTAAGTCCTTAACCTCGTATTATTTGAACTCCCGATGTGCGGTCTGGAACTGATACGGAGTTTCGAGATGCTGCCGAGAGCAGCTGGGTAATAAGATTGATCCAAGATTTTAAGGTAACCTAGCGTCAATGATTCTACAAGTTTTGGGTCTTGTAGATCATATTTAAAGTGGATCAAGCGGATTTCATAGCTAATCTAGTTTAGCACTTGGTTAACTTTGTCAAATTTCTAAAGGATTTAATCCTAAGTGATTTCTGGTCGAGGTGGTACTTAGGCCTTTGTAGTTTGTATATAAGGTGATCCAAGTTATAATACTTAACTAGTTTAAGATAGTGTCTAGGGTGAAAGTACTTAGGAAAATTGAAAGAACAAGGTGGTGAAGGGTTGGATTTGTGAAGGAAATAGGTTCAGAAACGATTTTAGACAGTGGGATTCAGTTCTGACAAGTTAATAAGGTGTTAGGAGCGCCCATTGCCTAAGGACGTCTAATTCCAGGTTGGTAAAAATCCGGGCTGTTACATATCATGTATTCCTCTTTTTGCAATTATTTGATTACCAAATGTCCCAGAAAGTCCAACCAGTTCAATTATAAGGCCCGAACCAACCACGGGCTAAACCAGTTTCCAAGGCCTAATCATTTCAAAGTATTGCAATTGGCCTGTTTGAGCTAGGTGCAAGGGTACTAAAACCTATATCTGTACTCATGTTGGACCTGAAACGAATGCCCATATTTATACCTGGCATGTGTATCTGTGTGGTCCGGGTTACATCCTGTGTATGTTGAGGATGGGCAAGTTTGCTCTAGTTGAAAAAAAAAGGGGCCAGTTTGGTCATTATTGCATTTGTATTTTTAGGATGGACCTTTTATCATTTCTTTTTCAACTGCCCTTCTCTTGTTGTAGAAGGGTGGATCACATATAGGCAGAACAACCATTTTTAGGCAATGACATGACAAAGACCACCTGATGACTAGCTCATATCTTGCACATTTTAGCATACAACTTCTAGCATTGTCAAAGCTGATTTTACTTGCTTTTCCCTTTTCTGGTGCCTACTTTTCTTGCACATGGTTTCAAGTTTCATCATTCTTGAATAGGAAGCAATTACAAGTAAACAAGATATCATAATCATCAAAGAATGCATGACATGATCCCACACTACACCAAAATTGTTTACTAGGAACGGCCGATGCTTTGGTTCAAGTACAATTTTAAATTGTTTCTAAGTGAACACGGTTCTAAACTGTTTTTAAGTGCAAGCACATTTTTCAAAATCAGTTTAAAGCTTTTGTTTTTCTACAGTATTTTGAGATATTACTTCTGAAAAACTGGGGAAAAATTAGGTGGTGTTTCTGTGACTTGAGTCAATTGCTGCTTTGTGAGTCAATCATTTTGAAGCAGCCTCATGGTTTTGAATGAGTTGTCGATTCTGTGTTATAGTTGATCTGTTGAAAGGAATCCTAAGAACCCAATGCTTAGAGGGTCAACTGTTTTATGATGGGCTCTACATCCTTCATCATAATTTTATAATCTCCTTTACACCCCCACTGTTTCCCGTGGTGTGGTCTAATTGAGCTTTGAATCTACCTCAATTTTTTTTTTACTCATGCCTTAAACTGAGTTGGAAAAATAAATGGCTGACGTGGATAAAACACATACATCATGGCAGGGCCCATGAAATCAACAGACTTTTGGGCATGCGTCTCAGTGGGTTGCTAATTGTCTTTTTAAAGTAATGGCATTTTCTTTAATCATATTGTACACTCTAGAATTCTGATTATCTACAAATTTATTCCTTTATTTTGCAAATGCAAAGGATGGCACAGAAAAATCCCCTAAAGTGCATGATCCTATTCACATTACACATTTCAGCTCAATTGACTTGTAGAAATTTGTATATAGGCACATGCTCATCATTCAGGCACAACAGATTCCCATGTTACATCGGTTATTCATTGTCAAGAATATGCAATCGGCTTGTAAATGGTAAATTGGTGAATGTTTCATAGACTGGAGATCAACCTTCCTTTTATCTAGGCTTTGATACTTCTTCTGTTTGATACTTTTCAGCTTCTCTGTATTAAAAAAATAATAATAATAATGATTGGACCATTTGTTAACTAGTTAGATTTTGAGCTGATTCACAAACTGTTGTAGTAGATAACATGACCATATTCTGATTCGAGAGAGGGTGACTTCTTTGCTGCTATTTCCATTAGAAGTAATGAAGAAACCCATTGACAAAGTGGGGGTCAACGCTAAATGCTTGGGCCATATGCCAAATGAAACACTAAAACTCATTTCTTGTGCAAACAATCAACTCTCTTTATACCTGGACAACTATGGCATGTGTTCTTAGTTCATCCTGTAATGCACGTTGAAGATCCTAAGCACAGACATCAAATGATGAGTGAAAAACTTAACAAAGACCTGGTTAAGAATCCACAAATGAGGAGTGCGATTTGGCCATCTGATAGCATTTAGCTTGTTTTCTCAATCAATCATGAAGGAATTAAAAACAATAAAAAAAATTACCCTCCAGTGCTTCATCTTCTCATGGATGTGGCATCAGCTTCACTCATTGTGATGGTGTAATATACAACAATGGATCATTCGGAATCATGCATGGGGCTAACTGCAACAATGGATGATCAGGTTCACTTTGCTTCCGCTCTTAAAATTAAGCTTCTAGATTGTACCGGTAGGCCCCAAACATCAGGTGCATTGAGGACTTTAGAAGTCACACACCTGCAACCTGATTGGAGTAGAGCTTGATACCATCCAAAAGACCATGAAATGCTCATTGTAGAATAGATACTACACTTGATTTTAGCCAAAAGGCTGAGAAGATATGTTATGTACGTTGAACTTCTTGGAAGTTGCGAATCTTTGGAAAAAAATGTGCTCTGTCAAGATATACCACGGCCATGGATATGCTTGCACTAACGCAAAACAGATAATTTCACAGATGCATATCAAGGGTTCACATCACATGGCTGCTGAATCCAGACTTAAGGAGAGGGAATTATGGAAACAGGAGGAGATAAAGAAGAGAATAGCCTCGTCGGGTGATTCTGCTGGTGCCACAAGTTTAAGTCCATCCGGCCAACAATTCTAGTTTTCCAGCAAGCCGTTGATTGAACGGACATGGAAGGTGGCTTTTGAGGCACTACATAACCAAATGCCTGAACCAAATGCTGCAAAATGTTTCATTGTTTTTGTAGAACACTTTATGACATCAGTGTAGGTCCCAATGTTCCTGTAGTTACATTATCTATCTTAATGCTTTCCATTTGTGATGAAGTTTGGATACTCACTGTATTGCGTGTGGCTTATTGTTTTGCTAGCCTTGGCTTGACACCCGTTCCATGAGGAATATTTTGTGAGCGGGAGCTTTGATGGATCCATCTTTCATTGACTTGTTGGGTAATCTCTCTCAATAGTCATCATGATATTTTTGCCAAATTCATTTTCTTTGATATCCCTCATTTTTATTTTTATTTTCGCTGCAAGTATTGGCATTGCATTTCAATAGCAGAAAAAGCACTTTGGTGTAATAATTCTTCCATCATTCTAAAATCTTCTAAGCTTTTATTGACGTGGTTCATGTATTTCAGCATATGTCCCAACTATTTTGGGCCAACTTTACAAATCTTGTTTTGCAATAAATCATATCTAAGGCCCTTTACTTGGTAACTGATATTTATGTCCACTGTCATTATAACCTTTTTAGTTGTCTTGACTATTTGGGGCGGACTTTACAAATCCTGATTTTCCAATCAATCATATCCAACGCCATTTCCTTTGTAAGTGAACATGCCTTTATATCCCTAAATCATGAACTTCACCTACTTTGTGAAAGAAGGGAAACATGATATTGTTGAGTGATTTTCAGTCTAGTGATTTTAAACACATTAGTTTGGGAACAATGGTAGTTGAATAGATTAGGTAAGGTAACATAAGTGGGCACTATGCATCAACACTTCAGGTTTGAACCATAAAGGCCATCTTGTGGTTAGTATGTTTTTTATTTGGAGCCGTAAAAAGGAGCCATACGATAGGTGAGGCCCAGTTATTTTGTGGCACCCACCTGAAATATATATAGCCAATTTATTTTTTTGTCAAGAGACAAAAAAAAAGTCTGATTCCATCATGTATGTTAAATGTTGACTATCAATTTTGTTCATATACGATTGGCTCACCTAAATTGTGTCTGACCTGATTCTTGGACCAAGCATAAGTTGTGGGTGAGGTTTCGAAAGCCCACATGTGTGTGGAGCATTGCTCAACCAAATACCACTACATGCACCAATGTAGCATAAGTGTTACATAAGACATAATTACCATCTAGTAGATCACTTTTTTTTAGTACCACTGTGTATGAAACAAATGGATGTTCAGAAAGAGCTGTATTAGCCATTCATTTCTTTGTATATTGTGCCTAACTTCAGTGCTGAAAAGCTTCATTCTTGCATGTGGCTTGTCTAATTAAAAGCTGGGATCTCACACATGTTCCATATTGGCATGTGTGGCCCATTTGATGAGGGATCAAACTAATTTTTTTTGCTCAAGGTGATCCTCATGGTGGGGCCAACTTTTTTGGATGGGTTAGATGTTGTACACATATGATAGGATGGGAATTATCTGCTGGTTGGATGTGAGCTTCTCTCTATTTATTTATGTGGGATTAGCCTGTGTGTCGTGTGTTTCATGTTAAGCTGGAGATCACTTGTATTGTATAGGTGCAACAATGATGCATTGGACTATTCCCCTTTACTTGTAAACTAATTTATACTCATGATGTTAGGCTCGGTATTTCATATATGGAGCTGACTGAATGCAAGCACGTGTTGTCTTTGAGGCTACAATTGCTATGACCAATCAGGGTGTTAAAGTTCTTCTAAAGATAATGGTCCCTCTTGTTGGAACACCACAGGCATGTTCTTCTTTCCTTTATTTTGGGTTTTCAATGGTTTTCAATATAACTTTGAATTTTACTTTATTTACGCTGAAAATTGGATAAATTACATCATCAATTTAGATGCTCTTTACACTTTGCAAATTGGATAAAAACATATATACCTTCTCTGATTTTCCCATGGTGCACATGCCCATTTGGATTATTCATTCTATTTTCCACCTCATGGATGTTTCATAGTTTGAAATTGTACCACTCTAATTTTCACAACGTATTAGAAGTTTGCATTAGGAACGTGAGCACAAGTTTTATGTAACAATCCACAGAGTAAGGAAGCCCTAGTGATTGAATGGTTTGGGTTGCTTGATCATGGTCTATGGCCATTTGGACAGGTCGTGTTTATGTATTTACTCAAAAATGATGGAGCAGACCCGGATGTGCGTCGGAGCTATCTAGATGAGCGGGGATCCCTGGAAGGTGGGAACCACTGTTATATGACCATAATGAAGCTGTCCATTTCCTACACACAACAATGGAGGGGCCTGACCATTTTGACAGACTGTGTTTATGTATTTGCTCAAAATTAATGGAGCAGACCTGGATGTGTGTCGAAGCTATCCGGATGAGCGGGGGTCCCTGGAAGGTGGGAACCGCTGTTATGACCATGATGAAGCTGTCCATTTCCTATGGACAGCATTGGAAGGGCCTGACCATTTGGACAGGCCGTGTTTATATCTGTATTTGCAGGTACCACACCCTTAACCTAAACCCATAACCCCAAACCTATAACCTATAACCTAAACTTATAACCTTAACCTAAACATTAAACCAAAACCTAAACCTATAACCTAAACCTATAAACTAAAACCTAAACCTAAACCTAAATCATACCTATAACATAAACCAAAACCTATAACCTTAACCTAAACCGAAACCTATAACCTAAACCTTAGCCTATAACCTATAACCTATAACCTAAACATAAACCAAAACCTAAACCTATAAGCTAAAACCTAAACCTAAACCTTAACCTATTCTCAAATCCCTAAACCTAAACCTACACCTAATCCCAATCTCAACTCCCTAACCTAAAGCTAAACCTAAACATGAAAACCCGAGCATAAACCCGAACCCGATTTCATAAACCTAAACCTTAACCTATTCTCAAATCCCTAAATCGAAACCTACACCAAATCCTAATCACAACTCTGAAAGGGCCTAGCTATATGCCATAGAGGGGGGTGAATAGGGCAATGCCAAATAAAACTTAAAATAGCGGAATAATAAAAGATATAAATAACAATGCTGAAATAATACTCTCAAAACATATGAAATATGAGAATGATACTAAATCAGTTCTAAGGACAACCTTACACCAAAAACCAATGGCTTATGGTAGGACAACCTTATTTCTAGAACGATCTAGAAAACACAAATGATATGGAAAATAAATCAAGAATAACTTAAAGAAATAAATCCTAAGTTATTACACCATTCGACCACACTTGCTTGAAATGAAAATTACAACATTCATCCACAAAAGCAATTCATAATACTCAGGGAATAAATGAATAAAGAAATCAAGCACATCCACAACACAACGATATATAGTGGTTCGCCTGTGTGTTCACCAACTGTTAGCCAACAGCCACACAGAATGCTACTCCATTCTTAATATCCTCACATAGGGGATATTAGCATGCACTATCAAAATAGGTTTTCACAGGTTCACCCAAAACCTTCACAATTGTGTCTTTTTATCTCGGGCTTACACAATCTGAGTTTTCTGGCTCTCCTCAGATAACCAAAACAATGAGATTTTTCTGGCAAATCTCAAACAAAACCAGAGAAAATAAATTACAAAGTAAAATACCTGGATCTCCTTTTGAAGTAGCCCAGTAGAACCAATCGGAGTAGATGAATGATACGTCGTTCAATGTCCAATACTCACATAAAGAATGGTTTTATGTCTAATTGATTTTAGATTAAATCAAGAAGAGCAAGGTCTATTTGATTTTGATCCCAAAAGAAGGAATATCACAAATTCCTCTTTTCTAAACAAGATTGGAATATGGATCAAAATCACAATAGAAAAATGCTAACAAAAGGAATATTAAATATGCACAATAGCTTAAAAATAATCACAACTTATCTCAGAGTATAGCCTTAAATCGCTTGAATTGAATGGAATGGAATGAATAATCTCTGAAATTCGTGCATTATTTATAGCCTGAAAAATCTCATCTTCGACTGGTCTTAGGATCCTAGGACTAGTCTTAGCATAAAAGATTTTGAAAGATTTCCGCGGGATTAGATTAGCTGTTCTCATGACTGGTCTTAGGTAGCCTACAACCGGTCGTGGACCACCTACGACTGGTCGTGAGACACCTACGACTGGTCGTGGGACTCGAGATAGGTTGTTGGAGTTCGAGTCGTAGGACTACAACCGGTCGAAGGATGAGTCGTAGGACTTCCCAGGACTGGTCGAAGGACAACCAGGAAAATCCGAACATCTATAACAACCTAGGACTGGTCCTAAGAAACCTAAGACTGGTCGTAGCAGACCTATGACTGGTCTTAAGATCTCTAGGACTGGTCTTAGATCAATCACACCAAGTAAATTAAAATATTCGAATTATGTATCCAGAATGACCTATCATACAGACCAACCTAAGGTCAACCTAAGGTCAAACAAACCTTGAAGTGAGATGGACATTGAAGTCTTGAAGGTCTGTATTCTCAGATGATCTTGAAGTAGAAGCTTGAGTTGAGTTGATGGTCTTTCTCGAGATTGGTACATTCTTGACTTGTCTTGATGAAGTCTTCTAATCTTGAACTTGTTAGAAGCAAACTTGAAGTCTTCTATTCTTGTAGACTTCATTCATGACATGTCTTACAAACATTCTTCATTTATGATCTTGTCTTGAAAACATTCTTCATTCATGATCTTGTCTTGAAGCAGTGTGTAGTCATAAACAAGAAACACAAGAAGTACAAGACATAGGTTTTGGCACTACAAAATTTGACAACCAAAGGGATATGAAATCATAGCACTAACAATCTCCCCCTTTGTCAAATTTGTGACAAAACACATTTATAAATATAAGAGTAAAATGAAGAAAGAATCATGAGCCATCAGAGTGAAAAAAAAATACTCTACTCCCCCTAAGTGAGTAGAAACAATCAACCATATTCAAGTACTCACTCTCTCCCTTTCTCCCATTCTCCCCCTTTCCATACTCACTCCAATGCACTTAGACGTGCATCATAACCAGAAGATGGATCGTAATCAGAATCATTTTGGGAGTCAGTTTCAATGTCTTCAAATATATCATCCATATTTATATCAGCCTGTGGAGGAAGATCAGCAGCTTCCCCTTCATTTCCTGCTTCAGCACCTTCACCACCACTTTCATAGAATTGACCAGGAAGCAAATCCAATTTCATCTTATTTAAATTAGTATTATTGAATAAAAGATGATGAATTGGTGCCTCATTCTCAGGTAAAGCAACAAGCATATTTGTGGCTAAACAAGTCATAAGATAACCAAATGGAATATCACTATGACCCAGATGAAGACGAAACTGAATGATAAAATGACATATCAAAGAAGGTAAACAGACAACAGTGCCGGACATTACAATACCCAAACCATGAAGGCAGTTAACTCGGTTTTATTGCCTGACCGAGGATATACGTTTGAAGTGAAGATCCGGTGCAAAACTTTGTATCTGGGTAATAAAAATTTTGAGGGGAGCACATTTCCTTTGTGCGTCCAATGCACTTCCATATTGCATAAATCTCTTGTCAACATTTGTTTTTCCAATTCTGATGGTTTGTCATATAATGTATGAATCAGAATACCTTCATCTTTGACAGGTATATCTATAATACCTGATATCAAATGTCGATCTATTAAAAATTTCCCTTCTCTAGTAGCAATTGAGAACGTTAAATTATCAAGGGAAAAATCAGAGATACATGCAACCATAGATTGTGCAATGGACTGGTATGAAGGCCCACCCCAAAATAAAATGTTAGTCCAGCCAACAGATTCAAGGAGAGACATAATCTCAAATTGTTCAATGTGACTGAGACTTACAGGACGCTCAACGATAACTTTACGGTTACGTAAATCCCGTACATCATTGGGATCATCTTCGAGTGACCGAATGTGCCGTTTTGTTATAGATGTAGATCTAGATGAAGATGGACCACGGGATGTTTTCTTTTTCCCTCTAACATCCATTTTCAACAAGATTTACCAAGGAGCAAGCACAAAGAACACAAGAGGTGGTGGGTTTCTTTAGATCAGATTTTTAGAGAGGAAACCCTAAACAATCAACAAAAGACGAGATCAAGCTTATGGAATTTACAAATCAAAGCATAGAAAGCATAAATCTTCAATAAAAATGAAGAAAAATGACTTATCTTGAAGAAAATCACGAGATCTCAAGACTGGTCGAGCCACGACTCGTCGAAGGAAGAAGAGGAAATGAAGAATAAAGTGATTTTCCCCAAATTATATGATGCTCACGATCTCTATGACCGATCGAGTGCAGTCTACGACCGGTCGAGTCAGGACCGGTCGTGTATGGCAAGGGCCGATCGAGCATCGACAAAAAATAAATATTTTTATGTAAAAATTGAAATTTATACACATATAGTACACTATGATACATGCAGACAAGTATATTCAATTTAAAATGCACATACCAAGATCAAATTTCATTTTAGTAAACCTGCTTTTGTCGAGCGGTTTAGTAAATATATCAGCAAGTTGGACATTGGTTGAAATATATTCCAAAGAGATAGCTTTTTCTTCAACTAATTCACGAATGTAATGATACCTAATGTCAATATGCTTAGTACGCGAATCTTTGAATTGGATTTTTGGAAATATTGATAGCACTGGAATTATCACAATGTAAGATCATTGAATCTTGATTAATTCCATAATCGCTTAACATGCGTTTCATCCATACGAGTTGTGTACATGCATATCCTGCTGCGATATACTCAGCCTCAGCAGTGGAAAGCGATATTGAACTTTGCTTCTTGGTAAACCAAGAAACCAAATAATTTCCAATGTAAAAACAACCACCACTGGTTGATTTTCTATCATTAATATTACCAGCCCAATCAGCATCAGAATACCTAGCTAATTTAACATTAGTATCAAAAGGATACCAAAGACCCAAATTAGTTGTACTTGCGACATATCTAATAATCCATTTGGCAGCAGTAAGATGTGAATCTTTAGTATTAGACTGATATCTCGTACAAATACCAACGCTAAAAGCGATATCAGGTCTACTAGCAGTTAGATATAATAAACTACCAATCATACTACGATATAGCTTAGGATCTACATCTTTACATGTAGAGTCTTTTGAGAATCTCAAGGTTGTACTCATAGGAGTATCAAATTTTTTACCATTTTCAAATCCATACCTTTTAACCAAGTTTGTAGCATACTTGGTTTGAGAAATGAAGATTCCATCAGGTTGTTGTTCTACTTGTAACCCTAGGAAATAATTTAGTTCACCAACCATGCTCATTTTGAATCTTGATTTCATCAACTCTGCAAACTCAATAGACATGTTAGAACAAGTTGATCCATAAATAATATCGTCTACATAGATCTGAACCATTAAAATCTCATTATTATATTTCTTTAACAAATAGCGTCTTATCGACACTTCCCACTTGAAAACTATGACTAAGTAAGAATTTAGTCAATTTTTCATACCATGCCCTCGACGCTTGTTTCAGACCATAGAGAGCCTTTTTGAGACGAAATACATGATAAAAAAGCTTGGGGTCTTCAAACCCTGAGGATTGTTCTACATAAACTTCTTCATGTAAATCGCCATTTAAGAAGGCACTCTTTATATTCATCTGATAAATTTTAAACTTTCTAAAGCAAGCGATGGAAATAAAAAGTCTGATAGATTCAAGGCGAGTGACTGGAGCAAAGGTTTCATCGTAATCGATGCCTTCAATCTGAGTGTACTCTGTACAACCAACTAGCCTTGTTTCGTATAATATTTCCAAGTTCATCAGACTTATTTTTAAAGATCCATTTTGTTCCAATAATGTGTTTATCTTTAGGTCTAGGAACAAGATACCAAACATCATTACGAACAAATTGATTAAGTTCATCCTGCATAGCTACTATCCAATTTTCGTCAGAAAGAACTTCTTTTACATTGACCGGTTCTATTTGAGATGTAAAACAAACATAATTGCATATGTTTTCAAGTTGTTTGCGTGTACGAACTCCAGTGAGAGGGTTTCTAAGGATTTGATTAGTTGGATGATCTTGGACAGTCCTAGGTTCAGATTGAGATGAAGAGGTATCTTGATTTTCGATTACAAGAATTTTATCATCATCTGAACTCGGAGCAAGTGTATTCAAATGATCATCAATGACCACATTGATGGACTCTTGAATCACACCTGTTCTTTTATTTAGAACCCTATAGGCTTGACTGTTTAAGGAATATCCAAGGAAAATACCTTCATCACTCTTCGTATCAAAATTTCCCAAATTTTCACGATCTCGTAAAATGTAACACTTACTGCCAAAAATTTGAAAGTATTTAACAGTAGGTTTCTTTTCGAACCATAACTCATAAGCAGTCTTATTTTCAGATTTACTAGTATAAACACGATTGTTGAGGGTCAAATATTGCATATCAGACCTCGATTATTGCCAGATTTTACATACACAATAATGCTTAATGGAGTATTTTAATTGTGTTTTGTTGCAGGATGCAATCAGGAGCGTTGACTGAAAACAGATAGTAAAAGTATGGATTTGACACTCCAATGTCACAAAAGTAAGGGACGGACTCCAGAGGATTGAGATCAACGGATTTACATGTTAGGGATCCGAGGAAATTAAGTCATTCACGTTAAAAATGGCCCAAAACTGGTCCAGAATGCAAGATCATAGGGTTTCTGCCATCCGATCGACACGAGACTTCATACATGAGATGTGGGCCATAAATTAACCATACATATTCAATTTCAGCCATTGGAGATCTCGAGAAATGGGCCAATGGACAGATCAGCCGCTTAATTCATTAAGTGGGGCCCACCTACCACCTGGATATGCCTCACTTCTAGTCCCAACGCCTAAAATGATATTATAAAGTGGATGGATGGAGCTGATTACTTGAAAACATTACAGTGGGCCCTGTATATACATTGTGTACACAGTGCATATGTACACCAGATGTGCACGGACTTTTTTTTCAAACGAATTAAAAAACGGAAGCTTCGTTTCCAGAGACTTTCGCAGAGAGAGTCGGTTTTCAGTCGTGGTCCCATACATTGTCCAAACGGACAATCCAAACCCTCCATTCATCCCCTACGACAGCCATAACCTATGCTTAGCTGGAAGAATTTGAAGAAGTGAAGATAATGGGATCCTATCCGTTCAAACGTCGGATGGACGATAGAGTGGAAGAATCTGTGGGCCGCACAGAAATTAATCAAAAACCGACCATTGATGGTAGGTTTTTGAAGCAGAACCTGATGAGCGGATTGGATTTTGTAGAATAATATCGAAGTGGACCCCACCAATGCCGCAGCAAAGAGAGCTCGCAGGCTCTGTTAGCGCGTCCAACAAAATCGGCCGCGGTGGGCCGGTTGTGTGATCCAAACCACGTTCGGATTGATAATCCGAACCGTTCAACGTGTAGCAGATCCAAGAAAACCCCACGGGACGTTTTTATTTTTGACAGAAAGTGAGGAAAGAAGGGAGTGCAGGCCCGATTTTCTGGTGTGGGAACTCTACACACGTCCGGTTTCTATTTTGAGCAATACGTAAACTCTAGCTATCTGCTACGTTCCGACCGACCTGCCATCTATATAAAGAAAGAGGAGAAAGAGAGGCGGAGGAGGCTGGAATCCACGGCTGGAAAGGGATCCTCGGCAGGGACGTCTACATGTGAGAGAGAGAGAAATACAGAGAGTATTTTTTTTCCTTTTCTTTTTATTTTTTTTATTTTATTTTGTTTAAAGGATTTTAGTCCATCCATGTTGGGCTAAACCCCTTGGCTAGGGCCAAGAGGTGAAGCTTGTAGCATGATGGGAGATTCTATGCCTTTACTTTAATTTTAATTAGTGAACGAAATTTAATTTTGATTTAATTTTATTATGAAAATATTTTTAGTTCTTAATGGTCTGTTGTGACTGAAATTACAATGGTTTTGTGATGGCTTTGAGTATTTCCGTTGCCTTTTTATGTTTATGACGTCAGGAAGCCCTGTTGTTCACCATTGTCTCCTGGGCATGGTTGGACGTCGGTACCCTTCCTAACCTTCATAACATGTTGATTGGTTGGTAATTAGTTTAATTCTATTGTTTACTTTGTCTCATGGGCATGGTTTGGTGATGGAATCCATTCTAATTCATATACCTTTCATCTATTGAAAACTATATCAAAGGAAGTTCAGTTGATTTTCATGAATCAAGTGTAGTTCTCCCTGATCTCTACAAGTGGATCCTTGGCACCCTAGTTTCCCTTTTTCTGAATTTTTCCTAAGTTTTAGATAATTATTTCACCATTATTTACTCAATTACATTCACTTTATATTTCATCTCAATCTAGTTCTAGTTCTAGTTAGTTTCAGATTACCTACAGGTTTCAATCCCTGTGGATTCGACCTCGGTCTCACTGAGTTTATTACTACATCATAACCCTATACTTGGGGAGTGAACAAGTTTTTGGCGCCGTTGCCGGGGACTGACAGTTGCGTTTTTCTGAAATTGACTAGTTTTAGAATTAGGTTAATATTAGGGTTTTCTAACTTTAGGTTTAGTTTTTTTTTTTTTTTAATTTTAGGAACTAACCTAACTTTCCTGTTTTGTAGGATTTTGAGATAGAAACTTCTAATTTGGTGATATCTTCCTAATTTCTTTACTTTTTCTATTTTTAGAATTAGGGTTTTATTTTTAAAAATTTTCTAACCTTAGACGTACTATTCTTAGAAACTAACTTGTTTTGTTTTGTTTTGCAGGTTTTTAACATAGGAACTTCTAGTCTGTTAACATCTTTCTAACTTCTCCTTTACTTTCTGTATTGCTGTAGAATTTTGCTTTCTTCTAGGATTAGACTCAGAGTTAGGGGTCTACCATGGAAGCATGGGTACGTGCATATGCTGAGATGGATAAGAGATATTGGGGAATGCCTGAGGGTTGTGGAATTCAACATATACCTCAAGATTTTACTTCATCAAGAATAGACGTTGAGAATCGACTAGAACGTTATGTTTCATCAGTTAATAGGTCTGTATACGATCATAATTATGGGAATGAGGATTATTATCAACCATCATATTCTCCCATGTATGATCAGTATGACTATAACCAGTGGAACCATCAAAACTGGGAAGATGAACCAACAACATGTTATAATGATTATTCTCTTGGATCCCATACCTTTGAGATCCAACCAGAAACGATCCAAGAGGATTCATGTTTTAATCTAGAACAATTCAACCAGCATGTTGCGAAAATGATGAAATCATTAGAGGCGATTGAATCGCACCTTAATAAGAGGAACAAGGCTAGTTCACCCCAGCTGCAACCCAGTCCAGAAATACAATGCAATCCTAACTTGCTTTTGGAGAATTCTGAAATTTGGAAAGAAGAGTTGAATTGTGCTAATGAGCATATGGTTCACTTTCCCGATGAGTCGATCTCGATGACGGTTCAAAATAATGGGGAAGAGACATGGTTGTCTTTCAAATATAATGATGATGACACACTCCACTCACATGACACACTCGAGTTCAATAATGAGGAAGAGGTTAGTTTATACGAACCTCAACCCAATCTGGAAATAGAATGTGAGGAAAGCGATTCCATCCCAAGGGTGCACTGCACTAAACTAAAATATGATGAAGATTGGGATGACGATCAGGAGTGTGCAACCACAGTTCCCCTAGAATTAATCTCGAGTTTGGTCCAGGTCGATGATCAAGAAGTACACGAAGGGAACGGTCAAAGTGAACTACTCCACTCACCTGACGTGTCTAATCTAAAAGTGGATGAGCTCCTTACAACTGACCCTTCTATCTCTTGTGAGATATGTTTGGACCACTCCCCTGAGTTACATGATGATATGATTCAGGAGATGAACGAGTTACTTAATACAACTCTGGAATTTGAAACCACCCAGTTGAGGCCACCATCTAAACTGTTGAATTTTGACGAGTCCAGGCCTCTTCTGAGTAGTATCAATGAACAGAGTCCGCACATCAATACTTCGTCTACTGACCCTCTATCTGTCTGTGTAGGGCTGGAGCAAGAGAGCACACCTCCATTTACCTTTAAAGACGATGAATTCCTTGGGCAGATCACCATGAGCTCTAATGTGGAACATAAGTCACACTCAACTGAATTTCCCAACTCTTTGGATGATTGCTTGGCACACTTTACAGATTCAAATGATCCCATGATAAGAGACATAGTGAATGCCTTGCAAGACAATATCTCGGTAGTCATCACTGACCGAGAGAACTCTTACTCTGAAGCCCCTCCTTCTACAGATCCTGGATGTTTACCATTAAGGGAGGAGGAGCTGAAAATTGAACCGAAGTCTGATACTTCGGAATGTGTTGAGACTACACCACTTCTTGAAAATTTTTCTCAATTTGATCTACTTGTAGTCTCTGATTCACCATGGGATACTAACTTCGAAACTTTTTCTGACACAGGTGAATCATATATACGTTGGATACCTCAGGCGAATCAACGACAAATTTTTAATGAGGTACATAAGTTTCTCTGGAAAGTCAAGCTCTAGGGCAGCCAAGCCTATTGCAAAAAGGGCTTTTGGATTATCCTGTTGAGAAACTTATCACGATATTGGCCGGAAGAGGAACCTTGCGCATGACTTAGTAGTTTTTCCCTGCTTTCTTAGGACTAGGGTAGTTTCCTTTATGTTGTTTTAGGATAGACGGTAAACTTAGCGCTCCTGGGAGGCAACCCAGCTTTTTCATGTCATTCCATTTTCTTAATTAGTTAGTTCAATGTTTGTGGGTAACATTGCTGCAAACCCTCACGAGACTACAACTCATCCACTAGGGCAACCTAGGGGTTTGAAGGCTTGTTGCATGCGCTAAATGCAATCGAGAGCACCTGCGAAAGTGGTATAGGTAGGATTTTATTTTTGTTAGTTTTGTGTTGCTTTCTCTCTCGCTGATATTTTTTGAAAAGTCCCTCGATTCGTCATCCAGGTACTATCTTCCCATCACTTCTCATTTACTTTCGTTGTCCCATGTGCATAGCATGCTCATACCTTTTACATTGAGGACAATATGGATTTTAGGTTGGGGGTGGGAGATTAGGTTTCCTAATCAGTATTTTCTTTTTCTTGAACAAAAATTGTAAAAATTAAAAAAAAAATAAAATTTCTGGGATTTCTTATGACTTCGAAGTGATTTGACAACCATCTTTGATTTAGAATTACAGGATATGGAATGTTGGTGATTTATGACTCTTGGATTTAGTATCTGTTAGATTTCACAGTTAAGTTTGAATTGGTAATCCAGAATTAGAAGTTATAAACATTGATTGAGTCATGATTTCACATGTCACGTCTCGCTTTCACATTAAGGTTTCAGTTTGATATTAAAGGATTAATTTGGTAATCACTAAGCATGAAAGGAACCAACCTGAGAAAATTGAATGGATTGGGCAAACGGTCTTCACCATAGGTTTGCTCCCTATAAGTGAGCATTTGATTCCCCATAGATGATATGTGAAAAAGGGTTAGGTGTACAGTCTTCACCATAAGTTTGCTCCCTATGGGTGAGGATTTGATTCCCCTTCTTGGCATTACTTTTAATGAAAAAAAAATTAAAAACTAAAAGAATGAAAAAATGATTTGTAAGGCAAGTTTTAGTTATCATGAATTCTCTTATTAGTTACCAATGATATCCTGAAATAGAGAAGTGAATTTTAAATGTTGATAAGTCGAGATTAGACTATACATCTATGGAATTCAATGTTTAGAATTGTTCTAATTGGTGGATTAATACTTTGAACTTAATTATGAAGTTTACCGTGTGCTTGAGTCTAGGAGAGAACTATGCCCAACATTCATGAATTTTAGATTTTTCGTATCTGAATTGTTTTTCAAAATATCACTCTGCTTCACAAGAATTGTCTCGTAATTCTTAACTTAATTTTCGCATATTTTGCTCGGGACTAGCAAAATGCTGGTTGGGGGTTGTGTTGAGAGTCAAATATTGCATATCAAACCTCGATTATTGCCAGATTTTACATACACAGTAATGCTTAATGGAGTATTTTAATTGTGTTTTGTTGCAGGATGCAATCAGGAGTGTTGACTGAAAACTGATAGTAAAAGCGTGGATTTGACACTCCGATGTCACAAAAGTTAGGGACGGACTCCAGAGGATTGAGATCAACGGATTTACACGCTATGGATTTGAGGAAATTAAGCCGTTCACGTTAAAAATGGCCCGAAACTGGTCCAGAATGCAAGATCATAGGGTTTCCGCCATCCGATCGACACAAGACTTCATACATGAGATGTGGGCCATAAATTAACCGTACATATTCAATTTCAGCCATTGCAGATCTCGAGAAATGGGCCAATGGACAGATCAGCCACTTAATTCATTAAGTGGGGCCCACCTGCCACCTGGATATGCCTCACTTCTGGTCCCAACGCCTAAAATGATATTATAAAGTGGATGGACGTAGCGGGTTACTTGAAAACATTACAGTGGGCCTTGTATATAGAGTGTGTACACAGTGCATATGTACACCAGATGTGCATGGACTTTTTTTTCAAACGAATTAAAAAACGGAAGCTTCGTTTCCAGAGACTTTCGCAGCGAGAGTCGGTTTTCAGTCGTGGTCCCATACATTGTCCAAACGAACAATCCAAACCGTCCATTCATCCCCTACGGCAGCCACAACCTATGCTTAGCTGGAAGAATTTGAAGAAGTGAAGATAATGGGATCCTATCCGTTCAAACGTTGGACGGACGGTAGAGTGGAAGAATCTGTGGGCCGCACAGAAATTAATCAAAAACCGACCATTGATGGTAGGGTTTTGAAGCAGAACCTGATGAGCGGAGTGGATTTTGTAGAATAATATCGAAGTGGACCCCACCAGTGCCGCAGCAAAGAGAGCTCGCAGGCTCTGTTCGCGCGTCCGACAAAACCGGCCGCGGTGGGCCGGTTGTGTGATCCAAATCACGTTCGGATTGATAATCCGAACCATTCAACGTGTAGCAGATCTAAGAAAACCCCACGGGACGTTTTTATTTTTGACGGAAAGTGAGGAAAGAAGGGAGTGCAGGCCCAATTTTCAGGTGCTGGAACTCTACGCACGTCCGGTTTCTATTTTGAGGAATACGTAAACTCCAGCTGTCTGCTACGTTCCTTGTGCAGAAAAACCGTCCGACCGACCTGCCATCTATATAAAGAAAGAGGAGAAAGAGAGGCGGAGGAGGCTGGAATCCACGGCTGGAAAGGGATCCTCGGCAGGGACGTCTACATGTGAGAGAGAGAGAAAGACAGAGAGTATTTTTTTTCCTTTTCTTTTTATTTTTTTATTTTGTTTTATTTAAAGGATTTTAGTCCATCCATGTTGGGCTAAACCCCTTGGCTAGGGCCAAGAGGTGAAGCTTGTAGCATGATGGGAGATTCTATGCCTTTACTTTAATTTTAATTAGTGAACGGAATTTGATTTTGATTTAATTTTATTATGAGAATATTTTTAGTTCTTAATGGTCTGTGGTGACTGAAATTACAATGGGTCTGCGATGGCTTTGAGTATTTCCGTTAACTTTTTTATGTTTATGACGTCAGGAAGCCCTGTTGTTCACCATTGTCTCCTAGGCATGGTTGGATGTCGGTACCCTTCCTAACCTTCATAACCTGTTGATTGGTTGGTAATTATTTTAATTCTATTATTTACTTTGTCTCATGGGCATGGTTTGGTGATGGAATCCATTCTAATTCATATACCTTTCATCTCTTGAAAACTATATCAAAGGAAGTTCAGTTGATTTTCATGAATCAAGTGTAGTTCTCCTTGATCTCTACAACTAAATCCTTGGCACCCTAGTTTCCCTTTTTCTGAATTTTTTCTAAGTTTTAGATAATTATTTCACCATTATTTACTCAATTAAATTTAATTTCAATTTCATCTCAATCTAGTTCTAGTTCTAGTTAGTTTCAGATTACGTACAGGTTTCAGTCCCTGTGGATTCGACCTCGGTCTCACCGAGTTTATTACTACATCACAACCCTATACTTGGGGAGTGAACAACGATTAATAATGTAGCAGGCAGTATTAATTGCTTCGGCCCAAGGATTTTTGGAGAGCTTCATACTATTTAACATGACATTAGCCATATCCTGAAGCACTCTATTTTTTTCTCTCAACTATACCATTTTGTTGAGGAGTTTTGGGCACAGAGAATTCATGTGATATTCCCTGATCGCTACAGAATTTCTCAAAACTGCTATTTTCAAATTCAGAACCATGATCACTACGGATCTTATAAACTTGAGAACCTTTTTCATTTTGGATTTGTTTGATGATCTTCTTTACTTCATCTAGGGTTTCAGATTTGACTTTTAAGAACAATACCCAAGTGAATCTAGTAAAGTCATCTATGATAACCCAAATGTATTTTTTCCCACCTCGACTCTCCGTTCTGGTTGGTCCAATGAGATCCATGTGGAGAAGCTCGAGAGGTCTAGATGTGGTATTGGAGTTCACTTTCTTGTGAGAGCTCCTAATCTGTTTGCCCAACTGGCATTCACCACATATTTTGTCTACTTTTTGTAATTTGGGTAGACCTCTTATAAGTTCTCTTTTGCTCAATCTAAATAAGTTCCAGTAGTGTACATGTCCAAGGCATTTATGCCATAATTCAGTCTCATTAGTATGGACCATGTAACACGATTGAGTAGATGAGCTTGCATTACTAACGATGTAGCAGTTTTCAGATGTTCTGCGACCAGTTAATATAATAGAACCCTCTTTATTAATAATCTCACAACCTTGATTAGAAAACTTTACATTATGATTGTTGTCGCATATCTGAGATATACTCAGTAGGTTGTGTTTCAAGCCCTCAACATATAATACATTTTTAAATAAGGGAAGGTTATAAAGCTGAACCGTACCTTGGCCATGATTTTACAATTGCTTCCATCACCAAAAGTGACTGACCCATCAGTCCTGTCTTCAAGATCGGTGAATAAAGCTTTGTCGCCTGTCATATGTCTAGAGCAACCACTGTCAAGGTACCACTTTGACTGGCTTGTAGCTTTGAAAGCAGTGTGGGCAACCAAGCAGTCAACTTTAGGAACCCATTTCAGTACTGTTTTGGGTTTAGGAGTGTAGTTGGACTTTTTCTGTCTATTGTTATATGAATGACCTATAGAGTTAAAATTTAATAGCTCCTTGAGAAGATCAATAATCTTTTCAACCAAAGGATTTTGGTTTTGAAGATTGAAGTTGGTATGACTATTTTTAGATTTTTGAAAGGTCCTTAAATTTTTTTGAAAAACCTTGATAAGTATACATTACTTTTGAGTTCGAACTCTCCTTTCACAAACTTAGGAGCAGTATTCTTTTGTTTAGGAGAAGTATTCTTATCATAGCCCAACCCGGATCTATCGCCACATTTTCTCAATCCGAATAACAATTTTTCTAATTTAGGATCACCTTGGGCATATCTCTAAGTGTCTTTTAAACTCAAAAGAGAAGCTACTTCATTTTTGAGTTTCTCGTTCTCGGTTTTCAAATCATCAACTTGGGAGGTTTTGATTTTTAAATCACATTTGGTCTTTTCAAAAAAATCAGAAATATGAGATTTTTCTAAGACAAGAGACTCATAATCTTCTTTAAGTTTAGAAAATATTTTTCCTTTTGTAATTTAAGCTTGACAGCAATTTTACGACTCTCCTTATAAAGGGCATTGTATGCATCCTGAAGATCATCTTCATTGTCACAATCACTATTCAAATTCTCTTCGCTAGTTACTTCATCATAATCTGAAAAAGTGACTTTGGCTAGAGTCATAAGGGCTTTAACATCATCTCCCGACTTGTTTTCAGAATCTTCTGATTTCGAAGAGGATTCCGAATCAGATGATTCATCCCAAGTAGCCAACATACTCTTCCTTTTTTATTTGTCCTTTTTAGAACATTTGTTAGCCAAGTGCCCATACTCTTGACAATTGTAACATTGACTATCTTTCAAAGATTTTCGAGCTCTAGGTTTAGATTGTCTCTTATCATTTGATTTTTGAAAATCTCCTTTTTTCTTATTTTTTAAAATTTTATAAAACCTTTTTACGAAAAGTGCCATATCATCTTCGGAATTTTCAAAGTCTGAAGTGCTCTCTTGTGGAATATTTTTAGATGACTTGAGAGCAACTGATTTTCCTTTTCGAGCTTTAAAGTTCAATTCGTAGGTCTGTAAAGAACCAACTAGTTCCTCAACCCTCATGTTATCCGTATCACGAAGTTCCTGAATCGCGGTTACTTTTGAGTTGAACCGTTCAAGAAGTGAGCGTAGTATCTTTGCACATACTTTACTTTCTGGGATTCTATCACCAAAACCCCACATTGAGTTTACAATGTCATTCAATCGAGTGTAGAAGTCCATAAACATTTCATTCTCCTCCATATAAATTTCTTCAAATTTAGTTGTGAGGAGTTGGACTTTAGATTTCTTGACAATTGATGTACCCCTGTGTGTCATTTCTAAAAGATCTCATGCTTGTTTAGCATTTTCACACGAGATGATTCTTTTGAATTCATCTGGTGACAATGCACAAGTAATTGCATTTAGTGCTTTTGCATTGGCACTACTCTCACTTTTTTGAAGTGTGGTCCAAAGAGCATAGGATATTACTTTCATTGATTTTGAACCACCTTCATCAGTTACTTCAGTGATAGGTAGTTTCCATCCGTTCACGGTGACCAGCCACACACTTTCATCCATGGATTTGAGAAAGATTCTCATCCTTGCTTTCCAATAAGCATAGTTTGTGCCATTAAAGGGTGGTGGCCTAGTGACAGATAGGCTATCAAAATTTGACATCTTAATATAGCTTAGATCGTTAGCTCAGGAAATAAATCCAATAAATAATCAATAAGCACGAGCTATTTGGCTTTGATACCACTTAAAAGGGCCTAGCTATATGCCCTAGAGGGGGGTGAATAGGGCAATGCCAAATAAAACTTAAAACAGCGGAATAATAAAAGATATAAATAATAATGTTGAAATAATACTCTCAAAACATATGAAATATGAGAATGATACTAAATCAGTTCTAAGAACAACCTTACACCAAAAACTATTGGCTTATGGTAGGACAACCTTATTTCTAGAACGATCTAGAAAACACAAATGATATGGAAAAAAAATCAAGAATAACTTAAAGAAATAAATCCAAGTTATTACACCATTCGACCACACTTGCTTAAAATGAAAATTACAACTTTCATCTACAAAAGAAATTCACAATACTGAAGGAATAAATGAATAAAGAAATCAAGCACATCCACAACACAACGATATATAGTGGTTCGCCTATGTGTTCTGTTAGCCAATACCACTGAGAATGCGTTACTCCACTCCTAATATCCTCACACAGGGGATATTAGCATGCACTATCAAAATAGGTTTTCACAGGTTCAAACAAAACCTTCACAATTGTGTCTTTTTATCTCGGGCTTACACAATCCAAAAACCCCCACAATCTGAGTTTTCTGGCTCTCCTCAAATAACCAAAACAATGAGATTTTTCTGGCAAATCTCAAACAAAACCAGAGAAAGTAAATTACAAAGTAAAATACCTGGATCTCCTTTTGAAGTAGTCCAGTAAAACCAATCGGAGTAGATGAATGATACGTCGTTCAATGTCCAATACTCACATAAAGAATGGTTCTATGTCTAATTGATTTTAGATTAAATCAAGAAGAGCAAGGTCTATTTGATTTTGATCCCAGAAGAAGGAATATCACAAATTCCTCTTTTCTAAATAAGATTGGCATATGGATCAAAATTACAATAGAAAAATGCTAACAAAAGGAATATTAAATATGCACAATAGCTTAAAAATAATCACAAGTTATCTCAGAGTATAGCCTTAAATCGCTTGAATTGAATGGAATGGAATGAATAATCTCTGAAATTCGTGCATTATTTATAGCCTGAAAAATCTCATCTTCGACTGGTCTTAGGATCCTAGGACTAGTCGTAGCATCAAAGATTTTGAAAGATTTCCGTGGGATTAGAATAGTTGTTCTCACGACTGGTCTTAGGTAGCCTACGACCGGTTGTGGACCACCTACGACTGGTCGTGAGACACCTACGACTGGTCGTGGGACTCGAGATAGGTTGCTGGAGTTCGAGTCATAGGACTACGACCAGTCGAAGGATGAGTCGTAGGACTTCCCAGGGCCTGGTCGAAGCAAGTCCAGGACTGTCGAAGGACAACCAGGAAAATCTGAAAATCTGTAACAACCTAGGACTGGTCCTGAGAAACCTAAGACTCGTCGTAGCAGACCTAGGACTGGTCTTAAGATCTCTAGGACTAGTCTTAAGATCTCTAGGACTAGTCTTAGATCAGTCACACCAAGTAAATTAAAATATTCAGATTATATATCCAGAATGACCTATCATACAGACCAACCTAAGGTCAACCTAAGGTCAAACAAACCTTGAAGTGAGATGGACATTGAAGTCTTGAAGGTCTGTATTCTTAGATGATCTTAAAGTAGAAGCTTGAGTCGAGTTGATGGTCTTTCTCGAGCTTGGTACATTCTTGACTTGTCTTGATGAAGTCTTCTAATTTTGAACTTGTTAGAAGCAAACTTGAAGTCTTCCATTCTTGTAGACTTCATTCATGACATGTCTTGCAAACATTCTTCATTTATGATCTTGTCTTGAAAACATTCTTCAATTATGATCTTGTCTTAAAGCAATGTGTAGTCACAAACAAGAAACACAAGAAGTACAAGACATATAGGTTTTAGCACTACAAAATTTAACAACCAAAGGGATATGAAATCATAGCACTAACAAACTCCCTAACCTAAACCTATACCTGAACTTGAAAACCCAAACCTAAACCCGATCCTGAACCCGAACCCAGTTTCCTAAACCTAAACCTTAACCTATTCTCAATTCCCAAAGCTATAACCTATAACCTAAACCTAAACCAAACCTAAACCTATAACCTAAACCTAAAACCTAAAACCTAAACCTATAAGCTAAAACCTAAACCTAAACCTAATACCTAAATGTATTCTCAAATACCTAAACTTAAACCTAATCCCAATCCTAATCTCAAGTCCCCAACCTAAACCTAAACCTAAACTTCTAAACCCGATCCCGAACCCGAACCCGATTTCCTATACCTAAACCTTAACCAATTCTCAAATCCCTAAACCTAAACCTACACCTTATCCCAATCTCAACTCCCTAACCTAAACCTAAACCTAAACTTGAAAACCCAAGGCTAAATCCGATCCCAAACCCGAACCCGATTTCTAAACCTAAACCTTAACCTATTCTCAATTCCCAAAACCTAAACCTATAACTTAAACCTATAAACTAAAACTTAAACCTAAACCTAAACCTAAACCTATAACCTAAACCAAAACCTATAACCTTAACCTAAACCAAAACCTATAACCAAAACCTATAACCTATAACCTAAACTTATAACCTTAACCTAAACCTAAAACCAAAACCTATAACCTTAACCTAAACCAAAACCTATAACCTAAACCAAAACCTATAACCTAAACCTTAACCTAAGCTTGTAACTTTAACCTAAACCTAAAACCAAAACCTATACCTATAACCTAATCCTATAAACTAAAACCTAAACCTTAACCTATTTTCAAATCCCAAAACCTAAACCTACACCTAATCCCAATCTCAACTCCCTAACCTAAACCTAAACCTAACCTTGAAAACCCAAGCCTAAACCCGATCCCGAACTAGAACCCGATTTCCTAAACCTAAACCTAAACCTTAACCTATTCGCAATTCCCTAGACCTAAACCTACACCTAATCCCAATCTCAACTCCCTAACCTAAACCTAAACCTAAACATGAAAACCCAAGCCTAAACCCGATCCCGAACCCGAACCCGAACCCGATTTCTAAAACCTAAACCTTAACCTATTCTCAAATCCTTAAACCTAAACCTACACCAAATCCTAATCTCAACTCCCTAACCTAAACCTAATCCTAAACTTGAAACCCAAACCTAAACCCGATCCCGAACCCAACCCGGCTTTCCTAAACCTAAACCTTAACGTATTCTCAATTCCCAAAGCTATAACCTATAACCTAAACCTATAACCCTAACCTAAACCTAAAACCAAAACCGAAACCTATAACCTAAACCTATAAGCTAAAACCTAAACCTAAATGTATTCTCAAATCCCTAAACATAAACCTAAACCAAATCCTAATCTCAACTCCCTAACCTAAACCTAAACCTAAACTTGAAAACCCAAACCTAAACCCGATCCCGAACCCGAACCGGTTTCTAAACCTAAACCTTGTCATATTCTCAATTCCCAAAGCTATAACCTATAAACTAAACCTAAACCTAAAACCAAAACCTAAACCTATAACCTAAACCTATAAGCTAAAACCTAAACCTAAACCTAAAACCTAAATGTATTCTCAAATCCCTAAACCCAAACCTAATCCCAATCCCAATCTCAACTCCCCAACCTAAACCTAAACCTAAACTTCTAAACCCGATCCCGAACCCGAACCTAATTTCTAAACCTAAACCTTAACTTATTCTCTAAAATCCCTAAACCTAAACCTACACCAAATCCCAATCTCAACTCCCTAACCTAAACCTAATCCTAAACATGAAAACCCGAGCCTAAACCCGAACCCAAACCCAATATCCTAAACCTAAACCTTAACCTATTCTCATTCCCAAAGCTATAACCTATAACCTATAACTTATACCTAAACCTTACCTAAACCTATAACCTTAACATAAACCCAAAACCTAAACCTTAACCTAAACCAAAACCTATAACCTTAACCTAAACCAAAACTTGTAACCTAAACCTTAACCTCAACTTATAACATTAACCTAAACCTAAAACCAAAACGTAAACCTATAACTTAAACCTATAAACTAAAACCTAAACCTAAAACTAAACCTTAACCTATAACCTAAACCAAAACCTATAAGCTTAAGCTAAACAAAAACTTGTAACCTAAACCTTAACTTATAACCTATAACCTAAACTTATAACCTAAACCTAAAACGAAAACCTAAACCTATAAGTTAAAACCTAAACCTAAACCTAAAACCTAAATGTATTCTCAAATCCCTAAAGCTAAACCTAATCCCAATCCCAATCTCAACTCCCCAACCTAAACCTAAAGCTAAACTTCAAAACCCGAACCCGATTTCCTAAACCTAAACCTTAACCTATTCTCAAATCCCTAAACCTAAACCTACACCAAATCCCAATCTCAACTCCCTAACCTAAACCTAAACCTAAACATGAAAACCCAAGCCTAAACCCGATCCCGAACCCAAACTCGATTTCCAAAACCTAAACCTTAACCTATTCTCGGTTCAGAAGCTATAACCCATAACCTAAACCTAAACCTAACCTAAACCTATAACCTTAACATAAACCCAAAACCTAAAACTTAACCTAAACTAAAACCTATAACCTTAACCTAAACCAAAACTCAGTAATTTAAACCTTAACCTAAATTTATAACCTTAACCTAAACCTAAAACCAAAACCTAAACCTATAACCTAAACCTATAAACTAAAACCTAAACCTAAACCTAAACAAAACCTATAACCTAAAACCTAAACTTATAACCTTAACCTAAACCTAAAACCAAAACCTAAACCTATAACCTAAACCTATAAGCTAAAACCTAAACCTAAACCTATACCTAAACATTAACCTATTCTCAAATCCCTAAACCTAAACCTACACCTAATCCCAAAGTCAACTCCCTAACCTAAACCTAAACCTAAACATGAAAACCCAAGCCTAAACTAGATCCCGAACTCGAACCCGATTCTCTAAACCTAAACCTTAACCAATTCTTAATTCCCTAAACCTATAGCTTATAACCTAAACCTAAACCTAACCTAAAACTAAACCTAAAACTTAACCAAAACCTATAACCTTAACCTAAACCAAAACCTATTACCTATAACCTAAACTTATAACCTATAACCTAACAGTAACCTAAACCTAAAACCTAAACCTTAACCTATAACCTAAAACTTAAACCTAAACCTAAAACCTAAATGTATTCTCAAATCACTAAACCTAAACCTAATCCTAATCTCAACTCCCTAACCTTAACCTAAGCTTAAACTTGAAAACCCAAACCTAAACCCGATCCCAAATCCAAACCCGATTTCCTAAACTCTAAACCCTAAACCTATTCTCAAATCTCAAAACCTATACTTATAACCTGAACCTAAACCTAAACCTAAACCTAAACCTGGAGGAGCAGGAGAGGCAGAGGGAGGAACAGGAGAGGAGGATAGAGGATCAACTGGCTAGGCAGAGGAGGATGGAGGAGAAGTTGGTGAGGCACGGGGAGGAGCATGAGAGGAGGATGTAGGAGATGCGGATGGAGCATGAGGGACGGATGACGGAAATGTTTCAAGATTTCGCTGCACGCTTACCCACCGATACCCCACTACCTCCGCCTTCATCTTTGTGATTATTTATTTATGTTAAATTTATATGTATTTATGCGTGAATGAATGTGATGCAGATAAGATTATTTGTGTTTGGATGAATGTAGTTTATGCAGTTTGGGTTTAGATGGATGTGAATGTGAATATGATGAAATGTGTATATCAGGATGAATATGATCGAATATATTGTTAACAGGTGTGTATCAGGAATTTTGTACGGATTTTGAGCTAGATTATATATTTTTTTTAAAGAAACTTTTGGCGACGAAAACTTTCGTAGCTAAAAGATACGGTAGTTTATTTTTAGCAACGAAAATTTTCGTTACTAAAAACAGAAAGATTTTTTAATTTTTTAGTGACGAACAGTTTCGCCGCTAAAAGTGTATGTAGTTTGGGTTTAAATGAATGTGAATGTGAATATGATGAAATATGTATATCAGGATGAATATGATGGAATATATTGTTAAGAGGTGTATATCAGGAATTTTGTACGGATTTTGAGCTGGAATATATTTTTTTTAAAAAGAAACTTTTGGCTGCGAAACTTTTCATCGCTAAAAGATATGCTAGTTTATTTTTAGCAGCGAAAATTTTCACTGCTAAAAACAGAAAGATTTTTAATTTTTTAGCGACAAACAGTTTCGCCGCTAAAAGTGGATGTAGTTTGGGTTTAGATGGATGTGAATGTAAATGTAAATATGATGAAATGTGTATATCAGGATGAATATGATGGAATATATTGTTAACAGGTGTATTCAGGAACTTTATACGGATTTTGAGCTAGATTAATTTTTTTAGAAGAAACATTTGGCGACGAACTTTTTCGTCGCTAAAAGATACGTTAGTTTATTTTTAGCAGCGAAAATTTTCGCTGCTGAAAGTCTTGTAGAGTACAAGACTTTAGCAGCGAAAATTTTCGCTACGAAAAACAGAAAGATTTTTTAATTTTTAGCGACGAACAGTTTCGCCGCTAAAAGTTTATGTAGTTTGATGTGAATGTGTACAGGATGAAATGTGTATATCAGGATGAATATGATAGAATATATTGTTAAGAGGTGTATATCATGAATTTTGTACGGATTTTAAGCTGGAATATTTTTTTTTTAAAAATAAACTTTTGGCGACGAAACTTTTCGTCGCTAAAAGATATATTAGTTTAGTTTTAGCAGCGAAAATTTTCGCGACTAAAAGTGTTGTACAGTATAAGACTTTTAGCGGCGAAAATTTTCGCTGCTAAAAACAAAAAGATTTTTGTATTTTTTAGCGACGAAAATTTTCGCTCCTAAAAGTTTAAGAAAATGTTCCGAGTCTTTAGCGACGAAAATTTTCGTCGTTAAAAGTATCATACAGGATTTTTAGCAGCGAAAATTTTCGCTGCTAAAAGATATGTATCCTAAGTCAATGTTTGGAGCATTTAGCGATGAAAAGTTTTATCGCTAAAAGTATAATGTACGATTTTTAGCTACGAAAATTTTCGCCACTAAAAGTTTCATCGCTAAAAGTTCACTTTTAGCGACGAAAATTTATTTCGTCGCTAAAAGTGATTTTTAGCGACGAAAATGTGTTTCGTCGCTAAAAGTTCCGTCGCTAAAAACCCTCTTTTTTGTAGTGAGGAAAATAGTAGAGAGAAAAAGCGAGGCCAAGGATTGGATGGCCTGGATCTCACAATAGCGAAGATATTTTTTGCTGTCAACCATTCAATGTGTAGTTCATCAGATCAATGAACACTGACCCCACATGCACAAACTTGGCCTATCAGGGCACTTTCTTTTTTTTTCTTTTCTAAATGTTATATCAGCTTTACCATGTAATTTTTCTTGTGTAGTGCGGCATGCTGGTGAAATGGAAGACATTCCTGTAACAAAGATTAAGTGGTTTGACATTGATGTTGGATGGTTTTGTATCAGAGGTAAGCTAATCTATCCGTAGGTACACATGCCAGGATGATCTCAGCGGTTCCTTAGTTGGGACCTAACTGGTGAGATTCCCTTGCATAGTTGGGACCTAACCGGTGAGATTCCCTGGCAAAAATAGACTGACCAGCTCATCAATTGGGAATAACATAGCACATGAAGAGAATGGACGACTAAAAAGGTCATACATCCAATTAATTGAACGTGTGTGGACGTGATTGAGCCCACTTGGTGATTAGCTTGGTTCCCACACATGGAATGCGAGAAAAGTGGATCTCTCGTCTATTATTACCTGGAGTTGTTATTTTAAAGCAGCAGGTATATATGCATGTGTAACGCACCTGATTGGCAAAGCACTCTGCAAGAAGACATGGGAGAAAGAGTGGAGGAACAATCATAAAAAGGAATGTTATTTGATGTTCTACCGGAGTATGACACTCCATGAATCAAGAGATGAGGAGTTGGAAATGGCCATTTTCAATGAGAAAACAATACATGAATATTGATTATTTAAATGTTCTCAAGAGCATACAAATTTAAAGAAAAGGAAAAAAAAATAAAATGTTAGTACAAGAAGTAAATTATAAAATTCATCAGGCCCATTCTAAGAACTGCCAAGAAATTTACAAGTTCATCATCATCCATACAAGTTCATTGTTATGCTTTCAATATCTAGTGGAGCTGTTGTATCTAAGTGCATGTTCAAAATATGGCAGGGTACACAAGTCAAGATCTATAATTGAGAAATTTTAAAAAGAGATTATATTAATGGATTAGAAGAAAATCACAATAGGCTAATTAGCAGTACCAACAGAATAAAACTAAAGGAATGACAAAGTGGAAATGGAAGATAATATTTTTACTAGGTATACCTTATAAGAATAAATAAATTGTAGGTGTAGGGACTTTGTATTGATTAATGGATATTGTGTTCAAGCCTGATAAATAACAATACTTTTGGGGAAGTTCTCCATTATTCTCTAAGTTGATCTATTGGGGATTACAACTGATTTGGTCTATATCAAATATTTCACATGCTATTTAAACTCTGTGTACTTAAACAATAATCCCTAAGGTTTGTATTTAATGTGCTTTCAATTGGTAAAGAAAACATATATTCGGTATCACAAAGATATAAATACACATGTAACAAGATTTCTTTCATTCAGATGCTCTAAGTTCTCAAATCAATGCATTCTTAAATTACTTTCATTTTGTTCTAACAAAGCAATAATTACTTTAGAAGTAAAAGGGTTACTAAGAATTAAAGTAGTCATTAAAGTTGATATGGCTTAAGGTTAAATGGTCGATATAAGCATGCAGATTTCACTATTTATTTCAAGGATAAAGCACATCGAAATGTACACATCCATTCATGTGAAGCACATCTCCTCAGGATGAGAGGCATCAAGCATTGGAAGACTGACTGCTAGACGCCCATTTCCTAAGCTCCATGGAACGTCAATATGTGCCAGAGCATACCTCCATCGCAGGGTATGGATTTTTCTTGTGAAGGGAGAAGCCTAGAAGATTTATGTACAGGGCTACCAGTTTCACACATCTCCACCAGCTGTATGCTTTGATGTGACTTGCAGATGTGCTATGATTGAGAGTCGGCTAATAGTAAACTACTAATAATTTCAACCAGAACAACTTGGGCATGCTCATGACATGAACATTTTTATAGCTGCCCTTCAACCAACAGGGTCACTTCCAAGCAAAGTTCATGGGAGGCTTGGGTAGAGGATTGCAGACTGCTAGAAATATAGTGATGTACATGGGGGCCCATTTGGCTGGTTATTTATTTATTAATTTTTATTTTTATTTTTAAGATAGTGATTTATTCAAGGCCAAGAGGCAAAAAAAAAAAAAAAAAAAAAAAAAAAACCAAACAAACAAACAAGTAAAAAAATTACAATAGAAATTACCAAAAAAAAGAAAATTACAATAGCCATTAAGGGAAGCAATCCCTCAAACATAAATTAACCCTACAAATAACCCTAAAAGTCGAGTTGCTTATACTTCCAAAGCAGTAGTTATTCCTTTTAACCCACACACACCAAAGAATAGCCACCAGCAAGAGGAAGCACTTGGATCTCTTCTAAAAGAAATGGGGCTGACTTAATGAAAATTGAGAAGTCTAAGGGAATCAAATTCCCTTGACCTAAGAGTTTATCATAAGACCTTAGCTAGGGTGCAAAATAATGGAGTAAAATGGCCAATATTTCTACCGAGGCTAAAAAATTGTGGTTAAAAGCCTATTTTCTTGTAGTGAATTGGAACCTAAACTAAGATACTCGCATTTAGACTTCTCATTTATTTGGACCAAATTCAAGGATTCATTTATTTATTTTTCTGTGGTCCACCGCTATGTTAAAATGTATAATCTCATTTTATGCCCATATAAACAAAATCAGACTGATTAGTCATTAAAGTGAGCCACCACAGTACAAATGGTTAGGAAAGAGGTCTGCCCTTGATTTTTACAGGGCCCACAGTGATTATAATATTGAATCAACTCCAACGATTAGATGCCAGACTAAATCGTAATGTTAGGGTAAAAAAATCAGGTTCATTGGTGATTCAGGTAAGCTGCACCAAGGGACACATTTTGGAGGGTGAGCTTTGACCTGTCCATTGTTTCTAGTTGTGTGGGCCACCTCAATTATAGATGATACTGACTTTTGAATCCCGGGCCTAACATAGAGTGACACAGATAATGATTAGGTGGATTGCACATAAACAGCACGCGGAGATCCCTTTTGATTCTCTCCCTCAGCATTTGTTAATACTAAATAACCCAGAGTTTTTCCAACCCCACAGTGCAATAAAGATCAGGTACAACACTGCACGTATGCTAGCATGGCATGTTAGGTCTCAGATCGATCCAATCAATCTATCAGAATAGCACCATTATTTTAATTTCCTTAAGAACCAAATTGATCCACTGCTTAGAGGGGACATAGTTTGCAAAACAAATTCACATCCCTGAAAAACTTGGCTGGAGTGTTATAACTCATCCGACTATTTCCAGTAATGGTCCTACGCGCTGACTGAACTAGATTTAAATTTTGGGAATAAACATGTGCAAGACTCGCATGGTAGACAGATTAGGTTTTGCACGTACTAGAACATATGTGATATTTACACGAGCTTTATTGATACGCAATTGGGCTGAGCAAAGATCTATATAATATAGGGATTTTTACAAAATAGTACCCTATTAATAGGGTATTTTCATCCGGGCATCTTTTTAAATGAAGTTTTCACTAAAGTACTTCATAATCAAGTCATCGAAAAAAAGATACCTCCCACTAATTAATAAGGTTGTTAAGAAGAATTATAAACTCACATAGTTGTAAATTTAACTAATGAGAATTTATTATTAAAAAAATTCCTAAAATAGAAAGAAATAAAATATTGACGGGGATCGCACATTAAGGTGGTTATTGGTTGGTTCTGTGTGGGCCCCACCATTCTGTATATGTTTTATCCAAGCCGTTCATCCATTTTTTTAGATTAATTTAGGATATGAGCCCAAAAATGAGAAAGATCCAAATCTCAGGTGAACCCCACCATAAGAAACGGCTGTGATTGAATGCCCAACGTTAAAAGCTCGTTGCCACGAATGTTTTGGAAGAAGCTGATATTTGTGTTTCCCTTCATCCAAGTTGGTGTGACCTAATCAACTGGTTAGATGGAAAATAAACATTGTGGTGGGCATTAAGGTGGGCCTTCAGAAGTTTTTAATGGTGGGCGTTCAATCACCATTGTTTTCTATGGGTAGTTGACGTGATATTTGGGTCTTCCTCATTATTCTCAGGTCATAATATGATCCGGAAAAAACGGACCGATGGGGTGGATAAAACACACGCATCTGGGCGGGGCCGATAGCGCACCGTATGCAATATACGCCTCAAGTAAATGGCTTTGACGTTTAGGTGCGGCCCGACCGTGAGGCCCACTTTGGTATATGTATTGTATATCCACCTGGGGCATCTGTTTTTCCAGTTTGTTTTTGGGGATGAGCCCAAATATGAAGCAGATCAAAATCCAAGGTGGAGTACACCATTGGAAACGGTGCAGATTGAGTACCCACCTTTTAAAACATCCTACAGCACACCGTGACGCCCACCATAAATAGTTTTGCCATCCAACCTATTGACAAGGACAGACAGACCTGGATGAATGGATAAAAACGAATATCAGCTTGATCGAAACATTTGTAGCCGACAAGAAGTTTCTCACAGTGGGCATTAAATCGCCACTTTTTCTTTATGGTATGGTCCACCTGCGATTGGGATCTAACTCGGTTTTGGGAACATGCCTTAAAATGAGCTGGATAAATAGATGGACGGTATGGATCAAATACATCCATATTGGTGGGCACATGTGGTTAGGAAAAAACGGACGGATATTGCCAACTGAACCCTATCATTAGCAAGTCGAGTTGTTACTGGTAAATCCTCTGTGGGCCCCACAATGATGTATGTGTTGAATCCACACAGTTCATCCATTTATATAGCTCATCTTAAGACGTAGGAAAAATGAGGTAGATCTAAATATCAGGTGGACTACAGGGAAGGAAACAATGGCGATCTAATGGTCACCCTTAAAAACATCTTTGCAAGAGAAAACAATTGTAATTAGGTCAATTAAATATATCCATGTTTATAAAACTAATGTATAACAATGAAAAAATATGCAACATTTAACACTAAACAACGAGTGACTATGAATCATGAAATTAGTCAATCATCACATACAATATGATTAAATTAGCATACAATAGGAAATGAATGACAAAGTTGACATGTGTCGTCAGGATGATAGTACGCGGTATCGCAAGACGAAAAGTCCATCACAAAAGGATTCTATCCAAACCAGTCTCATCATACCTGATTTGGATAATTAGACTTATTGTGGTAAACTCCTAATCTCATGTTAGTCCCATACCTAACTAAAATCGTGATTATTGTTAAGGTGTGCATGATGATTTAATTGCGCACTATTAGCTAGCCCGAGTGGATAGTTGATGAATGAATGCATGAGTTAAATGATGAACATCCTTCATTTCTACTTGTATACATCCACACCACATGATACATCTCCATCATGAATTACAAACATACCACACACGTGTAATCCAACATCTACACACAAGTGTGGGATGCATTCCCAAAAAGCAATGTATTGGATGCTTTAACCCCTACCCATCCATCCATTGGCTTAACAATGGGGAACCCTAATTTGTTTTGTCCTACCTAGCCTTAGTAGTCGGAATAACCCCCACCCCGACCCAACACACAACTATAGGTAGGCTCATCACATCCCTTCCATTCCCAGTCTTAGTAGTGGAAATGACTTTTGCACATACCTACTATGCTCACCCCCACTCAACACACAACGTAAGAGGACCCAATTGGTCAATCTTAGCAGGTTCATTTGAGGATAGAAGTCTCCAATCTCAAGATTAAAGCTCGGGGTGGCCATAACGCATCCTTCTTGATCCTTCTCAATAATATCAATAACTTGGCCATCACAAGGCCTCAACATAAACCATCTCACCCAACAAGCCATCACGTGGCCACCATAAAAACATCCTCTCATGTAGTACATCATAAAGGCATACACATACCTTAATTCCTTTGGACTTTCATCTAGGCACGAGGACCAATGTGAGGGCCTAAATACTACCACACGGACCAACACAATGGCCCAAAAATAATTGTAATGACTCGAAAAAATTCCGTACAAAGACCCGAGTACCACCTCAGGCAGAAATCACTCAGGACCAAATCCTTTAGAAATTAGACAAGTTTAACCAGGTGCTAAACTAGATTAGCTACGAAATCCGCTTGAATCACTTTAAATACGATCTACAAGACCCAAAACTTGTAGAATCATTGACGCTAGGTTACCCTGAAATCTAGGATCAATCTCATTACCTAGTTGCTCTTGGGAGCACATTGAAACTTTGTATCGGACCTGGACCGCACGTCGAATGTCCGATTACTACGAAATTATATAATTAAGACCGCCTTGCTGGACTTGACAACCACCTTAGAAATCAAGTCCAGATGGTGTCCCAAAGCTATTCGCTTGAGCCCAGAGTGAAGTGTGTGAGAAACGTGGATTTCTTTGAAATAAAAATCTAAATTTAAGTAATTTGAGACTTGTCATTTGCAGTCCGAATATAAGGATTCAGACCGTCAGAATCCGACCCAAATATACCCTCGGGTCAGGAGAAATTTCCCATACATGGCAGTGTACTTGTGGCCCTGATCGAGTTTCGGTGACCGTTGAACGGAAACTGGTCCGCCGCGGTTGATCTGTAAATCCGATCGGACCGAAAACTCAGATTGACCTACATCCAATATAAGGAAACTTAAGTCCGACCTTAGGCTCAAGGGGGACTCCAGAAGTGCTCCATTGAGCTGAAACAGACGCTCTTCGGACATAACCTAAGTATACCTTGGCCTTGGGGCCATTTCCATCAGTTTTAGGCCTATATAAGGACCTTAAACCCTCTCTCATTCACTCCATACGAATTTGGCAAAACCATAGAGAGAGAAGAGAGTAAAGAGAGAGAAAGTGAAAGAGAAGTTGGAGTCACTCACGGGATTCGATCCCTGCTATTCTACGTGCATATCCATCACTACCAAATAGCTATTCTGGAGATTCTGACTTCGTTCTTAGGTAAGAAAACCTAACCCTAATCTGTTCTAGGGTTTCAATAGTCGCTAGTAGCGAAATAGCTCACTCAACTCGTGCTATAGGTTGTCATTCCATCGTTGACGAAACTTAGAGTCTCTATCGAATTCGTTACGCTTCTACGACGTAAGGTGCGAACTGTAGACTATAGGTTATAGTTTTCAAAGCTTTTAATGTCGGATAATGATAGATTCCTGATGTTGATGTTATTTCACATGCAAAATGCGATGATTATTTTGCATTTCAGCTATATATGAAATTTGTGGAGTTTAGTGTATTCTGTGTATTTGTAGAAAATATCGTGTACGTACGAAATATGAAAATGTGTTTACCATGATTAGCTACTGTGTGTATATGCTAGTTATATGTGTAACAACTCCTTAGCGAAAGGATTCGCCCTAATACATGTTTTGGCCAACATACGTTATGTATGTTAATAAGTGTAGTCTAAGTGTTTGTAAAAATGCTTGTATAAGTAAATACTTAGGAGATAGTGCTTTAGGTGGGTATTGAGATAAGATTCTCAACTACCTTAGGATGTGTATGATTTCCTCCATGCTAGTTGTTTAGTTTAATCATTTACTTATGAAATGTATGTGTTTGGATTTCCTATTAAGTTGTGTTTTATAACATGCTTGTTAACATGTTTGAACTACTTGGTTACTGGTTAAGGATTGAATATGTTTGAGACTACAGTATAGTCCAGGCAATCGGTAACAGGCTTTGAGTTCGTGCCTGAGATCATTTGCCACGTAGGACGTGTTTGACGAACTCGAGCCGTACTTCTATTGGCGACAGTGGTTAGGCCACGCGGAGTGCTTATGCACTTCATGTCGTTCAACTTATCGTGTGCTCGGGCTAGTCGAGCTCGTCAAGTAACCCGATTGACCCGATGTATGTTCACCATGTATGGACGCCACTGCCTGAACCTAAGGTATCAAACTCACCAGTGAAACCCCGTTAACCTTAGTAGCTTGATCCACTAAGACTCATGAGCCGGATAAGGTGGTATGGGACACCGTGGTCGAGTTGTCGGCCTATGCTGGAGTGACGAGCCTCCCGTAGTGACCAGTGAGCAACATCGCTTCGTGAGCCAAATACGGTGGTATAGGACACTGTATTCAAGCTGTCGGCCTACACTGATAAGGTGACGAGCCCTTTGTAGTGACCTCGAGCATACTCTGAGTCTATGTGTAGGTGATGACCCTTCCATAGCAACAAGAGTATAAACTAGGCCTGCACTAATTAGGTGACGAGCCCTTTGCAGTAACCTAGAATCGCAACATCGTATGGAATTTCTTAGGACGGACAACCCTAGAATGGATCATTGTTTGGGGAATGACATAAGGGAGGTACCTTAAATTCCCAATCCTGCTGTATAAAAAGGACTAATAATAACTCGGTAATCATGCTCATAACATCGCACTGCATCTGTCCCGGGTTAAAGAGCACAGAGGGAAGAAAGCATGTCGCGACCGTAAGATGGTGTCGCACGAGGGAGTGTAGGCGAGGCTATGCATCATAAATACATTTCATCATTGCATTAATAAGAGTATCTAGAAATGTCTCATATGTCAGCTTTATCATTACTGCTTGACTGAATTGACAACATGTTAACATTTGCTATATAGTTTCACTGAGTTGATCACTCACTCCCACGTTCTGGGACGGTATTATGAACACCCACCAGACCCTGTCTTAGTTGCAGATGATGATGCGACTCAGGAGGCGGAGCCTGATTACTATGACAATCTGGACGAGTTCTCGTATATGCAGTTCTCCGGCAGTTTCGCTTAGACCGTCTAGATCGACGGGGCTACGGGGCTTATCATTGTAGTTGAACTATTTTTTGACATTTTGATTTCTGAACTATTACATGTATATGGTGACTCAGTGATGTATTCATACTCTGGAGACCGATCGTGAACTTTTGGCTCATACACGTCTATATATACATCTTTTAGTCTTCTGCTTGTGTTATATTAATTGATTTGGAGTATGGATTATTGTTTTAGTATAATCTCACTCATAATTAACGCACTAACTCGGACAACATTCAATCATAAGCATATTTTTTGCATACGTGATGTTTTGGAACTTGGGAGTTGAGTTGCTACTAGACCACCGATTTTCAAGGCGTTACAAGTTGGTATCACTAGCAGCAGTAAACGCAGCATCAGCAGCAGCTTTTGGCCACTATTGCAGGGGCCCTAGCTCAGGGTGGGAGTGCGACTCCACCTTCACCATCTATACACCTAAATGAGACTGTAGGGCCTTCCGCTCAGGATGAGGGTGTGACTTTACCTGCTCCTGCTGTATACCCTACAGGGAACTTGGGTACTAATGGCCTTCTCGAGCAATTCCAGCACTTGCGGCCCATTCATTTACGGGTTCTCACGGACCCGAGGAGGCCGAATATTGGCTGGACCGCGTCTTTAAGATGCTGAGGATGCTGCACTGTACAGAGCTGGAACAAGTCGAGTTACCTTCATATTTGAGAAGGAGACCAGCTTGTGGTGAGATAGTGTCCTATGGACCGTTATAGTTGACTATGTATGGACGTGGGCAGCATTTGAGAACCGCTTCCATGAGAAGTACTATCCCCTTACGTACCGACATGAGAAGGAGAATGAATTCTTGCGCCTCAGACAGGGAGGCATGTTAATGACAGAGTACGAGCACCGGTTTACGGAGTTGGGCCAGTACGTCCCTATTATACCTGCTGACGCACAGATGCGGATGAGGCGTTTTTCCAAAGGCCTGCAACTTGATATTCGCTCGAAGATGTGTTGTGCTAACATACCCTCCTATGCTAAGCTAGTACACATGTATATGGGAGCAGAGCAGGACGGGGATCGATAGTCACATTCTCGTGGGCCTATGATCCCTAGGCCATGGCCAGATATGCCGAGCAGGCCATTCCTCGGCAAGAGGTCCCGTACCGACTCTCCTCCTAAGATCGCGGTGCCACTAGTTCCGATGAGGCGACCTGGTGTGACCTGTAAGTATTGTGGGAGACCAGGTCATGCTGCGCAGAGTTGTTTCACGCGTATGAGAGACAATGGGTTTTTGCCGTCGCAGAGGATCAACCGCCAGGTTCCTCAGGCCATTTCAGCACCACCTCTACGGACAACACCTGCACATCCATCCTTAAGGCCCCCTGCACCTCGCTTCAGGCCGCCTCAATGACCCATGATTCCATAATCGAACCGTCAGCAGCAGGGTCGTGTGCACTCACTTACAACTGAAGCATCCGAGGGATCAGAGGTAACACCCATAGCTTTTGAAGTCACAGCAAGATTCAAGGTACGCCTGTCTTCTTATTGGTGGACACCAGGTCCACTATTTCGATTATATCATGCGCCGCAGTCAAGCGGTTGGGATTGGTTACTACTCCTACGAAGGGAGTGAGGCTTACTACTGCTACAGGATTTTTTTTGGACGTTACTCGGATTTGCTAGGCTTGATCGATAGATTTGGGTAGCAGGACAGTGTGCGTCGACCTGATTGTCGCCCCATTATGACACTATGATGTTGTTCTCGGTATGGATTAGCTCACCGAGATGAGGGCAGAGATAGATTGCGAGACCCGAGTCGTGACAGCCTATGGACCTGAGGGTATGGTCTTTACTTTTTCAGTTCAAGTCAGTTGGCCTTGTTGAGTTAGTTATTGCGCTGTCTTGTTAGAATGTATTGATGGTCCGACGTTGGAAGATACGCCTATAGTTCAGGACTTTACAGACGTATTCGAGAAGATCTTGGGACTACCTCCTCAGCGTTAGATCGACTTTATCATAGACCTTACGCTTGGTGCGACACCTATTTCATTGCCGACTTATCGCATGCCTCCATGTGAGATGGAGGAGCTGAGGAAGCAGATCGATGGTCTATTGGAGGCCGGTTTCATACGACCTAATGTGTCCCCTTGGGGAGCACCAGTGTTGTTCGTAAAGAAGAAGGACCGGTCACTGCGATTGTGTATCGATTATCGCAGACTGAACCAGGTGACAGTGAAGAACAAGTACTCTCTGCCCAGGATAGATGATCTGTTTGATAAGTTGAAGGGGGCACAGTATTTCTCGAAGTTCGACTTACAGTCAGGGTATCACCAGTTGCGTGTCAGGGATGAGGACGTGCAAAAGATGGCTTTCAGGATCAATTTTGGGCACTATGAGTTCCTCGTCATGTCATTCGGCCTTACGAACGCACCAGCCATGTTCATGGACTTGATGAATAGGGTGTTTCGTCCGTTTCTATTCTGATTCGCCATCGTGTTTATAGATGATATTTTGATATACTCTAAGAGTCAGGAAGAGTACGAGGAACACCTGCGAGCAGTCTTGGCTACTCTAAAGAAGAATCAGTTGTTCGCACAGTATAAAAAGTGCGACTTATGGAAGGAAGAAGTCAAGTTCCTGGGATATGTGATGTCTAAGGAAGGGATAGCGATCGATTTGGCTAAGGTCGCCGCAGTTCAGGACTGGAAGCAGCCTGGTTCGGTTACTGAGGTGAGGAGTTTTCTGGGCCTGACAGGCTATTACTGACTCTTCATTCGGGACTTCTCAAAGATAGCCAGACCTTTGTCTCAGTTAACTCGAAAGGATCTGAAGTTCGCCTGGAATGAGAAGGCGGAAGCAGTTTTTCAGGAGCTAAAGGACAGACTGAAGTCCACCTCTGTGCTAGTATTGCCAGAGCAAGGGGTCAAGTATACTATATACACTGATACGGGTTGTGTCCTTATGGAGAAGGACAGGGTGATAGCCTATGCTTCGTGACAGTTGAGGAAACATGAGGAGAATTACCCTACGCACGACCTCGAGTTAGCAGCGGTCATATTTGCATTAAAGCTCTGGAGACATTACCTTTACGGAGAGGAGTTCGAGATCTTTTGCCACCACAAGAGCCTTAAGTATATATTCACTCAGCGAGACTTAAATATGAGGCAGCGCCGATGGATGGAAACCTTGAAGGACTTTAAGTTCAAGGTTTCATACCACCCGGGCAAGGCTAACCTTGTGGCGACGTGTTGAGCCGCAAGAAAGCTATAGCATTTGCGGCTCCGCTAATGATAGCAGAATGGGGTATGGTCGAGTTCGTGCGAGACTTCGAGTAGAACCTCACTGTGGAGGAGCCGTTAGAGAGCGCCGCGCGCATTTGTGTGTAGCCACTTATTGATGATAGGATCATTGAGGCCCAGAAGGATGATGGGCAGTTGTCTAAGCTTCGAGAGCACACTAGCAATGATGAGGATGCTGAGTGGAGAGTTGGTACGGATGGGGGCCTGTGTTACTGTGGCCTCCTGTGCGTCCCGAATCTTCATGACTTAAGACTGGAGGTTCTCAAGGCTGCACACAGTTCGAAGCTTACGATGCATCCTGGTAGCACGAAAATATATTGAGACATGAAGAGATCGTATTGGTGGGATAACATGAAGGCCCACATAGCAAATTATGTGTCCCGTTGTCTCACCTGTCAGTAGGTCAAGGCAGAGCATCGTCGACCTCTTAGACTGCTTCAGCCCATGCGCATAGCAGAATGAAAATGGGATTTCATCTCTATGGATTTCATATAAGGCTACCGTAGACGAGGAAGGGACAGGATTCCATTTGGGTGATTGTGGACCGGTTAACAAAATCGGCCCATTTCCTCCCTATCAGAGTTTCGAACTCAGCAGACGACTTGGCCAGATTGTACATCAAGGAAATAGTGCGTCTACATAGAGTTCCTCTGGAGATTGTGTCGTGCGTCTACATGCGTTTCACATCTATCTTCTTGACTCGTATCTAAGAAGCGATGGGTGTGAAGTTGAAGTTCAGTACCGCGTTCCACCAACAGACCGATAGGCAGATGGAGAAGGTGAATCAGATTTTGGAGGATATGCTGCGGGCTTGTGTTTTGGACTTCAAGGACAGTTGGGATGACTGTCTCCCATATGCAGAGTTCGCCTATAATAACAGCTTTTAGGCGAGTATTGGCATGGCTCCTTATGAGGCCTTGTACGGGAGCCCTTGCCGATCACCGCATTGCTGGGCAGAGGTTAGCGAGCGTAGTTTGATTGGCCCAGAGTTAGTACAGGTGACCTCAGAGAAGATCGACATTATCAGGCGTCGACTTCTTACAGCATAGAGCAGACAAAAGAGCTATGCCGATACGAGGTGGCGACCACTAGAGTTTGAAGTTGGGGACTATGTATTCCTTCAAGTTTCCCCCATGAAGGGAGTTCTTCGGTTTGGCAAGAAGGAAAAACTTAAGCTGCGGTTCATTAGCCCATTCCAGATATTAGATCAAGTGGGTGTGGTGACATACCGTCTTGCTTTGCCCACACCACTAGCGGGTGCGCACAACGTATTTCATGTATCTATGCTGATGAAATACGTTCCTGACCCTTTCCACATTATCAAGTGGGAGCAGGTACAGTTGAGTGAGGACGCTACATATGTACTGCGTTCGACACGTATTCTAGACGGGAAGGAGCAGGTGTTGCGTAACAAGGTTATCCCACTGGTGAAGGTACTGTGGACACATCATACTAAGGAAGAGGCTATGTGTGAGACAGAAGTTGAGGTTCGAAAGAACTACCCTCAGATTCTCGAGGAGTATGAAAAGGAACTAATTTCGAGGACAAAACTTTTCTTTAAGGGGGGTAAATTGTAATGACTCGAAAAAATTCCGTACAAAGACCCGAGTACCACCTCAGGCAGAAATCACTCAGGACCAAATCCTTTAGAAATTAGACAAGTTTAACCAGGTGCTAAACTAGATTAGCTGCAAAATCCGTTTGAATCACTTTAAATACGATCTGACTACAAAAATGAGGGTTTTTAACGACGAAAATAAATTTCGTTGCTAAAAGTATCTTTTAGCGTCGAAACTAATTTTTGTCGCTAAAAGTTTACTTTTGGCGACGAAATTTATTTTCGTCGCTAAAAGTCACCTTTAGCGACGAAAATTTTCGTCGCTAAAGGTTCTCTTCTGTTTTTCCATCTACTCTGGCAAGTTAGTTTTAGCTACGAAAATTTTCGTAGCTAAAAAATGTGCACGTGACTTCTAGCAACAAAAATTTTCGTTGTTAAACACTGTGGCCAATTTTTCAAAAAAATCGAAACGATTACTTTTAGCTACAAAATTTTTCGTAGCTAAAAAACGTAAATGAGACTTTTAGCGATGAAAATTTTCGTAGCTAAAAAGCTTGGCTGGGACATTTAGCGACGAAAATTTTCAAAAGGATTACTTTTAGCTACGAAAATTGTCGTAGCTAAAAAACGTCGATGAGACTTTTAGCTACGAAAATTTTCATCACTAAAAGCTGTGAAAGGTTTTTGGAAAAAATCGAAAGGTTTACTTTTAGCTACTAAAATTTTCGTAGCTAAAAATGTGGATGAGACTTTTATCGACAAAAATGTTCATTGCTAAAGGCTATAAAAAGTTTTGGAAAAAATCCAAAGGTTTATTTTTAGTTACGAAAATTTTCGTCGCTAAAAAACGTGCATGAGACTTTTAACGATGAAAATTGCCGTCGTGAAAGGCTGTAAACAGTTTTTGAGGAAAACCGAAGGTTTACTTTTAACTACGAAAATTTTCGTAGCTAAAAACGTGGAAGAGACTTTTAGGAAAAAAAAAATGTTCGTCAGTAAAGGCTGTAAAAAGTTTTCAAAAATAATCAAAAGGTTTATTTTTAGCTACGAAAATTTTCGTAGCTAAAAAATGTTGATGATTTTAGTTGCTAATGGCTGCAAACAATATTCAAGGAACCTCGATGAGACTTTTAGCGACGAAAATATTCATCGCTAAAGGCTGGAAACAATTTTTCTAATTACTTTTAGCTACAACAATTTTCGTAGCTAAAAACCTGGATGAGACTTTTAGCGATGAAAAGTTTCGTAGGTAAAAAAAGTTAATGAGACTTTTACCTACGAAATATTTTGTAGGTAAAAGTCTCTTTAAAAAAAAATAAATATTCCATCTCAAAATTCCTGATATACACCTGTTAGAATATAATTCATCATATTCTTCCTGATATGCACCTGTTCTATAATATATTTCATCATATTCACATTCACATTCACATCTATCTAAACCCAAACTACTTAAATTCATCCAGACATAAACTACATTAATCCAAACAGAAACTGCATCCATCCAAACACAAACAATCCTATAAAAAAAAAAATGAAAAGAGAGAGAACACATGAGAGGTGATCTAGAAAAATGAAAAGAAAAACAACCTTAACCTAGGTTTTGGTTATAAGTTTAGGTTTGGGTTTTAGGTTTAGATTAAGGTTAGGTTATAGGTTATAGGTTATGAGTTATAGGTTATAGGTTAAGGTTTAGGTTATAGGTTTTGGTTTAGGTAAAGGTTATAGGTTTGGGTTTAGGTTAAGGTTTAGGTTTAGGTTTAGATTTAGGTCTATGTTTAGGTTTACGTTATACGTTATAGGTTATAGCTTTAGGGAATTGAGAATAGGTTAAGGTTTAGGTTTAAGAAATTAGGTTCTACTTCGGGTTCAGTATCGGGTTTAGGTTTCAGTTTCCAAGTTTAGGTTTAGGTTTATGTTAGGGAGTTGAGATTAGGATTATGTGCAGGTTTAGGTTTAGGGATTTGAGATTACATTTAGGTTATAGGTTTAGGTTATAGGTTTGGGTTTAGGTTATAAGTGTATGTAATAGGTTTAGGTTTAAGTTAGGTTATAGGTTAAGGTTTAGGGAATTGAGAATAGGTTAAGGTTTAGGTTTGGGGTTTCAAGTTTAGGTTTTGGGTTAATGAGTTGAGATTAGGATTAGGTGTAGGTGTAGGTTTAGGGATTTGAGAATACATTTAGGTTATAGGTTTAGGTTATAGGTTTAGGTTTAGGTTATAAGTGTCGTTATAGGTTTAGGTTTAAGTTAGGTTATAAGTTATACCTTTAGGGAATTGAGAATAGGTTAAGGTGTAGGTTTAGGAAATCGGGTTTGGGTTCGGGATCGGTTTAGGTTTGGGTTTTTAAGTTTAGGTTTAGGTTTAGGTTAGGGAGTTGAGATTAGGATTAGGTGTAGGTTTCGGTTTGAGGATTTGAGAATACATTTAGGTTTTAGGTTTTGGTTAAGGTTTAGGTTTAGGTTTAGGTTATAGGTTATAGCTTTAGGGAATTGAGAATAGGTTAGGAAATCGGGTTCGGGTTCGGGATCGGGTTTAGGTTTAGGTTTAGGTTTTATGTTTAGGTTTAGGAAATCGGCTTCGGGTTCAGGAACGGGTTTAGTTTTTGGTTTTCAAGTTTAGGTTTAGGTTTAGGTTTAGGTTAGGGATTTGAGATTGGGATTAGGTGTAGGTTTAGGTTTAGGGATTTGAGAATACATTTAGGTTTTAGGTTTAGGTTTTAGTTTGGGGATTTGAGAATACATTTAGGTTTCGTGTTTAGGTTAAGGTTATAAATTTAGGTTATAGGTTATAGGTTATAGGTTATAGGTTGTAGATTATAGGTTTTAGTTTAGGTTATAGGTTTAGGTTATAGGTTTTAGTTTAGGTTATAGGTTTAGGTTTAGGTTATAGGTTTTAGTTTATAGGTTTAGGTTATAGGTTTATGTTTTGGTTTTAGGTTTAGGTTAAGGTTATAAGTTTAGGTTATAGGTTATAGGTTATAGGTTATAGGTTAAGGTTTAGGTTATAGGTTATAGGTTAAGGTTAAGGTTTAGGTTTAGGTTATAAGTATAAGTTTAAGGATTTAAGAATAGGTTTAGGTTAAGGTTATGAGTTTAGGTTAAGGTTATAAGTATAGGTTTATGTTTAGGTTATAGGTTTAGGTTTAGGTTTAGGTTATAGGTATATGTTTAAGTTATAGGTTTATGTTTAAGTTAAAGTTTACGGATTCGGGATCGGGATCGGGTTTAAGCTTGGGTTTTCATGTTTAGGTTTAGGTTTAGGTTTACTTTAGGGAGTTGAGATTGGGATTAGGTGTAGGTTTAGGTTTAGGGATTTGAGAATATATTTAGGTTTTAGGTTTAGGTTCAAGTTTAGGTTTTAGCTTATAGGTCTAAGTTATAGGTATAGGTTTTGGTTTAAGATTAGGTTATAGGTTATAGGTTATATGTTAAGGTTTAGGTTATAGGTTTTTGTTTAGGTTAAGGTTATAGGTTTTGGTTTAGGTTATAGCTTTAGGTTTAGGTTTAGGTTTTAGTTTATAGGTTTAAGTTATAGGTTTAGGTTTTGGTTTTAGATTTAGGTTAAGGTTATAAGTTTAGGTTATAGGTTATAGGTTAAGGTTTAGGTTATAGGTTTTGGTTTAGGTTATAGGTTATAGGTTATAGCTTTGGGAATTGATAATAGGTTAAGTTTTAGGTTTAGGAAATCGGGTTCGGGTTCGGGATCGGGTTTAGGTTTGGGTTTTCAAGTTTAGGTTTAGGTTTAGGTTTAAGTTAGTGAGTTGAGATTAGGATTTGGTGTAGGTTTAGGTTTAGGGATTTGAGGATAGGTTAAGGTTAAAGTTTAGGTTTAGGAAATCGGGTTCGGGATTGGGATCGGCTTTAGGCTTGGGTTTTCGTGTTTAGGTTTAGGTTTAGGTTAGGGAGTTGAGATTGGGATTAGGTGTACGTTTAGGTTTAGAGATTTGAGAATACATTTAGGTTTTAGGTTTAGGTTTAGGTTTAGGTTTAGGTTTTAGGTTATAGGTTTAGGTTATAGGTTTAGGTTTTGGTTTTTGGTTTAGGTTAAGGTTCTAAGTTTAGGTTATAGGTTATAGGTTTATAGGTTAAGGTTTAAGTTATCGGTTTTGTTTAGGTTAAGGTTATAAGTTTTGGTTTAAGTTATAGGTTTAGGTTTAGGTTTATGTTTAGGTTTTAGTTTATAGGTTTGGGTTATAGGTTTAGGTTTTGGTTTTAGGTTTAGGTTACAGGTTATAGGTTATAGGTTAATGTTTAGGTTATAGGTTATAGGTTTTGGTTTAGGTTATAGGTTATAGGTTAAAGCTTTGGGAATTGAGAATAGGTTAAGGTTTAGGTTTAGGAATTCGGGTTCGGGTTCGGGATCGGGTTTAGGTTTGGGTTTTCGAGTTTAGGTTTAGGTTTAGATTAGGGAGTTGAGATTAGGATTTGGTGTAGGTTAAGGTTTAGGTTTGGGAAATCGGGGTCGGGATCGGGATCGGGTTTAGCTTGGGTTTTCATGTTTAGGTTTAGGTTTAGGTTAGGGAGTTGAGATTGGGATTAGGTGTAGGTTTAAGTATAGGGATTTGAGAATACATTTAAGTTTTAGGTTTAGGTTTTAGCTTATAGGTTTAGGCTATAGGTTTTAGTTTTGGTTTTAGGTTAAGGTTAAGGTTATAAGTTTAGGTTGTAGGTTATAGGTTATAGGTTAAGGTTTAGGTTATAGGTTTTGTTTAGGTTATGGTTATAGGTTAAGGTTTAGGTTATAAGTGTAGGTTTAGGTTATAGGTTAAGGTTTAGGTTTAGGTTATAGGTATAGGTTTAGGTTTAGGTTATAAGTATAGGTTTAGGTTGGGTTATAGGTTAAGGTTTAGGGATTTGAGTTTAGGTTAAGGTTTAGGTTTAGGTTAAGTTTAGGTTTTGGTTATAAGTATAGGTTATATGTTAAGGTTAAGGTTTAGGTTTAGGTTATAAGTATAAGTTTAGGGATTTGAGATTAGGTTTAGGTTAAGGTTATAAGTTTAGGTTAAGGTTATAAGTATAGGTTTAGGTTTAGGTTATAGGTATAGGTTTAGGTTTAATTTAAAGTTTAGGGATTCGGGATCGGGATCGGGTTTAAGCCTGGGTTTTCATGTTTAGGTTTAGGTTTATGTTAGGGAGTTGAGATTGGGATTAAGTATAGGTTTAGGTTTAGGGATTTAAGAATACATTTAGGTTTTATTTTTAGGTTTAGGTTTAGGAAAGGTTATAAGTTTAGGTTATAGGTTATAGGTTATAGGTTAAAGGTTATTGGTTAAGGTTTAAGTTATAGGTTTTGGTTTAGGTTAAGATTATAGGTTTTAGTTTAGGTTATAGGTTTAGGTTTAGGTTTAGGTTTAGGTTTTAGTTTATAGGTTTAGGTTATAGGTTCAGTTTTGGTTTTATGTTTAGGTTAAGGTTATAAGTTTAGGTTATAGGTTATAGGTTATAGCTTAAGGTTTAGGTTATAGGTTTTGGTTTAGGTTAAGGTTATAGGTTTTGGGTTTAGGTTATGGTTATAGGTTTAGGTTTAGGTTTAGGTTATAGGTTATAGGTTATAGATTTAGGAATTGAGAATAGGTTAAGGTTTAGGTTTATGAAATCGGGTTCAGGTTCGGGATTGGGTTTATGTTTGAGTTTTCAAGTTTAGGTTTAGGTTTAGGTTAGGGAGTTGAGATTCGGATTTGGTGTAGGTTTAGGTTTAGGGATTTGAGAATAGGTTAAGGTTTAGGTTAGGAAATCGGGTTCGAGATCGGGATCGGGTTTAGGCTTGGGCTTTCATGTTTGGGTTTAGGTTTAGGTTAGGGAGATGAGATTGGGATTAGGTGTAGGTTTAGGTTTCGGGATTTGAGAATACATTTAGGTTTTAGGTTTAGGTTTAAGTTTAGGTTTAGGTTTAGGTTTTGGTTTTACTTTATAGGTTTAGGTTTAGGTTTAGGTTAAGGTTATAAGTTTAGGTTATAGGTTATACGTTATATGTTAAGGTTTAGGTTTAGGTTAAGTTTAGGTTAATGTTATAGGTTGTAAGACCCGTATCCTAGTTTGTACTGTTCCGTCGACTCCAATGATCCTCCCGGTCGAATTCCGGCGACCTGCAACGCGTAGATAGCATTTACGCGTGACCCTGAGTTGCATCCTATAAATCCGAGTGGGCTTGACCCGAGACCCATGCCATTGCGACCACGTCGTCGCTGCTGTTCCAACGCCTCGTCTCTTGCGTCAATCCGAGTTGTAGATCAAAAGTGTAAGACACGCATCATTGAGACCATTGATCATGAAGTGGGACCCACCTTGTGCTCGTGCATATTTTCCTAGGTGAACCCAACCTAAGTTCATCGTTTTCCATAAGAGCTACCTATAGCCTAGCCCATCTAGACTAGGTTGATGACATCATCCCTATGAGTATGCCTTACATGTAATAAGTACAAGCATGCTTTCTCCTCTTCCCTAGGCTCTTACAAAGCCATCATTACACATCTCTCTTTCTTATCTTTCTCCCTCTATCTCTTCATTTTCATCTCCCTTAGCAAGAGAAGTCATGAACATCCCAAGCTGAGAGAGAAACTCATTAAAAATTCAGTCACATTCTACTATAGATCCCCTTCAATCCAGCCTTTTGATCATGATCTCCACCGTTGTAAGAGCCTCATAAGTGCATTGGAAGGCTAGGGAGGAAGAAGAAGGTTAGGTGGGTGCTTCTCTCTCCCTCTCTCTCTTTTTCATTTTTTGTGTGATGTGTGGCCCACTCGGATGGACCTTACCTTGATGAATGTCTTGTCCAAACCGTCCAAGTCATGTGGACCCTATCTTGTGGAGGATGAGAAAACACAAATATCAAACCTATCAGGTGGGCCACGTTCATGTGAGACCCACCTTGATAGAACATGGGCCACGTACATGTGCACCCCACCATGATGCCGTGTTTATCCATCCCGTCCGGCGTCCCTGGACGATGAACGTGGACCATTTGTAACATGGAGTAAGTGTACCGATATGGGTGTGTAGTAACAAACTAATAAAATAATAATATATATCAGTGGGTTTTTAGATTTTTGGGTGGGCTACTTATACAGGCCCCACCGTGATGTATCAATTTAATCCACGCCGTCCATTCCATTTCTCAGCTCATTTTAGCTGTTGGGCCAAAATTTGAGATTATGTCGATTCTCAGGCGGGCTATACCATAGGAAATAGTGGTATTACCATTGAAATCCACATTGATTCTTCTATTCGCCAAAAACATGTCACATATTGGTCTCATTTGGTTAATCATGAGCCATAAAATCCAATGGGTGGAGTGGATCCACCTGATGTGGGCTCCACCTGGAAAAAACCGTGGAAAAACCCATTTTTAAAGAATAAATAAAATAACATAAAAGAGGTGCAGCTGCTCCTGCTAACGGTCAGAGGACGGGAAGCGGATTGCGTACTGAGTAAACTCTTTGGGGTTCATCATGATCTATATATTTTATCCACTCCGTCCATCTATTTTATTAGATAATTTTATGATATGGGTCCAAAATTGAAGGATATCCAAAGCTCAAATGCACCACACCACATGAAATAGTGTGAATTGAACTTGTACCATTGCAAAATTCTTGAGTGTCACAGAATTTTTGTATTAAGCTTATATTTGTTTTTTTCCCTTCATCCATGTCTTCGTGATTTTATTAACAGCTTGGATGACAAATAGACATCACTGTAGGGCCTAGGAAGTTTTCAACGGTGGAAATCATTATTCCCACTGTTTCCTGTGGTATGATCCACTTGAGAGTTGGATATGCTTCAACTTTGGGCTCAACCCCTTAAATGAGCTGAAAAAACATATGGACGGTGTGGATAAACCACTTATTTTTACGGTAGGCCCAACTGAGTTTACTCAGTACGATAAGAGCATACTGAGTTACTCAGTACGCAATCCGATTCCCAGAGGACGTGTAGCCTCCTGCTGCGCCCAGGACGGTCCCAGCCCAATGCTCCATAGGCCCCACGTGGTGTACGTGTGGGACCACGTGTTATGTAAGTGTTTTATCCAGCCGTCCAGCAACATCTGGATGGTGGGACACCATCACGATGCATTTGTTTTATCCCAACTGTGGATCACACGATTGAAACAGAGGTGATTGAACGCCTGCCATTAAAACCCTTTTGGGCAAGGCAGTTTTGGATCACTATGAAATTTGTTTCCCTCCCCATCCTGCGTGTGACATTATCAACAGATTGGATGGCATATAGATGTTACGGTGGGTTCCCCCTGCTTCATCCATGCCATCCATCTATGAGACCCACCATGATTTATATTTTTATCCACACCATTCTGGACGGTGAAAACTGGTGGGACCCACTCCTAAACTGATGTTAGCAAGTTCTGCGGGTCCCACTATAGTCTAGCTACTGTATTGGCGTCAGATAGACCTGTGGGACTGATCTATTGCATGTGTTTAATCCATACCGTCTAGACGCTGACTTCCCTCACTCTCTCACACACGTGTCTGTGTATATATATATATATATATATATATATATATATATATATATATATATATATATATATGTGGTGGGCCACACCACGTGGACCCACCAGCTGCACCCAACCATCCATCCAGCGTCCAGACTCTCTGGACACTGGACCAAACCTGATTTATATATATTATAATATATAATATATATATTTATATAATATGATATATTATAATATGTATATATGGTGGGCCACACCACGTGGACCCACCTTTAGTATATGTGATTTGTACAGTCCGGATAGGTCTAGACGGTGGATCTAATCACCCCACCTTATACATATAATATAATATATTATATAGTATATAAATATATATTCAATATTTATGTGGGATGGCATACCCACGTGAGACCCACCTTTATTCTTGACTGGCTGAACAGCGTATCTACAACCGCTATATAGCAACTGTGGTACCGTCAGCTACGTTCAGAGGCCTATACGGTAGGACCCACCACTGATGGGTGTATCCCATCCAAACCGTCTATCCATTGACCTGCTTACCATGGTGGTCCGTGCTCGTGGACCTCACTCTGCTGTACAGGGTTCGACCAAACTGTCCATCCATTTGGTGAGCTAACCCTAAGGCTTGAGTCTAAAAATAAGATAGATCCAGTTATCAGATGGACCACACTACATAGAACAATGGATTGAACGCCCACTGTTGAAACCCCTTTTGAGATTATAGAAGTTTGAACCAATATGATATTTGTTTTTCCTCTAAACCCAGGTCTTTGTGACCTTATGAACTGACTGGATGAAAATAAATGCTATGGTAGGCCCCTCTAAATTGTAATAGTGGCAATCATTATCACCACTGTTATTTGTAGTATAGTTCAGATGATCTTTCGATCTGATTCATTGTTTGGATAATGCTTTAAAATAATCTCTATAGATGGATGAATGGTGCGACCTAAGTAATGCGACCCACTTGTTGTATTTGAGAGGCCTATTGTGATGAATTCATGGCCCATGGGTGTGGCCCAATGTGATGCATCTGTGGCCCATGGCGATGTATATTAGACTCTTGTGTGAGGTCATGGGCCCACTATACTATGACTCTATGTGGACCAGTCTTTGGGAGCAATGTCGGTTAAATAACTACATTGATGGGTAATGATGGTTGAATGTCTACATCGTGACCCTCCCTTAGGCCTGGATCATTTTATTCTCATCATTCTCTTATCGGTTAACCCTAATTAGTGGGCCCCATTCGCAATAGACAAATGGTTTCGTGCTATTGGATTTGATATAACCACAGCCGAAGGCCGATCTTTATGGTTGATCGGCTGTTCCTCTATGGACCTCGCCTTGTTTTTGTGCTGATTGTTGATGCCGATTATCGATCGAGGCGATTACCGATTCCGATTGTCATGACTTCTCTGTCAATTCCGATTACCGATTGATCCCGATTGTCGTGGCCAATTGCCGATTCTGATTGAGATGATCAATTTACTGATTCTGATTATCGATCGATTCCGATTGATTGATTTTTGATCTCGATCGATGTGACCGATTTGACGATTTTGATTATTGATCGATTTTGATTGATCGATTGATGAGACTGATTTACCGAGTTTGATTATCGATCGATTTTGATTGATCGATTGCTGATACCGATTGATGTGACTGATTTACCAATTCTAATATCGATCGAGACCGTTTATCATGACCGATTGACCGATTCTGATTAACGTGACCGATTTACCGATTTCGATTATTGACCGATTCCGACTGTCGTGGCCGATTGCCGATTAGCGATCGAGACCATTTATCATGATCGATTGCCGATTTTGATTGATGTGACCGATTTGCCGATTCTGATTATTGACCGATCCCGATTGTCGTGACTGATTGCCGATTAGCGATCGAGGCTGATTATCATGACCGATTGTTGATTTATGGTTGACGTGGCTGAATTGCCGATTCTGATTATCGATCGATTCCGATTGTCATGACCGATTGCCGATTCCGATTGTCATGACTGATTGCCGATTCCGTTTATCGTGACCGATTTGCCGAGTCCGATTATCGATCGATTCCGATTATCATGACTGATTGTTGATTTCGATTGTCATGACCGATTACTGATTCCGATTGTCATGACTGATTGCGATTTCGATTGATGTGACTAATTTGCCGACCCTGATTACCGATCGATTCCGATTATCGTGGCCGATTGACGATTCTGATTGTCGTGGCCGATTTCGATTATCGAGGCCTACTCTGATTTCGGTTTTGATTGTTGAGGTCGATTTCGATTGCTAAGGCCGATTACCGAGACCTATATGAGGTATATGCGACCCATAGTTGAGGCACATTGTGATATATTTGTAGTCCTTAGGCAAGGCCCATTGTGTTGTATATTAGGCCTTTGTGTGAGGCCGACATGCCATTATGTGTTTGACCCTATGTGGGCCATTCCTTGGGGCAATGTTGGTTAAATGTCCACATTGTCGAGGTCGATTGTCGATGCCGGTTATTTATACCAGTTTTGAGTTGAGACCGCATAATATCATGATACATGCTCATACGCATTATCTGCATGTTGTTACGAGACTCCCTAATTGGTGGAGATTGTTTTACATGAGCACGTGGTATGCGTAACATGGATGCATGACTGGATTGTATGACTCATACATCTTACATTGTGTGTTGAGATTACTATACTCCCTAGCGACATCAGGGCCGTAGCCTCCACAGGTATTTCGTGGATGGCCAGATGGGACACCAGAAATCTGTTCTACATGGGGTGCTATAGATATCCCTGAGTGAAAGTCCCTAAACCCTCTTGGTTCCAGAGGTTGCTCCAACGTCTAGACCGAGTGGTTGCATAGCGCATGAGGGCCGTATACTGTTAGGCCGTGTCTCCCACTGTGTCATGGTCGGTTGGAAGGAGGTACGGCCTTACCTGCCCGAGAGGATGAGGCAATGCTAGGCTGAGTCTGACCAGCTCAAGGAATGGGTCCGCTATCGATGAGCAGGGCCTGATATTGACAGGCGGATAGTGAGGTCTCTTCCACCCACCTTGTTGCCCGCGATGGGGCGGCAATCTGGTTTGGAGTGTAATAGACCCCGATGATTTCTTAGAGAGGAACTGTACTGATATGTGGACTTATTGAGTAGGAATTGCATGCTCATTCATTCATTCACTATCCACTCGGGCTGGTGGTGCGCAACTAATTGTTGTGTACCTTTGTTATAGAAAAGATTTCAGTTGGGCGCGTGACTAATCTGAGATTAAGAGTTTACCATGTTGAGTCTGACTATCCAAATTTAGGTATGAAATTGGTTTGGATAGAAGTCCCTTGTGGTGGACCCCATAGCCTTTGATATTATGTACTATCATCCCGACTTCACACTCCAGCATGGTCATTCCATTTGCACCACATATTGCATTATATTTGCGGCATATTACATCTTGGGTTACTGTGTTTCTGCATTTATATGGTTAAGATACAGTTGATGCTATTCATGGACTCATCAGGAACGGCATAATGCATCATATCCTCGACATCTGATATCTGGTTCTTTATGACTCCTAATTTGCATAGCTGCTCTATATTGCGTATTCTGATATTGATTAACTCATGGAATTGTCCGTATTTTCACTTACTTTGTTATCGTATGATTTATGATCTTGTCAGTATTCCTGTTTACTCTGATAATTCATGATCCTGTTAATATTTCTGCTTATTTCCTGTATTGTATGATGACGGCATTGTATTGAATACTTGGCACTTACCTTATGCACACATTTACACCACCCTCTAAGCTTTCTATAAGCTTATGCATGATAGATGCATGCAGGTGATGTTAGGTTGCAGCGGTGTTGAGTTTGGAGCGTGCAACAGTCTTCTGGAGTTTTGATTTTTGATATACGTATTTCCCTTTCTGTATTGTATTCAAATGATTATATTAGTGGATATGTGATGATAATGTTGCCTTTATGATTTGGGTATACTTGTGGTTATGCTCCATTAAAAAAAAAAAAATCCTCGTAGGATCCTAGGATCGGAAATCTGGCATACGAACTCTAGGAGCCGAGAATGGGGTACTACAGAGGCTGTCGACACCGAATTCGGTGATCAGAATTCCTGCGAATCCGATTTTTGGGTTTGGGGTATGACATAGGTTTTGGTTTAGGTTATAGGTTTTGGTTTAGTTTTAGGTTTAAGTTTAGGTTTTAGTTTATAGGTTTAGGTTTTGTTTTTAGGTATAGGTTAAGGTTATATGTTTAGGTTATAGGTTATAGGTTTTGGTTTGGGTTAAGGTTATAGGTTTTGGTTTAGGTTAAGGATTAGGTTTTGGGTTTAGGTTAAGGTTATAGGTTTAGGTTAGGTTTAGGTTTAGGTTATAGGTTATAGGTTATAGCTTTGGGAATTGAGAATAGGTTAATGTTTAGGTTTAGGAAATCGGGTTCGGGTTCGGGATCTGGTTTAGGTTTGGGTTTTCAAGTTTAGGTTTTGGTTTAGGTTATGGAGTTGAGATTAGGATTTGGTGTAGGTTTTGTTTTAGGGATTTGAAAATAGGCTAAGGTTTAGGATTAGGAAATCGGGTTCGGGATCGGGATCGGGTTTAGGCTTGGTTTTCATGTTTAGGTTTAGGTTTAGGTTAGGGAGTTGATATTGGGATTAGTTGTAAGTTTTGGTTTAGGGATTTGAGAATACATTTAGGTTTTAGGTTTAGGTTTAGGTTTAGGTTTTAGCATATAGGTTTAGATTATAGGTTTTTGTTTTTGTTTTAGGTTTGGGTTAAGGTTATAAGTTTAGGTTATAGGTTATAGGCTATAAGTTAAGGTTTAGGTTATAGGTTTTTGTTTAGGTTAAGGTTAAAGGTTTTGGTTTAGGCTATAGGTTTGGGTTTCGGTTTAAGTTTAGGTTTAGGTTAAGGTTATAAGTATAGGTTTAGGTTATAGGTTAAGGTTTAGGTTTAGGTTATTAGTATAGGTGTTGAGGTATAAAAATAAGAGAAGAATTAAGGCAAAGGAAGATCAAAACATTAAGTAAAAGAGATGAAGGGAATGATGGAAAGGCTCAAAGAGCACTTTGCATGGGTCCCCGCAAAGTATATCGATTGCATTAGTCCGCGCAAAGCATATCGATTACGCGAGTCCCCGTAAAGTGTATAACGAGTGCTCAACAAGAATCCAAAGTAATTTTGTCCCACATCGTTAAGATTAAGGTTTCGCACATGTGAATGCCTATAAATACCCCCTCCCCTCCTTCATTTGGGGGATTCGAAGATTTCGGAACAAAAGAAGAGTGAAGAAGAAGATAGAAGGTAGGAGCAAAGGGTTCCTTCGGTTTTGTGGATCGCAGAACGATATGCTTTTTGCGGGACTCACGCAAATGTATTACTCTATAGCCTATAACAAAGAAAGGACTGTCATGCTGTCAAAATGCTTGAAGCCTCCAAGTCATTAAGTTCTTCCTGTCCAAGAAAAAGGGAGAATCATCGACAGAAATGCATTTCCTCCTGAGTTTTAGAAGATGATTAAAATAACGCCGGAATGCTGTCGGAATTTCTATCTCCTTGAAGATTATTGATCGATTTGTCAATTCCTCCTAAGTCATAGGGGATGACTGGGATCACTGCTGTTATGCTGCTAAAATTTATATTTGACTATGACAGTTGAACTTATGATAGTTTATTTGTGCCAAGTAATCTATCTTAGAATCAAGGGATATTAGAGGATGTAAATGAACTCAGAATGAATAAAGTGTGATAATTGTCTTTATACTTTTCTCTTTTATGTCTGAATAAGATAAATCCCCCAAATCAAACACATTTGTTTTCTTGTCGAAACAAAATGGCGACTCCACTGGGGAACTTTGTCTTATTTAGCATTAACATTGGGAAAGCGATAAAGCTTTTATCACTTTTTGGCATCTCTCAGACGCCAAAATAGCAACTCTCAGTGGGAACATCCTCCCCTTCATCCCTAAGATGGATTACTTAACCCATCACATACTAATTTCGTGTGCGTTTCATTATTAAAGGTACTTGAATTTAACCACAAAATACAGCTGATGGCTAGTCTTACAAGGAAAATAAACTTCCACTTTACCTCTACTAGATTCATAGTGGAGTATATGCCAAGCCAAACCCCAGAACGTATGGATTCATATCCTGCAAGTGGGCGTAAAATGACTCAAGTAACAGCTAGAGTTGTATCCGTTTCACCTCAACCACAAGAAAGTGAGGGGGATTGGACTGTGGTCCTGTCTTGTAAGGCAAAAGCAAGGAATCTGAAAAGTCGTAGAGCGAACTTATAACGCCCTGAAAATCGGGGGTCGAGCATAAACTCAACTCCCGAGTTCCAACGCATCACTTATACAACAAAATGAGTGATGATTGAATGTTGTCTGTATTAGTGTAGTGAACATGAGTGAGATTAAGCCAAAACAACATATCATACTCCAGAAACAGGTGAGATAGCAAGCGGAAGACTGTGATAGCGAAATAAAATATATATAAACTGTGGTGAGTCTCCAGAGTGTGATAACGTTACCAGGTTAAATAATTACAACTACAACTCTAAAATATACCAAATGTGTAAGGTCCTCTAGTCAACATCCCTGTAACCCCGTCAATCAAGACACGGCTCGCATGGGGCCGCCAGAATACAACAAATACGAGCAAGGATCATTGTCATTGCAAAGGTCTGGCTCCGCCTCATAAGCATCGTCGACACCTGAAGCTACAGAGTCTGGTTGGTGTTGCAAACACCATCCCGTAACGTGGGAGTGAGTAGCTAACTCAGTGGAACAATAAAGCATAGGTTAACATGTTATCAATGCAGTCAAGCAGTACAATCAAACAATCGTAACTACTCTTATTTAATGCAAGTATGAAATGACAAGATGAATGCCCTTGCCAAACCACCCTCATGCGATACTATCTTACGTTCACGATATGCGTTCATCCCTTAGTGCTCCACATCTACCAGGCACATGCAGTGCGATGATGAGCATGATTACCGAGTAGTTATTAGTCCATTTCAAACAGCAGGATTGGGAAACTAAGGTACCTCCCTTGTATCATTACCAAACATGATCCATTCTAGGGTCGTCAGTCCTAGTTAATCTCATACGATGGTGTGTTTCTAGGTCGCTGCAAAGGCTACCAGGGCTATTACGTATAATGATTACACCACTTCCCCATCACCTCTTTAACGATTCATCACCAAATTGATACAGCCCTAGTTCATACTCTATACACTGCGGCAAAACTCATCGCCTCACCACAAATTCAGAGTATGCTCGAGGTCACTACAAAGGGCTGTCAGGGTAGTTACACGCATTCGTTGCACCACTCCCCCATCACCTTATCAATGTAGGCCGACAACACGAATATAGTGTCTCATACCACCATAATGGGCTCACGAGTCTGGTTGCTCAATGGACACTACGGGGAGGCACGTGGCCCTAGCATAGGCCAACAACTCGACCACGGTGTCCCATACCACCATGCCCGGCTCATGAGTCTCAGTGGATCGAGGTACCATGGTTAACGGGATTTCACTGGTAAGTTTGGTACCCTAGGTTCAAGCAGTAATGTTCAAACATGTTGAACATATATTAGACATATCGGGTTACTTGACGAGCCTGACTAGCTCGAGCGTACAATCAACTGAACGACATGAAGTGCATAAGCATTTCGCGTGGCCTAACCACTATCGCCAACTGAAGTACGACTCGGGTTCGTCAAACACATCTTACGTGACGAAATGAATCTCAACCACGATCTCAAGTCTTGTCTAGACTATAAACATAGTCCCAAACTCAATCAATCCTTATTTAGAACATGTAGAGTAAAGCATAATAAACAAAGTAATTCAAGCAAGTTAACAAGCACGTCATAATGCATGTTTATAAAGCATGTTATAAAGCATGTTATAAAGCACCATATAAATAGGAAATATAAACACATATATTTCATAAGTAAGCGGTTACGTTAAACAATCAACGTGGAGGAAATCATACATGTCTCTAAGGTAGTTGATAATCCCATTTCAACACGTACCTATGACACTATCATCCAAACACTTATTCTCACAAGCATTTTCACAAACACTTAGAATACACTATTTCAACATACATAGTGTACATTAGCAAAACATGTATTAGGGCGAGTCCTTTCGCCAAGCAAGTATTTTATGCATATATACATATACGGTACGTTCTAGAATACACTATTTCTACATACATAGTGTATATTAGCAAAACATGTATTAGGGCGAGTCCTTTCGCTAAATAAGTATTTTATCCATATATAATATATTCATACAACAAATAATCATGACAAACACATTTCTAAAATTTATACGTATACGGTACTTTCAACAAATACTTAGAATATGTAAAATTTCATATTCTTCGTCTTTAATCGAAACGGAAAATAGACAGCATTTTGTACATGTGCAATTGCATACAGATCATGAATCTATCATTATCTGACATTGAAAGCGTTGAAAACCATAACCTATACACCTAAAGTCCTCACCTTTTAGTCGTAGAATCGTAACGAATACGGTAAGTTTGCTAAGCTTCCGTATTCGGCAGTTTGGTCACCTATAGAACGAAATAGGTTAGTTATTTCATAACCTACAACCTTTACAATTCCAAAATAGATTAGGGTTAGGGTTTCTTATCTAGAAAGGAAGTCGGAATCGCCGGGAAAGCGATGAGAATGGGGTGGTGCAGCTTGTGTAGCGGCAGGGGATAGTAGTAGGGAGTTTCTCCCACTTCTCTCACACTTTCTCTCTTTTCTCTCTTCTCTTAGGGCTTTTCTCAAATTCGTATGGCTGTAAGAGAGAGGGTTCTAAGGTCCTTATATAGCCTAAAAATACTCCAAAATAGACTTATGGTCAAGGTATACTTAGGTTATAACCAAAGCGACTCTTTTCCAGCTCAACGGAGGACTTCTGGTGGGCCTCCTTGAGCCAAAGGTCGGACTTAAGCTCACCAACCTTGGATCTAGGTGGAGTTAAGTTTTTGTTTTAGTTGGATTTCCAGATCACGCGTAGCGGACCAGTTTCAGTTCAACGGTCAGCGGATTTCGAAGCTAATCTAGTTTAGCACTTAGTTACTTTGTCTCATTTCTAAAGGATTTGATCCTGAGCAATTTCTGCCTGAGGTGGCACTAGGGTCTTTGTATGGATTTCAAAAGCATTATTCTTCATCACCTAAACTTTAAGATTCATGCCTAATATGAAAGTACTTAGAGACGTTTAAAGAACAAGGTAGTGAAAGGCGAGATTTGTGAAGGAAAAATGAGGTTTTCAGGAAAATGGTTTGAAGAAGGGATTTGAGGTCTTTGAATTGAGTGTTTAAGGAGTTAATCAGGTGTTAGGATTGACCCATTGTCGAAGGACGTCTAATTCTAAGTGGAAAAAAATTCGGGATGTTACAATCTACCCCCCTTAAAACAAAATTTCATCCTCGAAATTGCCTAAGGGTAGTAAGGAAAGATTTCTATTATGTCATTTGCCTAAGACTTATTGATTTCAAGTTTCTACGCGTTGTAGGGTATATACTAGCCTTGTTCATTTTAGTCTACCCCCCTTAAAACTTATTTCTTTATCCATGTCTCATACCCTGATGGTTTGCTACAATAGATTTCCTTTCCTATTTGGAGTTTTGACGACAATCCTCAATTATTTAGAGTAAGATAGTTGTTTTCATTGTTTGACCAACACGGAGAGACGATTATAGTGGGCTTGATCCCGATACATCGATCATCTACCTGACCAGGGTAGAAGGCTCATCGTATCCATTCCTAGTCCTGGTAGATCCTGGTCTTCTGCTCGGTCAAAGCAATGAGTCCGTTGGTAGTCGGCCAGGATTGAGAATTGGGTCAAGCCACGAATGTTTCGCAGTTGAATATTTCAGTAACTCCATAGTTCGATCACTCTAAAAACGTAGGGAATGTCCATGATTGAAAGGCTTAAATTGTCTATTTCTAAGGTTGCCCTTTAGGTCTCAGTCTAAGAGAGTCCTTGTTATTATCTATGTCCAAGCACTACCAAAAAATTGAGCAAAGGATACAGACCACGTTGGTTTTTTGCTACGGATATAAACCGTAGCTAAACTTACTACGGTTTTAAACCGTAGCTAAAAGGTTGCCACACCATTAATAATTAACGGTGGTGTAAGGGGCTCTATAGAGCCTATAAAAATATATGTATTTTATCTAAGCCGTTCATCTATTTTTAAATATTATTTTAGCGCATGAAACAAAAACGCAACTAGATTGAAGGCTTAAGTGAACCACACGGTAGGAAACATGGAGATTAAATTACATGTGTTTCCTATGGTGTGGTCCACTTGGGCCTTCAATATACTTTAATCTTGGGATCATGACCTAAAATTATTTATAAAAATTCATGGACGGAATGGATAAACCAAATACATCGTGGTGGGCCCCACGGAGCCCTTGACCGGACCGTCCATGGGTCCGTCTACCCAATCGACACCCAAAAATGGGCGCGTGCTCAAAACAGAGCCGCGCCCAAAAAATCGCTCCATCCCTCTCTCTCTCTTCGTTCTCAAACGCTAACCCTCCCGTTCTCTGCTCCATCTCTCTCATCTTCCTCCCTTTCTCTCTCCGTTCCCGAACCCTCTCTCTCTCTCCCAATCTCTGGTCCATTTCTCTCATTCTCCTCTCTCTCTCTCCCAATCTTTAGGGATGGTACCCTCTCTCTCTCTCTCTCCATCTCTGTCTCTTTCACTTTCCCTTTCAATGGCTGGAATTTAGGCAGTAGCCACGGCAGCGGCAGCGATATCCATTGTTGTCCATGGCCGCCGATAATTTTATGTTAGTTGTTTGAAGAAATGCTTCAATCAAGAACCTTCATGGATAAAACCATGTTACGGGTCCTCTGCTTCAAGTAAGAACCTTTCTGATCTATTACTATGAGATCTATTGATTCAGGGCTGTAGATCTATTCTTATGGGATCTATTGATTCAAGGATGTAGATTTATTCTTATGGGATCAATTCCAGATATAGGGTTTGTATGTAGATCTGTTGTTTATCCAACTTCTATAGTTCTCTTATTTATTGATTGTGGACATACTGATTTTATTTATTTATTTATTTATTTTTGTGTAAGAATGATTGATAAATTTCTGATGGCTATTTCTGCTATTACTTTGGTGTTAACATTGTTTGATTTTCTCTGTAGCCCGATTTGTTTTGCTTGCAGGAACTTACAAGATCCCTATCTTGTGGGGACACTGGCACCTGAGTTAGGAAGCTTCGTCGCATTAAATCTTTGTAAGCGATAGACTCATCATATTGAATGCACTCATAATAAAAGTTTTAAACTACCATTTGGAAACTGCTAGGTAATGGCACATATCGGTGATGAATGACACACTACTCGATACACATTTGGAGCCTTGCCCCTAATGGTAGCTTCCAACATTCTGGAATAGAAGCTTTTTTTTTTTTCCTAACATCTGCATGTTTTGGATGTGTATATAATGTTCTATGTTTTTTTTTTTTTTTTTTTGGAATTAGCTTTTCTTTTAACAGTACTTTAGCCTTGGAGAGGAACAAGTGTACTCGTCATCATATAAACCAATGATGGCCATACATATCTTAAGCCAAATCTACAACTAGAACATATTGCACCTTGGTTGAAGGAGTATACGGTGATGCTTCTCCTCCTTTCTTTGCATTTTTCTTTTCACATCGCATGCAAGTTTATTGTTGAAGTTCAGATTTCTTGCATGCCTATTCTACTATGTATAAGAAATTTTAGATCTAACATTTCCATACAGTTATAATGATATTCACAAATTAAGATCCACTGTTATTGCTCATGTGTTTTCTGACTTGACTGACTTAAATGTAGGATGGAAACATAAAGACATGTTTGTGAAATTTGTGCCTATTCCTGAAGTTAACAATGACCATGTCAAGATTGTTGTTGCTAACAGCCTCCATGATGTGGTTTTCAACTCTGAAAAAATTGGTTTGTACCCACCAACATCTCTTTTTGGATTTTTCTTTGACAATTCATGAAATTTAGTAGATAAAAATAGAAGTTTGTCAAAACAAGGGCAGAGATTTTTAAGGTTTTGATACATATTACTTTCTATATAGCACTTTATATCACTTTATCTCCAGTCTATTAATATATACTTTTATTATTGTTATTGTTGCAATTTGGGTTGTAACATTGATTGTGGATTCCTTTGATGGTAGATGTGTTTTCTTTTTCCTTTCCTTTCTCGTACATTTAGTAATCTGATGAATTAAATATGTTTTAACCATTGTGAATTAAAAAAAAAAAAAAAGTGAAAGATCTCATATAATTCCATGTACCTTTGCTTCCTACGCTGAGATGGTGTGTTTGCTACCTATCTTCTCTTTAGCTTATAGTTGTTATACTTGTGCCAGTTTGTTTTACATGTCACAGCCACTCAGAACATCGTTCAAAGTTTTAAATATCAAATGGACTTAAGCCCTCTCTTTTGTCTTTTTTAGATGGTAGGATTAATACATATCATTTGAGGCCAGATTGAAATGTCTACAACAAATGGACTTGAGTCCATGACTTGTGCTCTAATATGGGGTGTCGTAACCATCTTGGCTACTGAGCATGAAGCAGAATTTCTATTCATATTCCTGCCCATTTTAGCTAGGCCTTTGGAAGTAGTAGTTAAATTTTTGTTGCACATGTAAAGTTGGAAGGCCTTGGAGCCTTCCCATTTGTCCCACTTACATGCATTGGTTCGTATGTACTGTAGCTTGAAAATCATGACTTTTGGTGGTCTCAATAGTTCACACTTTGGCCACATTGTGGCTGGAACATCCCCACAATGTTCCTCATTGGATATGTCTAACTGGTTGTTGTTAGCTACGAACTACCGGGTTGAAACAACTATTTCAAGTGTATGTTTCATTGAGAAATTATGTGATGTCTTTGCCTTTTTGAAATCTAGCACATCATAGTTTTGAGCGTATGGTTGGTGGGTATATAGGTATAGTGTTTTTTTTTTTTTTTTTTTTTTTTTTTTTTTTTAAATTTAAATTTTAAATCATGAATCTTTCTGGAATTTCTTCAAAATGCCATGTTCATCTTTCATATATGAAGAATTTGAATTGATATTGTACTGTATGATCATCCTACTTTTCTTGAAATTATGGAACGTTTGTACTATATTTTTTAGTCACTTGATCATATTAGTGCAGTCCTTGGTCCTCTCCATGGATGAATTAGATGCTGTAAGATTGGCAATCTCCTCTTTTTTCTTTTTTGGGTTATTTGATTATCTGGCAAAGCATGATGATTTGCATGTGCAAATGACTCTATTAATCCAAACTCTGTAAGATTTTCAGGTGTATCAAAGTGTAGATGTGGATGCTCTTCCAAAAAAAAAAATCAGATTGATTAACAAAATAGGTGGGCCACAGTTAACAAAACTAGTTGACGACCAATAAAAATTGGTTGCCTACCTTATGAGTTGGTAGGCCTGAGTCTTGTGACAGAGCATGGTGGGATCCTCAAGATAGACAGACTGGGTCTGACTTGCAGCATGGTGCATGTTTCAGTCCACTTACCTTCGGCTAGATTTATGGCCTATTTGGATATAACATGCTGAAAAAAAGGACAAGATTGCCAAACCACACAATCTGTATCTTGGGCAGACGGGGAAAACCAGATGCATGGTCTGCCAAGCTGTGGCAGCACATCATCTGCCACAACTTGATGGATAGCTAAGACTTCCAAACTGACCATTCCCCTTTGTTGTTATATGTTGCTAACAGGTCTACTCAAGCAACTCGAATGAACGGAGGATATGATATATAAATTTTGACGTGGGTGCTGCTGTATGACTATATAATCTGCTTTGTAATAGGATATGGTTATACATTGCTTTTTTTTTTTTTTTTTTATCATCCTCGGTCTGAATTTTTAGATGTTTTGTGGAGGGAACATTCAAATCTAGACAAATGTCTGTTTCATCTAATCATTCCAATTTGAACAAATGTTTAAGAATAGGTGCAATCTGATTGTTAAGATTTCCTGCCTGACTGTGGTCTCTTATGATGCTCCAATTTTGGATCCAAGTGATTCTTCATGGACATATATGAAAAAAAAAAAAGTTGAGATCTACCAAGTGTACCATCTATTTTGACGATCATATTGTTCTTTTATCATTTATGAAAACTGTCCATTTTGCAGGCCATAGATCAGATGGTCAAGATCATCCAGTAAGTTTGGTTTAATGTTAGTGATCCATGAAGATGATTATTATCCACGTGTCCAATATAACTCACTTGTACCCTAATACATAGGATACATAGAACAAGCACTTTTGGAAAAGAGGGAGAAGAAACAGGAGACTGGGTTATCCTGTTCATAGGGAAACTGAACCCAAACTCCAATGGGGAACCATATGCAGAAATAGGAAAGTTAATTTATTACACCTGAATTAGGAACTCTTTGCAGCAGATCCGGAATTCAATTCCTAAGAAAATATTGACTCCTGGAGCTAATTATGTTAAGGAGATTCATCAAGTATTATTTCTTATTTTCTTATTGCCCTCATTTATCATGTCAAAAAATGTAATAAGCTCATTCAAGATTTCAGGGAAATGGACTTGTCGCGAGTTCCATATTGTGCTGATCATGATCTGGACCTTATCCAATGGGCTCCTTTCCTTCTTGCTAGCAAGGTTTGTATTGCTTGTTTGATTTTGTACTGAAAAAATTGAATCCCATGCTCAAATTTTATGTTGTATTTGCTATTAGATTCCAACTGCTATTAGATTCCTTGATTTTTTTTCCCATCGAAAGTTAATTGTTTAATTTAGGAAGTTTGTGATGCATGTGTGAACTTGATATCCCTTCTATTTTGAAAAGGCTTGTGGTTATATGCTTAAGGCCGGTCAACTTTACAGTCTTTACCAACTGTTTCCGTGCATTGCTTCCTTTCTTTTGAGGACATAATTTAATATACATGACATAGACTATTTTCTCGCACCAGATATGCTCTCAACATTAGGGGCCTGTTAACCTAAATAGAATGTGAAGGGAAGTACAGTTCTTTTGACAATTAGTGTGTAGAAAAATATATCGATGATATTAGAAAATCATTGAATTCTTTCCTAGTGCAACAGATCCTAGACTAATGCACATGCTTGTGAAGTGATGCACATTAATGCAGCAGATCGATGGATGGTTGTGAAGTGATTCATTGACTTATTTTGTGATTGCAGTGATGGGTTGCAGGTTTTTGTGAAGTGATGCACATTAATGGTTTTTTTTTTTTTCCAAATCAATGGTTACTTTTCTTTCTTGTACTCATTTGTAAACTGATTCATGCACTCATGTGAACTGGATTGTATCATGTGATTGCAGCAGATCCTAATCTAATTTGTCAACTGATTCATAGACTAAACTCCAGACAAATCTGTGAACTGGGACTCATTTGTGAACTGAACTTGAACTGGAATGCAGACTGTAGCTTGAACTGAACATTTTGTTGAAGTCCATACCATTGGAATTTCTGTGAACTGAAATGCATTGCTAAATTCATTGCTATTGAACTAAATTTTCCCGTGGACTATGGATCAAGCTGAACTCAGTTGCAACTCCAACTGAGAACATGCATTTCTAAACTACGAGAACACTGTAAATTCCTATGAACTGAACTTTTTGCTGTCCAAAATTATGCGTTTGCTATTGTGCAAAAGTCACTCTCCTTCTGCGACTGTTGCTATTGTGCAAAAGTCACTCTCCTTCTGCAACTGTTGCTATTGTGCAAAAATCGCACTCTTCTGCAACTTTTGAAAATTCACAGGATGGCATTGATGTAATGTCTTTTGGGTCCTCTCAAGAAGCAGAAGAATTTAGATTTTTTTTTTTTTTTTTTTTTTTGAGAGAACAAATTTTATTGAGGGAACCTGCCTAGAAAGAAAAAAATACAGGGCCCCAAAACAGCCAAACCCTTGTCTCCCATTAGCAGAACACCCTTTTTTTTGGATTGATATAACATTGAATTGTTTTTTTTTTTTTTAAATCTTTTGACAGGGCTAAAAGCCACCGAATCTTTATGGTTCTGGTCTTCCAGATCACAGGCGAGCTTTATGCGATTAATGAACACAGGCTTTAAATATCATATTTTTCTGTAAGTTGTATATAAATATGCGATTAACAAACACAGGCTTTCTGAAAGTAGTAAAGATAAGTTTAACAATAGATTGAGAACGAGAAAAGGTGACAAAAATGTCTTCAAACTTGCAAAAATGAGAGAGGGGAAGGGTAAGTACTAGATCATATTAGATCCATTAACAGTGCTAACCAAAGGATACTAATAAAGAGCAGAAGGGCCCAAAATCCACCTGGTGACCACAAAGCAATTGTCAAAATTCTGCAGCAGCTGGGAAGATGAGGATATTGAGACAAATGAGTGTTTGAACAATAATGGTGGTTGCTGGGAAGACAAGGCTGCCAACATTACTGCTTGCAAGGTATTAAAGGGTACAATTAGCCCAACATACAAGTTGAGATGTTTCCATGCATGCTGATAGTTGCATTGTTTCTTCAGGATACATTCCGTGGAAGGGTGTGTGAGTGTCTGTTGGTTCAGGGAGTGCAGTTAAAGGGAGATGGTTATAGCAGTTGTGAAGGTAAACCTCTCTCTCGCTCTCTAGGTTATATCCTATCTCTCTATCTCGCACACACTTTCCTATAAAAGAATGAGAATAAAGTTAAATCGAGTAGCTTTGCAATGTCGACACTCATATGCACTTATGCCAATTTGTCCTTGTCCTTCAAGAATTTAATATATCGAGATTTCTTACCCCTCATCATTTACATTTTTCTTCTTAATCGATACTTGGAAGTTAATATAATTATTTACTCTGTTTTACAATCTGTAAAATCTTTATATGTAAATCTGTGCCCATATGCATTGTCGGAGAAACTAAAAAACTTACTCATTCTCAGATTGCATTGTGGAATATGCATCCATTATTCAAAGAAACGGCGACATTCCAAGCTAGTTTTAAGTAACAGTTTTTCTATTGACAGGCTGAGAACCCAACTTCAGTATCTCAATGCTTCACCATGGCGCCTGAGCATCCTCCTGTGTGGACTGGTCTCTATCCTGGTTTCTTTCCCAACTTTGAGGTAATCTCTTCCACCTATTTTATTTCTTGTTTCTTATTGTAATTTTCTTGTTTGGCTCATTGTTTATGTTTGTCTAGACTCTAGTCACATTAACTCATTACTAGCCAAACTCTATTAACTTGTGATGTTGCTTACAATTGCATCTTAGTCACGGCTAGTTGTGTTTTGTTTTGAAGGATTTTAGCTCCAGGTTTCACATATTAATCCAAGTACTAACAAAATTATTACAATTTTGGGTGGGGTTAGGTTTCTTCTAAACATCAAATCACAAGCATCCTTCTCGCAGATAAACAGTGGAACTTGAAGAACTCCTGCAAGAGGTTCGGGTAAAATCATTTTCTTAGATTCAAGCATCTGGTACGTCTCTTGTCAAGAATGGACATGATTAGAGTGGTCTGGCCATTTGGACAGGCCATATTTATGTATTTGCTCGAAATTGATAGAGCAGACCCGGATATGCGTCGGAGCTATCCAGAAGAGCGGGGGTCCCTGGAAGGTGGGAACCGCTGTTATGACCATGATGAAGCTGTCCATTTCCTATAGACAACATTGAAAGGGCCTGGCCATTTGGACAGGCCGTGTTCATGTATTTACTTGAAATTAATGGAGCAGACCCGGATGTGCGTCGGAGCTATCCGGATGAGCGGGGGTCCCTGGAAGGTGGGAACCGCTGACCATGATGAAGCTGTCCATTTCCTATGGACAACATTGGAAGGGCCTGGCCATTTGGACAGGCCGTGTTTATGTATTTGCTCGAAATTAATGGAGCAGACCCGGATGTGCGTCGGAGCTATCCGGATGAGCGGGTCCCGGAAGGTGGGAAGCCGTGACCATGATGAAGTGTCCATTTCCCATGGACAAACATTGGAAGGGCTCGGCCATTTGGACAAAGCCGTGTTTATATCTGTATTTGCAGGGACCACAACCTTAACCTATAACCTAAACCTATTCTCACATCCCAAAACCTATAACTACAACCTAAACCTTAACCTAAACCTATAACCTATAACCTAAACTCAATTCCCTAAACTTTAACCTACAACCTAGCCTATTCTCAAATCCCTAAACCTAAACCTACACCTAATCCTAATCTTAACTCCCTAACCTAAACCTAAACCTAAACTTGAAAACCCAAACCTAAACCCGATACCGAATCCGAACCCGATTTTCTAAACCTAAACCTTAACCTATTCTCAATTCCCGAAACCTATAGCTTATAACACGAACCTAAACTATAACCTAAAACAAAAACCAAAACCTATAACCTAAACCCAAACCCATTCCCAAATCCCAAAACCTATAACCTAAATCGAAACCTTAACCTAAACCTATAACCTATAACCTAAACGAAAACCAAAACCTATAACCCAAACCAAAACCAAAACCCATTCTCAAATCCTATAACCTAAACCTATAACCTATATCCTAAACCAAAACATATAACCTAGACCAAAACCTATAACCTAAACCTAAACCTAAACCTTAACCTAAACCTATAACCTATAACCAAAACCAAAACCAAAACCTATAGCCTAAACCCGAACCCATTCTCAAATCCCAAGACCTATAACTTAAACCAAAACCAAAACCTATAACCTAAACCCGAACCCATTCTCAAATCCCAAAACCTATAACCTAAACCGAAAGAAAATATAACCTAAACCTATAACCTAAACCCGAACCTATAACCTATAACTTAACCTAAACCTATAACATATAACCTAAACCAAAACCTATAACCTAAACCAAAACCAAAACTAAAACCTATAACCTAAACCCGAACCCATTCTCAAATCTTATAACCTAAACCTACAACCTATAACCTAAACCAAAACCTATAACCTAAACAAAAACCAAAACCTATAGCCTAAACCCGAACCCATTCTCAAATCCAAAACCTATAACCTAAACCTAAACCTTAACCTAAACTTGAAAACCCAAACTTAAACCTAAACTTGAAAACCTAACCTAATCTCAACTCTAACCTAAACCTAAACCTAAACTTGAAAACTCAATCTAAAACCCAATCCCGAACCCGAACCCAATTTCTAAAACCTAAACCATAACCCATTCTCAAATCCTATAACCTAAACCTATAACCTATATCCTAAACCAAAACCTATAACCTAAAGCAAAACCAAAACCTATAGCATAAACTTAAATCAAAACCTATAACCTAAACCTAAACCTTAACCTAAACATATAACTTATAACCTAAATCAAAACTTAAACCTAAACCTATAACCTATAACCTAAACCAAAACCAAAGCCTATAGCCTAAACCCGAACCCATTCTCAAATCCAAAACCTATAACTTAAACCTAAACCTTAACCTAAACTTGAAAACCCAAACTTAAACCTAAACTTGAAAACCCAACCTAATCTCAACTCCCTAACCTAAACCTAAACCTAAACTTGAAAACCCAATCTAAACCCAATCCCGAAACGAACCCGATTTCTAAAACCTAAACCATAACCCATTCTCAAATCCTAACCTATATCCTAAACCAAAACCTAAACCAAAACCAAAAGCAAAACCTATAGCATAAACCTAAATCAAAACCTATAACCTAAACCTAAACCTTAACCTAAACCTATAACCTATAACCTAAATCAAAACCTAAACCTAAACCTATAACCTATAACCTAAACCAAAGCCTATAACCTAAACCTAAACCAAAACCTATAGCCTAAACTCGAACCTAAACCTAAACCTTAACCTAAATGTATTCTCAAATCTCTAAACCTAAACCTACACCTAATCCTAATCTCAACACTCTAACCTAAACCTAAACCTAAACTTGAAAACCCAAACCTAAACCCGATCTTGAACCCGAACCCGATTTCCTAAACCTAAACCTTAACCTATTCTCAATTCCTAAACCTTAACCTAAATGTATTCTCAAATCCCTAAACCTAAACCTACACCTAATCCTAATCTCAACTCCCTAACCTAAACCTAAACCTAAACTTGAAAACCCAAATCTAAACCCGATCCGAACCCGAACCCGATTTCCTAAACCTAAACCTTAACCTATTCTCAATTCCCTAAACCTTAACCTAAATGTATTCTCAAATCCCTAAACCTAAACCTACACCTAATCCTAGTCTTAGCTCCCTAACCTAAACCTAAACCCAAACTTGAAAACCCAAACCTAAACCCGATCCCAACCCGAACCCGATTTCTAAACCTAAACCTTAACCTATTCTCAATTCCCTAAACCTTAACCTAAATGTATTCTCAAATCCCTAAACCTACACCTAATCCTAATCTCAACTCCCTAACCTAAACCTAGACCTAAACTTGAAAACCCTAACCTAAACCCGATCCGAACCCGAATCCAATTTCTAAACCTAAACCTTAACCTATTCTCAATTCCCTAAACTTTAACCTAAATGTATTCTCAAATCCCTAAACCTAAACCAATACCTAATCCTAATCTCAACTCACTAACCTAAACCTAAACCTAAACTTGAAAACCCAAACCTAAACCCGATCCTGAACCCGAACCTGATTTCCTAAACCTAAACCTTAAACTATTCTCATTCCCTAAATCTATAACCTAAAAATAAAACTTAAACCTAAACCAAAACCTATAACCTTAACCTAAACCAAAACCTATAACCTAAACCTTAACCTAAATGTATTCTCAAATCTCTAAACCTAAACCTACACCTAATCCTAATCTCAACTCCCTAACCTAAACCTAAACCTAAACTTGAAAACCCAAACCTAAACCCGATCCCGAACCCGAATCCGATTTCTAAACCTAAACCTTAACTTATTCTCAATCCCTAAACCTTAACCTAAATGTATTCTCAAATCCCTAAACCTAAACCTACACTTAATCCTAATCTCAACTCTCTAACCTAAACCTAAACCTAAACTCGAAAACCCAAACCTAAACCCGATCTTGAACCCGAACCCGATTTCCTAAACCTAAACCTTAACCTATTCTCAATTCCTAAACCTTATCCTAAATGTATTCTCAAATCCCTAAACCTAAACCTACACCTAATCCTAATCTCAACTCCCTAACCTAAACCTAAACCTAAACTTGAAAACTCAAACCTAAACCCCGATCCCGAACCCGAACCCGATTTCCTAAACCTAAACCTTAACCTATTCTCAATTCCCTAAACCTTAACCTAAATGTATTCTTAAATCCCTAAACCTAAACCTACACCTAATCTTAATCTCAACTCCCTAACCTAAACCTAAACCTAAACTTGAAAACCTAAACCCGATCCCGAACCCGAATCCGATTTCCTAAACCTAAACCTTAACCTATTCTCAATTCCCTAAACCTTAACCTAAATGTATTCTCAAATCCCTAAACCTAAACCTACACCTAATCCTAATCTCAACTCCCTAACCTAAACCTAAACCTAAACTTGAAAACCCAAACCTAAACCCGATCCCGAACTCCGAACCCGATTTCCTAAACCTAAACCTTAACATATTCTCAATTCCCTAAACCTTAACCTAAATGTATTCTCAAATCCCTAAACCTAAACCTACACCTAATCCTAATCTCAATTCTCTAGCCTAAACCTAAACCTAAACTTGAAAACCCAAACCTAAATCCGATCCCGAACCCGAATCCAATTTTCTAAACCTAAACCTTAACTTATTCTCAATTCCTAAACCTTAACCTAAATGTATTCTCAAATCCCTAAACCTAAACCTACACCTAATCCTAATCTCAACTCCCTAACCTAAACCTAAACCTAAACTTGAAAACCCAAACCTAAACCCGATCCCGAACCCGAATCCGATTTCCTAAACCTAAACCTTAACTTATTCTCAATTCCCTAAACCTTAACCTAAATGTATTCTCAAATCCCTAAACCTAAACCTACACCTAATCCTAATCTCAACTCTCAACCTAAACCTAAACCTAAACTTGAAAACCCAAACCTAAACCGATCTTGAACCCGAACCCGATTTCTAAACCTAAACCTTAACCTATTCTCAATTCCATAAACCTTAACCTAAATGTATTCTCAAATCCCTAAACCTAAACCTACACCTAATCCTAATCTCAACTCTCTAACCTAAACCTAAACCTAAACTTGAAAACCCAAACCTAAACCCGATCTTGAACCCGAACCCGATTTCCTAAACCTAAACCTTAACCTAAATGTATTCTCAAATCCCTAAACCTAAACCTACACCTAATCCTAATCTCAACTCCCTAACTTAAACCTAAACCTAAACTTGAAAACCCAAACCTAAACCCGATCCCGAACCCGAACCCGATTTCCTAAACCTAAACCTTAACCTATTCTCAATTCCTAAACCTTAACCTAAATGTATTCTTAAATCCCTAAACCTAAACCTGCACCTAATCCTAATCTCAACTCCCTAACCTAAACCTAAACCTAAACTTGAAAACCCAAACCTAAACTCGATCCTGAACCCGAACCCGATTTCCTAAACCTATAAACTAAACCTTAACCTATAACTTATAACTGATAACCTAACCTATGGATTTTGCTATAGTTTAGAAGATTTGTAGGTACATTTTTTATTTCTTTATATATAATTATTTTTTTCCAGCTCTTTTTTTTTTTTTTGCTCTTTCTTCCTTTTTAGATGTGTATAAAGGCATGCTTGTTTGATTGTGTCTACAATTGTTATTTTATACAGGCTGACAAGCTAAAGAAGTCAGTAGATGATGAAATTCATTTTCTCAAGGGAAGAGTTTTAAAACTTAAAAGTGATCTTGTGTCGAAGTCTACCGAAGTTACATATGCAGTTTCAAGGAAAGAAGAAGCGGTATCTTCTGTGTTTGCTGAACTTGACCGTCTGAAGAAAGAAAATTCTGTAAAAGCGCGGACATTATTTAATACATGAGGGCACGCCTTAGTTGTAATTCTTTTGATAGGTTGAGCAAAGTGAAGTATTGTTTATTTAGAAATGTGAATGTAGGATACATTGTAGATTTGATTGCTATTGTAATAAATGCATCATTTTTTTTATTGCATTAAGCTCAGATGAGTTATCAATCATAGCAGGTTCTTGCAATGGAAACAGGGAAAATAGCTACGAAATATAATCCGTAGCAAAGCTACTGACTTTTTTAGCGTAGCTATTTATATCTATTGCTACGGATTATATCCGTAGCTATTGGTATCTATAGCTACGGATTATATCCGTAGCTCTCCGTATGGAGTGCTGCAAATACCGTAGATATTGGTGTCTATTGCTACGGATATAATCCGTAGCTATTGGTGTATATTGCTACGGATATGATCCGTAGCTATTGGTATCTATTGCTACGGATATAATCCGTAGCTATTGTTGTATATTGCTACGGATATTATCCGTAGCTAATGGTCTCTATTGCTACGGAAAAGATCCGTAGCTAATTGTATCTATTGCTACGAATATTCTCCGTAGCTAGACCTTTAGCTACCCCACCAATTGCGACGGACGTGATATGGACTAGATCTGTAGCAAAAGCCCTTTTGCTACGGATCTAGTCCGTAGCCTTTGCCCATTTTTCTTGTAGTGAAGGGAATGGTGAATTAAATCTTACTAGATCATCCTAAAAAAGTTTCTCATAGCAGAACTTGCTAGGGCTTTTATTATGTTTGTATTCAACAAGCATAGTTTTGATCCTGAGCCAGTGGGGTAGGGTCCAACACGCTTTCGCTGCGCCACCCAGATCAAAGAGGTGTATTGATTTGACCTAACTTCATTTATCGGTCTCTGGCATTCTCTAATGTAACCGGTAGTCTAGTCTTAATTTAGGAGTAGTGGAAATCCATAGGTATAGTCCAAAGTCTATGCTCATACGCTAGATGATTTCACATCATTTCTAATACAAGGAAGGGTTTTATCACTTAGGGTCAAAGTTGTCTAATTGGAACTGAGTTGTCTGTACTTGACGCTCGAGCATTTCACATATGCTTATTCCAACTAAGAGGGTCCTAAGGTTCACATTATTAATTTGTTGGATTTCCTACACGGTCAGGCCTGTTAAAATCTAGGAGCACCGCTCTAGGTTAAAAACTCTAGGGCCTAATGTCTTAAATGGGACTGCATTGCTAATCTCACTTCTGGATTGGGAATGACATGTTTGGTAGGAGGGTGGGTGGGATAAAAATTAATTTTATAGGCTTTGGAAAGTGAGTCATGTGTGGAAAAGCGTGAGATGGTAGTTCCAAATCCCAGGATAATGAATTTCTAAGTGTAATTTGAAAGGAAAATACGGGATTTACGTTTAACTGCATCCATTCCAAACATAGTATCGGAAACCATGAGATACACCCAATCTAAGGACCATACCTTACACATACATTTATTGTTACCTTTACAATTCTATCCACCTTAAACTCACGTAATGTAATTTGACCGAACGGGCCCTAAACGTCCTCAAACATCTAAAACATTCTACCAACTACTACACCCATCAACATAAAAATAAAAACATCTAAAGACGGTAACCCATGCAAACTACAAGACATCGGTATGGATGATTAGGCCTCCAAGAAAATGGCCGTACAAGCTGAAAAGTGAATGAAAAGTGATGGAGAGAGAGAGAGAAAGGGTTTTTGGTTCTCCACGAGTTTGAACCTCAACAGGGATTGTGAAGGCCCAAAAGACAGTGATTGAAGATGAAAAATGGAAAGGTAGGATGGGTTAGGGAGCTTACACATTTTTTGAGCTCCAAATGGAGAGGGGTGTAGGAGCTCAAATGAGAGAAAATAGAAAGGGTAAAGGGTAGGTGTTGCTGTGAACAATGGATGTGGATGAGTTGTGATAGAAAATGATGAAACGAGTGAATGAAAGAGAGGTTTGGGAGAGAAAACGGACATTTGGAAGAAAATGAAAACTTGGAGGAGTGTTTGAGAGAGAGGAGGTAAAACGGACAAGAAACAGGGGCCCCCATAAAATTTGGTAGGCACCACACGTGTCTAGGGGTCGGGTCAACCACGACCAGCACCGGCCCGACTAGCCCGGCCCAACTTGATCGCGGTCGACCGCGGTTCTGCCATGGTCCACCGGACCAACTGCGGTGCTGCTGCAGTAGGACGGTGTTCTCTACCCTCCCAAGGGGCCAATGGTACCCCGAGTCTGTCCCGGATCCCACTGGATTACATAGTGTGGCCCCCGACTCCATTTGAGGCATTTTCGGGGCCAATTTACAAAATGGAATGAGTTTATGTGATGTGTGGCATATGATTTTGGGGTAGGAGGAGCTAATCTATCCAAATAACCCATTTATTTGGTTAGATTCTAAAGTTTGAATGGTCAAAAGTTCAATTTATACATATATTTACTATTTATAGTAACCTTTTGTTTAAGTATTATTCTTCATCATTTATATGTTAGAATTTATATTTGGTATGAAAGGATTTAGAAAAAATGGAAAAATGAAGTGGTGTGAGGAGAGATTTTGAAGGAATTGGATAAAAAAGGGTTTTAGGTTTTAAGATGAAGTGTAAGGTGTTGGGGTTGACCCACAACCTAAGGGCATTCGTTTCTAGGGAACGACTCAAACCCATCGACTGATAGCCTAGAAGTGGTTCGGGATCGTTTCGCATGATCATGGGTGTGTACAGGCCCAATCTCAACGGTCGATTTCGGTTGGTTTCACCGTTCGTCGAATTTGGAAAATCCTAAGTCAGTTTCTACGTTCCGTCGTTCCCTCCTAAGTCAGAGTGTGTCAGAGTGCACCATGTGACCATAACCCAGGTCTGGTTTAATCCAAATCATGGTCTAATACCATCTTGTAACGCCCTGAAAATCAGGGGTGGAGCATAAACTCAACTCCCGAGTTCCAACGCATCACTTATGCAACAAAATGAATGATGATTGAATGTTGTCTGTATTAGTGTAGTGAACATGAGTGAGATTAAGCCAAAACAACATATCATACTCCAGAGACAAGTGAGATAGCAAGCGGAAGATTGTGATAGCTAAATAAAACATATATAAACTGTGGTGAGTCTCCAGAGTATGATAATGTTACCAGGTTAAATAATTACAAGTACAACTCTAAAATATACCAAATGTGTAAGGTCCTCTAGTCAACATCCCTGTAACCCCGTCGATCAAGACACGACTCACATGGGGCCACCAGAATACAGCAAATACGAACAAGCATCATTGTCATTGCAAAGGTCCATCTCCGCCTCATAAGCATTGCCGACACTTGAAGCTACAGAGTCAGGTTGGTGTTGCAAATACCGTCCTGTAATGTGGGAGTGAGTAGCTAACTCAGTGGAACAATAAAACATAGGTTAACATGTTATCAATGCAGTCAAGCAGTAATGATAAAGCAGAACAATCAAACAATTCTAACTACTCTTATTTAATGCAAGTATGAAATGACATGATGAATGCCCTTGCCAAACTACCCTTATGCGACACCATCTTACGTTCGCGATATGCGTTCATCCCTTAGTGCTCCATATCTACCAGGCACATGTAGTACGATAATGAGCATGATTACCGAGTAGTTATTAGTCCATTTCAAACAGCAGGATTGGGAAACTAAGGTACCTCCCTTGTATCATTCCCAAACATGATCCATTCTAGGGTCGTCAGTCCTAGTTAATCTCATATGATGGTGTGTTTCTAGGTCACTGCAAAGGCTGCCAGGTCTGTTACGCACAATGTTTATACCACTCCCCCATCAGCTTTTTAACGGTTCGTCAATAAATTGATACAGGCCTAGTTCGTACTCTATACACTGTGGAAAAACTTGTTGCCTCACCGCAAATTCAGAGTATGCTGGAGGTCACTACAAACGGCTGCCAGGGCAGTTACACGCATTCGTTGTACCACTCCCCCATCACCTTATTAATGTAGGCCGACAGCACGAATATAGTATCCCATACCACCATAATTGACTCACGAGTCTGGTTGCTCAATGGATACTACGGAGAGGTACGTGGCCCCAGCGTAGGCCGACAGCTCGACCACGGTGTCCCATACCACCATGTCCGGCTCATGAGTCTTAGCAGATCGAGGTACCATGGTTAACGGGATTTCACTGGTAAGTTTGGTACCCTAGGTTCAAGCAGTAGCGTCCAAACATGGTGAACATACATTAGACATATCAGGTTACTTGACGAGCCTGACTAGCTCGAGTGCACAATCAACTGAACGACATGAAGTGCATAAGCACTTCGCATGGCCCAACCACTATCGCCAAGTAAAGTACGACTCTGGTTCGTCAAACACATCTTACGTGGCAAAATGAATCTCAACTACGATCTCAAGTCTGGTACCTGTTGTCTAGACTATAAACATAGTCCCAAACTCAATCAATCCTTATTTAGAACATGTAGAGTAAAGCATAATAAAGAAAGTAATTCAAGCAAGTTAACAAGCACGTCATAAAGCATGTTTATAAAGCATGTTATAAAGCACCATATAAACAGGAAATATAAACACATATATTTCATAAGTAAGCGGTTACGTTAAACAATCAACATGGAGGAAATCATACACGTCTCTAAGGTAGTTGAGAATCCCATCTCAACACATACCTAAGACACTATCATCCAAACACTTACTCTCACAAGCATTTTCACAAACACTTAGAATACACTATTTCAACATATATAGTGTACATTACCAAAACATGTATTAGGGCAAGTTCTTTCGCCAAGCAAGTATTTTACGCATATATACGTATATGGCACTTTCTAGAATACACTATTTCTACATACATAGTGTATATTAGCAAAACATGTATTAGGGTGAGTCCTTTCACTAAATAAGTATTTTATCCATATATAATATATTCATATAGCAAATAATCATGGCAAACACATTTTCAAATTTTATACGTATATGGTACTTTCAACAAATACCTAGAATATGTAAAATTCCATATTCTTCGTCTCTAATCGAAACGGAAAACAGATAGCACTTTGTGCATGTGCAATTGCATGCAGATCATGAATCTATCATTATCTGACATTGAAAGCATTGAAAACCATAAACTATACACCTAAAGTCCTCGCCTTTTAGTTGTAGAATCGTAACGAATACGGTAGGTTTGCTAAGCTTCCGTATTCGGCAGTTTGGTCACTTATAAAACGAAATAGGTTAGCTATTTCATAACCTACAACCTTTACAACTCCAAAACAGATTAGGGTTAGGGTTTCTTACCTAGAAAGGAAGTCATAATCACTGGGAAAGTGATGAGAATAGGGTGGTGCAGCTTGTGTAGCGGCAGAGGATAGTAGTAGGAGTTTCTCCCACTTCTCTCACACTTTCTCTCTCTTTTCTCTCTTCTCTCTTAGGGCTTTTCTCAAATTCGTATGGCTGTGAGAGAGAGGGTTCTAAGGTCCTTATATAGCCTAAAATTACTCCAAAATAGACCTGTGGTCAAGGTATACTTAGGTTATAACCAAAGCGACCCTTTTCCAGCTCAACAGAGGACTTCTGGCGGGCCTCCTTAAGCCAAAGGTCAGACTTAAGCTCACCAACCTTGGATCCAGGTGGAGTTAAGTTTTCGTTTCAGCCGGATTCCCAAATCACGCGTGGCGGACCAGTTTCAGTTCAACGGTCAGCGGATTTCGAAGCTAATCTAGTTTAACACTTAGTTACTTTGTCTCATTTATAAAGGATTTGATCCTGAGCGATTTCTGCCTGAGGTGGCACTCGGGTCTTTGTACGGATTTCTAAAGCATTGTTCTTCATCACCTAAACTTTAGGATTCATGCCTAACATGAAAGTACTTAGAGATGTTTAAAGAACAAGGTAGTGAAAGGCGAGATTTGTGAAGGAAAAATGAGGTTTTCAGGAAAATGGTTTGAAGAAGGGATTTGAGGTCTTTGAATTGAGTGTTTGAGAAGTTAATCAGGTGTTACGAATGACCCATTGTCGAAGGACGTCTAATTTCAAGTGGCAAAAAATCTGGGATGTTACTGAACTCATCTCCGCTGAGAGCCAGAGGACCGATTACACGCAGTACAACCAGAAAGAACCTTGAACTCGCTCCTCCTGCGATATATCCCGAGCAAACAGCTTCGCAGTTCGCGTTGTGTGATTTTCTGATTTTGGCTGTCCCAAAGACCAAATGGACAGGAGAACAGAAAGATTAAACGTTGATGATAAGCTCACTGATGCCTATGTCACCTCTGACAAGTTCACCAATAACTGTGTTGCCCCGACCGATTAGCAGTACAGGGAGCACACAAAAGTCGAATGAGACTCTAATATCTCCCCTCTTTGAAAGCCCCATCACATCAACATACTCTCGCCTTACTCCAATGACAACTTTGACGAGCGGTAAAGAAGTCACAGTGCATATGGCCGAAAAGAGTCAAGGAAACAGGCCAACTACTGAAGATCATGTTAACCAGATGGCAGAAGCACAAAGAGCGCTAATGGATGAGTGTCGAAACCTCAGAGAAGCCTTGGTGACACTGGCACATAACGTAGCCCAAAAAGCAACTCCACCAATGATGGGAACAATGAATGGACAGGAAAGTCAGCCTGAAGGTTCTTGTCCGCAAGGAGTAGGATCGCGGGGGTCCGTTCCAGCAGTAAGGACTATAACACAAGATGATATAAGACAAGTCGTTGAAGAAACCATGAGAATAGAAAGAGAGCAAGAACATACTAGCCGCTTTTGATACCGAACACCCTATCTGAGGGAGGTAGAAGATGTTCCATTTTCGGCCAACTTCAAACATCCAGATTTCTAGAAATTCAACGGGGAGGGGTCACCAGAAGAACATCTAATGCACTTCATTACCAGTATGGGGAATTTCTCCATAGTGCCGCAGTATTGCCAAAGGCTGTTCAGGTCATCGCTAACACACAAAGCATTTCGGTGGTATTCCAGCTTGACACCTGGATCAGTGCGGACTTGGGAGCAAATGCAGGACACTTTTATGTCAAACTTCTTTTCATCAGAACGTGATGTCAGCATTACAGAATTGGCCTCCATACAGCAGCAGGAAGGGGAACTAGTGGAAAAATTCATAGACAGATGGAAAACATTGGGGGCTTCATGTAGACAACTGCTAGAAGAAAATGAACAAGTAAAAATGTGTTTGAATTCTATGGAAACGGGAATCACATTCGGGCTCACCAGCGCCGACATCAGGACATTCCGTGACCTAGCCACCAAAACTCATGCATTAGAATTAATGACCCGCAAGATGCCAGCATTTCACCGGGAGGTTGTTAGAAGAATACCCAGCAGGACGACTGTGAATACCGTCAATCGTGACACGAAAAATCAAGATACAGGGGACTCATGGGACAAGAGACCAAAACGAAAGGAAAGATGGGACAAGATGAAAAATAGATACAACAGGAAAAGGCTTAAAATGCTTGATTCCCACGAAGGGTTCAATTTTGATAAAGAAGATGTTATTCCTATGATGAAGCAATTACTAAGGGCCGACACCTTAGAGTTACCAGAACCCAAGCGTCCGGAAGATGTAACAAAGACCAGAGAAAAAGACTTCTGCCATTATCATCGTTTAGTGGGACACCTGATGTAATGACTCGAAAATTTCTGTACAATGGCTCGAGTACCACCTCGACCAGAAATCACCTAGGATTAAATCCTTTAGAAAATTGACAAAGTTAACTAAGTGTTAAACTAGAGTAGCCATGAAATCCGTTTGAATCGCTTTAAATACGATTTACAAGACCCAAAACTTATAGAATCATTGACGCTAAGTTACCCTAAAATCTAGGATCAAACTCATTACCCGTCTGCTCTCGGGAGCACATTGAAACTTCGTATCAGGTCTGGACCGCACATCGGGAGTCCGAATAATACGAGGTTAAGGACTTAGGACCGCTTCGCTGGGCTTGACAACCATCTTGGAAATTAAATCCAGCCAGTGTCCCACGGCTATTCGCTTGAGTCCAGAGCGAAGGAGTGTGAAAACACTTGTTTTCTTTACAAAATAAATATCTGGAATAGTAATATGAGACTTGTTACTTGTGGTCAATTTGTAAGCTACTAGACTGTCAGAATCTGACCCAAATACACCCTCGGATTAGGAAAATTTTCATAAACATTTCCATGTACTTGGAATTTCGGATCGAGATCCGCTGACCGTTGAACTGAAACTGGTCCGTCACACGTAATCTGGGAATCCGACTAAAACGAAAACTTAACTTTACCTAGATCCGAGGTTGATGAGCTTAAGTCTGACCTTTGGCTCAAGAAGGCCTGCCTGAAATCCTCCGTTGAGCTGAAACAGTATCACTTTGGTTATAACCTAAGTATACCTTATCCACAAGTCTAGTTTGGAGTGTTTTTAGGCTATATAAGGTGTAACATCCCGAATTTTTGCCAACCTGGGATTAGACGTCCTTAGGCAATGAGTCACTCCTAACACCTTATTAACTTGTCAGAACTCAATCCCACTGTCTAAAATCACTTCTGAACCCATTTCCTTCACAAATCCCACCCTTCACCACCTTGTTCTTTCAATCGTTCTAAATACTTTCACATTAGACACCATCTTAAAGTTTAGGTGATGAAGAACAATACTTAAACTAAACATTACTACAAAGGACTGAGTACCACCTCAACCAGAAATCACTTAGGATTAAATCCTTTAGAAATTTGACAAAGTTAACCAAGTGCTAAACTAGAGTAGCCATGAAATCCACTCGACCCACTTTAGATATGATCTGCAAGACCTAAAACTTGTAAAATCATTGACGCTAGGTTACCCTAAAATCTATGATCAAACTCATTACCCGACTGCTCTCGAGAACACATTGAAACTTCGTATCAGGTCTCGACTGCACATTGGGAGCCCGAGTAATACGAGGTTAAGGACTTAGGACCGCCTCGCTGGGCTTGACAACCATCTCGGAAATCAAATCCAAACAGTGTCTCACGGCTGTTCGCTTGAGTCCGGAGCGAGAGAGTATGAAAACACTTATTTCTTTACAAAATAAATATCTTGAATAGTAATCTGAGACTTGTTACTTACGGTCAATTTGTAGGCAACCAGACCGTCAGAATCTGACCCAAATACCCCATCGGATCAAGAAAAAAATTCATACACATATCCATGTACTCGAAATATCCGATCGAGATCCACTGACTGTTGAACTTAAACTGGTCCGCCATGCGTGATCTGGGCATCCGACCGGAACAAAAACGTAACTTGACCTAGTTCCAATGTCAGTGAGCTTAAGTCCGACCTTTGGCTCAAGGGGGGCCTCCAGAAATGCTCCGTTGAGACAGAAGAGCTCAACTTTGGTTATAACCTAAGTATACCTTGACTTAGAGTATATTTTGGTTATGTTCTAACCTATATAATGACCTTCCTGCCTTTATTCCTTGCTGCCTTTCTGTCTTTCTTCCTTGCTACCTTAGGTACTTAACCACCTCATTCTTATCGCTTTCTCGGAGATTTCAGCGACGTTTCTATGTAAGAAACCCTAACCCTAAATTGATTTGGGGTTTTAAGAGTTGTAGGTTATGAAATAGCTAACCTATTTCATCATATAGGTTGCCGAATCACCGTATACAAAGCCTTAACAAATCTATCGACTCCGTTACGATTCTACAACAAAAGGTGCGGACTTTAGGTGTATAGGTTATGGTTTTCAATGCTTTCAATGTCAGATAATGATAGATTCATGATCTGCATGCAATTGTACATGTATAAAGTGCTTTCTGTTTTCTGTTTCGATTAAAGACGTAGAATATGGAATTTTATATATTCTAGGTATTCGTAGAAAATACTGTATACGTATAAATTTTGGAAATGTGTTTGCCATGATTATTTGTTATATGAATATAATATATATGGATAAAATACTTAGTTGGCAAAAGGACTCGCCATAATACATGATTTGCTAATATACACTATGTATGTAGAAATAGTGTATTCTAGAAAATATCGTATACGTATAAATTTTGGAGATGTGTTTGCTATGATTATTTGTTGTATGAATATATTACATATGCGTAAAATGCTTGCTTGCCGAAAGGACTCTCCCTAATACATGTTATGCTAATGTATACTATATATGTAGAAATAGTGTATTCTAAGTGTTTGTGAAAATGCTTGTGAGAGTAAGTGTTTGGATGATGGTGCCTTAGGTAGGTGTTGAGATGAGATTCTCAACTACCTTAGAGATGTATATGATTTCCTCCATATGGTTGTTTACTCTAACCGCTTACTTATGAAATATATGTGTTTGTATTCTTGTTTATATAGTACTTTATAACATGCTTTATAACATGCTTTATGATATGCTTGTTAACATGCTTGAATTACTTTGTTTATTATGCTTTACTCCACATATTCGGAATAAGGATTGATTGTGTTTGGGGCTATGATTATAGTTCAGGCAATCGATAACGAGACTGAATTCTTGGCTGTGATTCATTCGCCACGTCGGATGTGTTTGACGAACCCGAGTTGTACTTCGGTTGATGATAGTGGTTGGCCACACGAAGTGCTTATGCGCTTCATATCATTCAACTTGTTGTGCACTCGAGCTAGCCGAGCTCGTCAAGTAACCCGATCTGTCTAATATATGTCCACCATGTTTGGTCGCTACTACTTGAACCTAGGGTACCAAACTTACTAGTGAAATCCCGTTAACCATGGTACCTCGATCCGCTAAGACTCATGAGCTGGGCATGGTGGTATGGGACACCGTGGTCGAGCTGTCGGCCTATGCTAGGTCCACGTGCCTCCCCGTAGTGACCAGTGAGCAACCAGACTCATGAGCCGATTATGGTGGTATGAGACACTATATTCGAGCTGTCGGCCTACACTGATTGGTGACAAGCCCTTTGTAGTGACCTCGAGCATACTCTGAATTTGAGGTTAGGCGACGAGTTTCGCCGCAGTGTATAGAGTATGAACTAGGCCTGTATCTGTATAGTAATAAACCATTAAAAGGGTGATGGGGGAGTGGTGTAACCTTTGTGCATAACAGTAGTAGCAACCTTTGCAGTGACCTAGAAATGCACTATCGTATGAGATTAACTAGGACTGACGACCCTAGAATGGATCATGTTTGGGAATGATACAAGGGAGGTACCTTAGTTTCCCAATCCTGCTGTTTGAAATGGACTAATAATAACTCGGTAATCATGCTCATCATCACGTTGCATGTGCCTGGAAGATGTGGAGCACTGAGGGATGAAAGCATGCCGCGAACGTAAGATGGTGTTACACGAGGGTGTGTGTGGTGAGGGCATACATCATGACTACATTCATACTTGCATTAATAAGAGTATTTAGAATTGTTTAATTGTACTGCTTGACTGAGTTGATAACATGTTAACCTATGCTTTATTGTTCCACTAAGTTAATCACTCACTCCCACGTTATGGGACGATGTTGTACACATCAATCAGATTTGTTGAGTTTCAGGTGATGGCAATGCTTATGAAGCAAAGCCGGACTACTACTATGATGTTGAGGAGGAGTTCTCCTACATGTAACTCTCTTACAAGTCTATGAAGACCTGATATTGTATCGACGGGGCTAGATACTTGGGATAGAAGACATTACACTTCCTCACATTTGGTATATTTTAGAACTGTACTTATAATTATTTAACCTGGTAACATTATCACACTCTGGAGACTCCCCACAATTTATATATGTTATATATCTATCATAGTCTTCCACTTGCATAATTTAACTGTCTCTGGAGTATGATATGCTGTTTTGGCTTAATATCACTCATGTTCAATGCACTAATACAAGCAACATTCAATCATCATTCATTTTGTTGCATAAGTGATGCGTTGGAACTCGGGAGTTGAATTTATGCTCGACCTCCAATTTTTAGGGCATTACATAAGGACCTTAGAACTCTCCCTCTCACAACCATACGAATTTGAGAGAAACCCTAGAGAGAGAAGTGAGAAAGGAGAGAGAAAGAGTGAGAGAAGTGAGAGAAACTCCCTACTACTGTTTCTTGCCACTACTCAAGCTCCACCACTCCGTTCTTATCACTTTTCCGGCGATACCGACTTCGTTTTGAGGTAAGAAACCCTAACCCTAATCTGTTTTGGGGTATGAAGGTTGTAGGTTATGAAATAGCTAACCTATTTCATTCTTTAGGCTACCAAACTGTCGAATACGAAAGCTTAGCAAACCTAGCTGATTCATTGCGATTCTACGGTATAAGGTGAGGACTTTAGGTATATAGGTTATGGTTTTCAATGCTTTCAATGTCAGATAATGATAGATTCATGATCTGCATGCAATTGCACATGTACAAAGTGCTGTCTGTTTTCCATTTCGATTAAAGATGTTGAATATGGAATTTTACATATTCTAGGTATTCGTAGAAAATACCGTAACGTATAAATTTTAGAAATGTGTTTGCCATGATTATTTTTTGTATGAATATATTACATGTGGATAAAATACTTGTTTGGCAAAAGGGTTCGCCCTAATACATATTTTGCCAATATATAGTATGTATGTTGAAATTGTGTATTTTAGAAAGTACCGTATATGTATAAATTTTAGATAAGTGTTTGCTATGATTATTTTTTGTATGAATATATTATATATGGATAAAATACTTATTTGGCGAAAGGACTCGCCCTAATACATGTTTCGCTAATATACACTATGTATGTCGAAATAGTGTATTCTAAGTGTTTGTGAAAATGCTTGTGAGAGTAAGTGTTTGGATGATGGTGCTTTAGGTAGGTGTTGAGAGGGGATTCTCAACTACCTTAGAGACATGTATGATTTCCTCCATATGGTTGTTTACTTTAACCACTTACTTATGAAATATATGTGTTTGTAATCTTGTTTATATAGTGCTTCATAACATGCGATATAACATGCTTTATAACATGCTTGATGATATGCTTGTAAACATGCTTGAATTACTTTGTTCATTATGCTTTACACCACATGCTATGAATAAGGATTGATTGAGTTTGGGGCTATGTTTATAGTCCAGACAATCGGTACCAGATTTGAGATCGTGGTTGAGATTCATGTCGCCACGTAAGATGTGTTTGACGAACCCGAATCGTTATTCAGTTGGCAACAGTGGTTAAACCACACGAAGTTCTTATGCACTTCATGTCGTTCAGTTGATTGTGCGCTCGAGCTAGTCAGGCTCGTCAAGTAACCTGATATGTCTAATGTATGTTCACCATGTTTAGTCGCTACCGTTTGAACCTAGGGTGCCAAACTTACCAGTGAAAACCCTTTAACCATAGTACCTTGATCCGCTAAGACTCATGAGCCGGATATGGTAGTATGAGACACCATGGTCGAGTTGTCGGCCTACACTGGGGCCACGTTCCTCCCCGTAGTGACTATTGAGCAACCAGACTCGTGAGCCGAATACGGTGGTATAGGACACTGTATTCGAGCTGTCGACACCTACGGCGAGAGCCGAGTATGGTGAGACCTGTATTCGTGCTGATGGGCGACGAGCCCTTTCTAGTGTCTTCGAGTATACTCTAAAGTCTGTGATTGACAACTAGCCCTTCGCAGTAACTAGAGCATGAGTTGAGCCGAGTACGGTGAGACCTGTATTCGAGCTGACGGCCAGCGATTGAGCCGAGTACGGTGAGACCTGTATTCGAGCTGATGGTCAGCAATTGAGCCGCATACGGTGAGATCTGTATCCGTGTTGATGGGTGACGAGCCCTTTGCGATGCCTTCGCGATGCCTCTCGAACCATAATATCGTATGAGATTATCTAGGTTTGACGACCCTAGAATGGATCATGTTTGGGAATGATACAAGGGAGGTACCTTAGTTTCCCAATACTGCTGTTTGAAATGGACTAATAACAACTTGGTAATCATGCTCATCATGCATTGCATGTGCCTGAAAGATGTGGAGCACTGAGGAATGCAAGCATGCCGCGAACGTAAGATGGTGTCACACGAGGGAGTATGTCGGTGAGGGCATACATCATGACTACGTTCATACTTGCATTAATAAGAGTAGTTAAGAGTGTTTGATTATACTCCTTTATTATTACTGCTTGACTGAGTCGATAACATGTTAACCTATGCTTTATTGTTTCACTGAGTTAGCTACTCACTCCCACATTACGGGACGGTGTTGTACGCACCAATTAGACTCTGTCTCAGGTATAGATGAGATGACGACTCAGGAGGCAGAGACGGACTATGACGAGGACCAGGACGAGTTCTCATTTATGCAGTATTCTGGTGGCTTCGACTAGACTGCCGGATCGACAGGATTTGCTGGGATTACTTCCCTAGTTGTATTTTTTACTTTTTGAACATAAATTAGATATATGTATATGGTGACTCAGATGGATTCATACTATAGAGAATGAAATGATTTTGATTCTTTTACATACATATATATACAGTTCAGTCTTCCGCTTGCCTTTATACAATTGATCTGGAGTATGAATTACTGTTTTGGTATAATCTCACTCATGTTTATTGCTCTAACACAGACAACATTTAATCATCATTATCTATGTTGCATAAGTGATGCGTTGGAATCGGGAGTTGAGTTATGCTCGTCTCCCGAATTTCAGGGCGTTACACCCGACAAAAAATTGCTATACGTTGAAATGTATCATATAGCGAATGATAATAAAAGTGAGATAATAACCGGTGAAGATAAAGGAAAGAGTACGTGGGTGATGGTAAACATGTTTACAGTTCAGAAAAAAGCCAAAGAAGTAAAAGAGAAAAAGGGCCAAATGTCGACAAAGAACGCGACAATGATTACATTATGATCAGGAAAGAGGGTAACGAGCCCAGTAAAAAAGAAAGCAGGAATCGTAAGGAAAGAAGTTAATGAAAAAACAGTGATGATAGAAATGAAAATAGGAGCGAAACAGTAAAAGTGGTTTATGATGTAGTTAGCCATTTGAAAGGCATACCGGCACGTTTAAGCATCTATGACGCACTCAATTATTAGAGGAGTTTCGGTAAAGTTTGATCCAAGCATTGTCTGATCACAGTGTCAGAGAAATTCTGCTGACATAAATGAAATAGGAAAGACACAATGCACAAGCAAATTGCCTACCAATCATCTCATTTTCTGATGATGATTAGATTCGTGAGACAACATAATAGGCCATTGATGAGAGATGGTCACATCTGTGGAAAGCGAGTAAAGCGGATTATGATAGATAATGGGTCTGCAATAAATCTCTTACCACTCTCGATGGTAAGTAAATTGGGTTATCGCCGTTCGGATCTACGCCCTAGTGGAATGATGATACAGGGCTTCAATCAAGACGGACAACGCGCGCTTGGTAAGATTACAGTGACGTTGGAGGTAGGAGAATTAACTACTAATGTCGTATGTCATGTCATAAATGTCGTAACAACATATAATCTTCTCCTAGGAAGGCCGTGGATTCATCAGTACAGCATCATACCCTCGACTTTGCACCAATGCTTCAAATACTGTAAAGACGGAATATAGTGTAAGGTGATGGCCGACGCGAAACCGTATACAGAAGTCGAGTCCTTCTTCGCGGATGCCAATTATTGTAAAGGGTTTTCTGAAGAGATTGGAAATAATGATAAAAATGAAGTTGTAAAGGTCATTCAAGTAAACAATGTTGAAGAAGAAAGGGAAGAATCTTCTAGGACTGCGGGAGTAATGAAATAGTTCTATTTTGTGCCCAAGTGTCTGAGACAACCGGGGCAGCCGCCTTTAACCTTATTATCAACAGAATAGTTGAAAATTCTGTAGTCTAATTATACGATGCCGCTACCCAATGTTGAAAGGTGTAAGCCATTTTTAGCTGCTCCAGGAAGATTTCAAGTCAAAGCTAGTACTAAATACCTTGAACCGATAGAATTCCATGTTGCAATAGAAGCAAAGACCGGAGTCACGAATAATGTATACCATGGAAGGCTGACACCACAGAATCTGGAAGAATACAGTTCAGTGAGCAAGAAAATCATGAGGAATATGGGTTTTGATTGTAATAAACCCACGGGGCTGAACCACGGAAAGGGAATTCAAATCCCTCTTGGGGTTGACAGGAAAAGCAGAAGAAATTCCAAGGACTCGGAGCAGAGTCATCAATAAATATGGTTACGGCCACAGAAATGCCAAAACAGGACCCTAAAACAGTCGGGTACCCTGAGATAGCTCCGAGACAAATAGAAGACGGGGGGCAACAGACAATAGATGGCCTACGAGAAATAAACTTGGGAACAGATGAAGAGTCAAGGAATACGTTTATCAGCATCAGTCTTTCTGAGCAGGAATTTGAAAAATATGGCCAACTTCTCAGAGAAAACAAAGACATCTTCGCCTAGACGTATGAAGAAATGCCAGGTTTGGAACCCTCCGTAGCAATGCATCGATTAAATATCTCCAAAGAAAAGAAGCCAATAAAGCAAGCACAAAGGCGATTTCACCCAGACCTAATGCTATTAATAGAAGAAGAGGTCAATAAACTGATAAAGGTTGGGTTCATCAGGGAAGTCAAGTATCCTAGGTGGATATTTAATATTGTTCCTGTGAAAAAGAAAAACGGATAGGTCAGAGTGTGCATTGACTTCAGGGATTTGAACGAGGCTCGTCCAAAAGATGACTTTCCTCTCCCGATAATGGAATTGTTAATCGATAGTATGACTCAGTATGCTATCATGTCCTTCATGGATGGCTACGCAGGGTATAATCAAATTAGAATGGCGCCCGAAGATGAAGAAGCAACCGCATTCAGAACACCATTTGGAATTTATTGTTACAAAGTTATGCCATTCGGTCTGAAAAATGCTAGGGCAACATATCAAAGGGCGATGAAACATATATTTCAAGATATGATGCATAAATATGTTGATGACTTGGTGGTCAGGACAGGAGATCATCAGGAACACCGTGAACATTTGGCAACAGTGTTCCGTCGACTCAGAAAGAAGCAGTTAAAGATGAATCCAACTAAGTGTGCGTTCGGGGTATCTTCGGGCAAATTTCTCGGCTTTGTCGTATGGCATAGGGGTATCGAGATCGATCTAGAAAAGGTTAAAGCTATTCAAAACATGCCGCCACCAACAACACTGAAAGAGTTGAAAAGTTTACAGGGAAAGCTTGCATATATTCGCCGTTTCATTTCAAATCTCGTAGGAAGGTGTCAGTCGTTCTCTCATTTAATGAAGAAAGATACAAAATTTATATAGGACCAAGCTTGTTAGAATGCATTTGATTCAATGAAGGAATTATTGAAACAGCCGCCGGTGCTAATAGCTCCAGTGAGAGGTAAGCCGCTTATCTTGTATATATCTGCAGCTGAGAATTCTTTGGGCGCTTTGTTGGCACAGGTAAATGAAGCCGGGAAAGAGGCTGCTCTTTATTATCTGAGCCAAACATTGATGGGGGCAGAATGCAATTATTCTCCAATTGAGAAAGAATGTTTAGTGTTGATATTTGCAGTACAGAAGCTGAGACATTATTGTCTCTCCAATGACATAACTTTGATCTCAAGAGCAGATCCAATAAAGTTTTTTATGACCAGGCCAATGTTGTTGGGAAGATTGGCCAAATGGATGCTATTATTATCAGAATATACTATTTCATATAAGTCGACGAAAGCAGTAAAAGGGCAAGCCGTGGCAGATTTCCTTGCAGCACATCCTATGACAAAAAGCGCAAAGATCAACAATGACTTTCTGGACGAACAAGTTATGTTGACCGAATCCCAGAGTTTATGGCAAATGTATTTTGATGGTGCTGCTCGAACGTCAGGAGCGGGGGCAGGAGTGATATTTATTACTCCTCAAGATAACCTATTGTCATACTCCTTCGCATTAAGCGCCATGTGCACGAATAATGAGGCCGAGTACAAAGCTCTCATTATTGGAATGGAAATAGCTCATCAAATGGGAATAAAAATGTTACATATCTTCAGAGATTCTAAATTGATTATAAATCAATTGACAATAGAATTCGAAGTGAGGAAGCAAGAACTCTTGCCCTATTGTCGGAAAGCTCAACAATTGCTCGAACAGTTCTATCACGTGGAAATTAAACACATACCATGGTCTGAAAATGCAAAAGCAGATGCTTTGGCTAGCTTGGTAGCAACTTTATCTTACACAAATCGAAGCCCTCTCCAAGTAACTTTAGAGGAAAGAAGATTCCTGCCATCTTCAGAATTCATTGGAGGAGCCATTGAAACGCTTCCTATATCATGTCTGTAAGTAATGACAGATGATTGGCAGCAACCATTTGTTGATTATCTCAAATTTAACATCCTGCCAGAAGATAATACACAAAGGCAGCAGATTAAGCAACGATCGTCATATGCAGTGAAGTATCGTATAGAAAGTCTTACAATGGAATGTTGCTACGATGCCTAGACAAACAAGAAGCAAACCAAATATTATGGGAAGCACACTCGAGTGAATGCGGGGCACATCAAGCTGGCCGACATTTATTCTATAGAGTACACCGAATAGGTTATTACTGGCCCACAATGTTCAAAGATGCGATAGATTATGCGAAGCGATGCCACGAATGTCAGATTCATGGGGATGTTATACATGTTCCCCTAAAATATTTACATCAGTCTGTCGCTTCTTGGCCTTTCTCAGCTTGGGGACTTAATGTAATGGGTCCCATAAATCCACCTTCATCTAAAGGAGAGCATTATATGCTGGCAACGATAGATTATTTCTCTAAATGGACTGAAGCAGTCGCTTTATGCAATGTTAAAGAGAGGGACGTGGTCAATTTCATTCAGCATGGGATAATATACCGTCATGGTATTCCAAAGAAGATAGTCACTGATAATGACACTTCTTTCATGAATAGAGGCATGGAAAAGTTGCGTTAGAATTTCAACATTTGACATTCGTTTCCAACGCCTTACTATCCTCCGGCCAATAGATTAATAGAGGCATTCAATAAAACGATCGTCAAAATACTAAAGAAAACGGTGATAGGTAATAAACATGATTGGGATGAAAAGTTGCAGGAAGCATTATGGGCCTACAGAACTACTCATCGCACAGCACCAGGGACAACACCATATTCGTAAATCTATGGCGTAGAGGCTGTCATCCCAATCGAAGTACAAGTGACATCGCTCAGAGTGGCAGTACATCAGTTCATAACAGATGATAAAAATGTAAAAATAAGGCTGAAAGAGTTAGATTTGCTTAATGAGAAATGTCTAGTAGCACAACAGTGGTTGTAGTCATATCAGGCAAGAATATCGGCTGCTTTTGATAAGCAAGTTAAATACCGCTCCTTCAAAAAAGGGGATATAGTGCTCATATTGAAAAGACCTATAGTGGTCACTCGTCGAACAGGGGGCAAGTTCAAGCCTAAATGGGATGGGCCATATATAATAAAAGAAGTATACTCCAATGGAGCGTACAGAGTCGCAAATCAAGATGGGCAGGGTATCAGCATACCGGTCAACGCTCGCTTCATCAAAAGATACTACCCCTAAAGAAGCCTCTGGTTTTGATCCAGAATATTATCAGCATAATGATTCTATATCAAAAGGGGGCAAGAAGGAATGAGATCATATTCACATGTTATCGAAAGAATCTATAAAGAAGAAATTCACAAGCGTATCGACTACATTGGCAAATATTCTGAAAAGAAAGTAATCATCGCCATTCTAAAGAAAAGTGATCATCCTCATTACCAGATGAGCTCGATAAAATTAATATCATCTCGAAGACATTATCAAAAAGTAAACGGAACTCTTAAAGATATTATCAAAAGCAATGATATATCAATCTCAGTCAGAACCGTCTATCATTCCGGCGATAACGATGATCATAATTATTATTGCCTTACAAGGCATGATAAGGCAGTCTAGTCAAGCCAAATCCTAAAAGAGCCAAATAAAAACAGAGCCAAATAAAAAAGATCAAGCTCTAAAAAAGGGCTAAAAGCTCTAAAAGGATCAAGCCCTAAAAGGGCCGGCTAGCTATGTATAAAGCCTAAAATCAAGATCACCATTCGGGCAGTGACGAGGAGTCAGTGGCCCTAAAAAGCCCATGAAGACCATCATGCGCACCCATGCAGGTAGCTAATGAAGTCAAGGACTAAGAGCCTAAAAGGCCAAAAGTCCGTGAAGGCTAGTCATGCGTAACCCCTATGCCATCTGTATAGCTATCCAGCAGCGTCACAGGGAACAGGAGAAAGTGCCCTCCCGTGAATGGGCTCAACCTTACAGACGAAGAAAACAGGGGCCGTAGTGTGAGCTGTACATCGGCCAACCGTGTATAAGACCCTCCAGACCTACGGTTTGATTTCAGTACTAACTCATGAGGAAGGGCTTAAACCTACTCATTGACTGACTAGCGGCCCTAGGTTTGGTACCCCAAAGGTAGCCTTACAAGCTCTGCGAACTCTTGAGAGTTACCGTGGCCAACCCTGTGCGTAAAACCAAGCGAGTTCACCGCCCCGGTAGCTTCAGTGGGCCCCTTTGATGGATCGCAGTTTGTGAACTCACAATGCAGTGAGAAGTCTAGTGAACTCTTAAGAGCTATAGAGACCATCACGTGAGACCACACTCCACTACTCAAGAGTTTAAACTGTGTGTGCGCTCCACTACTCATGAGCTTAAATTAGGTGTGGCTGACTAAATTGAAACTCAGTACCGCCAATTTAAATACTCACATAGGAAATCCCGCATTAATAAAGCATAAAAGGTTTAAAGTTGCAATTAATATTATGATAAAATTGCAGTATAGATAAATATGATTCCGATAATATGCAATATGATGATTCTTCAGCAAAAAGACAATGTCTTGAAATGCTACCATAAATGCATATGTTAGAAGTCAAAATAAATTATTGATTAAAACGCATATGGACGCAAAATTGCATGTTCAAGAATTACATGTTTAAAGTTCCTCTACAACTCCTACTGCCTCCATATACCTGTGCAAATCTTCTTTTAATTACGCTTGGGCTGCATCATGCCTGGATTTTTCTTCAAGAATGATCTTGGTTTGATCAGGAACGTCGGCTAACTTGCCTTCCAAAGATGCGATCACTTCTTTACTTGGGATCATTGCAAATTTTTCTATATTAACAGATTGAATATTCGATCGCATTCTTCCTTCAACATCCTGAATGTTTGATTCTTTCTCATGGTTCCTCATCTCCAATTGAGAAATTACTTCTTTCAGTACTGCAATGCGATCCTGGATAATCGCTTTCTCATCAGTATGAGCCTTTAATTGATCTTGAAGAATCGAATATTCTTGCTCAAGCTTGGAAATAGAGGAAGCTGTCAGAGAAGCTTGTTCTTGAGATGAAGCCAGCTGCTTCCCGTATTCTAAAATCTCGGGGGCAATTGTAGCATTTTCTGCCGATGCCAAAGAGATTACTGAATCACGAAATTTGAGAAGAGAATCACGCAAAGGAGATATGCTGATTCTAGCCATCCTCGCAGAACTTTTCAAAATTTCGATAGCGATATCCAAATCTGACCATTGCTCGGGATTCTTGAAGATATGGACTATCGCTAATAAAGAATTCCTCATCAAAAGCATCTTATACGCAGGGACTTTCGCAAAAAATAATAGTTCGGATGCAGTGGCCACAGAATCAGAACTGGCCGCTCCACTCCAAGGAGTTCCTATAGCATAAAGAAAGGAAATATTCATATATATTGATAAAACTATAAGACATACAATTCTGAGTAAAATAACTGATATACATATACCTGTCGCTGGAATACGGTTGACAGGAGGAGAAATTCCTTGAATCCCAGAAAGGTCAACCTCCACTATATCAGCAAGAGAAGGTGCCCTAGCCTCTGTACTTGAGTCTCTGGTGGCCGGAGTTGACGAGTTGGTGGTCTCTATTGGAAATATAATTTCACAAGCTACTACTTTCAGTGCCACCAACGGAACCAGAGGAGCTCTCGGTGAAATTACCGCAGGAAGATCTAAAGGGAAAATCTCACCTATCGCGACATTAGCGACACGAACACCTAAAAAGGGAGACACGACAATTCTAAATAAATGATTGCTATTAGATATGTAGATAAAAATATGCATATAAAAGTTAAATTTCCTTTACCTGGAGAGTATCCGTATTCACCATAGTCTAAATATTCCTCTTCTTCTTCTACGGTTACAGGAGATTTGACAGGAGTTTTAGCTTCAGGAAGAGCTTCAAAGGTTGTGGGAGGAAGCTCTGTTTCAATGCCTTCCATAGCCACTTTCTCCTCTCTGTTAATATTGACTTCTCCTTCCTCAAAGTCATCATCCTTATCGTCGCTGCTTTCACCGTCTTCGTCATCCTCATACTGTGAAGAGGCGGTATTCTCTGATGACGAGGTTGAGCTTTCATCCTCCGAAGTTCCTTTGTCAACTTCTTCGATAACAATTTACTTTCCTTTGGAAGAAGCAGCCTGACTACTCTCTGGTGTGGTTTCTCTAATTGAATGAGAGACAGATGTTTGTCTCATTTCCTTTGGAGGAATGGGTGGTGATGCTTGTAAAAGTGCCCTTGATCTAGTCATCGGAGATGATGAGCTAGGGCGAGTGGGTTGTGAAGGAGGCACTGGAACATCATGAATTGGTTCTTCTTGAATTGTTATAGTCTTTGCAAGAACAGGAGAAGATACATCTTCAACATTTTCCGAAGCTTGACCTGTAGAGTGGCGAGGAGCTTGCTCAAATTCCGTTAAGACCCCATGAGCGAACCAGCCATCCAAAGTATTAATAGGCTTTATCTCACCGATGGGGTCTTCTAGTGATATTTTGCTACAAATTTCCCCGCGATAGGATGCATGACTCTTCTCTGGAATATAGCCAATCCCGCTCTCTAGTTTTCTGCCTTTCAGCCTGGGCGGATGAAGAAAGATGGAAGAATCTACAGGCAAGCATTTGGTGACCAAATATGACTGGTGGTCCCACTACCGCACCCAGCTGTATGAGGTGTGAACTACGCGTTCGCAACTAGGAATTATGAAGGAAGAATCAACGCGGCCATTCAAAAGTTGCTTCCATATCATGGCCCAGTTAAGAGGAACCGTTTCGTAACAATGCATCTTTCTGGTAACAAGTCCGCAATCTTTTGGCACAGTTTGATCGTAACCAAATTGACGAGCAAAGCGGCTGGGATAATAAGGCTCTCGCCATAATTTTGTCCCTTCTCGAAGTGGTAAACAGCATGAACGAATAGAAAGAAAGAAAGGCCTTTTTGCTGCAGTGGGTGTTCTTTGGTCTACCATGTCTGTATCTTCAATGTAGCGATGGAGATGGAATTGGAAGAAGTCCATCTAGTCATAATCCCGAATCTTATTTGCAACCCAGTCATATGCCCTCTTGACCATTGCCCTTTACTGGAAGAATCAGAGCGGAATATGTGAGGGATGAACATATGCTTTCTCTGGCGCTTCAAAGGTCCAAGGAAAGTAAACTCCTAGCCATCCTGTGATATAGTGCCAAGAAGTATATGCTGATGAAGTTCCAAGAGTAGGATCTTTCACGTGAATGGCTATCTCTCCAAGGGCTCTGTAAATGGAGCATAGTACTGGAGGAGCAAGAGAATATTTATGGCCCTCGGCCAAAGCGCCAGCTATGACAAAGACTGTGGGACGAATTCCGTCTACCCACTTGGAGCTAGGAAGTACAACGAGGCTCAGCCAGTAGGCTAAGAAAGCTACAACTTCCCCAAATGAACTATAATCTGCTCTCTCCTTCATGGCGTCTCGCAGCTGCATTAGCTCTTTGGAGTGACAGTTGCGAAATCTATAAGAAGAAGGAAAATATAAGTATGGAAAAGTCCTTAAAATATATATATATATATATATATATATATATATAAGTTGATTCTGGAGTTTAAATACCTAAGACTTCCGGAGAAATGTGCAAGCCATTGCAAAGGAGGAGGCTTGTGAATATTGGGAAATTTCTCCATCTCCTTGAAAAGTTCGATAGTGGTCTCAGAGATGGAAGGTTTACGATCAGGAGAGGACACGAAGGCTAACTCCCTGTTGGTTGGAATGAATTCATCATAGAACCTGCCTGTTATTGGAAGGCCAGCTATGCGGTGTAGATCCCAAAATGTTATACTCATCTCACCGTAAGGCAAGTGGAAAGAGTTGGTAGTAGGCGACAAGTACTCGATGAAGCCTTTCAGCACCGTGGGTTCCTTATAGAAATGCTTGGTTGTCACTTCTATAGCATCTTAAAGGCCGATTTTGGCAAGCGTGCTCGTGTGCTTCAGTAAGATAGCTTCTGCCCAGTCGGAATAATAGTGTCGAGCGGTTAATAAACCCCTGGTGCGGAAATCTTCTTATCCCCAGAGTTGTGCGCAATCTCGGAAACGCTGTCTGATCATTTGATAGAGATGTGAGGGAAAAAGGTCATGTGGGCTATGGAAAGGTACCAGGGAAGATCATGGGATGGACTTCTCCAATCTTTTGCCGCGGTTTCTGCATCTGTATTATCCCTTCAAGGATGCGTGGCTCTCTTGTTGCCCATGACTCAGTATACATTAGTCTTTCACCATGCACATAATCCTTTGGCTCACAGTCAAGCATAGACTGGTGGCGATAGACGTTAATGGGAATTATTATCATGCCTTCTGCATGAGGGTTATCAAACTGTTAGTGCTATGATTTCATATCCCTTTGGTTGTCAAATTTTGTAGTGCCAAAACCTATATGTCTTGTACTTCTTGTGTTTCTTGTTTGTGACTACACACTGCTTCAAGAAAAGATCATGAATGAAGAATGCTTTCAAGACAAGATCATAAATGAAGAATGTTTGCAAGACATGTCATGAATGAAGTCTACAAGAATAGAAGACTTCAAGTTTGCTTCTAACAAGTGCAAGATTAGAAGACTTCATCAAGACAAGTCAAGAATGTACCAAGCTCGAGAAAGACCATCAACTCGACTCAAGCTTCTACTTCAAGATCATCTGAGAATACAGACCTTCAAGACTTCAATGTCCATCTCACTTCAAGGTTTGTTTGACCTTAGGTTGAACTTAGGTTGGTCTGTATGATAGGTCATTCTGGATACATAATCCGAATATTTTAATTTACTTGGTGTGACTGATCTAAGACCAGTCCTAGAGATCTTAAGACCAGTCCTAGGTCTGCTACGACCAGTCTTAGGTTTCTCAGGACCAGTCCTAGGTTGTTAAAGATTTTCAAATTTTCCTGGTTATCCTTCGACTAGTCCTGGACTTGCTTCGACCAGTCCTGGGAAGTCCTACGACTCATCCTTCGACCGGTCGTAGTCCTACGACTCAAACTCCAGCAACCTATCTCGAGTCCCACGACCAGTTGTAGGCGTCTCTCGACCAGTCGTATGTGGTCCACAACCGGTCGTAGGCTACCTAAGACCAGTCGTGAGAACAGCTAATCTAATCCCGCGGAAATCTTTCAAAATCTTCGATGCTAGGACTAGTCCTAAGATCCTAAAACTAGTCGAAGATGGGATTTTTCAGGCTATAAATAATGCACGAATTTCAGAGTTTATTCATTCCATTCCATTCAATTCAAGCGATTTAAGGCTATACTCTGAGATAAGTTGTGATTATTTTTTAAGCTATTGTGCATATTTAATATTCCTTTTGTTAGCATTTTTCTATTGTGATTTTGATCCATATTTCAATCTTATTTAGAAAAGAGGAATTTGTGATATTCCTTCTTCTGGGATCAAAATCAAATAAACCTTGCTCTTCTTGATTTAATCTAAAATCAATTAGACATAGAACCATTCTTTATGTGAGTATTGAACATTGAACGACGTATCATTCATCTACTCCGATTGGTTCTACTGGGCTACTTCAAAAGGAGATCCAGGTATTTTACTTTGTAATTTACTTTCTCTGGTTTTATTTGAGATTTGCAGAAAAATCTCATTGTTTTGGTTATCGAGGAGAGCGAGAAAACTCAGATTGTGGGGGTTTTGGATTGTGTAAGCCCGAGATAAAAGACACAATTGTGAAGGTTTTGGGTGAACTGTGAAAACCTATTTTGATAGTGCATGCTAATATCCCCTGTGTGAGGATATTAGGAGTGGAGTAGCATTCTCGTGTGGTTTGTTGGCTAATGAGTTGGTGAACACACAGGCGAACCACTATATATCGTTGTGTTGTGGATGTGCTTGATTTCTTTATTCATTTATTCCTTCAGTATTGTGAATTGCTTTTGTGGATGAATGTTGTAATTTTCATTTCAAGCAAGTGTGGTTGAATGGTGTAATAACTTAGGATTTATTTCTTTAAGTTATTCTTGATTTATTTTCCATATCATTTGTGTTTTCTAGATCGTTCTAGAAATAAGGTTGTCCTACCATAAGCAAGTGGTTTTTGGTGTAAGGTTGTCCTTAGAACTGATTTAGTATCATTCTCATATTTCATATGTTTTGAGAGTATTATTTCAGCATTGTTATTTATATCTTTTATTATTCCGCTGTTTTAAGTTTTATTTGGCATTGCCCTATTCACCCCCCTCTAGGGCATATAGTTAGGCCCTTTCAAGTGGTATCAGAGCCAAATAGCTCGTGCTTATTGATTAATTATTGGATTTATTTCCTGAGCTAACGATCTAAGCTATATTAAGATGTCAAATTTTGATAGCCTATCTGTCACTAGGCCACCACCCTTTAATGGCACAAACTATGCTTATTGGAAAGCAAGGATGAGAATCTTTCTCAAATCCATGGATGAAAGTGTGTGGCTGGCCACCGTGAACGGATGGAAACTACCTATCACTGAAGTAACTGATGAAGATGGTTCAAAATGAATGAAAGTAATATCTTATGCTCTTTAGACCACACTTCAGAAAAGTGAGAGTAGTGCCAATGCAAAAGCACTAAATGCAATTACTTGTGCATTGTCACCAGATGAATTCAAAAGAATCATCTCGTGTGAAAATGCTAAACAAGCATGGGATCTTTTAGAAATGACACACGAGGGTACATCAATTGTTAAGAAATCTAAAGTCCAACTCCTCACAACTAAATTTGAAGAAATTCATATGGAGGAGAATGAAATGTTTATGGACTTCTACACTAGATTGAATGACATTGTAAACTCAATGTGGGGTCTTGTTGATAGAATCCCAGAAAGTAAAGTATGTGCAAAGATACTATGCTCACTTCCTGAATGGTTCAATTTAAAAGTAACCGCGATTCAGGAACTTTGTGATACGGATAACATGAGGGTTGAGGAACTAGTTGGTTCTTTCTGAGACCTCACGAATTGAACTTTAAAGCTCCAAAAGGAAAATCAATTGCTCTCAAGTCATTTAAAAATATTCCACAAGAGAGCACTTCAGACTTTGAAAATTCTGAAGATGATATGACACTTTTTGTAAAAAGGTTTTATAAAATTTTAAAAAATAAGAAAAAAGGAGATTTTCAAAAATCAAACGATAAGAGACAATCCAAACCTAGAGCTCGAAAATCTTTGAAAGATAGTCAATGTTACAACTGTCAAGAGTATGGGCACTTAGCTAACAAATGTCCTAAAAAGGACAAATCAAAAAGGAAGAGTATGTTGGCTACTTGGGATGAATCATCGATTGAATCCTCTTCGAAATCGAAGATTAGAAAACAAGTCGGGAGATGATGTTAAAGCCCTTATGACTCTAGCCAAAGTCACTTTTTCAGATTATGCTGAAGTAACTAGTGAAGAGAATATGAATAGTGATTGTGACAATGAAGATGATCTTCAGGATGCATACAATGCCCTTTATAAGGAGAGTTGTAAAATTGCTGTAAAGCTTAAATTACAAAAGGAAAAATTTTCTAAACTTAAAGAAGATTATGAGTCTCTTGTCTTAGAAAAATCTCATATTTGATTTTTTGAAAAGACCAAATGTGATTTAAAAATCAAAACCTCCCAAGTTGATGATTTGAAAACCGAGAACGAGAAACTCAAAAATGAAGTAGCTTCTCTTTTGAGTTTACAAGACACTTGGAGATATGCCCAAGGTGATCCTAAATTAGAAAAATTGTTATCCGGATCGAGAAAATGTGGCAATAGATCCAGGTTGGGCTATGATAAGAATACTTCTCCTAAACAAAAAAATATTGCTCCTAAGTTTGTGAAAGGAGAGTCTTCGAACTCAAAAGTAAATTATACTTATCAAGGTTTTTCAAAAAATTCAAGGACCTTTCAAAAATCTAAAAATAGCCATGCCAACTTCAATCTTCAAAACCAAAATCCTTTGGTTGAAAAGATTATTGATCTTCTCAAGTAGCTATTAAAATTTAACTCTATAGGTCATTCATATAACAATAGACAGAAAAAGTCCAACTACACTCCTAAACCCAAAACAAGATCTTGAAATGGGTTCCTAAAGTTATTTGCTTGGTTGCCCACACTTGCTTTCAAAGCTACAAGCGGTCAAAGTGGTACCTTGATGATGGTTGCTCCAAACATATGACATGAGCGACAAAGCTTTATTCACCGATCTTGAAAGACGGGATGATGGGTCGGTCACTTTTGGTGATGGAAGCAATTGCAAAATCATTGGCCAAGGTACGGTTCGACTTTATAACCTTCCCTTATTTAAAAATGTATTATATGTTGAGGGCTTGAAACACAACCTCTTCGAGTATATCTCGGATATACGACAACAATCATAATGTAAAGTTTTCTAATCAAGGTTGTGAGATTGTTAATAAAGAAGGTTACTGTTATATTAGCTGGTCGTGAGAACATCCGAAAAGCTGCTACATCGTTAGTAATGCAAGCTCATCTACTCAATCGTGTTACATGGTCCATACTTGATGAGATTGAATTATGGCATAAACGCCTTGGACATGTACACTAGGAACTTATTTAGATTGAGCAAAGAGAACTTATAAGAGGTCTACCCAAATTATAAAAAGTAGACAAAATATGTGGTGAATGCCAGTTGGGCAAACAGTTAGGAGCTCTCACAAGAAAGTGAACTCCAATACCACATCTAGACCTCTCGAGCTTCTCCACATGGATCTCATTGGACTAACCAGAACGGAGAGTCGAGGTGGGAAAAAATACATCTTGGTTATCATAGATGACTTTACTAGATTCACTTGGGTATCGTTCTTAAAAGACAAATCTGAAACCCTAGATGAAGTAAAGAAGATCATTAAACGAATCCAAAATGAAAAAGGTTCTCAAGTTTATAAGATCCGTAGTGATCATGGTTCTGAATTCGAAAATAGCAGTTTTGAGAAATTCTGTAGCGATCAGGGAATATCACATGAATTCTCTGCGCCCAAAACTCCTCAACAAAATGGTATAATTGAGAGAAAAAATAAAGTGCTTCATGATATGGCTAATGTCATGTTAAATAGTATGAAGCTCTCCAAAAATCTTTGGACCGAAGCAATTAATACTGCCTGCTACATTATTAATCGTGTTTATACTAGTAAATCTGAAAATAAGACTGCTTATGAGTTATGGTTCGAAAAGAAACCTACTGTCAAATACTTTCGAATTTTTGGCAGTAAGTGTTACATTTTACGAGATCGTGAAAATTTGGGAAAATTTGATACGAAGAGTGATGAAGGTATTTTCCTTGGATATTCCTTAAATAGTCGAGCCTATAGGGTTCTAAATAAAAGAACAGGTGTGATTCAAGAGTCCATCAATGTGGTCATTGATGATCATTTGAATACACTTGCTCCAAGTTCAGATGATGATGAAATTCTTATAATCGAAAATCAAGATACCTCTTCATCTCAATCTGAACCTAGGACTATCAAAGATCATCCAACTAATCAAATCCTTGGAAACCCTCTCCTTGGAGTTCATACACGCAAACAACTTGAAAACATATGCAATTATGTTTGTTTTACATCTCAAATAAAACCGGTCAATGTAAAAGAAGCTCTTTCTGACGAAAATTGGATAGTAACTATGCAGGATGAACTTAATCAATTTGTTCGTAATGATGTCCGGTATCTTGTTCCTAGACCTAAAGATAAACACGTTATTGGAACAAAATGGATCTTTAAAAACAAGTCTGATGAACTTGAAAATATTATACGAAATAAAAAGGTAGGAATTTGGTTGTATAAGGGTACACTCAGATTGAAGGCATCGATTACGATGAAACCTTTGCTCCAGTCGCTCGCCTTGAATCTATCAGACTTTTTATTTCCATCGCTTGCTTTAGAAAGTTTAAAATTTATCAGATGGATGTAAAGAGTGCCTTCTTAAATGACGATTTACATGAAGAAGTTTATGTATAACAACCCTCAGGGTTTGAAGACCCCAAGCTTTCTGATCATGTATTTCATCTCAAAAAGGCTCTCTATGGTGCGAAACAAGCGCCAGTAGGGCATGGTATGAAAAATTGACTAAATTCTTACTTAGTCATAGTTTTCAAGTGGGAAGTGTCGATAAGACGCTATTTGTTAAGAAACATAATAATGAGATTTTAATGGTTCAGATCTATGTAGACGATATTATTTATGGATCAACTTGTTCTAACATGTCTATTGAGTTTGCAGAGTTGATGAAATCAAGATTCGAAATGAGCATGGTTGGTGAACTAAATTATTTCCTAGGGTTACAAGTAAAACAACAACCTAATGGAATCTTCATTTCTCAAACCAAGTATGCTACAAACTTGGTTAAAAGGTTTGGATTTAAAAATGGTAAAAATTTTGATACTCCTATGAGTACAACCTTGAGACTCTCAAAAGACTCTACATGTAAAGATGTAGATCCTAGGCTATATCGTAGTATGATTGGTAGTTTATTATATCTAACTGCTAGTAGACCTGATATCGCTTTTAGCGTTGTTATTTGTGCGAGATATCAGTCTAATGCTAAAGATTCACATCTTACTGCTGTCAAATGGATTATTATATATGTCGCAAGTACAACTAATTTGGGTCTTTGGTATCCTTTTGATACTAATGTTAAATTATTTGGGATTACGATCTTGATTGAAATTTGGTAATATTGATGATAGAAAATCAACCAGTGGTGGTTGTTTTTACATTGAAAATTGTTTGGTTTCTTGGTTTAGCAAGAAGCAAAGTTCAATATCGCTTTCCACTGCTGAGGCTGAGTGTATCGCAGCAGAATATGCATGTACACAACTCGTATGGATGAAACGCATGTTAAGCGATTATGGAATTAATCAAGATTCAATGATCTTACATTGTGATAATTCAGTGCTATCAATATTTCCAAAAATCCAATTCAAACATTCGCGTACTAAGCATATTGACATTAGGTATCATTACATTCGTGAATTAGTTGAAGAAAAAGCTATCTCTTTGGAATATATTCCAACCAATGTCCAGCTTGCTGATATATTTACTAAACCGCTTGACAAAAGTAAGTTTACTAAAATGAAATTTGATCTTGGTATGTGCATTTTAAATTGAATATACTTGTCTGCATGTATCATAGTATACTATATGTGTATAAATTTTAATTTTTGCATAAAAATATTTATTTTTGTCGATGCTCGACCGGCCCTTGCCATACACGACCAGTCCTAACTCGACCGGTCGTAGATTGCACTCGACCGGTCGTAGAGATCGTGAGCATCATATAATTTGGGGAAAATCACTTTGTTCTTCATTTCCTCTTCTTCTTTCGACGAGTCGTGGCTCGACCAGTCTTGAGATCTCGTGATTTTCTTCAAGATAAGTCGTTTTTCTTCATTTTTATTGAAGATTTATGCTTTCTATGCTTTGATTTATAAATTCCATAAGCTTGATCTCGTCTTTTGTTGATTGTTTAGGGTTTCCTCTCTAAAAATCTAATCTAGAGAAACCCACCACTTCTTGTGTTCTTTGTGCTTGCTCCTTGGTAAATCTTGTTGAAAATGGATGTTAGAGGGAAAAAGAAAACATCCCGTGATCCATCTTCATATAGATCTACATCTATAACAAAATGGCACCTTCGGTCACCCGAAGATGATCCCAATGATGTACGGGATTTACATAACCGTAAAGTTATCGTTGAGCGTCCTGTAAGTCTCAGTCACATTGAACAATTTGAGATTACACCTCTCCTTGAATCTGTTGGATGGATTAACATTTTGTTTTGGGATGGGCCTGCATACCAGTCCATTGCACAATCTATGGTTGCATGTATCTCTAATTTTTTCCTTGACAATTTAACGTTCTCAATTGCTACAAGAGAAGGGAAATTTTTAATAGATCGACATTTGATATCAGGTATTATGGATATACCTGTCAAAGATGAAGGTATTCCGATTCATACACTATATGACAAACCATCAGAATCGGAAAAACAAATGTTGACAAGAGATTTATGCAATATGGAAGTGCATTGGACGCATAAAGGAAATGTGCTCCCCTCAAAATTTTTATTACCCAGATATAGAGTTTTGCAACAGATCTTCACTTCAAACATGTATCCTCGGTCAGGCAATAAAACTGAGTTAACTGCCTTCATGGTTCGGGTATTGCACTCTGTTGTGTCCGGCATTGTTGTCTGTTTACCTTCTTTGATATGTCATTTTATCATTCAGTTTCGTCTTCATCCGGGTCCTAGTGATATTCCATTTGGTTATCTTATGACTTGTTTAACCACAAATATGCCCGTTGCTTTACCTGAGAATGAGGCACCAATTCATCATCTTTTATTCAATAATACTAATTTAAATAAGATGAAGTTGGATTTGCTTCCTGGTCAATTCTATGAAGGTGGTGGTGAAGGTGCTGAAGCAGGAAGTGAAGGGGAAGCTGCTGATCTTCCTCCACAGGCTGATATAAATATAGATGATATATTTGAAGACATTGAAGCTGACTCCCAAAATGATTCTGATTACGATCCATCTTCTGGTTATGATGCACGTCTAAGTGCATTGGAGGAGAAGGTTGATAACCTGAGTGTAGCCCATGATATGCAATTTAAATATATGCGAAAATATCTTCGTCGCATTAATAGGGGTTTACATCAGATTGATCCAACCATCCCTGCTCCTTCATCTGGATCTGATTAGGTGGATTATCCTTTTTATTTTCATGGATTATGTATTATTATTACGATTGATGACTTTGGTTGTATGTTTTGGAATGATGACATTGAAGTGTTGTACTAATTTGATAATTAAATCTTGACTCTTCATATGGTGTTCTCTTCTCTTCTTTGGCCTTCCCTTGTCATTTTGTGACAAAAAGGGGGAGTAGTATGGAAAGGGGGAGAATGGGAGAAAGGAGAGAGAGAGTGAGTACTTGAATATGGTTGATTGTTTCTACTCACTTAGGGGGAGTAGAGTATTTTTTTCACTCTGATGGCTCATGATTCTTTCTTCATTTTACTCTTATATTTATAAATGTGTTTTGTCACAAATTTGACAAAGGGGGAGATTGTTAGTGCTATGATTTCATATCTCCTTGGTTGTCAAATTTTGTAGTGCCAAAACCTATATGTCTTGTACTTCTTGTGTTTCTTATTTGTGACTACACACTGCTTCAAGACAAGATCATGAATGAAGAATGTTTTCAAGACAAGATCATAAATGAAGAATGTTTGCAAGACATGTCATGAATGAAGTCTACAAGAATAGAAGACTTCAAGTTTGCTTCTAACAAGTTCAAGATTAGAAGACTTCATCAAGACAAGTCAAGAATGTACCAAGCTCGAGAAAGACCATCAACTCGACTCAAGCTTCTACTTCAAGATCATCTGAGAATACAGACCTTCAAGACTTCAATGTCCATCTCACTTCAAGGTTTGTTTGACCTTAGGTTGACCTTAGGTTGGTCTGTATGATAGGTCATTCTGGATACATAATCCGAATATTTTAATTTACTTGGTGTGACTGATCTAAGACCAGTCCTAGAGATCTTAAGACCAGTCCTAAGTCTGCTACGACCAGTCCTAAGTTTCTCAGGACCAGTCCTAGGTTGTTACAGATTTTCAAATTTTCCTGGTTGTCCTTCGACCAGTCCTGGACTTGCTTCGACCAGTCCTAGGAAGTCCTACGACTCATCCTTTGACCGGTCGTAGTCCTACGACTCGAACTCCAGCAACTTATCTCGAGTCCCACGACTAGTCGTAGGTGTCTCTCGACCAGTCGTATGTGGTCCACGACCGGTCATAGGCTACCTAAGACCAGTCGTGAGAACAGCTAATCTAATCCCGCGGAAATCTTCCAAAATCTTTGATATTACGACTAGTCCTAGGATCCTAAGACCAGTCGAAGATGGGATTTTTTAGGCTATAAATAATGCACCAATTTCAGAGTTTATTCATTCCATTCCATTCAATTCAAGCGATTTAAGGCTATACTCTGAGATAAGTTGTGATTATTTTTTATGCTATTGTGCATATTTAATATTCCTTTTGTTAGCATTTTTCTATTGTGATTTTGATCCATATTCCAATCTTATTTAGAAAAGAGGAATTTGTGATATTCCTTCTTCTGGGATCAAAATCAAATAGACCTTGCTCTTCTTGATTTGATCTAAAATCAATTAGACATAGAATCATTCTTTATGTGAGTATTGGACATTAAACGACGTATCATTCATCTACTCCGATTGGTTCTACTGGGCTACTTCAAAAGGAGATTCAGGTATTTTACTTTGTAATTTACTTTCTCTGGTTTTATTTGAGATTTGCCAGAAAAATCTCATTGTTTTGGTTATCTGAGGAGAGCGAGAAAACTCAGATTGTGGGGGTTTTGGATTGTGTAAGCCCGAGATAAAAGACACAATTGTGAAGGTTTTGGGTGAACTGTGAAAACCTATTTTGATAGTGCATGCTAATATCCCTGTGTGAGGATATTAGGATGGAGTAGCATTCTCGTGTGGTCATAATTTGTTGGCTAACAGTTGGTGAACACACAGCGAACCACTATATATTGTTGTGTTGTGGATGTGCTTGATTTCTTTATTCATTTATTCCTTCAGTATTGTGAATTGCTTTTGTGGATGAATGTTGTAATTTTCATTTCAAGCAAGTGTGGTTGAATGGTGTAATAACTTAGGATTTATTTCTTTAAATTATTCTTGATTTATTTTCCATATCATTTGTGTTTTCTAGATCGTTCTAGAAATAAGGTTGTCCTACCATAAGCCATTGGTTTTTGGTGTAAGGTTGTCCTTAGAACTGATTTAGTATCATTCTCATATTTCATATGTTTTGAGAGTATTATTTCAGCATTGTTATTTATATCTTTTATTATTCCGCTATTTTAAGTTTTATTTGGCATTGCCCTATTCACCCCCCTCTAGGGCATATAGCTAGGCCCTTTCACAAACTTCATGATGCCCTCAACAACTCGCACCGAGTCCCACGAGTTTTGGAGCCTTTTCCTCTTGTGTTCTGAAATTTTTTCTTCAAATTCTTTCACCTTATTTCGACGAGCTTTTTTAGAACGAGAAGCGGGAGGAGTGTCTTCCCAAAGAGGTGGTCTTTGGCTATCAGTACGGATGTGAGCGGTTGTTTCCAACCATTCATCCCAGTCATATTCTCTACCATGTTTTGGAGGACATTTGAGCTCTCCCAGTGCTATTGATCAGTGAATGGGAGATGGTAGAGATTTAATACGACTAGTAAAATCGAAGGTTGGAAGTACGGGTTCTTTGAAGTAGGTAGGAGTGCTGGTGGTGGTTTTTGTTCGTTTGGCAGGTGGCTGATCGGAAGAAGGAGAAGGACGGTAAGAAGATGTATCAGGTAACTCAGGATGAGAAGGTTGGGCAGTAGGGGAATTTATGAGGCGAAAGGTTCGCATAGTACAAGCCATGATGAAATAATAAAGTCAAGGGTTTGAATGAAATCAAAGGAGAGATACTAAGGAATGTTGGAAATGGCTAAGTGATTGAGGAAGTTCAAGTGATAAGAAGAAAACAGCTAAGTGCGAGAGGCGAGGGTTTTGCGCGGGTCGCAAAGTAAATGGTTTGCGCGGGAGCATAAGGACTTCGGGAAAATCTTGCGCAAATAATGAGGCTTTGCGCAGCACTGCGCAAACTATATCGATTGCGCGGTAGAGAAATGCAGGGATAAAAAATTTGGCAAACGCTCAAGAGATCTGATCAAATGATAAATCACTGGACTATTTATAGGATTCGCACCCGAGTACGGTATGCGGGTTTCAGTTTGAGCTGGTCCGCGCAACCCTGAAGAAAGGATTTTTTATCATTTTCTTTGGTTTTGTAGAAAATAACGAAAGGATCAAGGGGGCATTTGTTGAGGTATAAAAATAAGAGAAGAATTAAGACAAAGGAAGATCAAAACATTAAGGAAAAGAGATGAAGGAAGGGAATGATGGAAAGGCTCAAAGAGCACTTTGCGCGGGTCCCCGCAAAGTATATCGATTGTGTGGGTATGCGCAAAGCATATCGATTGCGTGGGTCCCCGCAAAGTGTATAACGAATGCTCAACAAGAATCCTAAGTAATTTTGTCTCACATCGATAAGAATAAGGTTTCGCACGTGTGAATGACTATAAATACTGCCTCCTCTCCTTCATTTGGGGGATTCAAAGATTTCGGAGCGAAAGAAGATCGAAGGTAGGAGCAAAGGGTTCCTTCAGTTTGTGCGAGACCGCGTAAACAGATTGCTCTGTAGTCTATAATAGCAAAGGGCTGTCATGCTGTCAAAATGCTTGAAGCCTCCAAGTCTTCAAGTTCTTCCTGTCTAAGAAAAAGGGGGAATCATCGACAGAAGTGCATATTCCTCCTGAGTCTTAGGAGATGATTAAAATAGCGCTAGAATGCTGCCAGAATTTTTTCTCCTTGAAGATTGTTGATCAATTTGTTAATTCCTCCTAAGTCCTAGGGGATGACTGGGATCACTGCTGTTATGCTGCCAAAATTTATATTTGACTATGACAGTTGAACTTATGATAGTTTCTTTGTGCCAAGTAATCTATATTAGAATTAAGGGATATTAGAGGATGTAAATGACTCGGAATCAATAAAGTGTGATGATTGTCTTTATACTTTTATCTATTATGTCTGAATAAGATAAATCCCCCAAATCAAACACATTTGTTTTCTTGTCGAAATAATAGGATTAGGCTTACGTTATATGTATAGGTTTAGGTTGGGTTATAGGTTAAGGTTTAGGTTTAGGTTATAAGTATAGGTTTTGGGATTTGAGAATAGGTTTAGGTTATAAGTATAGGTTTAGGTTGGGTTATAGGTTAAGGTTTAGGGATTTGAGTTGAGGTTAAGGTTTAGGTTTAGATTAAGGTTGTAAGTATAGGTTTTGGGATTTGAGAATAGGTTTAGGTTATAAGTATAGGTTTAGGTTGGGTTATAGGTTAAGGTTTAGGGATTTGAGCTTAGGTTTAGGTTTAGGTTATAAGTATAGGTTTTGGGATTTGAGAATGTTTTGACAAGAAAACAAATGTGTTTGATTTGGAGGATTTATTCAATGATAACAAAAAAAGAATGAGAGAACATTGATCACATTTATTCTGAGTTCATTTACATCCTCGTATTCCCTTGATTCTGAAAACAAAGCACAATCAATTAAAACAGACAATATGCCAAATAGAAATTTCAACAGCATTCCAACGCAATTTTGATCATCTCCTATATACAGGAGGAATTGCTGAATCAATCAGCCAATCTCCAAGGGGATAGAAATTTTGGAAGCGCAACGGCGCTATTTCGGTCATCTCCTAGGTACTTAGGAGGAATTGCTGAATCGATCAGCTAATCTCGGACTTGAAATCAGCTCTGAGCATCCTTCCAATCATTCCTCCTTAAAGATGTGGAGAGAGGATCCCTTGAACTGTGAAAACTTCCAGTCATTCGTTGGTTACGCGGACGGCCGTTCCACGGGTCGGTGGAACTGGAACTTCCGTTCCGCGGGTCAGTGGAGCTGTAACATCCATTCCGCGGGTCAGTGGAACTGGAACTTCCATTCCGCGGGTTGGTGGAACTGCAACTTCCATTGCACGGGTTGGTGGAGCTGTAACTTCTGCTGTGCGGGTCAGTGGAACTGCAACTTCCGTTGCGCGGGTCGGTGGAGCTATAATTTCCATTCCTCGGGTCGGTGGAGCTATAATATCCATTCTGCTAGTCAGTTGAACTGGAACTTCCGTTGCACGGGTCGATGGAACTGCAACTTTCTTTGTGCGGGTCGGTGGAGCTGTAACTTCCGTTGCGCGGGTCGATGGAATTGCAACTTCTGTTGCGCGACCCGCGCAACTACAAACTCTATTGCACGATCTGCGTAACTGCCAAACTCCCTCTCTCTCTCTTTCCTCTCTTCTTCTCTATTTCCTGGTCCACTAAATGATCCAACCCTTCTAATGAATCAGGGAGGGGTATTTATAGGCCTCACCACTCTTACAGAGTAGTGATCACCACTACTTATCTCTTCATATATGGACTTTCTCTTTCCTTAAACAATGGTGACCACCAAGCTCCCTCTTAAATGGTGGTCTACCACCTTTCTCCTTTCAAATGACACCTTTGCACCCTTTTTTACCAAACTACCCTTTCCAATGTTTTTTTACCAAAATACCTAAACTACCCCTGGACATAGAACTTTACCAAAATACCTAAACTACCCCTAGACAAGGAATTTTACCAAAATACCTAAACTACTCCTGGACATAGAATTTTACCAAAATACCTAAACCCTGGATAAGGAATTTTACCAAAATACCTAAACTACCCCTAGATAAGGAATTTTACCAAAATACCTAAACTACTCCTGGATAAGGAATTTTACTAAAATACCTAAACTACCCTTGGAAATGAAATTTTACCAAAATACCCCCGGACATGGAAATTACCAAAATATCCCCAGGACATGGAAATTACTAAAATAACCTCAGACATGAAAATTACCAAAATAACTCGGGACGTGAAAATTACCAAAATACCCCGGACATGGAATTCTCTGACCACTGCAATGGAATATTTTTTATGCCTCAACAGATGCCGCCTCGATCCTTCTTCGATTGATTCCTGAAATCAAATAGAGGATCGATCTTCCTCCGCTCGAAGAATCTTGAATGAATTGCAACGGAAGGATGACTGGATGATCATGCTTGCATGGAATATTGGATGGTCATACTTGACCAGAAGATCGAATGATCACGTTCAATCAGAAGACTTGAATGATCACGTTCAAACAAAAGACTTGAATGCTCACGTTCAAACGGAAATCTTGATTGCTCACGTTCAAACGGAAGACTTGATTGATCACGTTCAAACGGAAGACTTGAATACTCACGTTCAAACGGAGGACTTGACCGATTGCACTCGAACGGAAGACTTGATTGATTGCTCTTGAACAGAAGATTTGAATGATGGCGCTCGAACAAAAGACTGGAATGATGGCGCTCGAATAGAATATTTAACTGATTGCGCTCAAATAGAAGACTGGAATGATGGCACTCGAACAGAAGATTTGACTGATTGCGCTCGAACAGAAGACTGGAATGATGACGCTCAAATAGAAGACTGGAATGATGGTGCTCAAATAGAAGTTTGGAATGCCCCCAGCCAATAGTGTTGAGCGGACGCTTCACTAGAGAATATGAAGTTCTCTTTTCATCGAGACACATCTCTACAACAGCTGTGATGACTTTGTCTTTAAGCAACTTGAATGGAGAACTATCTTTCAACAGCAACAGTCTCTTTGATCAACTCCAGTGACTTTTTCCTTCAATTCTACAACGGTCACTTTGATCAACTCCGTTGCTCCTACCGCAACAACCTTTTTTATTGTTTCCTTTATTCATGATCTACATAATCCGATCTTTCAAATGATGATCTTTCCTGCCAAATTAATCGGAATTAGTATCTCAAGACATTATAACTCTTTCAATTTAGCTTTATGAAGCATTGATAATTTTGAAATATATTGAAAGCTTCTTCTCTCTTTTAGGCTGATTGTGATATTCGCTCTGTCATCTTGCTTCACATTGCATTTTTTGCTCATTATATTGCACATTTGGAAACATCATTTCCAGCTCCAAAGGTTCAATCGTTGAGTCTTTTCTAGTTTGTGTTCCTTAGCATTTCTTCATAGTCTTTTCCTGGGATCTTTGCTGATTTTGGAATCTTCCGATATCATTATTCATAATACTCAGCATATGAATTCTTTCGCACCATATAAGAAATCATTAGAAAGACCAAGGCATAGATTACTCTGAAGACATAGATCCTGCCCCCTTTCCTGGTCAATGTCGCATAAAGATTTCTTCAGAAGATAATATTTCCGAAGTAAAGCCTACTGATACTCCTGAAGGATGGATAATCTTTACTGCTCCTTTAACGAATTCAAAGAATATATCTGAATCCCTTACGACTTTTATCAATATATTAATTGACCTTGAAGGCTTGAACTCTTGAGTATAGAATTGCCAATATCATGAAGGCATTTGTTGTTGCTGCAATTTGAACCTGATTCAAGAGAAACACATCTTTGCATATATATTTTTTACTCAACATTTAAAATTTTCATCAAGCAATTGCATATTTAAGCACATCTAAATTGAAATATATATCTGTGGAATTTTGAATGCTGCACTTAATTTATGCTTTTAAAGCAGTGGAGATAGTGTACTTTGACTGACCATACTTTCACTTGGATAAGAATGACTTTGACTTGACTGAACTTGACTCAATCAGACTTGACTAGTCTAGATTGAACTAGACTGAACTAGTCTAGATTGAACTAGACTGAACTGGATTGGTCTAGATTGAACTAGACTGGACTGGACTGACACCTACACACACAGTTTAGGCTCTTGAGTAGTGGAGCACACACACAGTTTAAGCTCTTGAGTAGTAGAGCACCATCAGAGGGGCCTAGTGAAGCTACCGGGGCGGTGAACTCGGTTGGTTTTATGCATAGGGTTGGCCACGGTAACTCTTTAGAGTTCACAGAGCTCGCAAGGCTACCTTTGGGGTACCAAACCTAGGGCCGCCAGTCCATCAATGAGTAGGTTTAAGCCCTTCCCCATGAGTTAGTATTGAAATCAAACCGTAGATCTGGATGGTCTTACGCATGGTTGGCCTGTCTAAAGCTCACACTGCGGCCTTTATTTTCTTCGTCTGCAAGATCGAGCCCATTCATGGGAGGGCACTTTCCTCCGTTCCCCATGACGCTGTCAGGAAAACTATACAGACGACATGGGGGTTATGCATGACTGGCCATTTTACGACTTCTTTTAGTCACTAGCTTCATCAGTTGCCCACATGGGTATGTACGATGGTCTTCACGGGCTTTTTAGGGCCACTGACTCCTCGTCGTTGCCCGAATGGCGATCTTGATAGGTCTTATGCGTAGCTAGCTCTCTTAGAGCTTAATCCTTTCAGAGCTTTTGACCCTTTTAGAGCTTGATCCTTTTAGAGCTTTTAGCTCTTTTAGAGCTTGATCCTTTTTAGAATTTGGCTCTTTTTGGGATTTGGCCCTTTTTAGGATTTGGCCCTTTTAGGATTCAGTCCTTTTAGAGCTGGGCTAGACTGCCTTAAATGGTATGTAACAGTAAATGATAAGCAACCATCGCTATCATCAACTTTATATGTGGTTGGCTATATAGTTTATTCCACTGCCAAAAGATGGTGATCAATGATTGATATTTCACCGCTGCTGATAATACTTTAAGAATATTCATATCATGTTTGAAATAGTATATCAGCTTGGCAATGACAGCAATTTTGATAAATGATTGATGGCGACAGTGAGAGTTGCTAATTTTGTGATAAGCATCAGTACTTACTGATGGAAATCTTTGGCGTCGGCGACAGTCATCAATGCTTGACAGCAATCATCCATGCTTGGTCGCGATCGTCAGTGCTTGACAGCGATCTTCAACGCTTGATATCTTTCATTCAATGCATGGTAGCTTTCATTTAACGCTTGGTAGCTTTCATTCAACACTTGGTAACTTTCATTTGATGATAGCTTGATATGCTTAAAAGCCTGCATTTCATTTATATACACAAAAGAAATACATTTTATGGTGAGAAATATATTTTCACAGTTCTTACTCACCTGTCTTGCCCCCTTTTGATTAAGAAGCATTTCTCTGGGAATCTTCGTAATCAAAATCATAATGTTGCGACCTTTAACAAATATGCTGATGCCACATAATTTCATTCTTTTTTTCAAGATTAGCTTTGCCCCCGGTCTCGAACTAATTAGGCCTATGTACTCTTACCTTCTTTTTTTTTTTTTCTTATGTCGCACACCTTAACAATTTCGCTTTTATTAACCGTTTTTTATAACTTGTTTTTCAAGCCACTCACTTTTCTTTTCTTCTTCAATTCCATCTCCTTTCCTTTCTCCTTATGTGGGATTCTGAAATTTGGCATTCTGAGACTTTGCTTATCTTGCCCCCTCTTTTTTTTTTTTTTTTGGAAGCATCGACACTGCAGCTTATCTTTAAGGATAACGTATTTTTCATACCCTTGTCGAGAGAGTGCACCAAGCACTGCCTTCACAGTGCTTACAATCTCAACTGTGACCCCAAGTCTTTTTAAGTGGTATTTTGTTACAGCACCTCTAATTGGTCTCCCATCAACCACATTTGCTTTCTTTCATATAAAACCACCTTTAGGAAGAGCCTCAGATAAAGGTCTTTTCAGATCACAACCATTTTTATCACATCTTTCGAAGACAACAGTGAAGGTAAATGTGCTTCCAATCTTAGGCCGGCTAATGAAGTTTATCTGTCCACCCATCAGCTCGACAAGACATCTACTTATGCTCAAGCCAATGCCCGTTCCTCCATAGTGTCTGGAAGTTGAACTGTCTGCCTGTGTAAAAGGCGTGAAAACTCGTTCTTGGGCATGTAAAGGGATACTAATTCCTATATCTTCTACACTTACCATCAAAGTTACATTATCAGAAGTTTCATCGGTATGCATCCACATATTTGAAGCATCAGATCGGAATTCCCCATCTAAAAGTAGCAGCCTGAAGGTTTCCCAAGCTAATTTCGTTGTCAACGACTGTAAGCACTTAAGGTATTGAAAAATGAGGCTATTTGCGCCGATATAACTTCCACTTTGCTGGACCACTCTTGAGACCTGCATGATCTTTTGCAGCCATTGCCGATTTCGTATGCTCAGCTAGATGAACTTGGACCAATATATGACCTCGTTCTATAAATTTAACTGAATTTCCCTGTTGAGCACTTCGTTTATTAAATTTATCAATGCCTTCCCACATGCTTGAGCAGTTTGGGCATAATCTTTTTGGGATGAATCTAAATCTGTGTCTAGAAGCATTACTAGCATCCCTAGAACACCATTCATAGGCGTTCAGATCTCGTGAGAGACAGTAGCTGGAAACTGAGATTTGGCAACATCAGCAGCTTCTGCTTGGACTTTCAGTTCCTTTATCTTGCAAAAATCTTCATAGACTTTGGCAATGTGAGTCACTGCAACATACAAGATGTACCCTAGCAATATGAAAATAAAAAAGAATCCACAGGAAGCAAGGATTGCTGTCCATGGAGTGGGGGCCTTCTGTAGATATCTGCAGCTCATTTGGTGCATCCTGAATAATTGTGTTGTGAACCTTCCGAGTCAACACGCTGTGAATCTTCTAAGTCAACATGCTGTCTTGTTTTCTTCTTGCCCATTCTTCTTTTCTTATTTGTTTAGCCGTGACAATTCGACTTTCTCCGCAACTAGCAATCACAAGGAGTATGCCGTCTTCTTCAAATGTATATTTCATTTAGTCTTCAAAATGTCCGAACCCTTTCTATACTTTCTTATTTGTAAAATCGTCGATACTCTCTTTAGCAGACTTTCAACTCTTTACCTCTGTTTTGCTTTCTTTCTTTAGCAGTATCTACTGCTACTCTTTTAGAACGTTAAAGTAGCTGATTCATATGAGAGTTTGAGCAATTCACTTTGACTCTTTGCAAATTACAAATTTAACTTGATCTTTACTCTGTCAAGTGGTGACGATGCCCCCAGGGTTCTCTATTGACTGATGAATTCATTAATTCACTAACTGATTCATCTGCTTATTGGCGAGCAACGTCTAATTCAATCAAACTAACTTTTCATCTGAGGATTTTCCTCAGGGTTTATTGTTGTTCACGGTAGTCGTTCTAATGTACTGTTATCCGTACTTGGCAGGATAATATTCCTTATAAAAGAAGATTGAACTCTTCATTCTTTCTAGATATCACTATGTTTTCTTCGTCTCTCTTTTTGTTTTAATTAAAAAAAAACCTCCATACGTACGAACTCTTGATATGCATGCCACGGGCCCATCTTTCACCGAATCTCAACGTCATCATCAGCTTGATCGAATCACCATTGTCCTTGTACGTGCAATACCCTATACCTTTTGCGCGGGTCTGGCACTGTCTGTCCTTGATCATGACTGATTTGATCTTTTTATTTTTTATTTTCTAGTGGGAGTCCGTTGGATGTGAAGTAGGCCACTACGTTAATTGGGAGGAAGATTGCTGCAGTATATCTGTCATTCAGAACAGAGTGTTAGTTAATTTATTTAAATAAAATTGTACTTTATTTTTAGAGATGAAGGGGAGGATGTTCCCACTGAGAGTCGTCATTTTGGCGTCTATACAGACGCTGAAAAAAATGATAAATGTTCTCTTAATTTATTTTCTAAGTTACCATCAAATAATAAATCCCCAGCAGAGTCGCCATTTTATTTCGACAAGAAAACAAATGTGTTTGATTTGGGGAATTTATTCAATGATAACAAAGAAAGAATGAGAGAACGTTGATTACATTTATTCCGAGTTCATTTACATCCTCGGACTCCCTTGATTCTGAAAACAAAGCACAATCATTAAAATAGACAATATAGCCAAATAGAAATTTCGGCAGCATTCCGACGCTATTTCGGTCATCTCCTAGATACTTAGGAGGAATTGCTGAATCAATCAGCCAATCTCCAAGGAGATAAAAATTTCGGCATCGTAACGACGCTATTTCGATCATCTCCTAGGTACTTAGGAGGAATTGTTGAATCGATCAGCTAATCTCGGGCTTGAAATCAACTCTGAGCATCCTTCCAGTCATTCCTCCTTTAAGATGTGGAGAGACGATCCATTGAACCTTGAAAACTTCCAGTCATTCGTTGGTTGCGTGGACGGCCGTTCCATGGGTCGATGGAACTACAATTTCCGTTCGCGGGTCGGTGGAAGTGGAACTTCCGTTCCGTAGGTCGGTGGAACTGGAACTTCTGTTATGCGGGTCGGTGGAACTACAACTTCCGTTGCGTGGGTCGGTGGAGCTGTAATTTCCGTTCCGCAGGTTGATGGAGCTGTAACTTCTGTTCCACGGGTTGATGGAACTGGAACTTCCGTTCTGTGGGTCGATGGAACTGCAACTTCCGTTGCGTAGGTCGGTGGAGCTATAATTTCCATTTCGCGGGTTGGAGCTGTAACTTTCGTTCCGCGGGTCGGTGGAACTGAAACTTCCGTTACGCGGGTCGGTGGAACTGCAACTTCCGTTGCGCTGGTCGGTGGAGCTGTAACTTCCGTTGTGCGGGTCGATGGAACTGCAACTTCCATTGCGCGTCCCGCGCAACTACAAACTCTGTTGCGCGATTCGTGCAACTACCAAACTCCCTCTCTCTCTCTCTTTCCTCTCTTCTTCTCTATTTCTTGGTCCACCAAATGATCCAACCCCTCTAATGAATCAGGGAGGGGTATTTATAGGCCCTAGCACTCTTACAGAGTAGTGATCACCACTACTTATCTCTTCATATATGGACTTTCTCTTTCCTTAAACTATGGTGACCACCAAGCTCCCTCTTAAATGGTGGTGTACCACCTTTCTCCTTTCAAATGACACCTTTATACCCTTTTTTACCAAAATACCTAAACTACCCTTGGACATGAAAGTTTACCAAAATACCTAAACTACCCCTAGACAAGGAATTTTACCAAAATACCTAAACTACCCCTGGACATGAAATTTTACCAAAATACCTAAACTACCCCTATATAAGGAATTTTTCCAAAATACCTAAACTACCCCTGGACAAGGAATTTTATTAAAATACCTAAACTACCCTGGATAAGGAATTTTACCAAAATACGTAAACTACCCCTGGACATGAAATTTTACCAAAATATCCCCGGACATGGAAATTACCAAAATAGCCCCAGGACATGGAAATTACCAAAATACCCCTGGACATGGAAATTACCAAAATACCTCCGGAACATGGAAATTACCAAAATACCCCCAGATATGGAATTCTCTGACCACTGCAATGGAATATTTTTTATGCCTCAACGGAGAATAGGTTTAGGTTATAAGTATAGGTTTAGGTTAAGGTTTAGGGATTTGAGTTTAGGTTAAGGTTTAGGTTTAGGTTATAAGTATAGGTTTTGGGATTTGAGAATAGGTTTAGGTTATCAGTATAGGTTTAGGTTGGGTTATAGGTTAAGGTTTAGAAATTTGAGAATAGGTTAATATTTAGGTTTAGGTTATAAGTATAGGTTTTGGGATTTGAGAATAGGCTTATGTTATAAGTATAGGTTTTGGGATTTGAGAATAGGTTTAGGTTATAAGTATAGGTTTAGGCTGGGTTATAGGTTAAGGTTTAGGGATTTGAGTTTAGGTTAAGGTTAAGGTTTAGGTTAAGGTTGTAAGTTTAGGTTTTGGGATTTGAGAATAGGTTTAGGTTATAAGTATAGGGTTTAAGTTGGGTCATAGGTTAAGGTTTTGGGATTTGAGTTTAGGTTAAGTATAGGTTTTGGGATTTGAGAATAGGTTTAGGTTATAAGTATAGGTTTAGGTTGAGTTATAGGTTAAGGTTTAGGGATTTGAGTTTTGCATATAGGTTTAGGTTTAGGTTTAGGTTATAAATATAGGTTTTGGGAGTATAGGGGATTTGAGAATAGGTTTAGGTTATAAGTATAGGTTTAGGTTGGGTTATAGGTTAAGCTTTAGGGATTTGAGTTTAGGTTAAGGTTTAGGTTTAGGTTATAAGTATAGGTTTTGGGATTTGAGAATAGGTTTAGGTTATAAGTATAGGTTTAGGTTGGGTTATAGGTTAAGGTTGGGATTTAGGGATATAGGAGTTTGAGTTTAGGTTAAGGTTTAGGTTTAGGTTATAAGTATAGGTATTCGGGTTTTAAGAATAGGTTTAGGTTATGACTATAAGTTTAGGTTAAGGTTATAAGTATAGGTTTAGGTTATAGGTATAGGTATAGGTTTAGGTTATAAGTATTGGTTTAAGTTTTAGGTTTAGTTTTGAGTTAAAGTTTAGGTATTCGGGTTCGGGTTTAGGTTATGGTTATAAGTTTAGAATAACGTTTAGATTTAGGTTATTAGTTTTGGAATTTGAGGAAAGGTTTAGGTTATAAGTATATGTTTAGGTTGGGTTATAGGTTAAGGTTTAGGGATATAAGTTTAAGTTAAGGTTTAGGTTTAGGTTATAAGTATAGGTTTCGGGATTTGAGAAAAGGTTTAGGTTATAAGTATAGGTTTTGTTATTTTAGAGAAGGTTTAGGTTATAAGTATAGGTTTAGGTTGGGTTATAGGTTATGATTTAGGGATTTGAGTTTTGCATATAGGTTTAGGTTTATGTTTAGGTTATAAGTATAGGTTTTGGGATTTGAGAAAAGGTTTAGGTTATAAGCATAGGTTTAGTTTGGGTTATAGGTTAAGGTTTATGGATTTGAGTTTTGCTTATAGGTTGAGGTTTATGTTTAGGTTATAAATATAGGTTTTGGGATTTGAGAATAGGTTTAGGTTATAAGTATAGGTTTAGGTTGGGTAATAGGTTAAGGTTTAGGGATTTGAGTTTAGGTTAAGGTTTAGGTTTAGTTTATAAGTATAGGTTTTGGGATTTGAGAATCGTTTAGGTTATAAGTATAGGTTTAGGTTGGGTTATAGGTTAAGGTTTAGGGATTTAAGTTTAGGTTAAGGTTTAGGTTTAGGTTATAAGTATAGGTATTCGGATTTGAGAATAGGTTTATGTTAAGGTTATAAGTATAGGTTAAGGTTATAAGTATAGGTTTAGGTTATAGGTATAAGTTTAGGTTTAGGTTATAGGTATTGGTTTAAGTTTTATGTTTAGGTTTGAGTTAAAGTTTAGGTATTCGGATTCGGGTTTAGGTTATGTGTTTTGGTTTAAGTTATGGTTATAAGTTTAGAATAACGTTTTGATTTAGGTTATGGGTTTTGCGATTTGAGGAAAGGTTTAGGTTATAAGTATAGGTTCAGGTTGGGTTATAGGTTAAGGTTTAGGGATTTGAGTTTAAGTTAAGGTTTAGGTTTAGGTTATAAGTATAGGTTTTGGGATTTGAGAAAAGGTTTAGGTTATAAGTATAGGTTTTGTTATTTGAGAAAAGGTTTAAGTTATAAGTATAGGTTTAGGTTGGGTTATAGGTTAAGGTTTAGGGATTTTAGTTTTGCATATAGGTTTAGGTTTATGTTTAGGTTATAAGTATAGGTTTTGAGATTTGAGAAATGGTTTAGGTTATAAGTATAGGTTTAGTTTGGGTTATAGGTTAAGGTTTATGGATTTGAGTTTTGCATATAGGTTTAGGTTTAGGTTATAAATATCGGTTTTGGGATTTGAGAATAGGTTTAGGTTATAAGTATAGGTTTAGGATGGGTTATAGGTGATTTGAGTTTTGGTTAAGGTTTAGGTTTTGGTTATAAGTATATGTTTTGGGATTTGAGAATAGGTTTAGGTTATAAATATAGGTTTAGGCTGGGTTATAGGTTAAGGTTTAGGGATTTGAGTTTAGGTTAAGGTTTAGGTTTAGGTTATAAGTATAGGTATTCGGATTTGAGAATAGGTTTAGGTTATGGTTATAAGTTTAGGTTAAGGTTATAAGTATAGGTTTAGGTTATAGGTATAGGTTTAGGTTTAGGTTATAAGTGTTGGTTTAAGTTTTAGGTTTAGGTTTGAGTTAACGTTTAGGTATTTGGGTTCGGGTTTAGGTTATATGTTTTGGTTTAAGTTATGGTTATAAGTTTAGAATAACGTTTAGATTTAGGTGATGGGTTTTACGATTTGAGGAAAGGTTTAGGTTATAAGTATAGGTTTAGGTTGGGTCATAGGTTAAGGTTTAGGGATTTGAGTTTAAGTTAAGGTTTAGGTTTAGGTTATAAGTATAGGTTTTGGGATTGAGAAAAGGTTTAGGTTAAAAGTATAGGTTTTGTTATTTGAGAAAAGGTTTAAGTTATAAGTATAGGTTTAGGTTGGGTTATAGGTTAAGGTTTAGAGATTTGAGTTTTGCATATAGGTTTATGTTCATATTTAGGTTATAAGTATAGGTTTTGGGATTTGAGAAAAGGTTTAGGTTATAAGTATAGGTTTAGTTTGGGTTATGGGTTAAGGTTTATGGATTTGAGTTTGCATATAGGTTTAGGTTTAGGTTTAGGTTATAAATATAGGTTTTGGGATTTGAGAATAGGTTTAGGTTATAAGTATAGGTTTAGGTTGGGTTATAGGTTAAGGTTTAGGGATTTGAGTTTTGCATATAGGGTTAGGTTTAGGTTATAAGTATAGGTTTTGGGATTTGAGAATAAGTTTAGGTTATAAGTATAGGTTTAGGTTGGGTTATAGGTTAAGGTTTAGAAATTTGAGAATAGGTTAATGTTTAGGTTTAGGTTATAAGTATAGGTATTGGGATTTGAGAATAGGCTTATGTTATAAGTATAGGTTTTGGGATTTGAGAATAGGTTTAGGTTATAAGTATAGGTTTAGGTTGGGTTATAGGTTAAGGTTTAGTTTTAGGTTAAGGTTATAAGTTTAGGTTAAGGTTATAAGTTTAGGTTATAGGTTGAGGTTAAGGTTTAGGTTTAGGTTATAAGTATAAGTTTAGGGATTTTGGAATAGGTTTATGTTTAGGTTAAGGTTTAGGTTATAGGTTTTGGTTTAGGGTTAGGGTTAGGTTATAGGTTACAGCTTTAGGGAATTGAGAATGGGTTAAGGTTATAGGTTTGGGGTTATAGGTTTTGGTTAAGGGTGTGGTACCTGCAAATACAGATATAAACACGGCCTGTCCAAATGACCAGGCCCCTCCAAGTACTTCCAGGCTCTTGTAAATGAAAGCATGCTTAGTCATCTATTGATCTATACACATACATGTAAATAAACTAACATCATGCTTAGTCATCTTTCATACATAGATATAGACCATAAACATGAGAAAAGATCACATAAGGGGTCCACCACCTTTCATGCCAATACATCATGCCGGTAAGACATCCTAGCCGCACAAAATATGGGTCGCACCATGATCATTTCATGTCATCAAAATTTGGTCCATTGATTCACTAGGTGAGTAACACACCTGCATTGAGTAGGACCATTGGCTTTCGATTGATTTTAATGATGCGGCCCACCCATTGAGGGGTCCAACCTGATTTGCCACAGGTGATTTTCATGGGTGGCCCACTTTTTACTTATGGGGATGTATGTGAAAGTCCATATTTGTCTAGTTGGTGCAGTCTTTCTTCGAGTGTCCAGCCTTCCCACACTTGAAACAAATCGATGGTCGGGATCGACTACCCCCTTTCATCTAATGCCTTTGTTGGCTAGATTGGGAACATTTTCTTGGTTGTGCTACCACACCATTTGTGGTTTCTCCTTGTGACCCAAGTTCTTCGATCTGCAGATGATGACCCACCTTGTTAACTTCACTTCCTGTATTAGGTAATGGTTGGGATCCTTTCCCATTTGATGTATTGAATGATGCACTCTCTCTTCCATTAACATCTCCTGCACCCCCATCTGTATGTAAATCGGGCTCCTTGTAAGGCAGATGGTGGTCCACCTCCTCCATTTCGAATCCTTCACTAAAAGATGATGGCGGCCCTTTATCTGTGAATCCATGGAGTAACATACCCTCCAGTGCATTACCATTTCCTCTTGCCCCTTCATGTAATCCACGGGGAGGGGAATCAAACTCGTGCCTATGTGGAGCAAACCCACGACAAAAGTCGTTCGCCCCAACTCGTGATAGGTAATCCACGAGGAGGGGAATCACACTCTTGTCTATGGGGAGCAAACCCATGACTAAAGCTACTCACCCAAACTCGTGAAGGGTTTTGGGAAGGTTTATATATATATATATATATATATATATATATATATATATATATATAATGACAGGGTGTCCCCGTCCCTTTAAGGCGAGACCATTCCCTGCAGATGCACGAAAACCACGTGCATCAAAAATTCCACATGGAGGGAATTGAACTCGGTCGATAAGTATCATAAGCATATGCTTATAGGAGCAGGATCAAGCTTCCAAAGAAAGAAAGTAAGAAAGAAAAAAAAAAGAAAAAGAAAAAGGAATGGACAGGCGTACGCTTACTAGTGAAACACTGAAATTGAGGGTTAAAATTTTAGGAATATTGAGATGCGATAATTAAAAACAAATAAAAGTTAGTGACAGGCCAGGTGTGGCAGGTCTCCAGATGTGGAGATTTAAAAAAAAAAAAAACTTGGATCAACCCACATTATTCATCCATTTTTCGAGTTCATTTTAGAGAATTATCCAAAAAATGATTCATATCCAAAGATTAATTAAATGAACCACACCACAAATAAGGGAAACAAATAAGGAAGGTTTTAAACTTGGTGACGTCACTATAGGACGTCCAAGAGAGAAACGAATTGGCTACTGCCCCTGACATGAGCTCTATGGTTGGTGGTCGGTGCTCTGTGGGTCCCACCATGATGTATGTGTTTCATCCATGCCATCCATCCATTTTTACAGATCATATTAGGGCTTGATACAAAAAATGAGAGGGATATAAATCTCAGGTTGACCACACCACACGAAAATAATAATGATTGGATATCCACCATTAAAACCCTCCTAAGGCCCATTGTACTTTTTATTTGACATCCAACCTGTTGATTTGGTCATACAGACCTAGATGATGGGAAAAAAAACAAAAACCAGCTTGATCCATTCATTAATGGTGGCAAATAAACCTTACATTGGACGCTAGGAAGTTTTTAATGGTGTGGTCCACCTGAGATTTGTATTGCCATGTGATATGTCCAGACCTTACAACATCCTTTGAATTCCCAAGAGTATTTGATATTATTAGTCTTAATTTCATTTTTAACTCCCAATGATGTGTGTCAAACATTAACACCATGCATTTGATGAGTCCCCTTTAAATTATGGGATATCCCAAAAATCAGCCGTATACGGAACTCCGGTGGGCCATACCATCTAAAATCACGTGAAGACACACTTAAAACATATAAAAGTACTTGGTGGGCCCCTCCTAAAATTTGGATGCGTTTGAAACTTGGTATGACCCCTCATCCAATTGGCACACATATAATGGATGGGTTGGATTTGTGGACCACATCTCTGTGGGCCTCAAAAAACAAAACTCATGTTTCAATGGAGGGTAACCCCTCTCAACTTTTGTATGTGGTATGGCCCACACAAGTCATAGATTGAATTGATTTTTAATCCCTGGGCCCACCATGGGATGATGCATCTGACTGATGGGGTAGATGTTTGACACGCATCATGGTGGGGCACACAGAGCCATACCAGAAAAAACCCAAAATTTGGGCGCGCTCTCAAAAGAGAGGCCCGCCTAAAAAACCCCCCAAAATAGGGATCTCTCTCTCTCTCTCTCTCTCTCTCTCCCTGATAGACGCTCCAAAATTCTTGCATCTCCTCGGACAAGGTAAAGCAGTTCTCTTTGATTTGAGGTAGATTTCTCCTCGTTTCTATCTGATTTTCGATCGTATTGGATTTCCTAGCATTTCTTATTGATTTCTGGATTTAGATTTTTGAGCATTGGTGGTGATTTCTAGATTCTGATCTGTGTTATTTTAGTTGAATTGGTGCAATTTTTGGATTAAATGGGGGGGGGGGATTTTGAGTTAGGGATTTAGATTTTCTATTTTAGATTCGTTTTCTTCATGAAATGCATGGATTTGGTTTCATTTGTGGTGGTTTCCGTCTATACTGGTGGTGAGATCTGGACGATTGGATTCGTGTTGTGGTCTGAAATGAGTGGATTTGATGTGATCTGGTAATGAAATTTGTGATTTTCGTTTATTTTGAGGGAAAAATATGAAACGTGCGTAGAAAATGCTGGATTTTGTATGAAAATATGAAATGAGTTGATGGAACTGAGTAGTGTTTTCTGTTTGGGTGGTAAATGTACTGGTGGGCCCACATTTCTGGATCACAGGCTGTTCATCTGGTGGGCCCACACTTTGCATTTGAGGCAACTCAACAGAAGAACATTGTTTCTTTGTGTGCCCAAGTATGACATCCTTACTTGAAAACCTTACTCGCTTGTCCGAGTGTTGAATCTGCTGATGTTTCTTTTGATTAACATCCAAAGAGTTGCACATTGTCGAGGTTATCTGCACTGAAGCAACTCTGTTTTGATTCTTGAGAATGCTGTGGACAAGAAAGGCTAGTGGTTTAGCAATCCACATACACATGAGAGATTTGACTAGGAATGCTATTGTACTTTGAAAGTGGTCTTGCAACAAACTTGCTTTTGATTTGAATTTTGTTATCTGTTTATGTTCGAAAGATGAATTTTATATCTTCTTTTTTTTTTTCACAAGTAGCCAGGATCTTTGGCATGTGATGTGATGATCTAGGAACAAGAAATTCACCTGTTAATTTAGTTTACCAAATAGGAATTCTGGAATCTTCCTTGAGTGATCCCCTTAAGAACTACCCCCTTTTGGTCTGAGCAGGATTTCTTTTCATTGATTTATGATTGATCTTAGCTTCAATAGTTCGTGCTATGTGATTCATTGATTATAATGTATTGTTTTGTGCCAATCTGTATTTGAATCCAATTTGAGTTGCTGCTATATGTGGCATAGGTTTTGCATTTGCTACCAAAATTAGTTGAGGCAATGCTTAGAGGTTTTATGTTTGCTTTTTGTAAATATCTTCTACATGTTGGTAAACGTTGATTTTCATTTATTTGTTTATTTTTTGTGTGTTTCTTCCTCTTTTTTTGTTGTACTTTTCATAATTAAGTTTAGATTGAACCATGTTCTTGGTCTTTGGGCTTCTGATTTTGACAATAGCTCATTCCAATTCAACCACTCACTCTTTCTTTATGTGCTTGTTACACCATAATTTTCTCAGATTGTCAATTCACTATGTTAACTTAAAACTTTCTCTAATATTTCTCATAAAATATGTATTAAGGTTGTACACATCTGATACTTAACACTTAATTTATTATTTAAAAACAATTCCACACTCAACTAAGGAACATCTACTGAAAATGAAACCCTATAGGTGCTTCTTTCCTGAACACCCTGGGTTGTTTCATTTCCCAACACTTACCTCATTCCAGAGAAGTTCTATACCTAAGAGGGAGTCATTTTGTGCTGGCAAAGTATGATTATTAGTACGCATATGCACTTTCTAAACACATTGTTTATGTACCCCAATACGAACTGTCCAAAATGTTGCCTCAACATTCATTTTTTGTCGTCCACCAAATTGGATTAAGCAGACATGTCAGTCAATATATTCTACTTTTGGTAGCACACATGTTGATCCATAGTGTTGCTTAGGTGGATCCATCATCTCATTCAGATATTGCATGAAGTAACTAATATGGTACCTTCACACTCCTATTCTCAAGGATACTTTGGTCAATTCACCCCAATGGAAAAAAATGCACTTGCTTATCCCATACATTTTCTAAATTGATATTGTAGCTTCATTACATGGTCCATATGATGTTTAAATAAGCAAATGCCTTCTTGGTAGCAAAAAGTTTAATGGCTCTCCTAAGAGTAGAATTCTAGAACCTACACTCACCAGAGATTCTACATGACATTAAGAAAGAAAATGGTGTCTTGGTGATGAACAGAGTGATGCCTCTTTGATAGTAGGATTTTGGAACCTACTCTCTCATAGGCCCCATCAGTCTCACATGTGCAAAATCCTCATCATTCATCAGATGACCATGTTCTAAAAATCTGTTAATCTCGTCTTTAGGTGAGCCACATACGTGCAAAGTAAAAAAAAAAAAAAGAAAAACAGTGAGAAGGTACCTGACCTATGGTCCACATCCAACCTATAGAGTTGTCCTAACTTCTAAGTGATGACCAGGCCACCCGATTTTTAGGTGATGGAACCATATTGTGCAAAAATGGTTATGTAACGCTGTAGCGGCTATCATGTAACAGTAACAGTGGACACCTTTACACATGACAGGGCAGTTTATGGCCCGCTATGGATATCTCCAATGAAAAACAAACGTAAGAGATTATATTGGTGATTGGTGGAGAATTACTCCTGATTTTATATGCCATCATGGCACATAAGTGCATACGTGAGAGTTGTGGCCCATGTTAGCTGAATCAACACTTGATTGGAGTGCTCTCGAAATGGATAAGGCCGGACCAAAACTGATGGATGGATTGGATCACGCACGCACTTATGTGCCATGATGGCACAAGCGTGACATGTGCATGAGCTTTATTCCTCCCCACGCGGATTTCCTTCGCAAGGATTCTGGGTGGGGCCCACTGTGATGTTTGTGAGAAATCCAACCCCTCCAAGATTTAATGACCACCGTTAAAATATTTATATAGTCACAAAAGTTTTGTATCGTCTAAAGTTTTTGGTGTTTTCACTTAATCCCATTGAAAATGACCTTATAAATGGTTTAGATGGCATATAAACATCAACGTTGAGCTTAGGAATGTTTCAACTGTAGGAATTCCTTTCCCCACTGTTTCATCTTGTATGGCCAGGTTGAGTCTTGGATACTCCTCAGTTTTTTGATCGCATGTCCTAAAATGAGCTCTGGGTTAGCTTGTCAAATCTCAGTAGAAAAAAAAAAAGAAAAAAAACCCGGATTATGAATTATGCGTAATAAATCTCTGTGGAGCCCACCGTAATGTATGTGGCCCATAAAAATGTTATCAATCAGATAGAAGCATCTAATCACTGCATTTATCCACCGTTGATGCATCAATCCAAAGGCTGATCGGTTGGTTGGTTCATCTACTTGATTGACACATTCTATAGTCTGATTGAGTTATCCTAACTTATAAGTCATTCTCTATATATTGGTATTTTGATTAAATAAATGAAGTTTGAAATTGTGTTGATTGGTGGCTCTCTTTATAATAATCTTATATTTTAGAATGGTATTCGGTGCTCTGCTGATATCTGTCGTAGAAGACAGATTTTGCAATTTCTCATTTGGTAGAACTTATTGTTTGAATATCTTGTTTCCATACCAAGATTTCTCATTTTTCTGTTCCCCATTGTTTTTTGTGATTTTCACTTTGTACCTTCTTCTTTGAATTCTTTTATAATAGTTAGCATGTTGGCAAATAGTTCTTTGTGGCATTGGTAATGGAATTCAGCTCAGTTCTAGATATAAGGCATTATATTGAATGGACAGTCAAATCTTGGTGTAAATATTTTTATAAGTTGATTTTTTCTTTCCTTTTTTTTTCTTTGTGGCCTTGGCAATGGAATTGTGCAGCATGGGATTTTGAACAATAGAAGGTAGAAGGCAGGTCTCGACTAAGGTGAGTACCGCGGTTTTATCCTTGATAAGTTTCTTCTCAACACCACTTGACAGTTTCATCCTCTTGAGTACTTGTCATTGCCTCTAGTGACTATTGTAGAAGTAAAGAAAAGGTGTTCACCTAAAAAAATGGTTTTTATTAACCAATTTTATAAGACAAATATTGACTCAGCTTTGATTTCAGTTGTCGCCTATTTGCTGAGAACAAGAATGCTTTTTGTTGGGGGTGATGAAACTATGAGTGGGGTTTTGAGCTTAATTCCTAGACATGCAAGGTTTCAAATGATTTCAGCTAGTGAGTTTCTATTCTTGGGCCTTTTTGTTTTTAATTTACAGGATGTTTCATCATTTCTTGAATTGCATTTTTTTTTCTTAGAATGTTTTAAATTTCTTGAAAGTTGAAAATATTTGTTTCATCATTTCTTATTTTTATTGTCTAAAACTAGGAGTGTCTTCCAAAACAGCATGTCTAAAAGTTCAATGATGTATGTTCCAGATGGAATTACCGGACTTGCTTCATTTTCGAATCAGCTGGTATCCAGTTTCAAATTTTCTCTTATTTACATAACTTGGAAACAAGCCACACACATTAATTTCTATCTGATCATCTCTTACCTCTTGTCATTTCTCATGGTAGGACATGGAACATTTTGGAGATGTTGGTTCCTTGGATGATAATGTGGAATCGTTCCTGTCACATGATGATGGAGATGCAAGGGACATATTTGGTACATTAAAAAGAAGTCGAACAGAGCATAATACAACGTCCTCAAAGGGTAATTGATTTTCTTTTATGTCATTTTTGGACAGACACTGCAATTATTTGAAGCCATTGTAAATTGGGGTGCAGCTTGGTCAGGTGGGGTCGTGTTTAGGGTCAATCTGAGCCCAACCTGACCTCAAGAGGACCTAACCTACAACCTGACCTGGCCCTAATTCCAACCTTAGGTGCCCAACCCAAACCGAATCTGACCCAACCCTAACCGAATCCGACCTAAACCTAAAACCTAAATGTATTCTCAAATCCTTAAACCAAACCTACACCTAATCCTAATCTCAACTCTCTAACCTAAACCTAAACCTAAACTTGAAAGCCCAAGCCTAAACCCGATCCCGAACCCAAACCCGATTTCCTAAACCTAAACTTATAACCTTAACCTAAACTTATTCTCGAATCCCAAAACCTATAACCTAAACCTAATCACAGATGAATTGGACTTCTATCTTGAGAAAATTCCATGATTGTAGGTAGTTATTATTGTAATGGAAAGTTAAAAAACTAAAAGAGAGAGAGAGAGAGAGATAATGAATACATGGAAAGAAATGTTATTTATCATTAGGGCTGCTTTCGCCGGGTTTAATGCAAAAATCGTCGCCAACTTCACAAAAAGACAAATAACATTAGTGGCCACAGATTGCAACCTGAATTTAAACAAGGTTCGAGGTGCCATCAACATGCTAATAGAATCCTCCAGGTCAGATTGTTGATTGGACCTCATTTTATTTAAATGATCTTGATAATCCATTTTATTTAAATGATCAGACCCTGAATGTGCGTCGGAGCTATCCGGATGTTGAGCGGGGGTCTCTGGAAGGTGGGAACCACTGTTATGACTATGATGAAGTTGTCCATTTCCTATGGACAACATTGGAGTGGCCTAGCCATTTAGACAGGCCACGTTTATATCTGTATTTGCTCGAAATTGATGGAGGAGACCCGGATGTGTGTCAAACCTATTCGGATGTTGAGCGGGGGTCCATCGAAGGTGGGAACCGCTGTTATGACCATGATGAAGCTGTCCATTTCCTATGGACAACATTGGAGTGGCCTGGCCATTTGGACAGGCCGTGTTTATATCTGTATTTGCAGGGACCACACCCTTAACCTATAACCTAAACCTATTCTCAAATCGCAAAAGCTATAACCTAAACCTAAACCTTAACCAAAAACCTATATCCTATAACCTAAACCTATAACCTAAACTCAATTCCCTAAACCTTAACCTCACCCTAACCTAAATCTATACTTATAACCTAAACCTATTCTCAAATCCCAAAACCTATAACCTAAACCTAAACTTAAACCTAAACCTTATCCTATAACCTAAACTCAATTCCCTAAACCTTAACCTATAACCTAACCTAAACCTAAACCTATAACCTGCACTTATAACCTAAACCTAAACCCATAACCTTAACCTAAACCTAAACTTATACTTATAACCTAAACCTATACTTATAACCTAAACCTATTCTAAAATCCAAAAACCTGTAACCTAAACCCGATCCCGAACCTGAACCTGATTTCCTAAACCTAAACTTATAACCTCAACCTAAACCTATTCTCAAATCCCGAAACCTATAACCTAAACCTTAACATAAACCTAAACGTTAACCTATAACCTAAACCTATAACCTAAACTCAATTCCCTAAACCGTAACCTATAACCTAACCTAAACCTAAACCTATAACCTGAACCTGATTTCCTAAAACTAAACCTTAACGTATTCTTAAATCCCTAAACCTAAACCTACACCTAATCCTAATCTCAACTCCCTAACCTTAACCTAAACCTAAACTTGAAAACCCAAACCTAAACCCGATCCCGAACCCGAACCCGATTTCCTAAACTAAACTTATAACCTTAACCTAAACCTATTCTTAACCTAAACCTAAACCTTAACCTATAACCTAAACATATAACCTAAACTCAATTCCTAAACCATAACCTATAACCTAACCTAAATCTAAACCTATAACCGAACCCGATTTCCTAAACCTAAACCTTAACGTATTCTCAAATCCCTAAACCTAAACCTACACCTAATCCTAATCTCAACTCCCTAACCTAAACCTAAAGCTAAACTTGAAAACCCAAACCTAAACCCGATCCCGAACCCGAACCCGATTTCCTAAACCTAAACTTATAACCTTAACCTAAACCTATTCCCAAATTCCAAAACCTATAACCTATACTCAATTCCCTAAACCGTAACCTATGACCTAACCTAAACCTAAACCTATAACTCGAACCCGATTTCCTAAACCTAAACCTTAACGTATTCTTAAATCTCTAAACCTAAACGTACACCTAAATCCTAATCTCAACTCCCTAACCTAAACCTAAACCTAAGCTTGAAAACCCAAACCTAAACCCGATCCCGAACTCGAACCCGATTTCCTAAACCTAAACTTATAACCTTAACCTAAGCCTATTCTCAAATCCCAAAACCTATAACCTAAACCTAAACCTTAACCTATAACCTAAACCTTAACCTATAACCTTAACTTTTAACCTAAACCTATAACCTAAACTCAATCCCCTAAACCTTAACCTATAACCTAACCTAAACGTAAACCTATTACCTACACTTATAACCTAAACATAAAGCTATAACCTATACTTATAACCTAAACTTATTCTCAAATCCCAAAACCTAAACCTATATAACCTTAACCTAAACCTAAAACTTAACCTATAACCTAAAGCTTAACCTATAACCTTAACTTATAACCTAAACCTATAACTTAAACTCAATTTCCTAAACCTTAAGCTATAACCTAACCTAAACTTAAACCTATAACCCAAACCTGATTTCCTAAACCTAAACCTTAACGTATTCTCAAATCCCTAAACCTGAACCTACACCTAATCCTAATCTCAACTCCCTAACCTAAACCTAAACCTAAACTTGAAAACCCAAACCTAAACCCGATTCTGAACCTGAACCCGATTTCCTAAACCTAAACTTATAACCTTAACATAAACCTATTATCAATTCCCAAAACCAATAACCTAAACCTTAACCTATAACCAAAACCTATAACCTAAACTCAATTTCTTAAACCTTAACCTATAACCTAACCTAAACCTATAACTCGAACCTGATTTCCTAAACCTAAACCTTAACGTATTCTCAAATCCCTAAACCTAAACCTACACCTATTCCTAATCTCAACTCCCTAACTTAAACCTAAACCTAAACTTGAAAACCTAAACTCGATCCCGAACCCGATTTCCTAAACCTAAACTTATAGGTTATAGGTTATAGGTTAGGTTTAGGTTAAGGTTTAGGTTTTAGATTTAGGTCATTGGTTTAGGTTAAGCTTTAGGTTTAGGGTATTTTTGTTTTTGATGTTAAGCTTATATGTATTTATGCGTGAATGAATGTGATGTGGATAAGATTATTTGTATTTGGATGAATGTAGTTTATGTTTGGAAGGATTTACTAGTTTGGGTTTAGATGGATGTGAATGTGAATATGATGAAATATATTATATAACAGTTGTATATCAGGATGAATTTGATGAAATAAATTGTAACAGGTGTATATCAGGAATTTTGTGCTGGAATATTTTATTTTTTTTAAAAGAGACTTTTAGCGACAAAAATTTTCGTAACTAAAAGTTTTGCAAAATATTTTTAACGGCGAAAATTTTCATAGCTAAAAGTTATGCAAATATTTTTTAGCGACAAAAAGTTTCGTAGCTAAAAGTTTTACAAAATATTTTTAGGGATGAAAATTTTCGTAACTAAAGGTTATGCAAATATTTTTTAGCGACGAAATGTTTCGTAGCTAAAAGTTTTGCAAAATATTTTTAGCGACGAAAATTTTTGTAGCTAAAAGTTATGCAAATATTTTTTAGTGATGAAAATTTTCGTAGCTAAAAGTTTTGCAAAATATTTTTAGCGATGATAATTTTCGTAGCTAAAAGTTTTACAAATATTTTTAGTGACAAAAATTTTCGTAGCTAATAATATTTGCAAAATATTTTTGGCGACGAATATTTTCGTAGCTAAAAGTTTTGTAAAATATTTTTAGGGACGAAAAGTTTCGTTGGTAAAAGTTTTTTAAGCGACGAAAATTTTCGTCGCTAAAAAACTTGCCTTTGGCGACGATTTTAAATTTTCATCGATAAAACCATTCTGCATCGGTGTTTTAGCAAAGAATTTAGCGACGAAAATTTTTGTCGCTAAAACTTTTTAGCTACGAACATTTGGCTTTTAGCGACGAAAATTTTCATCGCCAAAGTGGGATTTCTTGTAGCGGCAAGACCCAAAACTTGTAGAATCATTGATGCTAGGTTATCCTGAAATCTAGGATCAATCTCATTACCCAGTTGCTCTCGAGGGCACATTGAAACTTCGTATCGGACCTGGACCTCATGTCGAAGGTCCGATTACTGCGAAATTATATAATTAAGACCACCTTGCTGGACTTGTCAACCACCTCGGAAATCAAGTCCAGATGGTGTCCCGAAGCTATTCGCTTAAGCCCGGAGTGAAGTGTGTGAGAAACGTGAATATCTTTGAAATAAAAATCTAAATTTAAGTAATCTAAGAATTATCGCTTATGGGCCGAATATAAGGATTCAGACCGTCATAATCTGACCTAAATATACCCTCGAGTCAGGAGAAATTTCCCAAACATGGCAGTGTACTTGTGGCCCTGATCGAGTTTCGGTGACCGTTGAAAGGAAACTGGTCCATCGCGGTCGATCTGTAAATTCAATCCGACCGAAAACTCAGCTTGACCTAGATCCAACATAAGGGAGCTTAAGTCCGACCTTAGGCTCAAGGGGGGGCTTTGGAAGTGCTCCGTTGAGCTGAAACAGACGCTCTTTGGACATAACCTAAGTATACCTTAGCCCTGGGCCATTTCCATCTATTTTAGGCCTATATAAGGACCTTAAACCCTCTCTCATTCACTCCATACGAATTTGGAAAAAACCCTAGGAGAGAGAAGAGAGTAAAGAGAGAGAAAGTGAGAGAGAAGTTGGAGTCACTCCTGGGATTCGATCCCTGCTATTCTACGTGCCTATCCATCACTACCAAATCGTTATTCCGGCAATTCTGACTTTGTTCTTAGGTAAGAAAACCTAACCCTAATCTGTTATAGGGTTTCAATTGCACTAGTAGCAAAATAGCTGACTCAACTCGTGCTATAGGTTGTCATTCCATCGTTGACGAAGACTTAGAGTCTCTATCGAATTCGTTATGCTTCTACAGTGTAAGGTGCAGACTGTAGACGTATAGGTTATGGTTTTCAAAGCTTTCAATGTCGGATAATGATAGATTCCTGATGTGGATGTTATTTCACATGCAAAATGTGATGTTTGTTTTGCGTTTCAGTTATATATGAAAATTGTGGAGTTTAATGTATTCTGTGTATTTATAAAAAATACCGTATACGTATGAAATATGAAAATGTGTTTGCCATGATTAACTACTATGTGTATATGCTAGTTATATGTGTAACAACTCCTCGGCGAAAGGATTCGCCCTAATACATGTTTTGGCCAACATACGTTATGTATGTTAATATGTCTAGTCTAAGTGTTTGTAAAAATGCTTGTATGAGTAAATACTTAGGAGATAGTGCTTTATGTGGGTGTTGAGATAGGATTCTCAACTACCTTAGGGATATGTATGATATCCTCCATGCAAGTTGTTTAGTTTAATCGCTTACTTATGAAATGTATGTGTTTGGATTTCCTGTTAAGTTATGTTTTATAACATGCTTGTTAACATGTTTGAACTACTTGGTTATTGGTTAAGGATTGAATGTGTTTAGGACTACAGTATAGTCCAGGTAATCGGTAACAGGCTTTGAGTTTATGGCTGAGATTCATTCGCCACGTAGGACGTGTTTGACGAACCCGAGCCGTACTTCGGTTGGCAACAGTGGTTAGGCCACGTGGAGTGCTTATGCACTTCATGTCGTTCAACTCGTCGTGTGCTCAGGCTAGTTGAGCTCGTCAAGTAATCCGATTGATCCGATGTATGTTCACTATGTATGGACGCCACTGCCTGAGCCTAAGGTACCAAACTCACCAGTGAAACCCTGTTAACCTTAATACCTCGATCCGTTAAGACTCATGAGCCGGACATGGTAGTATGGGACACCATGGTCGAGCTGTCGGCCTACGCTGGGGCGACGAGCCTCCCCATAGTGACCAGTGAGCAACATCTCCTCGTGAGTAGAATACGGTGGTATGGGATACTGTATTCGAGATGTCGGCCTACATTGATAAGGTAATGAGCCCTTTGTAGTGACCTCAAGCATACTCTGAGTCTACGTCTAGGCAACGACCCTTCCATAGCAACAAGAGTATAAACTTGGCTTGCACTGATTAGGTGACGAGCCCTTTGCAGCAACCTAGAACCGTAACATCGTATGGGATTTCCTAGGACTGACGACCCTATAATGGATCATTGTTTGGGGAATGACATAAGGGAGGTACCTTAGATTTCCAATCCTGCTGTATGAAAAGGACTAATAATAACTTGATAATCATGCTCATAACATCGCACTACATGTGCCCCGGGTTGAAGAGCACAGAGGGAAGAAAGCATGCCGCGACGGTAAGATGGTGTCGCATGAGGGAGTGTAGGCGAGGGCATGCATCATAAATACATTTTGATCCTTGCATTAATAAGAGTATCTAGGAATGTCTAATATGTCTGCCTTATCATTATTGCTTGACTAAATTGATAACATGTTAACCTTTGCTGTATAGTTTCACTGAGTTGATCACTCACTCCCACGTTCTGGGACGGTGTTCTGAACACCCACCAGACCCTGTCTTAGTTGCAGATGACGATGCGACTCAGGAGGCGGAGCCTGATTACGATGACGATCAGGAGGTGTTCTCGTATATGCAGTTCTCTGGCAGTGTCGCTTAGGCCGTCCGGATCAACGGGGCTACAGGGCTTATCATTGTAGTTGACTATTTTTTGACATTTTGATTTCTGGACTATTACATGTATATGGTGACTCAGTGATGTATTCATACTCTAGAGACTGATCATGAACTTTTGGCTCATACTGTTTTGGTATAATCCCACTCATGATTAACACACTAACACAGACAATATTCAATCATAAGCATATATGTTGCATGAGTGATGTTTTAGAACTCGAGAGTTGAGTTGCTACTTGACCCCCGATTTTCAGGGCGTTACAATAATAAATTTGTGGCATCCAAGTGTATGGACCAACACAAGTACTCCAATTTCATGATGTGCCATTCATATGTACAATGGATGCTCATGAACTAATAACATATACCAAACTATCAAAGACAAAATAAATCAAATTGTCAAGTTATGACACATGGATGCTGAATAGTAAACCCTTAGGTCATATCCCATTGTCTATGCAGATGTCCATTTGAACCCTTAATCTTGTCTTGATACAGGATGGATTGTGGCCCTAATACCCATATGCAATGGACCTTAACTTGGGCCCATCTAAGATTTAATCACCAATCTATAATATGGTCTTATAAGACCCAACATTGTGTATGGACTACTTTTTTCATGCCATATCCTTTACATATTGGCTGCATAACATGTCATGATCATTATGTTCATTGTGTGTGAGCTACACATCACACACCATCCATATATCAGAACACATCACATCACATGCCTTAATCATCTCATGCCCCTTATGGGCTTTACTTAACAATAGTGTCAATTGGCCAAGTAGACCAGCAAATTAATAATAATCAAACAGCATTGCGTTGAGCATGGAAGTAGGCTCACTTGGCCTTTCATCTAATGGTTACTTGTAACACATTTGCATCCTAAGTTCCAAGGGCAAGTGGGTTTTCATAAGCCCAAGGCACCAAGTCCAACTTAAGAATAGCCAATGTGACACGAATGCTCATATATTTAAGTGTCCTCAGTAGCACACTAATGCCCCACACCTCTTGTGATTACTTAACAAATAGGTCGTCCAGGCTCACATAACATGCACATACATAAGGTGCCTAGGTTATGGTGGCACAAGTGTTCGCATGTATCATCATTGTCATAAACATCATTCAACATCAAATTCATCATCATAACATCTAAGAGTCAGGAAGAGTACGAGGAACACCTGCGAGCAGTCTTGGCTACTCTAAAGAAGAATCAGTTGTTCGCACAGTATAAAAAGTGCGACTTCTGGAAGGAAGAAGTCAAGTTCCTGGGATATGTGGTGTCTAAGGAAGGGATAGCGATCGGTTTGGCTAAGGTCGCCGATTCGGGCTCAGAGCGGCACTGGTTCTTCATCGAGGTGAGGAGTTTTCTGAGCCTGACAGGCTATTACCGACTCTTCATTCGGGACTTCTCAAAGATAGCCAGACCTTCGTCTCAGTTAACTCGAAAGGATCTGAAGTTCGCCTGGAATGAGAAGGCGGAAGCAGTTTTTCAGGAGCTAAAGGATAGACTGAAGTCCACCTCTGTGTTAGTATTGCCAGAGCAAGGGGTCAAGTATACTATATACACTGATACGTCTCGTGTCGGTTTAGGTTGTGTCCTTATGGAGAAGGACAGGGTGATAGCCTATGCTTCATGACAGTTGAGGAAACATGAGGAGAATTACCCTACGCACGACCTCGAGTTAGCAGCGGTCATATTTGCGTTAAAGCTCTGGAGACATTACCTTTGCGGAGAGGAGTTCGAGATCTTTTGCGACCACAAGAGCCTTAAGTATATATTCACTCAGCGAGACTTAAATATGAGGCAGCGCTTATGGATGGAACCATGAAGGACTTCAAGTTCAAGGTTTCATACCACCCGGGCAAGGCTAACCTTGTGGCGACGTGTTGAGCCGCAAGAAGGCTATAGCATTTGCGGCTCCGCTGATGATAGCAGAATGGGGTATGGTCGAGTTCGTGCGAGACTTCGAGCAGAACCTCACTATGGAGGAGCCGTTCGAGAGCACCGCGCGCATTCGTGTGTAGCCACTTATTGATGATAGGATCATTGAGGCCCAGAAGGATGATGGGCAGTTGTCTAAGCTTCGAGAGCACACTAGCAATGATGAGGATGCTGAGTGGAGAGTTGGTACGGATGGGGGCCTGTGTTACTGTGGCTTTCTATGCGTCCCGAATCTTCATGACTTAAGACTGGAGGTTCTCGAGGCTGCACACAGTTCGAAGCTTACGATGCATCCTGGTAGCACGAAAATGTATTGAGACATGAAGAGATCGTATTGGTGGGACAACATTAAGGCCCAATTAGCAAATTATGTGTCCCGTTGTCTCACCTGCTAGTAGGTCAAGGCAGAGCATCGCCGACCTCTTAGACTGCTTCAGCCCATGCGCATAGCAGAATGAAAATGGGATTTCATCTCTACGGATTTCATATAAGGCTACTGTAGACGAGGAAGGGACATGATTCCATTTGGGTGATTGTGGACCGGTTAACGAAATCAGCCCATTTCCTCCCTCTCAGAGTTTCGAACTCAGCAGACGACTTGGCCAGATTGTACATCAAAGAAATAATGCGTCTACATGGAGTTCCTCTGGAGATTGTGTCGTGCGTCTACATGCGTTTCACATCTATCTTCTTGACTCGTATCAAGGAAGCGATGGGTGTGAAGTTGAAGTTCAGTACCGCGTTCCACCCACAGACCGATGGGCAGATGGAGCGGGTGAATCAGATTTTGGAGGATATGCTGCAAGCTTATGTTTTGGACTTCAAGGACAGTTGGGATGACTGTCTCCCATATGCAGAGTTCGCTTATAATAACAGCTTTCAGGTGAGTATTGGCATGACTCCTTATGAGGCGTTGTACGGGAGCCCTTGCCGATCACCGCATTGCTGGGCAGAGGTTGGCGAGCGTAGTTTGATTGGCCCAGAGTTAGTACAGGTGACCTCAGAGAAGATCGACATTATCAGGCGTCGACTTCTTACAACATAGAGCAGACAAAAGAGCTATGCCGATATGAGACGGCGACCACTAGAGTTTGAAGTTAGGGACTATGTATTCCTTCGAGTTTCCCCCATGAAGGGAGTTCTTCGGTTTGGCAAGAAGGAAAAACTTAAGCTGCGGTTCATTGGCCCATTCCAGATATTAGATAGAGTGGGTGTGGTGACATACCGTCTTTCTTTGCCCACACCACTTGCAGGCGTGCACAACGTATTTCATGTATCTATGCTGATAAAATACGTTCCTGACCCTTCCCACATTATCAAGTGGGAGCAGGTACAGTTGAGCGAGGATGCTACATATGTACTGCGTTCGACGCGTATTCTAGACGGAAAGGAGCAGGTGTTGCGTAACAAGGTTATCCCACTGGTGAAAGTACTGTGGACGCATCATACTAAGGAAGAGGTTACGTGGGAGACAGAAGCTGAGGTTCGAAAGAACTACCCTCAGATTCTCGAGGAGTATGAAAAGAAACTAATTTCGAGGACAAAAGTTTTCTTTAAGGTGGGTAAATTGTAATGACTCGAAAAAATTCCGTACAAAGACCCGAGTACCACCTCAGGCAGAAATCACTCAAGACCAAATCCTTTAGAAATTAGACAAGTTTAACCAGGTGCTAAACTAGATTAGCTACGAAATCCGTTTGAATCACTTTAAATACGATCTGACTACAAAAATGAGGGTTTTTAACGACGAAAATAAATTTCGTCGCTAAAAGTCACTTTTAGCGTCGAAACTAATTTTTGTCGCTAAAAGTTTACTTTTGGCGACGAAATTTATTTTCGTCGCTAAAAGTCACCTTTAGCGACGAAAATTTTCATCACTAAAGGTTCTCTTCTGTTTTTCCATCTACATCGGCAAGTTAGTTTTAGCTACGAAAATTTTCGTAGCTAAAAAATGTGGACGTGACTTTTAGCAACAAAAATTTTCGTCGTTAAACACTGTGGCCAATTTTTCAAAAAACTCGAAACGATTACTTTTAGCTACAAAATTTTTCATAGCTAAAAAATGTAGATGAGACTTTTAGCGATGAAAATTTTCGTCGCAAAACGATGCCAATATATTTCCACCAAATCGAAAGGATCACTTTTAGCTACAAAAATTTTCGTAGCTAAAAAGCTTGGCTGGGACATTTAGTGACGAAAATTTTCAAAAGGATTACTTTTAGCTACGAAAATTGTCGTAGCTAAAAAACGTCGATGAGACTTTTAGCTACGAAAACTTTCATCGCTAAAAGCTGTGAAAGGTTTTTGGAAAAAATCGAAAGGTTTACTTTTTGCTACTAAAATTTTCGTAGCTAAAAATGTGGATGAGACTTTTATCAACAAAAATGTTCGTTGCTAAAGGCTATAAAAAGTTTTGGAAAAAATCCAAAGGTTTATTTTTAGTTACGAAAATTTTCATCGCTAAAAAAACGTGGATGAGACTTTTAACGATGAAAATTGCCGTCGTGAAAGGCTGTAAACAGTTTTTGAAGAAAACCGAAGGTTTAGTTTTAACTACGAAAATTTTCGTAGCTAAAAACATGGAAGAGACTTTTAGCAAAAAAATATGTTCGTCAGTAAAGGTTGTAAAAAGTTTTCAAAAATAATCGAAAGGTTTATTTTTAGCTATGAAAATTTTCGTAGCTAAAAAATGTTGATGATTTTAGTTGCTAATGGCTGCAAACAATATTCAAGGAACCTCGATGAGACTTTTAGCGACGAAAATATTCATCGCTAAAGGCTGGAAACAATTTTTCTAATTACTTTTAGCTACAATAATTTTCGAAGCTAAAAACCTGGATGAGACTTTTAGCGATGAAAAGTTTCGTAGGTAAAAAAAGTTAATGAGACTTTTACCTACGAAATATTTTGTAGGTAAAAGTCTCTTTAAAAAATATATATATATATATTCCATCTCAAAATTCCTGATATACACCTGTTAGAATATAATTCATCATATTCTTCCTGATATGCACCTGTCCTATAATATATTTCATCATATTCACATTCACATTCACATCCATCTAAACCCAAACTACTTAAATTCATCTAGACATAAACTACATTAATCCAAACAGAAACTGCATCCATCCAAACACAAACAATCTTATAGAAAAAAATGAAAAGAGAGAGAACACATGAGAGGTGATCTAGAAAAATGAAAAGAAAAACAACCTTAACCTAGGTTTTGGTTATAAGTTTAGTTTTGGGTTTTAGGTTTAGATTAAGGTTAGGTTATAGGTTATAAGTTTAGGTTATAGGTTATGAGTTATAGGTTATAGGTTAAGGTTTAGGTTATAGGTTTTGGTTTAGGTAAAGGTTATAGGTTTGGGTTTAGGTTAAGGTTTAGGTTTAGGTTCTAGGTTTAGGTTTAGATTTAGGTCTATGTTTAGGTTTAGGTTATACATTATAGGTTATAGCTTTAGGGAATTGAGAATAGGTTAAGGTTTAGGTTTAAGAAATTAGGTTCTACTTCGGGTTCAGTATCGGGTTTAGGTTTCGGTTTTCAAGTTTAGGTTTAGGTTTATGTTAGAGAGTTGAGATTAGGATTAGGTGCAGGTTTAGGTTTAGGGATTTGAGATTACATTTAGGTTATAGGTTTAGGTTATAGGTTTGGGTTTAGGTATAAGTGTAGGTAATAGGTTTAGGTTTAAGTTAGGTTATAGGTTAAGGTTTAGGGAATTGAGAATAGGTTAAGGTTTAGGTTTAGGAAATCGGGTTCGGTTAGAGTTTAGATTTGGGGTTTCAAGTTTAGGTTTTGGGTTAATGAGTTGAGATTAGGATTAGGGGTAGGTCTAGGTTTAGGGATTCGAGAATACATTTAGGTTTTAGGTTTAGGTTATAGGTTTAGGTTTAGGTTATAAGTGTCGGTTATAGGTTTAGGTTTAAGTTAGGTTATAGGTTATACCTTTAGGGAATTGAGAATAGGTTAAGGTGTAGGTTTAGGAAATCGGGTTTGGGTTCGGGATCGAGTTTAGGTTTGGGTTTTTAAGTTTAAGTTTAGGTTTAGGTTAGGGAGTTGAGATTAGGATTAGGTGTAGGTTTCGGGTTGAGGATTTGAGAATACATTTAGGTTTTAGGTTTTGGTTAAGGTTTAGGTTTAGGTTTAGGTTATAGGTTATAACTTTAGGGAATTGAGAATAGGTTAGGAAATCGGGTTCGTGTTCGGGATCGGGTTTAGGTTTAGGTTTAGGTTTTATGTTTAGGTTTAGGAAATCGGCCGGGTTCGAGAACGGGTTTAGTTTTTGGTTTTCAAGTTTAGGTTTAGGTTTAGGTTTAGGTTAGGGATTTGAGATTGGAATTAGGTGTAGGTTTAGGTTTAGGGATTTGAGAATACATTTAGGTTTTAGGTTTAGGTTTTGGTTTAGGGATTTGAGAATACATTTAGGTTTCAGGTTTAGGTTAAGGTTATAAATTTAGGTTATAGGTTATAGGTTATAGGTTGTAAGTTATAGGTTTTAGTTTAGGTTATAGGTTTAGGTTATAGGTTTTAGTTTAGGTTATAGGTTTAGGTTTAGGTTATAGGTTTTAGTTTATAGGTTTAGGTTATAGGTTTAGTTTTTGGTTTTAGGTTTAGGTTAAGGTTATAAGTTTAGGTTATAGGTTAAGGTTTAGGTTATAGGTTATAGGTTAAGGTTAAGGTTTAGGTTTAGGTTATAAGTATAAGTTTAAGGATTTAAGAATAGGTTTAGGTTAAGGTTATGAGTTTATGTTAAGGTTATAAGTATAGATTTATGTTTAGGTTATAGGTTTAGGTTTAGGTTTAGGTTATAGGTATATGTTTAAGTTATAAGTTTATGCTTAAGTTAAAGTTTACGGATTCGGGATCGGGATCAGGTTTAAGCTTGGGTTTTCGTGTTTAGGTTTAGGTTTAGGTTTACGTTAGGGAGTTGAGATTGGGATTAGGTGTAGGTTTAGGTTTAGGGATTTGAGAATACATTTAGGTTTTAGGTTTAGGTTTTAGCTTATAGGTCTAAGTTATAGGTATAGGTTTTAGTTTTAAGATTAGGTTATAAGTTATAGGTTATAGGTTAAGGTTTAGGTTATAGGTTTTTTTGTTTAGGTTAAGGTTATAGGTTTTGGTTTAGGTTATAGGTTTAGGTTTAGGTTTAGGTTTTAGTTTATAGGTTTAAGTTATATGTTTAGGTTTTGGTTTTAGATTTAGGTTAAGGTTATAAGTTTAGGTTATAGGTTATAGGTTAAGGTTTAGGTTATAGGTTTTGGTTTAGGTTATAGGTTATAGGTTATAGCATTGAGAATTGATAATAGGTTAAGGTTTAGGTTTAGGAAATCGGGTTTGTTCGGGATCGGGTTTAGGTTTGGGTTTTCAAGTTTAGGTTTAGGTTTAGGTTTAGGTTAGGGATTTGAGATTGGGATTAGGTGTAGGTTTAGGTTTAGGGATTTGAGAATACATTTAGGTTTTAGGTTTAGGTTTTGGTTTAGAGATTTGAGAATACATTTAGGTTTCAGGTTTAGGTTAAGGTTATAAATTTAGGTTGTAGGTTATAGGTTATAGGTTTTAGTTTAGGTTATAAGTTTAGGTTATAGGTTTTAGTTTAGGTTATAGGTTTAGGTTTAGGGTTTTAGTTTAGTTTAGGTTATAGGTTTAGGTTTTGGTTTAGGTTATAGGTTATAAGTTTAGGTTATAGGTTATAGGTTATAGGTTAAGGTTTAGGTTATAGGTTATAGGTTAAGGTTAAGGTTTAGGTTTAGGTTATAAGTATAAGTTTAAGGATTTAAGAATAGGTTTAGGTTAAGGTTATGAGTTTAGGTTAAGGTTATAAGTATAGGTTTATGTTTAGGTTATAGGTTTAGGTTTAGGTTTAGGTTATAGGTATATGTTTAAGTTATAGGTTTATGTTTAAGTTAAAGTTTACGGATTCGGGATCGGGATCGGGTTTAAGCTTGGGTTTTCATGTTTAGGTTTAGGTTTAGGTTTACGTTAGAGAGTTGAGATTGGGAATAGGTGTAGGTTTAAGTTTAGGGATTTGAGAATACATTTAGGTTTTAGGTTTAGGTTTAGGTTTAGGTTTTAGCTTATAGATCTAAGTTATAGGTATAGGTTTTAGTTTTAAGATTAGGTTATAGGTTATAGGTTATAGGTTAAGGTTTAGGTTATAGGTTTTTGTTTAGGTTAAGGTTATAGGTTTTGGTTTAGGTTATAGGTTTAGGTTTAGGTTTAGGTTTTAGTTTATAGGTTTAAGTTATATGTTTAGGTTTTGGTTTTAGATTTAGGTTAAGGTTATAAGTTTAGGTTATAGGTTATAGGTTAAGGTTTAGGTTATAGGTTTTGGTTTAGGTTATAGGTTATAGGTTATAGCTTTGGGAATTGATAATAGGGTAAGGTTTATGTTTAGGAAATCGGGTTCGGGTTCTGGATCGGGTTTAGGTTTGGGTTTTCAAGTTTAGGTTTAGCTTAGGTTTAGGTTAGTGAGTTGAGATTAGGATTTGGTGTAGGTTTAGGTTTAGGGATTTGAGGATAGGTTAAGGTTAAGGTTTAGGTTTAGGAAATCGGGTTCGAGATTGGGATCGGCTTTAGGCTTGGGTTTTCGTGTTTAGGTTTAGGTTTAGGTTAGGGAGTTGAGATTGGGATTAGGTGTACGTTTAAGTTTAAAGATTTGAGAATACACTTAGGTTTTAGGTTTAGGTTTAGGTTTAGGTTTTAGCTTATAGGTTTAGGTTATAGGTTTAGGTTTTGGTTTTTGGTTTAGGTTAAGGTTCTAAGTTTAGGTTATAGGTTATAGGTTAAGGTTTAGGTTATCGGTTTTGTTTAGGTTAAGGTTATAAGTTTTGGTTTAAGTTATAGGTTTAGGTTTAGGTTTAGGTTTAGGTTTTAGTTTATAGGTTTAGGTTATAGGTTTAGGTTTTGGTTTTAGGTTTAGGTTACAGGTTATAGGTTATAGGTTAATGTTTAGGTTATAGGTTTTGGTTTAAGTTATAGGTTATAGGTTAAAGCTTTGGGAATTGAGAATAGGTTAAGGTTTAGGTTTAGGAAATCGGGTTCGGGTTCAGGATCGGGTTTAGGTTTGGGTTTTCAAGTTTAGGTGTAAGACCCGTAACCTAAACCGTACCATTCGGTCGGCTTCCGCAATTCTACCGGTCAAATTCGGGCAACCCTCGACCCATTTTCGACGTTGCGCACGATCCTAAGCCGAGTCCCGCATGCCGAAGTCGGCTCGACTCGAAACCTGTATCTTAGCGACCGCGCCGTCACCGCGATTCTAACGCCGCGACTCACGCACCGACCCGATACCCAGGCTAGAAGATGTCGGCCTGCGTTCAATTCGAATAAAACACCGCACGTTGCGAACTTCGAGGGAATCTCTACGAGATGTCCCATCAATCAAATCAATCACTCAAGTCAAGTCACACCTACCCAAGTACAACAACCCATGCCTCTCTCTTACACAAGCAAGCCCAAGTCCACTCTCTCTCTCTTTTTCAACTCTACCCATGCCCATGACATCATCCCTCCATCCCTCCCTCTCCTTTTATTTTATTTCTCTTTTTTTTTCTCTCTCATTCTCCCATTCTCTCCCTCTCATACGTCCAAGCAATCTCCAAGCTTCCCAAAAAAATTCCCCAAAATCCTAAGTGTGGCCCACCTCCTCATCTTCCATCTCAACCGTCCGATCATCATCCGCACCGTTAAAACCCGATCAACGTCCACAAGAACCGTAGGTGAGAAGTTTCTAAGCCAAGGGAGCAAGGTGAAGTGCAATAGGTGGGTGATCCACCGTCATTTCTCTTATTTTTTTTAGGCCACATGTGGTGGGACCCGTTTAATGTATGCATGTATGAGATGGAGGGCCCATAGTGGCGGGGTCCCTCCTCTATCTTACCGTATATCCCTCTCTACCTCTCCCTTTTCTCTCCCTTAAATGTAGTGGGCCCCACCGAATTGTGATAATCGGCTCCGGTTATCAAATGGGTGGCCCATCGCATTTTAGGAGATGTGATCTAATTGTATGTTGTATTTATATATATATAAGTATATGTATATGTATATATATATATATGTATATATACACACATACATATACGTATGTATATACGTATACATGCATTGGGTGGACCACGCCCCTGTGGGACCCACCATGATGCGTCTGTTCGTCCAGAGACGCTGGACTGGCAGCGTTAAAACGCTGGCTATTTGAAAAAAAAAAAGATTTCTTTTTGGGTAGGCCACTCATGCGGGCCCCACCTTGCTGTATGTACTTAATCCACGCCGTCCATTCTGTTCTCCGTCTCATTTTAGACGTTGAGCCAAAGTAGCAAGGCGATCCGATCACCGGGTGGGCCATACCATCTAAAACCATGTAAAGACATGCCAAGACATATTAAAGTACTTGGTGGGGTCCATCTGAAGTTTGGATACAGCTGAAACTTGGTCTGGACGGCCTAAAACTCGGGACACACAAAATGGATGGGCTGGATTGTGAATCACATCTCGGTGGGCCCCAAAACAAAAAAAAAATAATAAAAATAAAATTTTTTTTACTGTGAAGAATGGCTGCCGCTGCATGACGGGGCGGACGGTCGGCTGGGGCCTCACGGCTCCATTTGTGGGCCCCACGGTGATGCGTTCGATGATCAACACCGAGCATTTGATGGGTCCCCTTTGATTATGGGTTGTCCCCAAAATTCACCAAGTATACGGAACTCAGGTGGGCCACACCATCTAAATCATTGAAAGACATGCCTAAACCATATAAAATCACTGGTGGGGCCTACCTGGAATTTTGATGGGGCTGAAACTTGGTCCGGACCCTCAGCCAAGTGGGACACACCTAATGAGTGGGCCGGATTTGTGAACCACATCTCAGTGGACCCTACTATGGTCCACGTGACCCTTTGAATGGGTTGGATGGAAATGAACGTCATCCAGAGTGGTCCATGGTCCGCGTGACCATATGAACAGGTTTGGATGGAAAATAAATATTAGGTGGGCCCTGGCCCACTTGTTCTTACGAACAGTTTGAATGGCAAATAAACATTTTGGTGGGCCCCCTCCCTAGCCGTGAGACCCTGTGAACAGGGTGGGTGGCAAATAAACATTTTGGTGGGCCCCGCCTTGGTCCACATGACCTTATGAATAGATTGGATGAAAAGTAAACATTATGGTGGGCCTTGGTCCATATGACCATATAAACAGATTGGATAGGAAAATAAACATTATGGTAAGCCCGCTATTGAGGCCCACTTAGATGCATATGGGCTAGTGTGCTTAGGCCCAAATTGATGTAATTGTGGCCCCTCATTAAGGCCCACTTTGTTATTCATGGGCCCAAGGATGTAGGCCATCTTGTTGTGTTCATAGGCTCGTTGTTGAGGCCTACCTTGATATATATAGGCCCACGTTATGAGGCCCATTTGATGTATGTGTGGCCCGTTGTTGAGGCCCACTTGGGTTTGTATAAGGCCCATGTTGTGAGGCCCATTGTGATGAATGCAAGGCCCATGGGTGATGGCCCATTGCAATGTACCTAAGGCCCATTGGTGAGGCTTATTGAGGTAGCCCACTTGATGAATATAAGGCCTATGAGATACGGCCCATTTGATATATTTAGGGCCCCATGGGATGTACCTAAGGCACATTGCAATGTGTAATTCCACCAGGATTTATTTAATGGTATTTGAGGCGAGCCGAGTCTTGGGGACAATGTTGGTTTGACGTCCACATTGTACGAGTAATGTTGGTTTGATGTCCACATTATAACTCTCCCTAAGGCCACTGATAGGCCCGTATCTGTTTCATGCAGGCCATCTAGGCCCATCTTCATTGAGAGGATAGTTTATTACTTTATAACATGTTTAGCACAGCCCATGATTCATGATCATACGCATCATATGTATGCTTGAGATGAGGAGTATCTGATCATAGCATGTACCTTCGGGCAGACTGTTTACGGCCCCCCTGATAGGCGGAGTTGCCCTACATGAGCGTGTGCTTCACGCAGGATGGTTGTATGATTGGTAGTGTGGTTCATGCATTTGCATCTGTATGATTGAGATATGCCCCAGCGACATCAGGGCCATAGCCTCCACAGATATATCGTGGGTGGCTAGTTGGATACCGAAAAATCTTGTTCCAAGCAATTGGGGCGCCATAGATGTCCCTGGGTGAGAGTCCCTGAACCCGATGGTACCAGAGGATGACTCCAACGTCGAGACCGAGTGGATAAACGAGCGTACGAGGGACGAATACCATGAGGCCGCGTCTCCCACTGTGTCGTGGTCGGTTGGAAAGGAGTGGTGGCCTTACTCACCCGAGAGCAGGGGGCATTATTAGGCTGAGTTTGACCAGCTCGGAAATGGGTTCGCTATCGACGTGCCGCATAGGTATTGGCTGACTATTGGCCAGGCGGATAGTGAGGTTTCTTACGCTCACTTGGACTGTGCTGCTTGGAGAGAGACAGTGCCATTTGGAGTGTACTGAACCCTGGTGATTATCCATACTGAGAACCGTACTGATTTGATGCTCTAGTGAGGAGTTGCATTGGTATGAGGATTGACATGCTTGACTTACATATTGCATCGCATGGCCTTGGTATGGCCGATAGCATTCACATCTTGTACTGCATAGCCTTGGTACGGCTAGTTGCGTTTCGTACTTATCAGCATGATTCCGCATTACTTCGGCATTGCATTCTGAGCACATTCGCACACACTTACACCGCCCTCTAAGCTTTCTATAAGCTTATGCACGATTGATGCGTGCAGGTGACGCCGACGATTGTAGTCTCGCCGCAGTTGGAGCGTGCCGTCGAGCTTTTGGAGTTTTTGTTATTTGCACTACCTTGTATTTCCCTTTCTATGCACTGTATTCAAAGTTTTTGTTCATAGTGGATTTTGTGATGGTGTTCTTGTGGTTATTGTTCGTGGGTTATGCTTGGTTATGCTCATTGCGAATCAAATGGATTATCAGAAATCCTCCTTGTAGCATCCCAGGATCGGAACCTGGTATATGGGTGCCGGGAGCCGAGAATGGGGTACTACGGAGGCTGTCGGCGCCGGATTCGGCGATCGGGAATTTTGTGAGCCCGGTCTCTGAGTTCGGGGCGTGACAGAAGTTCGTATCAGAGCATAACTTGGGAATAACCGAGAACGGCATCACATGTTTGCTATGAGTTGAAGGCGGTTAGGTTCCAAGTGCGAAACCTTCCGTTTGACTTCCCTAACGTGCCATTCTCGAAATTTATTGGCGCCTGGTCTTTTCCATAGGACATGCCGCCTAGGAGAGCGACCCGAGCGCTCCCCGATCCACCACCTGAGGCTCCAGCCTTACCACCGCGCCTCCCGTTCCACCCCGAGAGATTCTGCCCCCCGCACGAGGATGACTTTCCTTCGCCCGATGCCGGTGCGGATCCGACCGTGCTGTGAGTGCCTCGCGATTACGGCAGATGTTACAGTATGTGTACCGCACTTCGGGGGCGGGGGCGACGCCCGATTGTTTCTGCGGCTCGGGCGGCAAGCGGGAGCGTGCGAGTGCCCTTCTCCGCGAGTTCGGACGGATGGATCCTCCACGATTTCGGGCGAACGGATCCGACAAAGCGGTGAGAGATGGCGCTCCGATGTAGAGAAGATTTTTGATATTATGTCATGTACGACCGAGCAGCGAGTCCGATTGGCCACATTCCTTTTCCAGGGCGAGGCAGAGCACTGGTGGACCTCTGTTACCCGTGTCGCAGGACCCGATCATGTCTGGACATGGGAGGATTTTATCAGCCGATTCGAGGAGCAGTAATTCCCTGACCACATTCGTCGTCAGAGGGCACGAGAGTTCGAGACTCTAGTACAGGGAGATATGTCTGTAGCGCAGTACGCAGCTCACTTTGTGGCGCTGTCATGGTATGCGCCATATATGGTGGATGATGAGGGGCGGAAAGCCCGCCGTTTCGAGAGCGGCTTACGTTACGGTCTTCGAGGTCGTGTTATTGGGCACGAGCTCCCGACCTTTCAGGCGGTAGTACGGAGGGCCCAGATCTACGAGACTGAGTGGGCTGACTCTCTGAGCGGTCGAGATCAGAGAAGAGGCCGAAAGAGGCCAGCCCAGTCTAGTAGCTCTCAGCAGCATTGACGACCACAGAGGTATAGGGATCATCCACCCGCTAGAGTACCAGCAGTACCAGTGACACCAGCAGCACCTTCTGCGCCACCCCAGCAGCTGTTTCCAGGGATGTGTTTTGGATGTGGCGGTTCTGGACACCGCATATCTGAGTGCCCCCGTCCTCATCTGCAGCAGTCTAGAGGGCCGCAGCGGTCTCAGACGGCCGCGACCACGGCGGCCTTCGGCACGAAAGACGGCGGCCCCATCAGCAGCGACCTCAGCCACCTCAGCCACCGAGGTCCCGAAGCGGCAGAGACGAGACGGCGGGATGGCGGCCGCAGAGGGCGGCCGGAAGCACCAGGGACCTCAGAGGGGACAGGCACCTCCCCAGCCACCTCAGGCTAGGTTTTATGCGGCTCAGTAGGACCCATAGACCACAGGAGGAGTCGTTGAGGGTATACTTCCAGTCTCTTCATGCATCGCCCGAGTATTATTTGATTTTGGCGCTTCACACTCATTCATGTCTGAGGATTTTTGTCGATCGACTGGATTGCCGATCAAGTTTTCTAGCGAGGGATTGACCGTATCGACGCCATTGGGGAAGACCACAGTGTTGGGCCGTTCCTGTTCGTCTTGCCCCGTTTTGGTCGGTGATATATTCTTACCGCGGACTTATTTGTCTTTGCCGATGACAGATTTCGATGTCATCTTGGGCATGGATTGGCTTGCCGAGTACCACGCCATCATGGACTGTTCCGCGAGGATAGTCACGTTCTGCATACCCGGCTTGCCGCAGTTTCAGTTTGTTGCCGAGCCCCGAGGAGAGTCGCTGTCATGCTTGATGTCCTACGCCGATGTGGAGCCCGTTGTCGATTGTATCGATCATATTCCGATTGTCTGCGACTTCCCCGACGTGTTTCAGGAGATTCCGGGATTGCCGCCTCGACGCCATATTGAGTTCGGGATTGATCTTGTGCCTGGTATCGCGCCTATCTCGAAGGCCCCGTACCGTATGGCACCGATGGAGCTGCATGAGTTGCAGCGGCAGTTGGATGAGTTGCGAGAGCTTGGATTTATTCGTCCGAGTAGTTCGCCTTGGGGAGCGCCGGTACTCTTCGTCAGGAAGAAGGATGGCTCGTTGAGGCTCTGCATCGACTACCGCGAGCTCAACCGAGTCACGATTAAGAACAAGTACCCACTCCCAAGGATAGACGATTTATTTGATCAGCTGCAGGGTACACAGTTCTTTTCGAAGATTGACCTGCTTTCTGGTTATCATCAGATTCATGTCCGAGAGGAGGACATCCCGAAGACAGCTTTCAGGACGCGTTATGGTCATTTTGAGTTTCAGGTCATGTCCTTCGGACTGACCAATGCACCCGCGGTCTTCATGCAGTTGATGAATGAGGTCTTCCGTCCATATCTTGATCAGTTTGTTGTGGTCTTCATCGACGACATTCTGATATATTCGAGGACTCGTGAGGATCATATGTAGCATCTGGAGATCGCTTTGCAGACCCTCCGTGCCCACCAGCTGTATGCGAAGCTGGAGATGTGCGAGTTCTGGCAGGAGGAGGTGAAGTTCCTCGGTCACGTGGTGACGAGGGAGGGTGTCGCAGTGGACCTCTCGAAGGTTGAGGCAGTGCGTCAGTGGAACCAGCCCACGACTGCGTCCGAGATCCGCAGTTTCCTTGGTTTGGCGGGCTACTATCGACGTTTCATAGAGGGCTTCTCTCGTATCGCGGCCCCGATGACCAGGTTGACTCGGAAGGGCGCAGATTTTGTTTGGACTGACGCATGTGAGCAGGCATTCATGGAGCTGAAGGACCGTCTGACGTCCGCTCCTGTCCTCACTCTTCCCTCTGGGAGTGATGGATTTGTTGTATTTACCGATGCTTCACGTATTGGTTTAGGTGCTGTCCTGATGCAGCACGGCAGGCCTGTAGCCTTCGCGTCTCGTCAGCTCAAGGTCCATGAGCTGAACTACCCAACGCATGATCTGGAGCTGGCAGCAATCGTCTTCGCACTAAAAGTGTGGAGACACTATCTCTATGGGGTCAGGTTCGAGCTCTTCTCTGACCACAAGAGCTTGAAGTATCTATTCTCTCAGTCCGAGCTGAACATGAGACAGAGACGCTGGATGGAGCTTCTAAAAGATTATGATTTTGACCTCCAGTACCACCCAGGTAAGGCAAACGTGGTGGCGGATGCCCTCAGCCGTCAGCCACGAGGACTGGTGGCACACTTGATGATTCAGGAGTGGAGGATGCTCGAGGATATAGCAGAGTACGACTTTGATTTTGGTCTGCAGTCTTCTATCGTTCGGCTATCGAGCTGTCGATTCAACCCTCTCTTGTCGCAAGGGTGATCGAGGCTCACAGAGACAGATGAGTCGTTACGGGATTACCGAGCGAGCGGCATCGAGAGTCGACAAATTAGCGAGATGTGTTGATGGTGGACTTCGCTTCGAGAGGCCGATTATGTGTCCCGGATATTCCGAGTTGCGCGCAGAGATCTTATGACAAGAGGCACATCGATCGCGGTTTTCTATCCACCCCGGCTCGACGAAGATGTATCGTGATATGAGGAGACAAGTATTTACGGGCGGGGATGAAGCGCCCGGTGCCGTTTTGTGGCCGAGTGTGACACATGCCAGCGTGTCAAGGCCGATCATCAGAGACCTCCTGGTCTATTGCAGCAGTTGAGCGTCCCGATGTGGAAGTGGGAGCACGTGTCGACAGATTTCATTATGGGTTTGCCGAGGACTCAGCGCGGTCATGATGCCATTTGGGTTGTTGTGGATCGTCTGACGAAGTTGGCACATTTTCTCGCGATGCGTGCGACCTTGTCTATGGACAGGCTTGCGAGGTTATTTATCGAGGAGGTTGTGAGGCTGCACGGCGTTCCAGTCTCAATCGTTTCTGACCGAGATTCGAGGTTTACGTCTCAGTTTTGGGGGAGCTTTCAGAGAGCGATGGGGGCGGATTTGACTCGATCCGCGTATCATCCCGAGGACCGATGGCGAGGCCGAGAGGGTCAACCAGATCCTTGAGGATATGCTTCGGGCCTGCGCGATTGACTTCGGTGGTAGCTGGGATGAGCATCTACGATTGGCTGAGTTCGCGTACAACAACAGCTATCAGGCGACCATTGGCATGGCTCCTTTTGAGGCTTTGTATGGCAGACCGTGCAGATCTCCGAGTTGTTGGACCGAGGTTGGAGAGAGGCGTCTCCTAGGTCCCGAGCTTGTGCAGGAGACTTCTGAGGCTATTGATATCATCAGGCAGAGGATGCGCACAGCTCAGAGTCGGCAGAAGAGTTTTGCTGATCGCCGGCATCGTCCCTTGGAGTTTGACGTAGGGGACCATGTGTATCTCAAGGTCTCGCCCATGAAGGGCGTAGTTCGATTTGGAGCGAAGGGCAAGCTTGCCCCGAGATTTATAGGACCTTTCGAGATCACTGGGCGCGTTGGCGCCGTGGCCTATCGGCTTGCCTTGCCACCGCAGTTGTCTGGCGTCCACAACGTTTTCCACGTCTTCATGTTGAGGAAGTGTGGGTCAGACATAGTTCCTGTTATTGATTGGCAGCCGTTGGAGGTTCGTGAGGACGCTTCTTACATTGAGCAGCCAGTTCGAATCCTTGATCGAAAGGAGCAGGTCCTCCGGACCAAGGTCATTCCCTTGGTGAAGGTTCAGGGGGTCACCATTCTGTTGACGAGGCATCTTGGGAGCGCGAGGCCGAGATTCGAGAGCGCTATCCCCATCTTTTTTATGATTGATCATATACTGTATCTTGTATGTCGTCTTCGACTTTATATGATGATGCATTGTTTCCCCTTCTATTATGAGTTATGGGTAGTTGCGATGATTGTGCAAATTTCGAGGACGAAATTTTTATTTGGAGGGGAGAGTTGTAAGACCCGTAACCTAAACCGTACCATTCGGTCGGCTTCCGCAATTCTACCGGTCGAATTCCGGCAACCCTCGACCCATTTCCGACGTTGCGCACGATCCTAAGCCGAGTCCCGCATGCCGAAGTCGGCTCGACTCGAAACCTGTATCTTGGCGACCGCGCCGTCACCGCGATTCTAACGCCGCGACTCACGCACCGACCCGATACCCAGGCTAGAAGATGTCGGCCTGCGTTCAATTCGAATAAAACACCGCACGTTGCGAACTTCGAGGGAATCTCTACGAGATGTCCCATCAATCAAATCAATCACTCAAGTCAAGTCACACCTACCCAAGTACAACAACCCATGCCTCTCTCTTACACAAGCAAGCCCAAGTCCACTCTCTCTCTCTCTTTTTCAACTCTACCCATGCCCATGACATCATCCCTCCATCCCTCCCTCTCCTTTTATTTTATTTCTCTTTTTTTTTTCTCTTTCATTCTCCCATTCTCTCCCTCTCATACGTCCAAGCAATCTCCAAGCTTCCCAAAAAAAATTCCCCAAAATCCTAAGTGTGGCCCACCTCCTCATCTTCCATCTCAACCGTCCGATCATCATCCGCACCGTTAAAACCCGATCAACGTCCATAAGAACCGTAGGTGAGAAGTTTCCAAGCCAAGGGAGCAAGGTGGAGTGCAATAGGTGGGTGATCCACCGTCATTTCTCTTATTTTTTTTTTGGGCCACATGTGGTAGGACCCGTTTAATGTATGCATGTATGAGATGGAGGGCCCATAGTGGCGGGGTCCCTCCTCTATCTTACCGTATATCCCTCTCTACCTCTCCCTTTTCTCTCCCTTAAATGTAGTGGGCCCCACCGAATTGTGATAATCGGCTCCGGTTATCAAATGGGTGGCCCATCGCATTTTAGGAGATGTGATCTAATTGTATGTTGTATTTATATATATATAAGTATATGTATATGTATATATATATATATGTATATATACACACATACATATACGTATGTATATACGTATACATGCATTGGGTGGACCACGCCCCTGTGGGACCCACCATGATGCGTCTGTTCGTCCAGAGACGCTGGACTAGCAGCGTTAAAACGCTGGCTATTTAAAAAAAAAAAGGATTTCTTTTTGGGTAGGCCGCTCATGCGGGCCCCACCTTGCTGTATGTACTTAATCCACGCCGTCCATTCTGTTCTCCGTCTCATTTTAGACGTTGAGCCAAAGTAGCAAGGCGATCCGATCACCGGGTGGGCCATACCATCTAAAACCATGTAAAGACATGCCAAGACATATAAAAGTACTTAGTGGGGTCCATCTGAAGTTTGGATACAGCTGAAACTCGGTCTGGACGGCCTAAAACTCGGGACACACAAAATGGATGGGCTGGATTGTGAATCACATCTCGGTGGGCCCCAAAATAATAAAAAATAATAATAAAAAAAATTTTTTAAAGACTACGGCTTCTTCTTTCTTTGTCGTGTGGTGCGGACGGTCGGTGGGGCCTCACGGCTCCAGCTGTGGGCCCCCACAGTGATGCGTTTCGATGATCAACACCGAGCATTTGATGGGTCCCCTTTGATTATGGGTTGTCCCCAAAATTCAGCCGTATACGGAACTCAGGTGGGCCACACCATCTAAATCATGGGAAGACATGCCTAAACCATATAAAATCACTGGTGGGGCCTACACTGGAATTTTGATGGGGTGAAACTTGGTCGGGACCCTCAGCCAGTGGGACACACCTAATGAGTGGGCCGGATTTGTGAACCACATCTCAGTGGACCCTACTATGGTCCACGTGACCCTTTGAATGGGTTGGATGGAAATGAACGTCACCGTGGTCCATGGTCCGCGTGACCATATGAACACGTTTGGATGGAAAATAAATATTAGGTGGGCCCTGGCCCACTTGTTCTTACGAACAGTTTGAATGGCAAATAAACATTTTGGTGGGCCCCCTCCCTAGCGTGAGACCCCGTGAACAGGGTGGGTGGCAAATAAACATTTTGGTGGGCCCGCCTTGGTCCACATGACCTTACGAATAGATTGGATGAAAAGTAAACATTATGGTGGGCCTTGGTCCATATGACCATATAAACAGTTGGATAGGAAAATAAACATTATGGTAAGCCATTATTGAGGCTCACTTAGATGCATATGGGCTAGTGTGCTTAGGCCCAAATTGATGTAATTGTGGCCCCTCATTAAGGCCCACTTTGTTATTCATGGGCCCAAGGATGTAGGCCATCTTGTTGTGTTCATAGGCTCGTTGTTGAGGCCTACCTTGATATATATAGGCCCACGTTATGAGGCCCATTTGATGTATGTGTGGCCCGTTGTTGAGGCCCACTTGGGTTTGTATAAGGCCTATGTTGTGAGGCCCATTGTGATGAATGCAAGGCCCATGGGTGATGGCCCATTGCAATGTACCTAAGGCCCATTGGTGAGGCTTATTGAGGTAGCCCACTTGATGAATATAAGGCCATGAGATACGGCCCATTTGATATATTTAGGGCCCCATGGGATGTACCTAAGGCACATTGCAATGTGTAATTCCACCAGGATTTATTTAATGGTATTTGAGGCGAGCCGAGTCCTGGGGACAACGTTGGTTTGACGTCCACATTGTACGAGTAATGTTGGTTCGATGTCCACATTATAACTCTCCCTAAGGCCACCGATAGGCCGTATCCGTTTCATGCAGGCCATCTAAGCCCATCTTCATTGAGAGGATAGTTTATTACTTTATAACATGTTTAGCACAGCCCATGATTCATGATCATACGCATCATATGTATGCTTGAGATGAGGAGTGTCTGATCATAGTATGTGCCTTTGGGCAGACTGTTTACGGCCCCCCCGATAGGCGGAGTTGCCCTACATGAGCGTGTGCTTCACGCGGGATGGTTGCATGATTGGTAGTGTGGTTCATGCATTTGCATACCGTATGATTGAGATATGCCCAGCGACATCAGGGCCATAGCCTCCACAGATATATCGTGGGTGGCTGGTTGGATACCAGAAAATCTTGTTCCAAGCAATTGGGGCGCCATAAATGTCCCTGGGTGAGAGTCCCTGAACCCGATGGTACCAGAGGATGACTCCAACGTCGAGACCGAGTGGATAAACGAGCGCACGAGGGACGAATACCATGAGGCCGCGTCTCCCACTGTGTCGTGGTCGGTTGGAAAGGAGTGGTGGCCTTACTGCGCCCAGAGCGGGGGGCATTATTAGGGGCGAGTTTGACCGGCTCGGAAATGGGTTCGCTATCGACGTGCCGCATAGGTATTGGGCGACTATTGGCCGGGCGGATAGTGAGGTTTCTTACGCTCACTTGAATTTGTCTTTGCTTGGAGAGAGACAGTGCCATTTGGAGTGTCTTGAACCCCGGTGATTATCCATCGAGAACCGTATGCGATTTGATGCTCTAGTGAGGAGTTGCATTGGTATGAGGATTGACATGCTTGACTTACATATTGCATCGCATGGCCTTGGTATGGCCGATAGCATTTACATCTTGTATTGCATAGCCTTTAGTACGGCTAGTTGCATTTCGTACTTATCAGCATGATTCCGCATTACTCGGCATTGCATTCGAGCACATTCGCACACACTTACACCGCCCTCTAAGCTTTCTATAAGCTTATGCACGATTGATGTGCGTGGCAGTGACGAGACGCCTTGATTGTAGTCTCGCCTTGATTGGAGCGTGCCGCCGAGCTTTTGGAGTTTTTGTTATTTTGCACTACCTTGTATTTCCCTTTCTATGCACTGTATTCAAAGTTTTTGTTCATAGTGGATTTTGTGATGGTGTTCTTGTGGTTATTGTTCGTGGGTTATGCTTGGTTATGCTCATTGCGAATCAAATGGATTATCAGAAATCCTCCTTGTAGCATCCCAGGATCGGAACCTGGTATATGGGTGCCAGGAGCCGAGAATGGGGTACTACGGAGGCTGTCGGCACCGGATTCGGCGATCGGAAATTTTGTGAGCCCGGTCTCCGAGTTCGGGGCGTGACATTAGGTTTAGGTTTAGGTTAGGGAGATGAGATTAGGATTTGGTGTAGGTTAAGGTTTAGGTTTGAGAAATCGGGGTCGGGATCGGGATCGGGTTTAGGCTTGGGTTTTCATGTTTAGGTTTAGGTTTAGGTTAGGGAGTTGAGATTGGGAATAGGTGTAGGTTTAGATATAGGGATTTGAGAATACATTTAGGTTTTAGATTTAGGTTTTAGCTTATAGGTTTAGGCTATAGGTTTTAGTTTTGGTTTTAGGTTAAGGTCAAGGTCATAAGTTTAGGTTATAGGTTATAGGTTAAGGTTTAGGTTATAGGTTTTGTTTAGGTTACGGTTATAGGTTAAGGTTTAGGTTATAAGTGTAGGTTTAGGTTATAGGTTAAGGTTTAGGTTTAGGTTATAGGTATAGGTTTAGGTTTAGGTTATAAGTATAGGTATAGGTTGGGTTATAGGTTAAGGTTTAGGGATTTGAGTTTAGGTTTAGGTTAAGTTTAGGTTTTGGTTATAAGTATAGGTTATATGTTAAGGTTAAGGTTTAGGTTTAGGTTATAAGTATAAGTTTAGGGATTTGAGATTAGGTTTAGGTTAAGGTTATAAGTTTAGGTTAAGGTTATAAGTATAGGTTTAGGTTTATGTTTAATTTAAAGTTTAGGGATTCGGGATCGGGATCGGGTTTAGGCTTGGGTTTTCATGTTTAGGTTTAGGTTTATGTTAGGGAGTTGAGATTGGGATTAGGTGTAGTTTAGGTTTAGGGATTTGAGAATACATTTATGTTTTATTTTTAGGTTTAGGTTTAGGGAAAGGTTATAAGTTTAGGTTATAAGTTATAGGTTATAGGTTAAAGGTTATTGGTTAAGGTTTAAGTTATAGGTTTTGGTTTAGGTTAAGATTATAGGTTTTAGTTTAGGTTATAGGTTTAGGTTTATGTTTAGGTTTAGGTTTTAGTTTATAGGTTTAGGTTATAGGTTTAGGTTTTGGTTTTATATTTAGGTTAAGGTTATAAGTTTAGGTTATAGGTTATATGTTAAGGTTTAGGTTATAGGTTTTGGTTTAGGTTAAGGTTATAGGTTTTGGGTTTAGGTTATGGTTATAGGTTTAGGTTATAGGTTATAGGTTATAGCTTTAGGAATTGAGAATAGGTTAAGGTTTAGGTTTAGGAAATCGGGTTCGGGTTCGGGATCGGGTTTATGTTTGAGTTTTCAAGTTTAGGTTTAGGTTTAGGTTAGGGGTTGAGATTCGGATTTGGTGTAGGTTTAGGTTTAGGGATTTGAGAATAGGTTAAGGTTTAGGCTAGGAAATCGGGTTCAAGATCGGGATCGGGTTTAGGCTTGGGCTTTCATGTTTAGGTTTAGGCTTAGGTTAGGGAGATGAGATTGGGATTAGGTGTAGGTTTAGGTTTCGGGATTTGAGAATACATTTAGGTTTTAGGTTTAGGTTTAGGTTTTACCTTATAGGTTTAGGTTTAGGTTAAGGTTATAAGTTTAGGTTATAGGTTATACGTTATATGTTAAGGTTTAGGTTTAGGTCAAGTTTAGGTTAATGTTATAGGTTGTAAGACTCGTATCCTAGTTCGTACTGTTCTGTCGACTCCCGTGATCCTCCTGGTCGAATTTCGGCGACCTACAACGCGTAGATAGCATTTACGCGTGACCCTGAGTTGCATCCTGTAAATCTGAGTGGGCTTGACCCGAAACCCATGTCATTGTGACCACGTCGTCACTGCTGTTCCAACGCCTCGTCTCTTGCGTCAATCTGAGTTGTAGATCAAAAGTGTAAGCCACGCATCATTGAGACCATTGATCATGAAGTGGGACCCACCTTGTGCTCGTGCATATTTTCCTAGGTGAACCCAGCCTAGGTTCATCGTTTTCCATGAGAGCTACCTATAGCCTAGCCCATCTAGACTAGGTTGATGACATCATCCCTATGAGTATGCCTTACATGTAATAAGTACAAGCATGCTTTCTCCTCTTCCCTAGGCTCTTACAAAGCCATCATTACACATCTCTCTTTCTTATCTCTCTCCCTCTCTCTCTTCATTTTCATCTCCCTTAGCAAGAGAAGTCATGGACGTCCCAAGCTGAGAGAGAAACTCATTAAAAATTCAGCCACATTCTACTGTAGATCCCCTTCAATCCAGCCTTTGGATCATGATCTCCACTGTTGTAAGAGCCTCATAGGTGCATTGGAAGGCTAGGGAGGAAGAAGAAGGTTAGGTGGGTGCTTCTCTCTCCCTGTCTCTCTTTTTCATTTTTTGTGTGATGTGTGGCCCACTCAGATGGACCCTACCTTGATGAATGTCATGTCCAAACCGTCCAAGTCATGTGGACCCTATCTTGTGGAGGATGAGAAAACACTAATATCAAACCTATCAGGTGGGCCACGTTCATGTGAGACCCACCTTGATGAAACGTGGGCCACGTACATGTGCACCCCACCATGATGCCGTGTTTATCCATCCCGTCCGGCGTCCCTGGACGATGAACGTGGACCATTTGTAACATGGAGTAAGTGTACCGATATGGGTGCGTACTAACAAACTAATAAAATAATAATATATATACATAACGTCAGTGGGTTTTTAGATTTTTGGGTGGGCTACTTATACAGGCCCCAGTCCATTCCATATCTCATCTCATGTCCATTCCATATCTCATCTCATTTTAGCTGTTGGGCCAAAATTTGAGATTAATTCAATTCTCAGGCGGGCCATACCATAGGAAATAGTGGTATTACCATTGAAATCCACATTGATTCTTCTATTCACCAAAAACACGTCACATATTGGTCTCATTGGTCAATCATGAGCCATAAAATCCAATGGGTGGAGTGGATCCACCTGATGTGGGCTCCACCTGAAAAAAAGCATGGAAAAACCCATTTTTAAAGAATAAATAAAATAACATAAAAGAGGTGCAGCTGCTCCTGCTAACGGTCAGAGGACGTGCAGCCTCCTGCTGCGCCCAGGACGGTCCCAGCCCAATGCTCCATAGGCCCCACGTGGTGTACGTGTGGGGCCACGTGTTATGTAAGTGTTTTATCCCAGCCGTCCAGCAACATCTGGACGGTGGGACGCCATCACGATCCATTTGTTTTATCCCAACTGTGGATCACACGATTGAAACAGAGGTGATTGAACGCCTGCCATTAAAACCCTTTTGGGCAAGGCAGTTTTGGATCACTATGAAATTTGTTTCCCTCCCCATCCTGCGTGTGACATTATCAACAGATTGGATGGCATATAGATGTTACGGTGGGTTCCCCCTGCTTCATCCATGCCATACATCTATGAGACCCACCATGATTTATATTTTTATCCACACCATTCTGGACGGTGAAAACTGGTGCGACCCACTCCTAAACTGATGTTAGCAAGTTCTGCGGGTCCCACTATAGTCTAGCTACTGTATTGGCGTCAGATAGACCTGTGGGACTGATCTATTGCATGTGTTTAATCCATACCGTCTAGACGCTGACTTCCCTCACTCTCTCACACACGTGTCTCTCTGTCTCTCTATATATATATATATATATATATATATATATATATATATATATATATATATGGTGGGCCACACCACGTGGACCCACCTTTAGTATATGTGATTTGTACAGTCCAGATAGGTCTAGACGGTGGATCTAATCACCCCAACTTATACATATAATATAATATATTATATAGTATATAAATATATATTCAATATTTATGTGGGATGGCATACCCACGTGGGACCCACCTTTATTCTTGGCTGGCTGACCAGCGTATCAACAACCGCTATATAGCAACTGTGGTACCGTCTGCTACGTTCAGAGGCCTACACGGTAGGACCCATCACTGATGGGTGTATCCCATTCAAACCGTCTATCCATTAACCTGCTTACCATGGTGGTCCGTGCTCGTGGACCTCACTCTGATGTACAGGGTTCGACCAAACTGTCCATCCATTTGGTGAGCTAACCCTAAGGCTTGAGTCTAAAAATAAGATAGATCCAGTTATCAGATGGACCACACTACATAGAACAATGGATTGAACGGCCACTATTGAAACCCCTTTTGAGATTATAGAAGTTTGAACCAATATGATATTTGTTTTTCCTCTAAACCCATGTCTTTGTGACCTTATGAACTGACTGGATGGAAATAAACGTCATGGTAGGCCCCTCTAAATTGTAATAGTGGCAATCATTATCACCACCGTTATTTGTAGCATAGTTCAGATGATCTTTCGATCTAATTCATTGTTTGGATAATGCTTTAAAATAATCTCTATAGATGGATGAATGATGCGACCCAAGTAATACGACCCACTTGTTGTATTTGAGAGGCCTATTATGATGAATTCGTGGCCCATGGGTGTGGTCCAATGTGATGCATCTGTGGCCCATGGTGATGTATATCATACTCTTGTGTGAGGTCATGGGCCCACTATACTATGACTCTATGTGGACCAGTCTTTGGGAGCAATGTCGGTTAAATGACTACATTGATGGGTAATGATGGTTAAATGTCTACATCATGACCCTCCCTTAGGCCTGGATAATTTCATTCTCATCATTCTCTTATGGGTTAACCCCAATTAGTGGGCCCCATTCGCAATAGACAAATGGTTTCGCGCTATTGGATTTGATATAACCATAGCCGAAGGCCGATCTTTATGGTTGATCGGTTGTTCCTCTATGGACCTCGCCTTGTTTTTGTGCTGATTGTTGATGCCGATTATCGATCGAGGGCGATTACCGATTCCGATTGTCGTGACTTCTCTGTCAATTCCGATTACAGATTGATCCCGATTGTCGTGGCCAATTGCCGATTCTGATTGAGATGATCAATTTACTGATTCTGGTTATCGATCGATTCCGATTGATTGATTTTTTATCTCGATCGATGTGACCGATTTGCCGATTTTGATTATCGATCGATTTCGATTGATCGATTGATGAATTCGATTGATGAGACTGATTTACCGAGTTTGATTATCGATCGATTTTGATTGATCGATTGCTAATACCGATTGATGTGGCTGATTTACCAATTCTAATATCGATCGAGACCGTTTATCATGACCGATTGACCGATTCCGATTAACGTGACCGATTTACCGATTTCGATTATTGACCGATTCCGACTGTCGTGGCCGATTGCCGATTAGCGATCGAGACCGTTTATCATGATCGATTGCCGATTTTGATTGATGTGACCGATTTGTCGATTCTGATTATTGACCGATCTCGATTGTCGTGACTGATTGCCGATTAGCGATCGAGGCTGATTATCATGACCGATTGTTGATTTACGGTTGACGTGACCGAATTGCCGATTCTGATTATTGATCGATTTCGATTGTCATGACCAATTGTCGATTCTGATTGTCATGACCGATTGCCGATTCCATTTATCGTGACCGATTTGCCGAGTCGGATTATTGATCGATTCCTATTGTCATGACCGATTGTCGATTTTGATTGTCATGACCGATTACCGATTCCGATTGTTATGACTGATTGCGATTTCGATTGCTGTGACCAATTTGCCGACCCTGATTACCGATCGATTCCGATTATCGTGGCCGATTGACGATTCTGATTGTCGTGGCCGATTTCGATTATTGAGGCCTACTCCGATTTCGGTTTTGATTGTTGAGGTCGATTTCAATTGCTAAGGCCGATTGCCGAGACCTATATGAGGTATATGCGACCCATAGTTGAGGCACATTGTGATATATTTGTAGTCCTTAGGCAAGGCCCACTGTGTTGTATATTAGGCCTTTGTGTGAGGGCGACAGGCCATTATGTGTTTGACCCTATGTGGGCCATTCCTTGGGGCAATGTTGGTTAAATGTCCACATTGTCGAGGTCGATTGTCGATGCCGGTTATTTATACCAGTTTTGAGTTGAGACCGCATAATATCATGATACATGCTCATATGCATTATCTGTATGTTGTTATGAGACTCCCTGATTGGTGGAGATTGTTTTACATGAGCACATGGTATGCGTAACATGGATGCATGACTGGATTGTATGACTCATACATCTTGCATTGTGTGTTGAGATTACTATACGCCCTAGCGACATCAGGGTCGTAGCCTCCACAGGTATTTCGTGGATGGCCAGATGGGACACCAGAAATCTGTTCTACATGGGTTGCTATAGATGTCCCTGGGTGAAAGTCCATAAACCCTCTTAGTTCCAGAGGTTGCTCCAACGTCTAGACCGAGTGGTTGCATAAGCGCATGAGGGTCGTATACCGTTAGGCCGTGTCTCCCACTGTGTCATGGTCAGTTGGAAGGAGGTACGGCCTTACCTGCTCGAGAGGATGAGGCAATGCTAGGCTGAGTCTGACCAGCTCAAGGAATGGGTCCGCTATCGATGAGCGGGCCCGATATTGACAGGCGGATAGTGAGGTCTCTTCCACCCACCTTGTTGCCCGCGATGGGGCGGCAATCTGGTTTGGAGTGTAATAGACCCCGGTGATTTCCTAGAGAGGAACTGTACTGATATGTAGACTTATTGAGTAGGAGTTGCATGCTCATTCATTCATTCATTCACTATCCACTCGGGCTGGTGGTGCGCAACTAATTGTTGTGTACCTTCGTTATAGAAAGGATTTCAGTTGGGCGCGTGACTAATCTGAGATTAAGAGTTTACCATGTTGACTCTGACTATCCAAATTTAGGTATGAGACTGGTTTGGATAGAAGTCCCTTGTGGTGGACCCCATAGCCTTTGATACTAGTACTATCATCCCGACTTCACACTCCAGCATGGTCATTCCATTCGCACCACATATTGCATTACATTTGTGGCATATTACATCTTGGGTTACTGTGTTTCTGCATTTATATGGTCTAGATACAGTTGATGCTATTCATGGACTCATCAGGAACGGCATAATGCATCATATCCTCGACATCTGATATCTGGTTCTTTATGACTCCTCATTTGCATAGCTGCTCTATATTGCGTATTCTGATATTGATTAACTCATGGAATTGTCTATATTTCCGCTTACTTTGTTATCGTATGATTTATGATCTTGTCAGTATTCCTGTTTACTCTGATAATTCATGATCCTGTTAATATTTCTGCTTATTTCCGGTATTGTATGATAACGGCATTGTATTGAATGCTTGACACTTACCTTATGCACACACTTACACCGCCCTCTAAGCTTTCTATAAGCTTATGCATGATAGATGCATGCAGGTGATGTTAGGTTGAAGCGGTGTTGAGTTTGGAGCGTGAAGCGGTCTTCTGGAGTTTTGATTTTTGATATACGTATTTTCCTTTCTGTATTGTATTCAAATGATTATATTAGTGGATATGTGATGATAATGTTGCCTTTATAATTTGGGTATACTTGTGGTTATGCTCCATTTAAAAAATATAAAAAAAATCCTTGTAGGATCGTAGGATCGGAAATTTGGCGTACGAACGCTAGGAGCCGAGAATGGGGTACTACGGAGGCTGTCGACACCGAATTCGGTGATCAGAATTCTTGCGAATCCGATTTTTGGGCTTGGGGTGTGACATAGGTTTTGGTTTAGGTTATAAGTTTTGGTTTAGTTTTAGGTTTAGGTTTAGGTTTTGTTTTTAGGTATAAGTTAAGGTTATAAGTTTAGGTTATAAGTTATAGGTTTTGGTTTAGGTTAAGGTTATAGGTTTTGGTTTTGGTTAAGGTTTAGGTTTTGGGTTTAGGTTAAGGTTATAGGTTTAGGTTAGGTTTGGGTTTAGGTTATAGGTTATAGGTTATAGCTTTAGGAATTGAGAATAGGTTAAGGTTTAGGTTTAGGAAATCGGGTTCGGAGTTCGGGATCTGGTTTAGGTTTGGGTTTTCAAGTTTAGGTTTTGGTTTAGGTTAGGGAGTTGAGATAAGGATTTGGTGTAGGTTTAGTTTTAGGGATTTGAGAATAGGCTAAGGTTTAGGACTAGGAAATCGGGTTCGGGATCGGGATCGGGTTTAGAAGCTTGGGTTTTCATGTTTAGGTTTAGGTTTAGGTTAGGGAGTTTATATTGGGATTAGTTGTAGGTTTTGGTTTAGGGATTTGAGAATACATTTAGGTTTTAGGTTTAGGTTTAGGTTTAGGTTTTAGCTTATAGGTTTAGATTATAGGATTTTGTTTTGGTTTTAGGTTTGGGTTAAGGTTATAAGTTTAGGTTATAGGTTATAAGCTATAAGTTAAGGTTTAGGTTATAGGTTTTTGTTTAGGTTAATGTTAAAGGTTTTGGTTTAGGCTATAGGTTTGGGTTTAGGTTTAAGTTTAGGTTTAGGTTAAGGTTATAAGTATAGGTTAAGGTTAAGGTTTAGGTTTAGGTTATTAGTATAGGTGTTGAGGTATAAAAATAAGAGAAGAATTAAGGTAAAGGAAGATCAAAACATTAAGGAAAAGAGATGAAGGGAATGATGGAAAGGCTCAAAGAGCACTTTGCGTGGGTCCCCGCAAAGTATATCGATTGCGCTGGTCCACGCAAAGCATATCGATTGCGCGGGTCCCCGTAAAGTGTATAACGAATGCTCAACAAGAATCCCAAGTAATTTTGTCCCACATCGATAAGATTAAGGTTTCGCACGTGTGAATGCCTATAAATACCCCCTCCCCTCCTTCATTTGGGGGATTCGAAGATTTCAGAGTAAAAGAAGAGCGAAGAAGAAGATCGAAGGTAGGAGCAAAGGGTTCCTTCGGTTTGTGCACATGCGATAACGGGATATGAGAACGATATGCTTTGCGCGGAGGCTAGCATAAACAGATTACTCATGATCTATAACAAAGAAAGGGTCACATCATCTTTGTCAAAATGATTGAAGCCTCCAAGTCATCAAGTTCTTCCTGTCCAAGAAAAAGGGAGAATCATCGACAGAAATGCATTTCCTCCTGAGTTTTAGAAGATGATTAAAATAACGCCGGAATGCTGTCGGAATTTCTATCTCCTTGAAGATTATTGATCGATTTGTCAATTCCTCCTAAGTCATAGGGGATGACTGGGATCACTGCTGTTATGCTGCCAAAATTTATATTTAACTATGACCGTTGAACTTATGATAGTTTCTTTGTGCCAAGTAATCTATCTTAGAATCAAGGGATATTAGAGGATGTAAATGAACTCAGAATGAATAAAGTGTGATAATTGTCTTTATACTTTTCTCTTTTATATCTGAATAAGATAAATCCCCCAAATCAAACACATTTGTTTTCTTGTCGAAACAAAATGGCGACTCCACTGGGGAACTTTGTCTTATTTAGCATTAACATTGGGAAAGCGATAAAGCTTTTATCACTTTTTGGCATCTCTCAGACGCCAAAATGGCGACTCTCAGTGGGAACATCCTCCCCTTCATCCTTAAGATGGATTACTTAACCCATCACATACTAATTTCGTGTGCGTTTCATTATTGAAGGTACTTGAATTTAACCACAAAATACAGCTGATGGCTAGTCTTACAAGGAAAGTAAACTTCCACTTTACCTCTACTAGATTCATAGTGGAGTATATGCTAAGCTAAACCCCAGAACGTATGGATTCATATCCTGCAAGTGGGCGTAAAATGACTCAAGTAACAGCTAGAGTTGTATCCGTTTCACCTCAACCGCAAGAAAGTGAGGGGGATTGGACTGTGGTCCTGTCTCGTAAGGCAAAAGCAAGGAATCTGAAAAGTCATAGAGCGAACTTATGACGCCCTGAAAATCGGGGGTCGAGCATAAACTCAACTCCCGAGTTCCAACGCATCACTTATACAACAAAATGAGTGATGATTGAATGTTGTCTGTATTAGTATAGTGAACATGAGTGAGATTAAGCCAAAACAACATATCATACTCCAGAGACAGGTGAGATAGCAAGCGGAAGATTGTGATAGCGAAATAAAATATATATAAACTGTGGTGAGTCTCCAGAGTGTGATAACGTTACCAGGTTAAATAATTACAAGTACAACTCTAAAATATGCCAAATGTGTAGGGTCCTCTAGTCAACATCCCTGTAACCCCGTCGATCAAGACACGGCTCACATGGGGCCGCCAGAATACAGCAAATACGAGCAAGGATCATTGTCATTGCAAAGGTCTGGCTCCGCCTCATAAGCATCGCCGACACCTTAAGCTACAGAGTCTGGTTGGTGTTGCAAACACCGTCCCGTAACATGGGAGTGAGTAGCTAACTCAGTGGAACAATAAAGCATAGGTTAACATGTTATCAATGCAGTCAAGCAGTAATGATAAAGCAGTACAATCAAACAATCGTAACTGCTCTTATTTAATGCAAGTATGAAATGACAAGATGAATGCCCTTGCCAAACCACCCTCATGCGACACCATCTTACGTTCGCGATATGCGTTTATCCCTTAGTGCTCCACATCTACCAGGCACATGCAGTGCGATGATGAGCATGATTACCGAGTAGTTATTAGTCCATTTCAAACAGCAGGATTGGGAAACTAAGGTACCTCCCTTGTATCATTCCCAAACATGATCCATTCTAGGGTCGTCAGTCCTAGTTAATCTAATACGATGGTGTGTTTCTAGGTCACTGCAAAGGCTACCAGGGCTGTTACGCACAATGGTTACACCACTCCCCCATCACCTCTTTAACGATTCATCACCAAATTGATACAGCCCTAGTTCATACTCTATACACTGCGGCAAAACTTGTCACCTCACCGCAAATTCAGAGTATGCTCGAGGTCACTACAAAGGGCTGCCAGGGCAGTTACACGCATTCGTTGCACCACTCCCCCATCACCTTATCAATGTAGGCCGACAGCACGAATATAGTGTCCCATACTACCATAATGGGCTCACGAGTCTGGTTGCTCAATGGACACTACGAGGAGGCACGTGGCCCTAGCATAGGCCAACAGCTCGACCACGGTGTCCCATACCACTATGCTCGGCTCATGAGTCTTAGTGGATCGAGGTACCATGATTAACGGGATTTCACTAGTAAGTTTGGTACCCTAGGTTCAAGCAATAACATTCAAACATGTTGAACATATATTAGACATATCGGGTTACTTGACGAGCCTGACTAGCTTGAGCGTACAATCAACTGAACGACATGAAGTGCATAAGCATTTCGCGTGGCCTAACCACTATCGCCAACTGAAGTACGACTCGGGTTCGTCAAACACATCTTACATGGAGAAATGAATCTCAACCACGATCTCAAGTCTAGTACCGATTGTCTAGACTATAAACATAGTCCCAAACTCAATCAATCTTTATTTAGAACATGTAGAGTAAAGCATAATAAACAAAGTAATTCAAGCAAGTTAACAAGCACGTCATAAAGCATGTTTATAAAGCATGTTATAAAGCTTGTTATAAAGCACCATATAAATAGGAAATATAAACACATATATTTCATAAGTAAGCGGTTACGTTAAACAATCAATGTGGAGGAAATCATACACGTCTCTAAGGTAGTTGATAATCCCATCTCAACACCTACCTATGACACTATCATCCAAACACTTATTCTCACAAGCATTTTCACAAACACTTAGAATACACTATTTCAACATACATAGTGTACATTAGCAAAACATGTATTAGGGCGAGTCCTTTCGCCAAGTAAGTATTTTGCGCATATATACATATACGGTATGTTCTAGAATACACTATTTCTACATACATAGTGTATATTAGCAAAACATGTATTAGGGCGAGTCCTTTCGCCAAATAAGTATTTTATCCATATATAATATATTCATACAACAAATAATCATGACAAACACATTTCCAAAATTTATACGTATACGGTACTTTCAACAAATACCTAGAATATGTAAAATTCCATATTCTTCGTCTTTAATCGAAACGGAAAATAGACAGCACTTTGTACATGTGCAATTGCATGTAGATCATGAATCTATCATTATCTGACATTGAAAGCGTTGAAAACCATAACCTATACACCTAAAGTCCTCACCTTTTAGTCGTAGAATCGTAACGAATACGGTAGGTTTGCTAAGCTTCCGTATTCGGCAGTTTGGTCACCTATAGAACGAAATAGGTTAGCTATTTCATAGCCTACGACCTTTACAACTCCAAAATAGATTAGGGTTAGGGTTTCTTATCTAGAAAGGAAGTCGGAATCGCCGGGAAAGCGATGAGAATGGGGTGGTGCAACTTGTGTAGCGGCAGGGGATAGTAGTAGGGAGTTTCTCTCACTTCTCTCACACTTTCTCTCTTTTCTCTCCTCTCTTAGGGCTTTTCTCAAATTCGTATGGCTGTGAGAGAGAGGGTTCTAAGGTCCTTATATAGCCTAAAAATACTCCAAAATAAACTTATGGTCAAGGTATACTTAGGTTATAACCAAAGCGACCCTTTTCCAGCTCAACGGAGGACTTCTGGTGGGTCTCCTTGAGCCAAAGGTCGGACTTAAGCTCACCAACCTTGGATCTAGGTGGAGTTAAGTTTTTGTTTTAATCGGATTACCAGATCATGCGTGGCGGACCAGTTTCAGTTCAACGGTCAGCGGATTTCGAAGCTAATCTAGTTTAACACTTAGTTACTTTGTCTCATTTCTAAAGGATTTGATCCTGAGCAATTTCTGCCTGAGGTGGCACTAGGGTCTTTGTATGGATTTCAAAAGCATTGTTCTTCATCACCTAAACTTTAAGATTCATGCTTAATATGAAAGTACTTAGAGACGTTTAAGGAACAAGGTAGTGAAAGGCGAGATTTGTGAAGGAAAAATGAGGTTTTCAGGAAAATGGTTTGAAGAAGGGATTTGAGGTCTTTGAATTGAGTGTTTGAGAAGTTAATCAGGTGTTAGGATTGACCCATTGTCGAGGACGTCTAATTCCAAGTGGAAAAAAATTCGGGATGTTACAATCTACCCCCCTTAAAACAAAATTTCATCCCCGAAATTGCCTAAGGGTAGTAAGGAAAGATTTCTATTATGTCATTTGCCTAAGACTTATTAATTTCAAGTTTCTATGCATGGTAGGGTATATACTAGCCTTGTTCATTTTAGTCTACCCCCCTTAAAACTTATTTCTTTATCCATGTCTCATACCCTGATGGTTTGCTGCAATAGATTTCTTTCCCTATTTGGAGTTTTGACGACAATCCCTAATTATTTAGAGTAAGATAGCTATTTTCATTGATTGACCAACATGGAGAGACGATTATAGTGGGCTTGATCCCGATACATCGATCATCTACCTGATCAGGGTAGAAGGCTCATCGTATCCTTTTTTAGTCATGGTAGATCCTGGTCTTCTGCTCAGTCAAAGCAATGAGTCCGTTGGTGTCGCCTAGGATTGAGAATTGGGTCAAGCCACGAATGTTTCGCAGTTGTATATTTCAGTAACTCCATAGTCCAATCACTCTAAAAACGTAGGGAATGTCCATGATTGAAAGGCTTAAATTGTCTATTTCTAAGGTTGCCCTTTAGGTCTTAGTCTAAGAGAGTCCTTGTTATTATCTATGTCCAAGGGAATGGTGAATTAAATCTTACTAGATCATCCTAAAAAATTTTCTCATAGTAGAACTTGCTAGGGCTTTTATTATGTTTGTATTCAACAAGCACAGTTTCGATCCTGGGCCAGTGTGGTAGGGTCCAACACGCTTTCGCTGCGCCACCCAGATCAAAGAGGTGTATTGATTTGACCTAACTTCATCTATCGGTCTCTGGCATTCTCTAATGTAACCGGTAGTCTAGTCTTAATTTAGGAGTAGTGGAAATCCATAGGTGTAGTCCAAAGTCTATGCTCATACGCTAGATGATTTCACATCATTTCTAATACAAGGAAGGGTTTTATCACTTAGGGTCAAAGTTGTCTAATTGGAACTGAGTTGTCTGTACTTGACGCTCGAGCATTTCACATATGCTCATTCCAACTAAGAGGGTCCTAAGGTTCACATTATTAATTTGTTGGATTTCCTACAAGGTCAGGCCTGTTAAAATCTAGGAGCACCGCTCTAGGTTAAAAACTATAGGGCCTAATGTCTTAAATGGGACTGCATTGCTAATCTCACTTCTGGATTGGGAATGGCATTTGGTAGGAGGGTGGGTGGGATAAAAATTAAATTTATAGGCTTTGGAAAGTGAGTCTTGTGTGGAAAAGCGTGAGATGGGAGTTCCAAATCCCAGGAAAATGAATTTCTAAGTGTAATTTGAAAGGAAAATACGGGATTTACGTTTAACTACATACATTCCAAACATAGTATCGGAAACCATGGGATACACCCAATCTAAGGACCATACCTTACACATACATTTATTGTTACCTTTACAATTCTATCCACCTTAAACTCACCTAATATAATTTGGCCGAACGGGCCCTAAATGTCCTCAAACATCTAAAATATTCTACCAACTACTACACCCATCAACATGAAAACAAAAACATCTAAAGACAGTAACCCATGCAAACTACAAGACATCGGTATGGATGATTAGGCCTCCAAGAAAATGGCCGTACAAGCTCGGATAGAGCCATGGAAAAGTGAATGAAAAGTGATGGAGAGAGAGAGAGAGAGAGAAAGGGCTGAACGTTTTTGGTTCTCCACGAGTTTGAACCTCAACAGGGATTGTGAAGGCCCAAAAGACAGTGATTGAAGATGAAAAATGGAAAGGTAGGATGGGTTAGGGAGCTTACACATTTTTTGAGCTTCAAATGGAGGGGGGTGTAGGAGCTCAAATGAGAGAAAATAGAAAGGGTAAAGGGTAGGTGTTGCTGTGAACGATGTATGTGGATGAGTTGTGACAGAAAATGACGGAACGAGTGAATGAAAGAGAGGTTTGGGAGAGAAAACGGACATTTGGAAGAAAATGAAAACTTGGAGGAGTGTTTGAGAGAGAGGGGGCAAAATGGACAAGAAACAGGGGCCCCCACAAAATTTGGTAGGCACCACACGTGTCTAGGGGTCGGGTCGACCACGACCAACGCTGCCCCGACCAGCCCGGCCCAACTTGATCGCGGTCGACCGCTGTTCTGCCACGGTCTATCGGACCAACCGCGGTGCCACTGCAGTAGGACGGTGTTCTCCACCCTCCCAAGGGGCCAATGGTACCCCGAGTCTGTCCCGGATCCCACTGGATTGCATAGTGTGGCCCCCGACTCCATTTGAGGCATTTTCGGGGCCAATTTGCAAACCAGAATGAGTTTATGGGATGTGTGGCATATGATTTTGGGGTAGGAGGAGCTAATCTATCCAAATAACCCATTTATTTGGTTAGATTCCAAAGTTTGAATGGTCAAAAGTTTAATTTATACATATATTTACTATTTATAGTAACCTTTTGTTTAAGTATTATTCTTCATCATTTATACGTTAGAATTTATATTTGGTATGAAAGGATTTAGAAAAAATGGAAAAATGAAGTGGTGTAAGGAGAGATTTTGAAGGAATTGGATAAAAAGGGGTTATAGGTTTTGAGATGAAGTGTAAGGTTTTGGGGTTGACCCATCGACTCAAATACACCCTCGGATCAAGAAAAAAATTCATACACATATCCATGTACTCGAAATTTCCGATCGAGATCCACTGACCGTTGAACTTAAACTGGTCCGCCACGCGTTATCTGGGCATCCGACCGGAACGAAAACGTAACTTGACCTAGTTCCAGTGTTACTGAGCTTAAGTCCGACCTTTGGCTCAAGGGAGGCCTCAAGAAATGCTCCGTTGAGACAGAAGAGCTCAACTTTGGTTATAACCTAAGTATACCTTGACTTAGGGTCTATTTTGGTTATGTTCTAACCTATACAAGGACCTTAAAACCCTCTCTCTCACAGCCATACGAATTTAAGAGAAGCCTTAGAGAGAGAAGAGAGAAAGGAGAGAGAAAGTGAGAGAGTTGTGGGAGATCCTTCCTGCCTTTCTTTCTTGCTACCTTAGGTACTTAACCACCTCATTCTTATCGCTTTCTCGGCGATTTCAGCGACGTTTCTAGGTAAGAAACCCTAACCCTAAACTGATTTGGGGTTTTAAGAGTTGTAGGTTATGAAATAGCTAACCTATTTCATCATATAGGTTGCTGAATCGCCGTATACAAAGCCTTAACAAATCTATCGACTCCGTTACGATTCTACAACAAAAGGTGCGGACTTTAGGTGTATAGGTTATGGTTTTCAATGCTTTCAATGTCAGATAATGATAGATTCATGATCTGCATGCAATTGTACATGTATAAAGTGCTTTCTGTTTTCTGTTTCGATTAAAGACGTAGAATATGGAATTTTACATATTCTAGGTATTCGTAGAAATACTGTATACGTATAAATTTTGGAAATGTATTTGCCATGATTATTTGTTGTATGAATATAATATATATGGATAAAATACTTAGTTGGCGAAAGGACTCGCCATAATACATGATTTGCTAATATACACTATGTATGTAGAAATAGTGTATTCTAGAAAATACCGTATATGTATAAATTTTGGAGATGTGTTTGCTATGATTATTTGCTGTATGAATATATTACATATGCGTAAAATGCTTGCTTGGCGAAAGGACTCGCCCTAATACATGTTATGCTAATGTATACTATGTATGTAGAAATAGTGTATTCTAAGTGTTTGTGAAAATGCTTGTGAGAGTAAGTGTTTGGATGATGGTGCCTTAAGTAGGTGTTGAGATGAGATTCTCAACTACCTTAGAGATGTATATGATTTCCTCCATATGGTTGTTTACTTTAACCACTTACTTATGAAATATATGTGTTTGTATTCTTGTTTATATAGTGCTTTATAACATGCTTTATAACATGCTTTATGATATGCTTGTTAACATGCTTGAATTACTTTGTTTATTATGCTTTACTCCACATGTTCGGAATAAGGATTGATTGTGTTTGGGGCTATGATTATAGTTCAGGCAATCGATAACGGGACTGAATTCTTGGCTGTGATTCATTCGCCACGTCAGATGTGTTCAATGAACCCGAGTCGTACTTCGGTTGACGATAGTGGTTGGCCACACGAAGTGCTTATGCACTTCATATCATTCAACTTGTTGTGCACTCGAGCTAGCCGAGCTCGTCAAGTAACCCAATCTGTCTAATATATGTTCACCATGTTTGGTTGTTACTGCTTGAACCTAGGGTACCAAACTTACTAGTGAAATCCCGTTAACTATGGTACCTCGATCCGCTAAGACTCATGAGCTGGGCATGGTGGTATGGGACACCGTGGTCGAGCTGTCGGCCTATGCTAGGGCCACGTGCCTCCCCGTAGTGACCAGTGAGCAACCAGACTCGTGAGCCGATTATGGTGGTATGAGACACTATATTCAAGCTATCGACCTACACTGATTGGTGACAAGCCCTTTGTAGTGACCTCGAGCATACTCTGAATTTGCGGTGAGGCGACGAGTTTTGCCGCAGTGTATAGAGTATGAACTAGGCCTGTATTTGTATAATGATAAACTGTTAAAAGGGTGATGGGAGAGTGGTGTAACCTTTATGCGTAACAGTCCTAGCAGCCTTTGCAGCGACCTAGAAATGCACTATCGTATGAGATTAACTAGGACTGACGACCCTAGAATGGATCATGTTTGGGAATGATACAAGGGAGGTACCTTAGTTTCTCAATCCTGCTGTTTGAAATGGACTAATAATAACTCGGTAATCATGCTCATCATCACATTGCATGTGCCTGGAAGATGTGGAGCACTGAGGGATGAAAGCATGCCGCGAATGTAAGATAGTGTTGCATGAGGGTGTGTGTGGTGAGGGCATACATCATGACTACATTCATACTTGCATTAATAAGAGTATTTTGAATTGTTTGATTGTACTGCTTTATCATTACTGCTTGACTGAGTTGATAACATGTTAACCTATGCTTTATTATTCCACTGAGTTAATCACTCACTCCCACGTTACGGGACGGTGTTGTACACACAAACCAAATTTGTTAAGTTTCAGGTGATGGCGATGCTTATGAAGCAGAGCCGAACTACTACTATGATGTTGAGGAGCAGTTCTCCTACATGTAACTCTCTTACAGGTCTATGAAGACCTGGTATTGTATCGACGGGGCTATAGTACTTGGGATAGAAGACATTACACTTCCTCACATTTGGTATATTTTAGAACTGTACTTGTAATTATTTAACCTGGTAACATTATCACACTCTGGAGACTCCCCACAATTTATATATGTTATATATCTATCATAGTCTTCCGCTTGCATAATTTAACTGTCTCTGGAGTATGATATGTTGTTTTGTCTTAATCTCACTCATGTTCAATGCACTAATACAGGCAACATTCAATCATCATTCATTTTGTTGCATAAGTGATGCGTTGGAACTCGGGAGTTGAATTTATGCTCGACCCCCAATTTTTAGGGCGTTACATACGGACCTTAGAACTCTCTCTCTCACAGCCATACGAATTTGAGAGAAACCCTAGAGAGAGAAGTGAGAAAAGAGAGAGAAAGAGTGAGAGAAGTGAGAGAAACTCCCTACTACTGTTTCCTGCCACTACCCAAGCTCCACCACTCCGTTCTTGTCACTTTCCCGGTGATACCGACTTCGTTTTGAGGTAAGAAACCCTAACCCTAATCTGTTTTGGGGTGTGAAGGTTGTAGGTTATGAAATAGCTAACCTATTTCATTCTTTAGGCTACCAAACTGTCGAATACGGAAGCTTAGTAAACCTAGCTGATTCATTGCGATTCTACGGTATAAGGTGAGGACTTTAGGTGTATAGGTTATGGTTTTCAATGCTTTCAATGTCAGATAATGATAGATTCATGATCTGCATGCAATCGCACATGTACAAAGTGCTGTCTGTTTTCCATTTCGATTAAAGATATAGAATATGGAATTTTACATATTCTAGGTATTCGTAGAAAATACCGTATACGTATAAATTTTGGAAATGTGTTTGCCATGATTATTTGTTGTATGAATATATTACATGTGGATAAAATACTTGTTTGGCAAAAGGGCTCGCCCTAATACATGTTTTGCTAATATACAGTATGTATGTTGAAATTGTGTATTTTAGAAAGTACCGTATACGTATAAATTTTAGATAAGTGTTTGCCATGATTATTTTTTGTATGGATATATTATATATGCATAAAATACTTATTTGGCAAAAGGACTCACCCTAATACATGTTTCGCTAATATACACTATGTATGTCGAAATAGTGTATTCTAAGTGTTTGTGAAAATGCTTGTGAGAGTAAGTGTTTGGATGATGGTGCTTTAGGTAGGTGTTGAGAGGGGATTCTCAACTACCTTAGAGACATGTATGATTTCCTCCATATGATTGTTTACTTTAACCACTTATGAAATATATGTGTTTGTAATCTTATTTATATAGTGCTTCATAACATGCGATATAACATGCTTTATAACATGCTTTATGATATGCTTGTAAACATGCTTGAATTACTTTATTTATTATGCTTTACACCACATGCTATGAATAAGGATTGATTGAGTTTGGGGCTATGTTTATAGTCCAGACAATCGGTACCAGATTTGAGATCGTGGTTGAGATTCATGTCGCCACGTAAGATGTGTTTAACGAACCCGAGTCGTACTTCAGTTGGCAACAGTGGTTAAGCCACGCGAAGTGCTTATGCACTTCATGTCATTCAGTTAATTGTGTGCTTGAGCTAGTCAGGCTCGTCAAGTAACCCGATATGTTTAATGTATGTTCACCATGTTTGGTCGCTACCGTTTGAACCTAAGGTGCCAAACTTACCAGTGAAAACCCTTTAACCATAGTACCTCGATCCGCTAAGACTCATGAGCCGGACATGGTAGTATGGGACACCATGGTCGAGCTGTCGGCCTACGCTGGGGCCACGTTCCTCCCTGTAGTGACCATTGAGCAACCAGACTCGTGAGCTGAATACGGTGGTATGGGACACTGTATTCAAGCTGTCGACACCTACGGCGAGAGCCGAGTATGGTGAGACCTGTATTCGTACTGACGGGCGACGAGCCCTTCCTAGTGTCTTCGAGTATACTCTAAAGTCTGTGATTGGCGACTAGCCCTTTGCAGCAACTAAAGCATGAGTTAAGCCGAGTACGGTGAGACCTGTATTCGAGCTGACGGCCAGCGATTGAGCCGAGTACGGTGAGACCTGTATTCGAGCTGACGGTTAGCAATTGAGCCACATACGGTGAGATCTGTATCTGTGCTGATGGGTGACGAGCCCTTTGTGATGCCTTCGCGATGCCTCTCGAACCATAATATCGTATGAGATTATCTAGGTTTGACGACCCTAGAATGGATCATGTTTGGGAATGATACAAGGGAGGTACCTTAGTTTTCCAATACTGCTGTTTGAAATAGACTAATAACAACTCGGTAATCATGCTCATCATGCATTGCATGTACCTGGAAGATGTGGAGCACTGAGGAATGCAAGCATGCCGCGAACGTAAGATGGTGTCACACGAGGGAGTATGTCGGTGAGGGCATACATCATGACTGCATTCATACTTGCATTAATAAGAGTAGTTAGGAGTGTTTGATTATACTCCTTTATCATTACTGCTTGACTGAGTCGATAACATGTTAACCTATGCTTTATTGTTCCACTGAGTTAGCTACTCACTCCCACACTATGGGACAGTGTTGTACGCACCAACTAGACTCTGTCTCAGGTATAGATGAGATGACGACTCAGGAGGCAGAGCCGGACTATGACGAGGACCAGGACGAGTTCTCATTTATGCAGTATTCTGGTGGCTTCGACTAGACTGCCGGATCGACAAGATTTGCTGGGATTACTTCCCTAGTTGTATTTTTGACTTTTTGAACATAAATTAGATATATGTATATGGTGACTCATATGGATTCATACTCTAGAGAATGAAATGATTTTGATTCTTTTACATACATATATATACAGTTCAGTCTTCTGCTTGCCTTTATACAATTGATCTGGAGTATGAATTACTGTTTTGGTATAATCTCACTCATGTTTATTGCTCTAACACAGACAACATTTAATCATCATTATCTATGTTGCATAAGTGATGCGTTGGAACTCGGGAGTTGAGTTATGCTCGACTCCCGAATTTCAGGGCGTTACACCCGACAAAAAATTGCTATACGTTGAAATGTATCATATAGCGAATGATAAATAAAGGTGAGATAATAACCGGTGAAGACAAAGGAAAGAGTACGAGGGTGATGGTAAACATGTTTACGGTTCAGAAAAAATCCAAAGAAGTAAAAGAGAAAAAGGGCCAAATGTCGACAAAGAACGCGACAATGATTACATTATGATCAGGAAAGAGGGTAACGAGCCCAGTAAAAAAGAAAGCAGGAATCGTAAGGAAAGAAGTTAATGAAAAAATAGTGATGATAGAAATGAAAATAGGAGCGAAACAGTAAAAGTGGTTTATGATGTAGTTAGCCATTTGAAAGGCATACCGGCGCGTTTAAGCATCTATGACGCACTCAAGTTATTAGAGGAGTTTCAATAAAGTTTGATCCAAGCATTGTCCGATCACAGTGTCAGAGAAATTATGCTGACAGAAATGAAATAGGAAAGACACAATGCACAAGCAAATTGCCTACCTATCATCTCATTTTCTGATGATGATTTGATTCGTGAGACGGAACATAATAGGCCATTGATGAGAGATGGTCACATCTGTGGAAAGCGAGTAAAGCGGATTATGATAGATAATGGGTCTGCAGTAAATCTCTTACCACTCTCGATGGTAAGTAAATTGGGTTATCGCCGTTCGGATCTATGCCCTAGTTGAATGATGATACAGGGCTTCAATCAAGACGGACAACGCGCGCTTGGTAAGATTACAGTGACGTTGGAGGTAGGAGAATTAACTACTAATGTCATATGTCATGTCATAAATGTCGTAACAACATATAATTTTCTCCTCGGAAGGCCGTGGATTCATCAGTACAGCATCATATCCTCAACTTTGCACCAATGCTTCAAATACTGTAAAGACGGAATATAGTGTAAGGTGATGGTCGACGCGAAACCGTATACAGAAGCCGAGTCCTTCTTCGCGGATGCCAATTATTGTAAAGGGTTTTCTGAAGAGATTGGAAATAATGATAAAAACGAAGTTGTAAAGGACATTCAAGTAAACAATGTTGAAGAAGAAAGGGAAGAATCTTCTAGGACTGCGGGAGCAAGGAAATAGTTCTATTTTGTGCCCAAGCGTCTGAGACAACCGGGGCAGCCGCCTTTAACCTTATTATCAACAGAATAGTTGAAAATTCTGTAGTCTAATTATACGATGCCGCTACCCAACGTTGAAAGGTGTAAGCCATTTTTAGCTACTCCAGGAAGATTTCAAGTCAAAGCTAGTACCAAATACCTTGAACCGATAGAATTCCATGTTGCAATAGAAGTAAAGACCGGAGTCACGAATAATGTATACCACGGAAGCCTGACACCACAAAATTTGGAAGAATACAGTTCAGTGAGCAAGAAAATCATGAGGAATATGGGTTTTGATTGTAATAAACCCACGGGGCTGAACCACAGAAAGGGAATTCAAATCCCTCTTGGGGTTGACAGGAAAAGCGGAAGAAATTCCAAGGACTCGGAGCAGAGTCATCAATAAATATGGTTACGGCCACACAAATGCCAAAACAGGACCCTAAAATAGTCGGGTACCCTGAGATAGCTCCGAGACAAATAGAAGACGGGGGGCAACCGACAATAGATGGCCCGCGAGAAATAAACTTGGGAACAGATGAAGAGTCAAGGAATACGTTTATCAGCGTCAGTCTTTCTGAGCAGGAATTTGAAAAATAAGGCCAACTTCTCAGAGAAAACAAAGACATCTTCGCCTAGACGTATGAAGAAATGCCAGGTTTGGAACCCTCCGTAGCAATGCATCGATTAAATATCTCCAAAGAAAAGAAGCCGATAAAGTAAGCACAAAGGCGATTTCACCCAGACCTAATGTTATTAATAGAAGAAGAGGTCAATAAACTGATAAAGGTTGGGTTCATCAGGGAAGTCAAGTATCCTAGGTGGATATTGAATATTGTTCCCGTGAAAAAGAAAAACGGATAGGTCAGAGTGTGCATTGACTTCAGGGATCTGAATGAGGCTCGTCCAAAAGATGACTTTCCTCTCCCGATAACGGAATTGTTAATCGATAGTATGACTCAGTATGCTATCATGTCCTTCATGGATGGCTACGCAGGGTATAATCAAATTAGAATGGCGCCCGAAGATGAAGAAGCAACCGCATTCAGAACACCACTTGGAATTTATTGTTACAAAGTTATGCCATTCGGTCTGAAAAATGCTAGGGCAACATATCAAAGGGCGATGAAACATATATTTCAAGATATGATGCATAAATATGTTGATGACTTGGTGGTCAGGACATGAGATCATCAGGAACACCGTGAACATTTGGCAACAGTGTTCCGTTGACTCAGAAAGAAGCAATTAAAGATGAATCCAACTAAGTGTGTGTTCAGGGTATCTTCGGGCAAATTTCTCGGCTTTGTCGTACGGCATAGGGGTATCAAGATCGATCCAGAAAAAGTTAAAGCTATTCAAAACATGCCGCCACCAACAACACTGAAAGAGTTGAAAAGTTTACAGGGAAAGCTAGCATACATTTGCCGTTTCATTTCAAATCTCGTAGGAAGGTGTCAGCCGTTCTCTCATTTAATGAAGAAAGATACAAAATTTATATAGGACCAAGCCTGTTAGAATGCATTTGATTCAATCAAGGAATTATTGAAACAGCCGCCGGTGCTAATAGCTCCAGTGAGAGGTAAGCCGCTTATCTTGTATATATCTGCAGCTGAGAATTCTTTGGGCGCTTTGTTAGCACAGGTAAATGAAGCCGAGAAAGAGGCTGCTCTTTATTATCTGAGCCGAACATTGATGGGGGCAGAATGCAATTATTCTCCAATTGAGAAAGAATGTTTAGTGTTGATATTTGCAGTACAGAAGCTGAGATATTATTGTCTCTCCAATGATATAACTTTGATCTCAAGAGCAGATCCGATAAAGTTTTTTATGACCAGGCCGATGTTGTCGGGAAGATTGGCCAAATGGATGCTATTATTATCAGAATATACTATTTCATATAAGTCGACGAAAGCAGTAAAAGGGCAGGCCGTGACAGATTTCCTTGCAGCACATCCTATGACAGAAAGCGCAAAGATCAACAATGACTTTCTGGACGAACAAGTTATGTTGACCGAATCCCAGAGTTTATGGCAAATGTATTTTGATGGTGCTGCTCGAACGTCAGGAGCGGGGGCAGGAGTGATATTTATTACTCCTCAAGGCAACCTATTGCCATACTCCTTCACATTAAGCGCCGCGTGCACGAATAATAAGGCCGAGTACAAAGCTCTCATTATTGGAATGGAAATAGCTCAACAAATGGGAATAAAAATGTTATATATCTTCGGAGATTCTAAATTGATTATAAATCAATTGACAACAGAATTCGAAGTGAGGAAGCAGGAACTCTTGCCCTATTGTCGGAAAGCTCAACACTTGCTCGAACAGTTCTATCACGTGGAAATTAAACACATACCATGGTCTGAAAATACAAAAGCAGATGCTTTGGCTAGCCTGGTAGCAACTTTATCTTGCACAAATCGAAGCCCTCTCCAAGTAACTTTAGAGGAAAGAAGATTCCTGCCATCTTCAGAAGTCATTGGAGGAGCCATTGAAATGCTTCCTATATCATGTCTGGAAGTAATGACAGATGATTGGCGGCAACCATTTGTTGATTATCTCAAATATAACATCCTGCCAGAAGATAATACACAAAGGTAGTAGATTAAGCAACGATCGGGAAAATTTGTCATATGCAGTGAAGTATTGTATAGAAAGTCTTACAATGGAATGTTGCTACGATGCCTAGACAAACAAGAAGCAAGCCAAATATTACGGGAAGCACACTCTAGTGAATGCGGGGCACATCAAGCTGGCCGAAATTTATTTTATAGAGTACACTCAATGGGTTATTACTGGCCCATAATGTTCAAAGATACGATAGATTATGCGAAGCGATGCCACGAATGTCAGATTCATGGGGATGTTATACATGTTCCCCTAGAAGATTTACATCAGCCTGTCGCTTCTTGGCCTTTCTCAGCTTGGAGACTTAATGTAATGGGTCCTATAAATCCACCTTCATCTAAAGGAGAGCATTATATGCTGACAACGACAGATTATTTCTCTAAATGGACTGAAGCAGTCGCTTTATGCAATGTTAAAGAGAGGGACATGGTCAATTTCATTCAGCATGCGATAATATACCGTCATGGTATTCCAAAGAAGATAGTCACTGATAATGACACTCCTTTCACGAACAGAGGCATGAAAAAGTTGTGTTAGAAGTTCAACATTTGACATTCGTTTCCAATGCCTTACTATCCTCCGGCCAATGGATTAACAGAGGCGTTCAATAAAACGATCGTCAAAATACTAAAGAAAACGGTGATAGGTAATAAACATGATTGGGATGAAAAGTTGCAGGAAGCATTATGGGCCTACAAAACTACTCATCGCACAGCACCAGGGACAACACCATATTCGTAAATCTATGGCGTAGAGGCTGTCATCCCAATCGAAGTACAAGTGACATCGCTCAGAGTGGCAGTACATCAGTCCATAACAGATGATGAAAATGCAAAAATAAAGCTGAAAGAGTTAGATTTGCTTGATGAGAAACATCTAGTAGCACAACAGTGGTTGTAGTCATATCAGGCAAGAATATCGACTGCTTTTAATAAGCAAGTTAAATACCGCTCCTTCAAAAAAGGGGATATGGTGCTCATGTTGAAAAGACCTAGAGTGGTCACTCGTCAAACAGGGGGCAAGTTCGAGCCTAAATGGGATGGGCCACATATAATAAAAGAAGTATACTCCAATGGAGCATACAGAGTCGCAAATCAAGATGGGCAGGGTATCAGCATACCGGTCAATGCTCGCTTCATCAAAAGATACTACCCCTAAAGAAGCCTCTGGTTTTGATCCAGAATATTATCAGCATAATGATTCTATATCAAAAGGGGGCAAGAAGGAATGAGATCATATTCACATGTTATCGAAAGAATCTATAAAGAAGAAATTCACAAGCGTATTGACTACATTGGCAAATATTCTGAAAAGAAAGTAATCATCGCCATTCTAAAGAAAAGTGATCATCGTCATTACCAGATGAGTTCGATAAAATTAATATCATCTCGAAGACATTATCAAAAAGTAAACGGATACTCTTAAAGATATTATCAAAAGCAATGATATATCAATCTCAGTCAAAACCGTCTATCATTCTAGCGATAACGATGATCACAATTATTATTGCCTTACAAGGCATGATAAGGCAGTCTAGTCAAGCCAAATCCTAAAAGAGCCAAATAAAAAAAGAGCCGAATAAAAAAAATCAAGCTCTAAAAAAGGGCTAAAAGCTCTAAAAGGATCAAGCCCTAAAAGGGTCGGCTAGCTACGTATAAAGCCTAAAATTAAGATCGCCATTCGGGCAGCGACGAGGAGTCAGTGGCCCTAAAAAGCCCATGAAGACCATCGTGTGCACCCATGCAGGCAGCTGATGAAGTCAAAGACTAAGAGCCTAAAAGGCCAAAAGTCCGTGAAGGCTAGTCATGCGTAACCCCTATGCCATCTGTATAGCTTTCCAGCAGTGTCACGGGGAACAGGAGAAAGTGCCCTCCCTTGAATGGGCTCAACCTTGCAGACGAAGAAAACAGGGGCCGTAGTGTGAGCTGTACATCGGCCAACCGTTCGTAAGACCCTCCAGACCTACGGTTTGATTTCAGTACTAACTCATGAGGAAGGGCTTAAACCTACTCATTGACTGACTGACGGCCCTAGGTTTGGTACCCCAAAGGTAGACTCTAGAGAGTTACCGTGGCCAACCCTGTGCATAAAACCAAGCTAGTTCACCGCCCCGGTAGCTTCAGTGGGCCCCTTTGATGGATCGCAGTTTGTGAACTCACAATGCAGTGAGAAGTCCAGTGAACTCTTAAGAGCTATAGAGACCATCACGTGAGACCACACTCCACTACTCAAGAGCTTAAACTGTGTGTGCGCACCACTACTCATGAGCTTAAATTGGGTGTGGCTGACTAAATTGAAACTCAGTACCGCCAATTTAAATACTCACATAGGAAATCCCGCATTAATAAAGCATAAAAGGTTTAAAGTTGCAATTAATATTATGACAAAATTGCAGTATAGAAAATATGATTCCGATAATATGCAATATGATGATTCTTCAGCAAAAAGACAATGTCTTGAAATGTTACCGTAAATGCATATGTTAGAAGTCAAAATAAATTATTGATTAAAAAGCATATGGACGCAAAAATTGCATGTTCAAGAATTACATGTTTAAAGTTCCTCTACAACTCCTACTACCTCCATATACCTGCGAAAATCTTCTTTTAATTGCGCTTGGGCTGAATCATGCCTGGATTTTTCTTCAAGAATGATCTTGGTTTGATCAGGAACGTCGGCTAACTTACCTTCCAAAGATGCGATCACTTCTTTACTTGGGATCAGTGCAAATTTTTCTATATTAACAGATTGAATATTCGATCGCATTCTTCCTTCAACATCCAGAATGGTTGATTCTTTCTCATGGTTCCTCATCTCCAATTGAGAAATTTCTTCTTTCAATACTGCAATGCGATCTTGGATAATCGCTTTCTCATCAGTATGAGCCTTTAATTGATCTTGAAGAATCGAATATTCTTGCTTAAGCTTGGAAATAGAGGAAGCTGTCAGAGAAGCTTGTTCTTGAGATGAAGCCAGCTGCTTCCCGTATTCTAAAATCTCGGGGGCAATTGTAGTATTTTCTGCCGATGCCAAAGAGATTACTGAATCACAAAATTTGAGAAGAGAATCACGCAAAGGAGATATGCTGATTCTAGCCATCCTCGCAGAACTTTTCAAAATTTTGATAGCGATATCCAAATCTGACCATTGCTCGGGATTCTTGAAGATATGGACTATCGCTGATAAAGAATTCCTCATCAAAAGCATCTTATACGTAGGGTCTTTCGCAAAAGATAATAGTTCGGATGCAGTGGCCACAGAATTAGAACTGGCCGCTCTACTCCAAGGAGTTCCTATAGCATAAAGAAAGGAAATATTCATATATATTGATAAAACTATAAGACATACAATTCTGAGTAAAATAACTGATATACATATACCTGTCGCTGGAATACGGTTGACAGGAGGAGAAATTCCTTGAATCCCAGAAAGGCCAACCTTCACTATATCAGCAAGAGAAGGTGCCCTAGTCTCTGTACTTGAGTCTCTGGTGGCCGGAGTTGGCGAGTTAGTGGTCTCTATTGGAAATATAATTTCACGAGCTAGTACTTTCGATGCCACCAACGGAACCAGAGGAGCTCTCGGTGAAATTGCCGCAGGAAGATCTAAAGGGAAAATCTCACCTATCGCGACATTAGCGACACGAACACTAAAAAGGGAGACACGACAATTCTAAATAAATGATTGCTATTAGATATGTAGATAAAAATATGCATATAAAAGTTAAATTTCCTTTACCTGGAGAGTATCCGTATTCACCATAGTCTAAATATTCCTCTTCTTCTTCTACGATTACAAGAGATTTGACAGGAGTTTTAACGCCAGGAAGAGCTTCAAAGGTTGTGGGAGGAAGCTCTGTTTCAATGCCTTCCATAGCCGCTTCCTCCTCTCTGTTAATATTGACTTCTCCTTCCTCAAAGTCATCATCCTTATCTTCGCTGCTTTCGCTGTCTTTGTCATCCTTATATTGTGAAGAGGCGGTATTCTCTGATGACGAGGCTGAGCTTTCATCCTCCGAAGTTCCTTCGTCAACTTCTTCGATAACAATTTACTTTCCTTTGGAAGAAGCAGCCTGACTACTCTCTGGTGGGTTTCTCTAATTGAAGGAGAGACAGATGTTTGTCTCATTTCCTCTGGAGGAATGGGTGGTGATGCTTGTAAAAGTGCCCTTGATCTAGTCATCGGAGATGATGAGCTAGGGCGAGTGGGTTGTGAAGGAGGCACTGGAACATCATGAATTGGTTCTTCTTGAATTGCTACAATCTTTGCAAGAACAGGAGAAGATACATCTTCAACATTTTCTGAAGCTTGACCTGTAGAGTGGCGAGGAGCTTGCTCAAATTCCATTAAGACCCCATGAGCGAACTAGCCATCTAAAGTATTAATAGGCTTTATCTCACCGATGGGGTCTTCTAGTGATATTTTGCTACAAATTTCCCTGCGATAGGATGCATGACTCTTCTCTGGAATATAGCCAATCCCGCTCTCTAGTTTTCTGCCTTTCAGCCTAGGCGGATGAAGAAAGATGGAAGAATCTACAGGCAGGCATTTGGTGACCAAATATGACTGGTGGTCCCACCACCGCATCCAACTGTATGAGGTGCGAACTACGTGTTTACAACTAGGAATTATGAAGGAAGAATCAACGCGACCGTTCAAAAGTTGCTTCCATATCATGGCCTAGTTAAGAGGACCCGTTCCGTAACAACGCATCTTTCTGGTAACAAGTCCGCAATCTTTTGGCATAGTTTGATCGTAACCAAATTGATGAGCAAAGCGGCTGGGATAATAAGGCTCTCGCCATAATTTTGTCCCTTCTCGAAGTGGTAAACTGCATGAACGAATAGAAAGAAAGAAAGGCCTTTTTGCTGCAATGGGTGTTCTTTGGTCTACCATGTCTGTATCTTCAATGTAGCGATGGAGACGGAATTGGAAGAAGTCTATCTAGTCATAATCCCGAATCTTATTTGTAACCCAGTCATATGCCCTCTTGACCATTGCCCTTTGCTGGAAGAACCAGAGCGGAATATGTGAGGGATGAACATATGCTTTCTCTGGCGCTTCAAAGGTCCAAGGAAAGTAAACTCTTAGCCATCCTGTGATATAGTGCCAAGAAGTATATGCTGATGAAGTTTCAAGAGTAGGATCTTTCACGTGAATGGCTTTCTCTCCAAGGGCTCTGTAAATGGAGCATAGTACTGGAGGAGCAAGAGAATATTTATGGCCCTCGGCCAAAGCGCTAGCTATGACAAAGACTATGGGACGAATTGTGTCTGCCCACTTGGAGCTAGGAAGTACAATGAGGCTCAGCCAGTAGGCCAAGAAAGCTACAAGTTCCCCAAATGAACTATAATCTGCTCTCTCCTTCATGGCGTCTCGCAGCTGCATTAGCTCTTTGGAGTGACAGTTGCGAAATCTATAAGAAGGAAAATATAAGTATGGAAAAGTCCTTAATATATATATATATATATATAAGTTGATTCTGGAGTTTAAATACCTAAGACTTCCGAAGAAATGTGCAAGCCATTGCAAAGGAGGAGGCTTGTGAATATTGGGAAATTTCTCCATCCCCTTGAAAAGTTCAATAGTGGTCTCAAAGATGGAAGGTTTACGATCAGGAGAGGACACGAAGGCTAACTCCCTGTTGGTTGGAATGAATTCATCATAGAACCTGCTTGTTATTGGAAGGCCAGCTATGCGGTGTAGATCCCAAAATGTTATACTCATCTCACCATAAGGCAAGTGGAAAGGGTTGGTAGTAGGCGACAAGTACTCGATGAAGCCTTTCAGCACCGTGGGTTCCTTATAGAAATGCTTGGTTGTCACTTCTATAGCATCGTAAAGGCCGATTTTGGTAAGCGTGCTCATGTGCTTTAGTAAGATAGCTTCTGCCCAGTCGGAATAATAGTGTCGAGCGGTTAATAAACCCCTGGTGTGGAAATCTACTTGTCCCCAGAGTTGTGCGCAATCTCGGAAACACTGTCTGATCGTTTGATAAAGATGTGAGGGAAAAAGGTCATGTGGGCTATGGAAAGGTACCAGGGAAGATCATGGGATGGACTTCTCCATTCTTTTGCCGCGGTTTCTGCATCTGTATTATCCCTTCAAGGATGCGTGGCTCTCTCGTTGCCCATAACTCAGTATACATTAGTCTTTCACCATGCACATAATCCTTTGGCTCACAGTCAAGCATAGACTGGTGGCGATAGACGTTAATGGGAATTATTGTCATGCCTTCTGCATGAGGGTTATCAAACGTTAGTGCTATGATTTCATATCCCTTTGGTTGTCAAATTTTGTAGTGCCAAAACCTATATGTCTTGTACTTCTTATGTTTCTTATTTGTGACTACACACTGCTTCAAGACAAGATCATGAATGAAGAATGTTTTCAAGACAAGATCATAAATGAAGAATGTTTACAAGACATGTCATGAATGAAGTCTACAAGAATAGAAGACTTCAAGTTTGCTTCTAACAAGTTCAAGATTAGAAGACTTCATCAAGACAAGTCAAGAATGTACCAAGCTCCAGAAAGACCATCAACTCGACTCAAGCTTCTACTTCAAGATCATTTGAGAATACAGACCTTCAAGACTTCAATGTCCATCTCACTTCAAGGTTTGTTTGACCTTAGGTTGACCTTAGGTTGGTCTATATGATAGGTCATTCTGGATACATAATCTGAATATTTTAATTTACTTGGTGTGACTGATCTAAGACCAGTCTTAGAGATCTTAAGACCAGTCCTAGGTCTGCTACGACCAGTCTTAGGTTTCTCAGGACCAGTCCTAGGTTATTACAGATTTTTGGATTTTCCTGGTTGTCCTTCGACCAGTCCTGGACTTGCTTTGACCAGTCTTGGGAAGTCCTACGACTCATCCTTCGACCGGTCGTAGTCCTACGACTCGAACTCCAGCAACCTATCTCGAGTCCCACGACCAGTCGTAGGTGTCTCTCGACCAGTTGTATGTGGTCCACGACCAGTCGTAGGCTACCTAAGACCAGTCGTGAGAACAGCTAATCTAATCCCGTGGAAATCTTTCAAAATCTTTGATGCTACGACTAGTCCTAGGATCCTAAGACCAGTCGAAGATGGGATTTTTCAGGCTATAAATAATGCACGAATTTCAGAGTTTATTCATTCCATTCCATTCAATTCAAGCGATTTAAGGCTATACTCTGAGATAAGTTGTGATTATTTTTTAAGCTATTGTGCATATTTAATATTTCTTTTGTTAGCATTTTTCTATTGTGATTTTGATCCATATTCCAATCTTATTTAGAAAAGAGGAATTTGTGATATTCCTTCTTCTGGGATCAAAATCAAATAGACCTTGCTCTTCTTGATTTAATCTAAAATCAATTAGACATATAACCATTCTTTATGTGAGTATTGGACATTGAACGACGTATTATTCATCTATTCCAATTGGTTCTACTGGGCTACTTCAAAAGGAGATCCAGGTATTTTACTTTGTAATTTACTTTCTCTGGTTTTGTTTGAGATTTGCCAGAAAAATCTCATTATTTAGGTTATCTGAGGAGAGCCAGAAAACTCAGATTGTGGGGGTTTTTGGATTGTGTAAGCCCGAGATAAAAAGACACAATTGTGAAGGTTTTGGGTGAACCTGTGAAAACCTATTTTGATAGTGCATGCTAATATCCCCTGTGTGAGGATATTAGGAGTGGAGTAGCATTCTTTGTGGCTGTTGGCTAACAGTTGGTAAACACACAGGCGAACCACTATATATCGTTATGTTGTGGATGTGCTTGATTTCTTTATTCATTTATTCCTTCAGTATTGTGAATTGCTTTTATGGATGAATGTTGTAATTTTCATTTCAAGCAAGTGTGGTTGAATGGTGTAATAACTTAGGATTTATTTCTTTAAGTTATTGTTGATTTATTTTCCATATCATTTGTGTTTTCTAGATCATTCTAGAAATAAGGTTGTCCTACCATAAGCAATTGGTTTTTGGTGTAAGGTTGTCCTTAGAACTGATTTAGTATCATTCTCATATTTCATATGTTTTGAGAGTATTATTTCAGCATTGTTATTTATATCTTTTATTATTCCGCTGTTTTAAGTTTTATTTGGCATTGCCCTATTCACCCCCCTCTAGGGCATATAGCTAGGCCCTTTCAAGTGGTATCAAAGCCAAATAGCTCATGCTTATTGATTATTTATTAGATTTATTTCCTGAGCTAACGATCTAAGCTATATTAAGATGTCAAATTTTGATAGCCTATCTGTCACTAGGCCACCACCCTTTAATGGCACAAACTATGCTTATTGGAAAGCAAGGATGAGTATCTTTCTCAAATCCATGGATGAAAGTGTGTGGCTAGCCACCGTGAATGGATGGAAACTACCTATCACTGAAGTAACTGATGAAGATGGTTCAAAATCAATGAAAGTAATATCTTATGCTCTTTGGACCACACTTAAGAAAAGTGAGAGTAGTGCCAATGCAAAAGCACTAAATGCAATTACTTGTGCATTGTCACCAGATGAATTCAAAAGAATCATCTCATGTGAAAATGCTAAACAAGCATGAGATCTTTTAGAAATGACACACGAGGGTACATCAATTGTCAAGAAATCTAAAGTCCAACTCCTCACAACTAAATTTGAAGAAATTCATATGGAGGAGAATGAAATGTTTATGGACTTCTACACTAGATTGAATGACATTGTAAACTCAATGTAGGGTCTTAGTGATAGAATCCCAGAAAGTAAAGTATGTGCAAAGATACTACGCTCACTTCCTGAACGGTTCAATTCAAAAGTAACTGCGATTCAGGAACTTCGTGATACGGATAACATGAGGGTTGAGGAACTAGTTGGTTCTTTATAGACCTACGAATTGAACTTTAAAGCTCCAAAAGGAAAATCAATTGCTCTCAAGTTATTTAAAAATATTCCACAAGAGAGCACTTCAGACTTTGAAAATTCTGAAGATGATATGGCACTTTTTGTAAAAAGGTTTTATAAAATTTTGAAAAATAAGAAAAAATGAGATTTTCAAAAATCAAACGATAAGAGACAATCTAAACCTAGAGCTCGAAAATCTTTGAAAGATAGTCAATGTTACAACTCTCAAGAGTATGGGCACTTGGCTAACAAATGTCCTAAAAAGGACAAATAAAAAAGGAAGAGTATGTTGGCTACTTGGGATGAATCATCCGATTCGGAATCCTCTTCGAAATCAGAAGATTCGGAAAACAAGTCGGGAGATTATGTTAAAGCCCTTATGACTCTAGCTAAAGTCACTTTTTCAGATTATGATGAAGTAACTAGCGAAGAGAATCTGAATAGTGATTGTAACAATGAAGATGATCTTCAGGATGCATACAATGCCCTTTATAAGGAAAGTTGTAAAATTGCTGTCAAGCTTAAATTACAAAAGGAAAAATTTTCTAAACTTAAAGAAGATTATGAGTCTCTTGTCTTAGAAAAATCTCATATTTTTGATTTTTTTGAAAAGACCAAATGTGATTTAAAAATCAAAACCTCCCAAGTTGATGATTTGAAAACCGAGAACGAGAAACTCAAAAATGAAGTAGCTTCTCTTTTGAGTTTAAAAGACACTTGGAGATATGCCCAAGGTGATCCTAAATTAGAAAAATTGTTATCCGGATCGAGAAAATGTGGCGATAGATCCGGGTTGGGCTATGATAAGAATACTTCTCCTAAACAAAAGAATACTGCTCCTAAGTTTGTGAAAGGAGAGTCTTCGAACTCAAAAGTAAAGTATACTTATCAAGGTTTTTCAAAAAATTCAAGGACCTTTCAAAAATCTAAAAATAGCCATGCCAACTTCAATCTTCAAAACTAGAATCCTTTGGTTGAAAAGATTACTGATCTTCTCAAGTAGCTATTAAAATTTAACTCTATAGGTCATTCATATAACAATAGACAGAAAAAGTCCAACTACACTCCTAAACCCAAAATAGTACTGAAATGTGTTCCTAAAGTTGACTGCTTGGTTGCCCACACTGCTTTCAAAGCTACAAGCCAGTCAAAGTGGTACCTTGACAGTGGTTACTCCAGACATATGACAGGCAACAAAGATTTATTCACCAATCTTGAAGACAGGACTGATGGGTCAGCCACTTTTGGTGATGGAAGCAATTACAAAATCATTGGCCAAGGTACGGTTCAGCTTTATAACCTTCCCTTATTTAAAAATGTATTATATGTTGAGGGCTTGAAACCCAACCTACTGAGTATATCTCAGATATGCGACAATAATCATAATGTAAAGTTTTCTAATCAAGGTTGTGAGATTGTTAATAAAGAAGGTTCTGTTATATTAACTGGTTGCAGAACATCTGAAAACTGCTACATCGTTAGTAATGCAAGCTCATCTACTCAATCGTATTACATGGTCCATACTGATGAGACTGAATTATGACATAAACGCCTTGGACATGTACACTATCGGAACTTATTTAGATTGAGCAAAAGAGAACTTATAAGAGGTCTACCCAAATTACAAAAAGTAGACAAAATATGTGGTGAATGCCAATTGGGCAAACAAATTAGGAGCTCTCACAAGAAAGTGAACTCCAATACCACATCTAGACTTCTCGAGCTTCTCCACATGGATCTCATTGGACCAACCAGAATGGAGAGTCGAGATGGGAAAAAATGCATCTTAGTTATCATAGATGACTTTACTAGATTCACTTGGGTATCGTTCTTAAAAGACAAATCTGAAACCCTAGATGAAGTAAAGAAGATCATCAAACGAATCCAAAATGAAAAAGGTTCTCAAGTTTATAAGATCCGTAGTGATCATGGTTCAATTCGAAAATAGCGCTTTGAGAAATTTCAGTAGCGATCGTGGAATATTACATGAATTCTCTCATACCAAAACTCCTCAACAAAATGGTATAGTTGAGAGAAAAAATAGAGTGCTTCAGGATATGGCTAATGTCATGTTAAATAGTATGAAGCTCTCTAAAAATCTTTGGGCCGAAGCAATTAATACTGCCTGCTACATTATTAATCGTGTTTATACTAGTAAATCTGAAAATAAGACTGCTTATGAGTTATGGTTTGAAAAGAAACCTACTGTCAAATAATTTCAAATTTTTGGCAGTAAGTGTTGCATTTTACGAGATCGTGAAAATTTGAGAAAATTTGAGACGAAGAGTGATGAAGGTATTTTCCTTGGATATTCCTTAAACAGTCGAGCCTATAGGGTTCTAAATAAAAAACAGGTGTGATTCAAGAGTCCATCAATGTGGTCATTGATGATCATTTGAATACACTTGCTCCGAGTTCAGATGATGATGAAATTCTTATAATCGAAAATCAAGATACCTCTTCATCTCAATCTGAACCTAGGACTGTCAAAGATCATCCAACTAATCAAATCCTTGGAAACCCTCTCACTGGAGTTCGTACACGCAAACAACTTGAAAACATATGCAATTATGTTTGTTTTACAACTCAAATAGAACCGGTCAATGTAAAAGCTCTTTCTAACGAAAATTGGATAGTATCTATGCAGGATGAACTTAATCAATTTGTTCGTAATGATGTCTGGTATCTTATTCCTGGACCTAAAGATAGACACATTATTGGAACAAAATGGATCTTTAAAAACAAGTCTGATGAACTTGGAAATATTATATGAAACAAGGCTAGACTGGTTGTAATAAGTACACTCAGATTGAAAGCATCGATTACGATGAAACCTTTGCTCCAGTCGCTCGCCTTGATTCTATCAGACTTTTTACTTCCATCGCTTGCTTTAGAAAGTTTAAAATTTATCAGATGGATGTAAAGAGTGCCTTCTTAAATGGCGATTTACATGAAGAAGTTTATGTAGAACAACCCTCAGGGTTTGAAGACCCCAAGCTTTCTGATCATGTATTTCGTCTAAAAAAGGTTCTCTATGGTTTGAAACAAGCACCCAGGGCATGGTATGAAAAATTGACTAAATTCTTACTTAGTCATAGTTTTCAAGTGGGAAGTGTCGATAAGACGCTATTTGTTAAGAAACATAATAATGAGATTTTAATGGTTCGGATCTATGTAGACGATATTATTTATGGATCAACTTGTTCTAACATGTCTCTTGAGTTTGCAGAGTTGATGAAATCATGATTCGAAATGAGCATGGTTGGTGAACTAAATTATTTCCTAGGGTTATAAGTAAAACAACAACCTAATGGAATCTTCATTTCTCAAACCAAGTATGCTACAAACTTGGTTAAAAGGTTTGGATTTAAAAATGGTAAAAAATTTGATACTCCTATGAGTACAACCTTGAGACTCTCAAAAGACTCTACATGTAAAGATGTAGATCCTAAGCTATATCGTAGTATGATTGGTAGTTTATTATATCTAACTGCTAGTAGACCTGATATCGCTTTTAGCGTTGGTATTTGTACGAGATATCAGTCTAATCCTAAATATTCACATCTTACTGCTGCCAAATGGATTATTAGAATGTCGCAAGTACAACTAATTTGGGTCTTTGGTATCCTTTTGATACTAATGTTAAATTAGCTAGGTATTCTGATGCTGATTGGGCTGGTAATATTGATGATAGAAAATCAACCAGTGGTGGTTGTTTTTACATTGGAAATTATTTGGTTTCTTGGTTTACCAAGAAGCAAAGTTCAATATCGCTTTCCACTGCTGAGGCTGAGTATATCGCAGCAGGATATGCATGTACACAACTCGTATGGATGAAACGCATGTTAAGCGATTATGGAATTAATCAAGATTCAATGATCTTACATTGTGATAATTCCAGTGCTATCAATATTTCCAAAAATCCAATTCAGCATTCGCGTACTAAGCATATTGACATTAGGTATCATTACATTCGTGAATTAGTTGAAGAAAAAGCTATCTCTTTTGAATATATTCCAACCAATGTCCAACTTGCTGATATATTTACTAAACCGCTCGACAAAAGCAGGTTTACTAAAATGAAATTTGATCTTGGTATGTGCATTTTAAATTGAATATACTTGTCTGCATGTATCATAGTGTACTATATGTGTATAAATTTCAATTTTTGCATAAAAATATTTATTTTTGTCGATGCTCGACCGGCCCTTGCCATACACGACCGGTCCTGACTCGACCGGTCGTAGACTGCACTCGACTAGCCCTTGCCATACACGACCGGTCCTGACTCGACCGGTCATAGAGATCGTGAGCATCATATAATTTGGGGAAAATCACTTTGTTCTTCATTTTCTCTTCTTCTTTCAAGATAAGTCGTTTTTCTTCATTTTTATTAAAGATTTATGCTTTCTATGCTTTGATTTGTATATCCCATAAGCTTGATCTCGTCTTTTGTTAATTATTTAGGGTATCCTCTCTAAAAATCTGATCTAGAGAAACCCACCACCTCTTGTGTTCTTTGTGCTTGCTCCTTGGTAAATCTTGTTGAAAATGGATGTTAGAGGGAAAAAAAACATCCCGTAGTCCATCTTCATCTAGATCTACATCTATAACAAAATGGTACCTTCGGTCACCCGAAGATGATCCCAATGATGTACGGGATTTACGTAACCGTAAAGTTATCGTTGAGCGTCCTGTAAGTCTCAGTCACATTGAAAAATTTGAGATTACACCTCTCCTTGAATCTGTTGGCTGGACTAACAAATTTTTTTGGGATGGGCCTGCATACTAGTCCATTGCACAATCTATGGTTGCATGTATCTCTGATTTTTCCCTTGATAATTTAACGTTCTCATTTACTACTAGAGAAGGGAAATTTTTAATAGATCGACATTTGATATCAGGTATTATGGATATACCTGCCAAAGATGAAGGTATTCCGATTCATACACTATATGACAAACCATCAGAATCAGAAAAACAAATGTTGACAAGAGATTTATGCAATATGGAAGTGCATTGGACGCACAAAGGAAATGTGCACCCCTCAAAATGTTTATTACCCAGATACAGAGTTTTGCACCGGATCTTCACTTCAAACGTGTATCCTCGGTCAGGCAATAAAATCGAGTTAACTGCCTTCATGGTTCGGGTATTGCACTCTATTGTGTCCGGCATTGTTGTCTGTTTACCTTCTTTGATATGTCATTTTATCATTCAGTTTCGTCTTCATCCAGGTCATAGTGATATTCCATTTGGTTATCTTATGACTTGTTTAGCCACAAATATGCTCGTTGCTTTACCTGAGAATGAGGCACCAATTCATCATCTTTTATTCAATAATACTAATTTAAATAAGATGAAGTTGGATTTGCTTCCTGGTCAATTCTATGAAGGTGGTGGTGAAGGTGCTGAAGCAGGAAATGAAGGGGAAGCTGCTGATCTTCCTCCACAGGCTGATATAAATATGGATGATATATTTGAAGACATTGAAACTGACTCCCAAAATGATTCTGATTACGATCCATCTTCTGGTTATGATGCACGTCTAAGTGCATTGGAGGAGAAGGTTGATAACCTGAGTGTAGCCCATGATATGCAATTTAAATATATGCGAAAATATCTTCGTCGCATTAATAGGGGTTTACATCAGATTGATCTAACCATCCCTGCTCCTTCATCTGGATCTGATTAGGTGGATTATCCTTTTTATTTTTATGGATTCTGTATTATTATTACGATTGATGAATTTGGTTGTATCCTTTTTACTTTCATTCATGACCTATATGTCTTGTACTTCTTGTGTTTCTTGTTTGTGACTACACACTGCTTCAAGACAAGATCATGAATGAAGAATGTTTTCAAGACAAGATCATAAATGAAGAATGTTTGCAAGACATGTCATGAATGAAGTCTACAAGAATAGAAGACTTCAAGTTTGCTTCTAACAAGTTCAAGATTAGAAGACTTCATCAAGACAAGTCAAGAATGTACCAAGCTCGAGAAAGACCATCAACTCGACTCAAGCTTCTACTTCAAGATCATCTGAGAATACAGACCTTCAAGACTTCAATGTCTATCTCACTTCAAGGTTTGTTTGACCTTAGGTTGACCTTAGGTTGGTCTGTATGATAGGTCATTCTGGATACATAATCCAAATATTTTAACTTACTTGGTGTGACTGATCTAAGACCAGTCCTAGAGATCTTAAGACCGCCCCTAGTCTGCTACGACCGTCTTAGGTTTCTCAGACTAGTCCTAGGTTGTTCTGATTTTCGGATTTTCCCTGGTTGTCCTTCGACCCTCCTGGACTTGCTTCGACCAGTCCTGGGAAGTCCTACGACTCATCCTTCGACCGGTCGTAGTCCTACGACTCGAACTCCAACAACTTATCTCGAGTCCCACGACTAGTCGTAGGTGTCTTTCGACCAGTCGTATGTGGTCCACGACCGGTCGTAGGCTACCTAAGACTAGTCGTGAGAACAACTAATCTAATCCCGTGGAAATCTTTCAAAATCTTTGATGCTACAACTAGTCCTAGGATCCTAAGACAAGTCGAAGATGGGATTTTTCAGGCTATAAATAATGCACGAATTTCAGAGTTTATTCATTCTATTCCATTCAATTCAAGCGATTTAAGGCTATACTCTGAGATAAGTTGTGATTATTTTTTAAGCTATTGTGCAATTTTAATATTCCTTTTGTTAGCATTTTTTTATTGTGATTTTGATCCATATTCCAATCTTATTTAGAAAAGAGGAATTTGTGATATTCCTTCTTCTGGGATCAAAATCAAATAGACCTTGCTCTTCTTGATTTAATCTAAAATCAATTAGACATAGAACTATTCTTTATGTGAGTATTGGACATTGAACGACGTATCATTCATCTACTCCAATTGGTTCTACTGGGCTACTTCAAAAGGAGATCCAGGTATTTTACTTTGTAATTTACTTTCTCTGGTTTTGTTTGAGATTTGCCAGAAAAATCTCATTGTTTTGGTTATCTGAGGAGAGCCAGAAAACTCAGATTGTGGGGGTTTTTGGATTGTGTAAGCCCGAAATAAAAAGACACAATTGTGAAGGTTTTGGGGTGAACCTGTGAAAATCTATTTTGATAGTGCATGCTAATATCCCCTGTGTGAGGATATTAGGAGTGGAGTAGCATTCCGTGTGGCTGTTGGCTAACAGTTAGTGAACACACAGGCGAACCACTATATATCGTTGTGTTGTGGATGTGCTTGATTTCTTTATTCATTTATTCCTTCAGTATTGTGAATTGCTTTTGTGGATGAATGTTGTAATTTTCATTTCAAGCAAGTGTGGTTGAATGGTGTAATAACTCAGGATTTATTTATTTAAGTTATTCTTGATTTATTTTCCATATCATTTGTGTTTTCTAGGTCGTTCTAGAAAAAAGGTTGTCCTACCATAAGCCATTGGTTTTTGGTGTAAGGTTGTCCTTAGAACTGATTTAGTATCATTCTCATATTTCATATGTTTTGAGAGTATTATTTCAGCATTGTTATTTATAACTTTTATTATTCCGCTGTTTTAAGTTTTATTTGGCATTGCCCTATTCACCCCCCTCTAGGGCATATAGCTAGGCCCTTTCACAAACTTCATGATGCCCTCAACAACTCGCGCCGAGTCCCACAAGTTTTGGAGCCTTTTCCTCTTGTGTTCTGAAATTTTTTTCTTCAAATTCTTTCACCTTATTTCGATGAGCTTTTTTTGAACGAGAAGCGGGAGGAGTGTCTTCCTAAAGAGGTGGTCTTTGGCTATCAGTACAGATGTGAGCAGTTGTTTTCAACCATTCGTCCCAGTCATATTCTCTACCATGTTTTGGAGGACATTTGAGCTCTCCCAGTGCTGTTGATCAGTGAATGGGAGATGGTAGAGATTTAATACGGCTAGTAAAATCGAAGGTTGGAAGTACGGGTTCTTTAAAGTAGGCAGGAGTGCTGGTGTTGGTTTTTGTTCGTTTGGCAGGTGGCTGATCGGAAGAAGGAGAAGGACGGTAAGAAGATATATCAGGCAACTCAGGATGAGAAGGTTGGGCAGTAGGGGAATTTATGAGGTGAAAGGTTCGCTTAGTACAAGCCATGATGAAATAACAGAGTCAAGGGTTTGAATGAAATCAAAGGGGAGATACTAAGGAATGTTGGAAATGGCTAAGTGATTGAGGAAGTTCAAGTGATAAGAAGAAAACAGCTAAGTGCGAGAGGCGAGGGCTTTGTGCGGGTCCACGCAAAGTAAATGGTTTGCGCGGGAGCGTAAGGACTTCGGAAAAATCTTGTGCAAACAACAAGGCTTTGCGCAGCACCACGCAAACTATATCGATTGCGCGGTAGAGAAATGCAGGGATAAAAAATTTTGCAAACGCTCAAGAGATCTGATCAAATGATAAATCACTGGACTATTTATAGGATTCGCGCCCGAGTACGGTATGCGGGTTTCAGTTTGAGCGGGTCTGCGCGAACCCTGAAGAAAGGATTTTTTATCCTTTTCTTTGGTTTTGTAGAAAATAATGAAAGGATCAAGGGGGAATTTGTTGAGGTATAAAAATAAGAGAAGAATTAAGGTAAAGGAAGATCAAAACATTAAGAAAAAGAGATGAAGGAAGGGAATGATGGAAAGGCTCAAAGAGCACTTTGTGCGGGTCCCCGCAAAGTATATCGATTGTGTGGGTACGCGCAAAGCATATCGATTACGCGGGTCCCTGCAAAGTGTATAATGAATGCTCAACAAGAATCCTAAGTAATTTTGTCTCACATCGATAAGATTAAGGTTTCGCATGTGTGAATGACTATAAATACTGCCTCCTCTCCTTCATTTGAGGGATTCGAAGATTTTGGAGCGAAAGAAGATCGAAGGTAGGAGCAAAGGGTTCCTTCAGTTTACGCGGGACCGCGCAAACAGATTGCTCTGTAGTCTATAATAGCAAAGGGCTATGATGCTGTCAAAATGCTTGAAGCCTCCAAGTCTTCAAGTTCTTCCTGTCTAAGAAAAAGGGGGAATCATCGACAGAAGTGCATATTCCTCCTGAGTCTTAGGAGATGATTAAAATAGCACTGGAATGCTGCCGGAATTTCTATCTCCTTGAAGATTGTTGATCAATTTATGAATTCCTCCTAAGTCCTCGGGGATGACTGAGATCACTGCTGTTATGCTGCCAAAATTTATATTTGACTATGACAGTTGAACTTATGATAGTTTCTTTGTGCCAAGTAATCTATCTTAGAATTAAGGGATATTAGAGGATGTAAATGACTCAGAATCAATAAAGTGTGACGATTGTCTTTATACTTTTATCTATTATGTCTGAATAAGATAAATCCCCCAAATCAAACACATTTGTTTTCTTGTCGAAACAATAGGTTTAGGCTTAGGTTATATGTATAGGTTTAGGTTGGGTTATAGGTTAAGGTTTAGGTTTAGGTTATAAGTATAGGTTTTGGGATTTGAGAATAGTTTTAGGTTATAAGTATAGGTTTAGGTTGGGTTATAGGTTAAGGTTTAGGGATTTGAGTTGAGGTTAAGGTTTAGGTTTAGATTAAGGTTGTAAGTATAGGTTTTGGGATTTGAGAATAGGTTTAGGTTATAAGTATAGGTTTAGGTTGGGTTATAGGTTAAGGTTTAGGGATTTGAGCTTAGGTTTAGGTTTAGGTTATAAGCATAGGTTTTGGGATTTGAGAATGTTTTGACAAGAAAACAAATGTGTTTGATTTGGAGGATTTATTCAATGATAACAAAAAAAGAATGAGAGAACATTGATCACATTTATTCTGAGTTCATTTACATCCTAGTATTCCCTTGATTCTGAAAACAAAGCACAATCAATTAAAACAGACAATATGCTAGATAGAAATTCGGTAGCATTCCAACGCAATTTCGATCATCTCCTAGATACAGGAGGAATTGCTGAATCAATCAGCCAATCTCCAAGGGGATAGAAATTTCGGAAGCGCAACGGCGCTATTTCGGTCATCTCCTCGGTACTTAGGAGGAATTGCTGAATTGATCAGCTAATCTCGGGCTTAAAATCAGCTCTGAGCATCCTTCCAATCATTCCTCCTTAAAGATGTGGAGAGAGGATCCCTTGAACTGTGAAAACTTCTAGTCATTCGTTGGTTGCGCGGACGGCCGTTCCACGGGTCGGTGGAACTGGAACTTCCGTTTCGCGGGTCAGTGGAGCTGTAACATCCGTTCCGCGGGTTAGTAGAACTGGAACTTCCATTCCGCGGGTTGGTGGAACTGCAACTTCCGTTGCACGGGTCGGTGGAGCTGTAACTTCTGTTGCGCGGGTCAGTGGAACTGCAACTTCCGTTGCGCGGGTCGGTGGAGCTGTAATTTCCGTTCCTCGGGTCAGTGGAGCTATAATATCCATTCCGCGGGTCGGTTGAACTGGAACTTCCATTGCACGGGTCAGTGGAACTGCAACTTTCTTTGCGCGGGTCGGTGGAGCTGTAACTTCCGTTGTGCGGGTCGATGGAACTGCAACTTCTGTTGCGCGATCCGTGCAACTACAAACTCTATTGCACGATCTGCGCAACTGCCAAACTCCCTCTCTCTCTCTTTCCTCTCTTCTTCTCTATTTCCTGGTCCACCAAATGATCCAACCCCTCTAATGAATCAGGGAGGGGTATTTATAGGCCCCACCACTCTTACAGAGTAGTGATCACCACTACTTATCTCTTCATATATGGACTTTCTCTTTCCTTAAACCATGGTGACCACCAAGCTCCCTCTTAAATGGTGGTGTACCACCTTTCTCCTTTCAAATGACACCTTTGCACCCTTTTTTACCAAACTACCCTTTCCAATGTTTTTTTACCAAAATACCTAAACTACCCCTGGACATAGAACTTTACCAAAATACCTAAACTACTCCTGGACATGGAATTTTACCAAAATACCTAAACCCTGGATAAGGAATTTTACCAAAATACCTAAACTACCCCTAGATAAGGAATTTTAACAAAATACCTAAACTACTCCTGGATAAGGAATTTTACTAAAATACCTAAACTACCCTCGGAAATGAAATTTTACCAAAATACCCCCGGACATGGAAATTACCAAAATTCCCCAGGACATGGAAATTACTAAAATAGCCTCAGACATGAAAATTACCAAAATAACCCGGGACGTGAAAATTACCAAAATACCCTGGACATGGAATTCTCTGACCACTGCAATGGAATATTTTTTATGCCTCAACAGATGCCCCCTCGATCCTTCTTCGATTGATTCCTGAAATCAAATAGAGGATCGATCTTCCTCCACTCAAAGAATCTTGAATGAATTGCAACTGAAGGATGACTGGATGATCATGCTTGCATGGAATACTGGATGGTCATACTTGACCAGAAGATCGAATGATCACGTTCAATCGGAAGACTTGAATGATCACGTTCAAACAAAAGACTTGAATGCTCACGTTCAAATGGAAGACTTGATTGCTCACGTTCAAACGGAAGACTTGATTGATCACGTTCAAACGGAAGACTTGAATGCTCACGTTCAAATGGAGGACTTGACCGATTGCACTCGAACGGAAGACTTGATTGATTGCTCTTGAACAGAAGATTTGAATGATGGCACTCGAACAGAAGACTGGAATGATGGCGCTCGAATAGAATATTTGACTGATTACGCTCAAATAGAAGACTGGAATGATGGCGCTCGAACAGAAGATTTGACTGATTGTGCTCGAACAGAAGACTGGAATGATGACGCTCAAACAGAAGGCTGGAATGATGGTGCTCGAACAGAAGTTTGGAATGCCCCCAGTCAATAGTGTTGAGCGGACGCTTCACTAGAGAATATGAAGTTCTCTTTTCATCGAGACACATCTCTACAACAGCTGTGATGACTTTGTCTTTAAGCAACTTAAATAGAGAACTATCTTTCAACAACAACAGTCTCTTTGATCAACTCTAGTGACTTTTTCCTTCAATTCTACAACGGTCACTTTGATCAACTCCGTTGCTCCTACCGCAACAACCTTTTTTATTGTTTTCTTTATTCATGATCTGCATAATCCGATCTTTCAAATGATGATCTTTCCTGCCAAATTAATCGGAATTAGTATCTTAAGACATTATAACTCTTTCAATTTAGCTTTATGAAGCATTGATAATTTTGAAATATATTGAAAGCTTCTTCTCTCTTTTAGGCTGATTGTGATATTTGCTCTGTCATCTTGCTTCACATTGCATTTTTTGCTCATTATATTGCACATTTGGAAACATCATTTCCAGCTCCAAAGGTTCAATCGTCGAGTCTTTTCTAGTTTGTGTTCCTTAGCATTTCTTCATAGTCTTTTCCTGGGATCTTTACTGATTTTGGAATCTCGCGATATCATTATTCATAATACTCAGCATATGAATTCTTTTGCCACGTATAAGAAATCATCAGAAAGACCAAGGCATAGATTACTCTGAAGACATAGATCCTGCCCCCTTTCCCGGTCAATGTCGCATAAAGATTTCTTCAGAAGATAATATTTCCGAAGTAAAGCCTACTGATACTCCTGAAGGATGGATAATCTTTACTGCTCCTTTAACGAATTCAAAGAATATATCTGAATCCCTTACGACTTTTATCAATATATTAATTGACCTTGAAGGCTTGAACTCTTGAGTATATAATTGCCAATATCATGAAGGCATTTGTTGTTGCTGCAATTTGAACCTGATTCAAGCGAAACACATCTTTGCATATATATTTTTTACTCAACATTTAAAATTTTCATCAAGCAATTGCATATTTGAGCATATCTAAATTGAAATATATATATCTGTGGAATTTTGAATGCTGCACTTAATTTATGCTTTTAAAGCAGTGGAGATAGTGTACTTTGACTGACCATACTTTCACTTGGATAAGAATGACTTTCACTTGAATGAACTTGACTCAACTAGACTTGACTAGTCTAGATTGAACTAGACTGAACTAGTCTAGATTGAACTAGACTGAACTGGACTAGTCTAGATTGAACTAGACTGGACTGGACTGACACCTACACATACAGTTTAGGCTCTTGAGTAGTGGAGCACATACACAGTTTAAGCTCTTGAGTAGTAGAGCACTGTCAGAGGGGCCTAGTGAAGCTACCGGGGCGGTGAACTCGGTTGGTTTTACGCATAGGGTTGGCCGAGGTAACTCTTTAGAGTTCACAGAGCTCGCAAGGCTACCTTTGGGGTACCAAACCTAGGGCCGCCAGTCCATCAATGAGTAGGTTTAAGCCCTTCCTCATGAGTTAGTACTGAAATCAAACCGTAGATCTGGATGGTCTTACGCATGGTTGGCCTGTCTAAAGCTCACACTGCGGCCTTTATTTTCTTCGTCTGCAAGATTGAGCCCATTCATGGGAGGGCACTTTCCTCCGTTCCCCATGACGCTGTCAGGAAAACTATACAGACAGCATGGGGGTTACGCATGATTGGCCATTTTACGACTTCTTTTAGTCACTAGCTTCATCAGTTGCCCGCATGGGTACGTACGATGGTCTTCACGGGCTTTTTAGGGCCACTGACTCCTCGTCGTTGCCCGAATGGCGATCTTGATAGGTCTTATGCGTAGCTAGCTCTCTTAGAGCTTAATCCTTTCAGAGCTTTTGATCCTTTTAGAGCTTGATCCTTTTACAACTTTTAGCTCTTTTAGAGCTTGATCCTTTTTAGAATTTGGCTCTTTTTGGGATTTGGCCCTTTTTAGGATTTGGCCCTTTTAGGATTCAGTCCTTTTAGAGCTGGGCTAGACTGCCTTAAATGGTATGTAATAGTAAATGATAAGCAACCATCGCTGTCATCAACTTTATATGTGGTTGGCTATATAGTTTATTCCACTGTCAAAAGATGGTGATCAATGATTGATATTTCGCCGCTGCTGATAATACTTTAAGAATATTCATATCACGTTTGAAATAGTGTATCAGCTTGGCAATGACAGCAATTTTGATAAATGATTGATGGCGACAGTGAGAGTTGCTAATTTTGTGATAAGCATCAGTACTTACTGATGGAAATCTTTGGCATCGGCGACAGTCATCAATGCTTGACAGCAATCATCCATGCTTGGCCGCGATCGTCAGTGCTTGACAGCGATCTTCAACGCTTGATATCTTTCATTCAATGCTTGGTAGCTTTCATTTAACACTTGGTAGATTTCATTCAACGCTTGGTAACTTTCATTTGATGATAGCTTGGTATGCTTAAAAGCCTGCATTTCATTTATATACACAAAGGAAATACATTTTATGGTGAGAAATATATTTCACAGTTCTTACTCACCTGTCTTGCCCCCTTTTAATTAAAAAGCATTTCTCTGGGAATCTTCGTAATCAAAATCATGATGTTGTGACCTTTAACAAATATGCTGACGCCACATAATTTCATTCTTTTGCTCAAGATTAGCTTTGCCCCCAGTCTCAAACTAATTAGGCCTATGTACTCTTAACTTTTTTTTTTTCCTTATGTCGCACACCTTAACAATTTCGCTTTTATCAACCGTTTTTTATAACTTGTTTTTCAAGCCACTCACTTTTCTTTTCTTCTTCAATTCCATCTCCTTTCCTTTCTCCTTATTTGGGATTCTGAAATTTTGGCATTCTGAGACTTTGCTTATCTTGCCCCCTCTTTTTTTTTCTCTTTTTTTTTGGAAGCATCGACACCGTAGCTTATCTTTAAGGATAGCGTATTTTGCATACCCTTGTTGAGATAGTGCACCAAGCGCTGCCTTCACACTGCTTACAATCTCAACTGTGACCCCAAGTCTTTTTAGGTGGTATTTTGTTACAACACCTCTAATTGGTCTCCCATCAACCACATTTGCTTTCTTTCCTATAAAACCACCTTTAGGAAGAGCCTTAGATAAACGTCTTTTCATATCACAACCATTTTTATCACATCTTTCGAAGACAACAGTGAAGGTAAATGTGCTTCCAATCTTAGGCCGGCTAATGAAGTTTATCTGTCCACCCATCAGCTCGACAAGACATCTACTTATGCTCAAGCCAATGCCCGTTCCTCCATAGTGTCTGGAAGTTGAACTGTCTGCCTGTGTAAAAGGCGTGAAAACTCGTTCTTGGGCATGTAAAGGGATACCAATTCCTATATCTTCTACACTTACCATCAAAGTTACATTATCAGAAGTTTCATCGGTATGCATCCACATATTTGAAGTATCAGATCGGAATTCCCATCTGAAAGTAGCAGCCTGAAGGTTTCCCAACTGTTTCTGTTGTCAACAGCTTCAGAAGCACTTAAGGTATTGAAAGGCAGACTGCTGCCTGATATAACTTCTACTTTGCTGGATCCACTCTCGAGACCTGCATGATCTTTTGCAGCCATTGTCAATTTCGTATGCTCAGCTAGATGAACTTGGACCAATATATGACCTCGTTCTATAAATTTAACTGAATTTCCCTGTCGAGCACTTCGTTTATTAAATTTATCAAGGCCTTCCCACATGCTTGAGTAGTTTGGGCATAATCTTTTTAGGATGAATCTAAATCTGTGTCTAGAAGCATTGCTAGCATCCCTAGAACACCATTCATAGGCGTTCAGATCTCGTGAGAGACAGTAGCTAGAAACTGAGATTTGGCAACATCAGCAGCTTCTACTTGGACTTTCAGTTCCTTTATCTTGCAAAAATCTTCATAGACTTTGGCAATGTGAGTCACTGCAACATACAAGATGTACCCTAGTAATATGAAAATAAAAAAGAATCCATAGGAAGCAAGGATTGCTGTCCATGGAGTGGGGGCCTTCTGTAGATATCTGCAGCTCATTTGGTGCATCCTGAATAATTGTGTTGTGAACCTTCCGAGTCAACACGCTGTGAATCTTCTGAGTCAACATGCTGTCTTGTTTTCTTCTTGCCCGTTCTTCTTTTCTTCTTTGTTTAGCCGTGACAATTTGACTTTCTCCGCAACTAGCAATCATAAGGAGTATGCCGTCTTCTTCAAATATATATTTCATTTAGTCTTCAAAACGTCCGAACCCTTTCTATACTTTCTTATTTGTAAAATCGTCGATACTCTCTTTAGCAGACTTTCAACTCTTTACCTCTGTTTTGCTTTCTTTCTTTAGCAGTCTCTACTGCTACTCTTTTAAAACGTTAAAGTAGCTGATTCATATGAGAGTTTGAGCAATTCACTTTGACTCTTTGCAAATTACAAATTTAACTTGATCTTTACTCTGTCAAGTGGTGACGATGCCCCCAGGGTTCTCTATTGACCGATGAATTCATTAATTCACTAACTGATTCATCTGCTTATTGGCGAGAAACATCTAATTCAATCGAACTAACTTTTCATCTGAGGATTTTCCTCAGGGTTTATTGTTGTTCACGGTAGTCGTTCTAATGTACTGTTATCCGTACTTGGCAGGATAATATTCCTTGTAAAAGAATATTGAACTCTTCATTCTTTATAGATATCACTATGTTTTCTTCGTCTCTTTTTTTTTAAAAAAAAAAAAAAAAAAAAACCTCCATACGTACGAACTCTTGATATGCATGCCACGGGCCCATCTTTCACCGAATCTCAGCGTCATCATCAGCTTGATCGAATCACCATTGTCCTTGTACGTGCAATACCCTATACCTTTTGTGCGGGTCTGGCACTGTCTGTCCTTGATCGTGACTGATTTGATCTTTTTATTTTTTATTTTCTGGTGGGAGTCCGTTGGATGTGAAGTAGGCCACTACGTTAATCGGGAGGAAGATCGCTGCAGTATATCTGTCATTCAGAACAGAGTGTTAGTTAATTTATTTAAATAAAATTGTACTTTATTTTTAGAGATGAAGGGGAGGATGTTCCCACTGAGAGTCGTCATTTTGGCGTCTATACAGACGTCGAAAAAAATGATAAATGTTCTCTTAATTTGTTTTCTAAGTTACCATCGAATAATAAATCCCCAGCAGAGTCGCCATTTTATTTCGACAAGAAAACAAATGTGTTTGATTTGGGGGATTTATTCAATGATAACAAAGAAAGAATGAGAGAACATTGATTACATTTATTCTGAGTTCATTTACATCCTCAGATTCCCTTGATTCTGAAAACAAAGCACAATCATTAAAATAGACAATATAGCCAAATAGAAATTTCGGCGACATTCCGACGCTATTTCGGTCATCTCCTAGATATTTAGGAGGAATTGCTGAATCAATCAGCCAATCTCTAAGGAGAGAGAAATTTCGGCATCGTAATGGCGCTATTTCGATCATCTCCTAGGTACTTAGGAGGAATTGCTGAATCGATCAGCTAATCTCGGGCTTGAAATCAGTTCTGAGCATCCTTCTAGTCATTCCTCCTTTAAGATGTGGAGAGACGATCCATTGAACCGTGAAAACTTCCAGTCATTCGTTGGTTGCGCGGACGGCCGTTCCATGGGTCGGTGGAACTACAATTTCCGTTCCGCGGGTCGGTGGAAGTGGAACTTCCGTTCCGTAGGTCGGTGGAACTGGAACTTCTGTTCCGCGGGTCGGTGGAACTACAACTTCCGTTGCGTTGGTCGGTGGAGCTGTAATTTTCATTCGGCAGGTTGATGGAGCTGTAACTTCTGTTCCACGGGTCGGTGGAACTGGAACTTTAGTTCCGCGGGTCGATGGAACTGCAACTTCCGTTGCGCAGGTCGGTGGAGCTATAATTTCCATTTCGCGAGTCGGTGGAGTTGTAACTTCCGTTCCGCGGGTTGGTGGAATTGAAACTTCCGTTACGCGGGTTGGTGGAACTGCAACTTTCGTTGCACTGGTCGGTGGAGCTGTAACTTCCGTTGCGCGGGTCGATGGAACTGCAACTTCCATTGCGCGACCCGCGCAACTACAAACTCTGTTGTGCGATTCGTGCAACTACCAAACTCCCTCTCTCTCTCTCTTTCCTCTCTTCTTCTTTATTTCTTGGTCCACCAAATGATCCAACCCCTCTAATGAATGAGGGAGGGGTATTTATAGGCCCCACCACTCTTACAGAGTAGTGATCACCACTACTTATCTCTTCATATATGGACTTTCTCTTTCCTTAAACTATGGTGACCACCAAGCTCCCTCTTAAATGGTGGTGTACCACCTTTCTCCTTTCAAATGCCACCTTTACACCATTTTTTACCAAAATACCTAAACTACCCTTGGACATGGAATTTTACCAAAATACCTAAACTACCCCTAGACAAGGAATTTTACCAAAATACCTAAACTCCCCCTGGACATGGAATTTTACCAAAATACCTAAACTACCCCTAGATGAGGAATTTTTCCAAAATACCTAAACTACCCCTGGATAAGGAATTTTATTAAAATACCTAAACTACCCCTGGATAAGGAATTTTACCAAAATACCTAAACTACCCCTGGACATGAAATTTTACCAAAATACCCCCGAACATGGAAATTACTAAAATAGCTCCGGGACATGGAAATTACCAAAATACCCCTGGACATGGAAATTACCAAAATACCTCCGGAACATGGAAATTACCAAAATACCGCCAGATATGGAATTCTCTGACCACTGCAATGGAATATTTTTTATGCCTCAACAGAGAATAGGTTTAGGTTGTAAGTATAGGTTTAGGTTGGGTTATAGGTTAAGGTTTAGGGATTTGAGTTTAGGTTAAGGTTTAGGTTTAGGTTATAAGTATAGGTTTTGGGATTTGAGAATAGGTTTAGGTTATCAGTATAGGTTTAGGTTGGGTTATAGGTTAAGGTTTAGAAATTTGAGAATAAGTTAATGTTTAGGTTTAGGTTATAAGTATAGGTTTTGGGATTTGAGAATAGGTTTATGTTATAAGTATAGGTTTTGGGATTTGAGAATAGGTTTATGTTATAAGTATAGGTTTTGGGATTTGAGAATAGGTTTAGGTTATAAGTATAGGTTTAGGTTGGGTTATAGGTTAAGGTTTAGGGATTTGAGTTTAGGTTAAGGTTTAGGTTAAGGTTAAGGTTGTAAGTTTAGGTTTTGGGATTTGAGAATAGGTTTAGGTTATAAGTATAGGTTTAGGTTGGGTCATAGGTTAAGGTTTTGGGATTTGAGTTTAGGTTATAAGTATAGGTTTTGGGATTTGAGAATAGGCTTAGGTTATAAGTATAGGTTTAGGTTGAGTTATAGGTTAAGGTTTAGGGATTTGAGTTTTGCATATAGGTTTAGGTTTAGGTTTAGGTTATAAATATAAGTTTTGGGATTTGAGAATAGGTTTAGGTTATAAGTATAGGTTTAGGTTGGGTTATAGGTTAAGCTTTAGGGATTTGAGTTTAGGTTAAGGTTTAGGTTTAGGTTATGAGTATAGGTTTTGGGATTTGAGAATAGGTTTAGGTTATAAGTATAGGTTTAGGTTGGGTTATAGGTTAAGGTTTAGGGATTTGAGTTTAGGTTAAGGTTTAGGTTAGGTTATAAGTATAGGTATTCGGATTTGAGAATAGGTTTAGGTTATGACTATAAGTTTAGGTTAAGTTTATAAGTATAGGTTTAGGTTATAGGTATAGGTATAGGTTTAGGTTATAAGTATTGGTTTAAGTTTTAGGTTAAGTTTTGAGTTAAAGTTTAGGTATTTGGGTTCGGGTTTAGGTTATGGTTATAAGTTTAGAATAACGTTTAGATTTAGGTTATTGGTTTTGGGATTTGAGGAAAGGTTTAGGTTATAAGTATATGTTTAGGTTGGGTTATAGCTTAAGGTTTAGGGATATGAGTTTAAGTTAAGGTTTAGGTTTAGGTTATAAGTATAGGTTTTGGGATTTGAGAAAAGGTTTAGGTTATAAGTATAGGTTTTGTTATTTTAGAGAAGGTTTAAGTTATAAGTATAGGTTTAGGTTGGGTTATAGGTTATGATTTAGGGATTTGAGTTTTGCATATAGGTTTAGGTTTATGTTTAGGTTATAAGTATAGGTTTTGGGATTTGAGAAAAGGTTTAGGTTATAAGCATAGGTTTAGTTTGGGTTATAGGTTAAGGTTTATGGATTTGAGTTTTTCTTATAGGTTGAGGTTTAGGTTTAGGTTATAAATATAGGTTTTGGGATTTGAGAATAGGTTTAGGTTATAAGTATAGGTTTAGGTTGGGTAATAGGTTAAGGTTTAGGGATTTGAGTTTAGGTTAAGGGTTAGGTTTAGGTTCTAAGTATAGGTTTTGGGATTTGAGAATAGGTTTAGGTTATAAGTATAGGTTTAGGTTGGGTTATAGGTTAAGGTTTAGGGATTTAAGTTTAGGTTAAGGTTTAGGTTTAGGTTATAAGTATAGGTATTCGGATTTGAGAATAGGTTTAGGTTTAAGTTATAAGTATAGGTTTTGGGATTTGAGAAAAGGTTTAGGTTATAAGTATAGGTTTTGTTATTTTAGAGAAGGTTTAGGTTATAAGTATAGATTTAGGTTGGGTTATAGGTTATGATTTAGGGATTTGAGTTTTGCATATAGGTTTAGGTTTATGTTTAGGTTATAAGTATAGGTTTTGGGATTTGAGAAAAGGTTTAGGTTATAAGTATAGGTTTAGTTTGGGTTATGGGTTAAGGTTTATGGATTTGAGTTTTGCATATAGGTTTAGGTTTAGGTTTAGGTTATAAATATAGGTTTTGGGATTTGAGAATAGGTTTAGGTTATAAGTATATGTTTAGGTTGGGTTATAGGTTAAGGCTTAGGGATTTGAGTTTTGCATATAGGGTTAGGTTTAGGTTATAAGTATAGGTTTTGGGATTTGAGAATAGGTTTAGGTTATAGTATAGGTTTAGGTTTAGGTTGGGTTATAGGTTAAGGTTTAAAAATTTGAGAATAGGTTAATGTTTCGGTTTAGGTTATAAGTATAGGTAATGGGATTTGAGAATAGGTTTAGGTTATAAGTATAGGTTTTGGGATTTGATAATAGGTTTAGGTTATAAGTATAGGTTTAGGTTGGGTTATAGGTTAAGGTTTAGTTTTAGGTTAAGGTTATAAGTTTAGGTTATAGGTTGAGGTTAAGGTTTAGGTTTAGGTTATAAGTATAAGTTTAGGGATTTTGGAATAGGTTTAGGTTTAGGTTTATGTTTAGGTTAAGGTTTAGGTTATAGGTTTTGGTTTAGGGTTAGGGTTAGGTTATAGGTTATAGCTTTAGGGAATTGAGAATGGGTTTAGGTTATAGGTTTGGGGTTATAGGTTTTGGTTAAGGGTGTGGTACCTGCAAATACAGATATAAACACAGCTTGTCCAAATGGCCAGGCCCCTCCAAGTACTTCTAGGCACTTGTAAATGAAAGCATGCTTAGTCATCTATTGATCTATACACATACATGTAAATAAACTAACAACATGCTTAGTCATCTATTGATCTATACACATACATGTAAATAAACTAACAGCATGCTTAGTCATCTTTCATACATAGATATAGACCATAAACATGAGAAAAGATCACATAAGGGGTCCACCACCTTTCATGCCAATACATCATGCCGGTAAGACATCCTAGCCGCACAAAATATGGGTCACACCATGATCATTTCATGTCATCAAAATTTGGTCCATTGATTCACTAGGTGAGTAACACACCTGCATTGAGTAGGACCATTGGCTTTCGATTGATTTCAACGATGCGGCCCACCCATTGAGGGGTCCAACCTGATTTGCCACAGGTGATTTTCATGGGTGGCCCACTTTTTACTTATGGGGATGTATGTGAAAGTCCATATTTGTCTAGTTGGTGCAGTCTTTCTTCGAGTGTCCAGCCTTCCCACACTTGAAACAAATCGACGGTCGGGATCGACTACCCCCTTTCATCTAATGCCTTTGATGGCCAGATTGGGAACATTTTCTTGGTTGTGCTGCCACACCCTTTGTGGTTTCTCCTTGTGACCCAAGTTCTTCGATCTGCAGATGATGACCCACCTTGTTAACTTCACTTCCTATATTAGGTAATGGTTGGGATCCTTTCCCATTTGATGTATTGAATGATGCACTCTCTCTTCCATTAACATCTCCTGCACCCCCATCTGTATATAAACCGGGCTCCTTGTTAGGCAGATGGTGGCCCACCTCCTCCATTTCGAATCCTTCACTAGAAGATGATGGCAGCCCTTTATCTGTGAATCCATGGAGTAACATACCCTCCAGTGCATTACCATTTCCTCTCGCCCCTTCATGTAATCCATGGGGAGGGGAATCAAATTCGTGCCCATGAGGAGCAAACCCACGACAAAAGTCGTTCGCCCCAACTCGTGATAGGTAATCCACGAGGAGGGGAATCACACTCTTGTCTATGGGGAGTAAACCCATGACTAAAGCTACTCACCCAAACTCATGAAGGGTTTTGGGAAGGTTTATATATATATATATATATATATATATAATGACAAGGTGTCCCCGTCCCTTTAAGGCGAGACCATTCCCTGCAGATGCACGAAAACCACGTGCATCAAAAATTCCACATGGAGGGAATTGAACTTGGTTGTTAAGCGTCATAAGCATATGCTTATAGGAGCAGGATCAAGCTTCCAAAGAAAGAAAGTAAGAAAAAAAAAAAAAAAAAAGGAATGGACAGGCGTACGCTTACTAGTGAAACACTGAAATTGAGGGTTAAAATTTTAGGAATATTGAGATGCGATAATTAAAAATAAATAAAAATTGGTGACAGGCCAGGTGTGGCAGGTCTCCAGATGTGGAGATAAAAAAAAACTTGGATCAATCCACATTATTCATCCATTTTTCGAGATCATTTTAGAGAATCATCCAAAAAATGATTCATATCCAAAGATTAATTAAATGAACCACACCACAAATAAGGGAAACGAATAAGGAAGGTTTTAAACTTGGTGACGTCACTATAGGACGTCTAAGAGAGAAACGAATTGGCTACTCCCCCTGACACGAGCTCTATGGCTGGTGGTCGGTGCTCTGTGGGTCCCACCATGATGTATGTGTTTCATCCATGCCGTCCATCCATTTTTACAGATCATATTAGGGCTTGATACCAAAAATGAGAGGGATATAAATCTCAGGTTGACCACACCACATGAAAACAATAGTGATTGGATATCCACCATTAAAACCCTCCTAAGGCCCATTGTACTTTTTATTTGACATCCAACCTGTTGATTTGGTCATACAGACCTAGATGATGGGAAAAAAAACAAAAACCAGCTTGATCCATTCATTAATGGTGGCAAATAAATCTTACATTGGACGCTAGGAAGTTTTTAATGGTGTGGTCCACCTGAGATTTGTATTGCCATGTGATATGTCCAGACCTTACAACATCCTCTGAATTCCCAAGAGTATTTGATATTATTAGTCTTAATTTCATTTTTAAATCCCAATGATGTGTGTCAAACATTAACACCATGCATTTGATGAGTCCCCTTTAAATTATGGGATATCCCAAAATCAGCCGTATACGGAACTGCGGTGGGCCATACCATCTAAAATCACGTGAAGACACGCCTAAAACATATAAAAGTACTTGGTGGGCCCCACCAAAAATTTGGATGCGTCTGAAACTTGGTATGACCCCTCATCCAATTGGCACACATATAATGGATGGGTTGGATTTGTGGACCACATCTCTGTGGGCCTCAAAAAACAAAACTCATGTTTCAATGGAGGGTAACCCCTCTCAACTTTTGTATGTGGTGTGGCCCACACAAGTCATAGATTGAATTAATTTTTAATCCCTGGGCCCACCATGGGATGATGCATCTGACTGATGGGGTAGATGTTTGACACGCATCATGGTGGGGCCCATAGAGCCATACCAGAAAAAACCCAAAATTTGGGCGCGCTCTCAAAAGAGAGGCCCGCCTAAAAAACCCCCCAAAATAGGGATCTCTCTCTCTCTCTCTCTCTCTCTCTCTCTCCCTGATAGACGCTCCGAAATTCTTGCATCTCCTCGGACAAGGCAAAGCAGTTCTCTTTGATTTAAGGTAGATTTCTCCTAGCTTCTATATGATTTTCGATCGTATTGGATTTCCTAGCATTTCTTTTTAATTTCTGGATTCAGAATTTTGAGCATTGGTGGTGATTTCTAGATTCTGATCTGTGTTATTTTGGTTGAATTGGTGCAATTTTTGGATTAAATGGGGGGGATTTTGAGTTAGGGATTTAGATTTTCTATTTTAGATTCGTTTTCTTCATGAAATGCATGGATTTGGTTTCATTTGTGGTGGTTTCCGTCTCTATTGGCGGTGAGATCTGGACGATTGGATTCGTGTTGTGGTCTGACATGAGTGGATTTGATGTGATCTGGTAATAAAATTTGTGATTTTCGTTTATTTTGACGGAAAAATCTGAAACGTGCGTAGAAAATGCTGGATTTTGTATGAAAATATGAAATGAGCTGATGGAACTGAGTAGTGTTTTCTGTTTGGGTGGTAAATGTACTGGTGGGCCCACATTTCTGGATCACAGGCTGTTCATCTAGTATGCCCACACTTTGCATTTGAGGCAACTCAACAGAAGAACATTGTTTCTTTGTGTGCCCAAGTATGACATCCTTACTTGAAAACCTTACTCGCTTGTCCGAGTGTTGAATCTGCTGATGTTTCTTTTGATTAACATCCAAAGAGTTGCACATTGTCGAGGTTATCTGCACTGAAGCAACTCTGTTTTGATTCTTGAGAATGCTGTGGACAAGAAAGGCTAGTGGTTTAGCAATCCACATACACATGAGAGATTTGACTAGGAATGCTATTGTACTTTGAAAGTGGTCTTGCAACAAACTTGCTTTTGATTTGAATTTTGTTATCTGTTTATGTTCGAAAGATGAATTTTATATCTTCTTTTTTTTTTTTTCACAAGTAGCCAGGATCTTTGGCATGTGATGTGATGATCTAGGAACAAGAAATTCACCTGTTAATTTAGTTTACCAAATAGGAATTCTGGAATCTTCCTTGAGTGATCCCCTTAAGAACTACCCCCTTTTGGTCCGAGCAGGATTTCTTTTCATTGATTTGTGATTGATCTTAGCTTCAATAATTCGTGCTATGTGATTCATTGATTATAATGTATTATTTTGTGCCAATCTGTATTTGAATCCAATTTAAGTTGCTGCTATATGTGGCATAGGTTTTGCATTTACTACCAAAATTAGTTGAGGCAATGCTTAGAGGTTTTATGTTTGCTTTTTGTAAATATCTTCTACATGTTGGTAAATGTTGATTTTCATTTATTTGTTTATTTTTTGTGTGTTTCTTCCTCTTTTTTTATTGTACTTTTCATAATTAAGTTTAGATTGAACCATGTTCTTGGTCTTTAGGCTTCTGATTTTGACAATAGCTCATTCCAATTCAACCACTCACTCTTTCTTTTTGTGTTTGTTACACCATAATTTTCTCAGATTGTCAATTCACTATGTTAACTTAAAACTTTCTCTAATATTTCTCATAAAATATGTATTAAGGTTGTACACGTCTGATACTTAACACTTAATTTATTATTTAAAAACAATTCCACACTCAACTAAGGAACATCTACTGAAAATGAAACCCTATAGGTGCTTCTTTCCTGAACACCCTGGGTTGTTTCATTTCCCAACACTTACCTCATTCCAGAGAAGTTCTATACCTAAGAGGGAGTCATTTTATGTTGGCAAAGTATGATTATTAGTACGCATATGCACTTTCTAAACAAATTGTTTATGTACCCCAATACGAATGTCCAAAATGTTGCCTCAACATTCATTTTGTGTCGTCCACCAAATTGGATTAAGCAGACATGTCAGTCAATATATTCTACTTTTGGTAGCACACATGTTGATCCGTAGTGTTGCTTAGGTGGATCCATCATCTCATTCAGATATTGCATGAAGTAACTAATATGGTACCTTCACACTCCTATTCTCAAGGATACTTTGGTCAATTCACCCCAATGGAAAAAAATGCACTTGCTTATCCCATACATTTTCTAAATTGATATTGTAGCTTCGTTACATGGTCCATATGATGTTTAAATAAGCAAATGCCTTCTTGGTAGCAAAAAGTTTGATGGCTCTCCTAAGAGTAGAATTTTGGAACCTACACTCACCAGAGATTCTACATGACATTAAGAAAGAAAATGGTGTCTTGGTGATGAACAGAGTGATGCCTCTTTGATAGTAGGATTTTGGAAACTACTCTCTCATAGGCCCCATCAGTCTCACATGTGCAAAATCCTCATCATTCATCAGATGACCATGGTCCAAAAATCTGTTAATCTCGTCTTTAGGTGAGCCACATACGTGTAAAAAAAAAAAAAAAAGAAAAAAAAAAGAAAAAGAAAAACAGTGAGAAGGTACCTGACCTATGGTCCACATCTAACCTATAGAGTTGTCATAACTTCTAAGTGATGACCAGGCCACCCGATTTTTAGGTGATGGAACCATATTGTGCAAAAATGGTTATGTAACAGCTGTAGCGGCTATCATGTAACAGTAACAGTGGACACCTTTACACATGACAGGGCAGTTTATGGCCCGCTATGGATATCTCCAATGAAAAACAAACATAAGAGATTATATTGGTGATTGGTGGAGAATTACTCCTAATTTTATATGCCATCATGGCACATAAGTGCATACGTGAGAGTTGCGGCCCATGTTAGCTGAATCAACACTTGATTGGAGTGCTCTCGAAATGGATAAGGCCGGACCAAAACTGATGGATGGATTGGATCACGCACGCACTTATGTGCCATGATGGCACAAGCGTGACATGTGCATGAGCTTTATTCCTCCCCACGCAGATTTCCTTCGCAAGGATTCTGGGTGGGGCCCACTATGATGTTTGTGAGAAATCCAACCCCTCCAAGATTTAATGACCACCGTTAAAATATTTATATAGTCACAAAAGTTTTGTATCGTCTAAAGTTTTTGGTGTTTTCACTTAATCCCATTGAAAATGACCTTATAAATGGTTTGGATGGCATATAAACATCAAGGTTGAGCTTAGGAATGTTTCAACTGTAGGAATTCCTTTCCCCACTGTTTCATCTTGTATGGCCCGGTTGAGTCTTGGATACTCCTCAGTTTTTTGATCGCATGTCCTAAAATGAGCTCTGGGTTGGCTTGTCAAATCTCAGTAGAAAAAAAGAAGAAAAAAAACCTGGATTATGAATTATGCGTAATAAATCTCTGTGGAGCCCACCGTAATGTATGTGGCCCATAAAAATGTTATCAATCAGATAGAAGCATCTAATCACTACATTTATCCATCGTTGATGCATCAATCCAAAGGCTGATCGGTTGGTTGGTTCATCTACCTGATTGACACATTCTCTAGTCTGATCGAGTTGTCCTAACTTCTAAGTCATTCTCTATATATCGGTATTTTGATTAAATAAATGAAGTTTGAAATTGTGTTGATAGGTGGCTCTCTCTATAATAATCTTATATTTTAGAATGGTATTCGGTGCTCTGCTGATATCTGTCGTAGAAGACAGATTTTGCAATTTCTCATTTGGTAGAACTTATTGTTTGAATATCTTGTTTCCATACCAAGATTTCTCATTTTTCTGTTCCCCATTGTTTTTTGTGATTTTCACTTTGTACCTTCTTCTTTAAATTCTTTTATAATAGTTAGCATGTTGGCAAATAGTTCTTTATGGCATTGGCAATGGAATTCAGCTCAGTTCTAGATATAAGGCATTATATTGAATGGACAGTCAAATCTTGGTGTAAATATTTTTATAAGTTGATTTTTTCTTTCTTTTTTTTTTCTTTGTGGCATTGGCAATGGAATTGTGCGGCATGGGATTTTGAACAATAGAAGGCAGAAGGCAGGTCTCGACTAAGGTGAGTACTACGGTTTTATCCTTGATAAGTTTCTTCTCAACACCACTTGACAGTTTCGTCCTCTTGAGTACTTGTCATTGCCTCTAGTGACTATTGTAGAAGTAAAGAAAAGGTGTTCACCTAAAAAAATGGTTTTTATTAACCAATTTTATAAGACAAATATTGACTCGGCTTTGATTTCAGTTGTCGCCTATTTGCTGAGAACAGGAATGCTTTTTGTTGGGGGTGATGAAACTATGAGTGGGGTTTTGAGCTTAATTCCTAGACATGCAAGGTTTCAAATGATTTCAGCTAGTGAGTTTCTATTCTTGGGCCTTTTTGTTTTTAATTTACAGGATGTTTCATCGTTTCTTGAATTGCATTTTTTTTCTTAGAATGTTTTAAATTTCTTGAAAGTTGAAAATATTTGTTTCATCATTTCTTGTTTTTATTGTCTAAAACTAGGAGTGTAACGCCCTGAAAATCGGGGGTCGAGCATAAACTCAACTCCCGAGTTCCAACGCATCACTTATGCAACAAAATGAATGATGATTGAATGTGATCGGTATTAGTGCAATGAACATGAGTGAGATTAAGCCAAAACAGCATATCATACTCCAGAGACAGTTAAATTTGCAAGCGAAAGACTGTGATAGATAGATAAAATATATAAACTGTGGTGGGTCTCCAGAGTGTGATAAAGTTACCAGGTTAAATAATTACAAGTATGATTTTAAATTATACCAAGTTGAGTAGTGTGATCTAGTCAACATCCACCTGTCCCAGACAATCAAGGCACGGCTCTCACGAAGCCGCCGAGAAAGATATACGAGAAAGCATTCCCGTCGTCATAGAAGTCCGGCTCCGCCTCAGAAGTAGCATCGCCATCTGTAATCAGACAAAGTCTGGTGGGTGTTCGGAACACCGTCCCGTATCGTAGGAGTGAGTGATCAACTTAGTGGAACAATAAAGCATAGGTTAACATGTTATCAATTCAGTCAAGCAGTAATGATAAAGCAGTACAAATCAAACAATTCTAACTACTCTTATTAAGTGTGAGAATGAAATGACATGATGCTGTATGCCCTTGCCAAACCACCCTTATGCGACATCATCTTACGTTCGCGAATGCTTAACTCCCTCAGTGCGCCACATCTACTAAGCACATGCGGTGCGATGATGATCATGATTACCGAGTTATTATTAGTCCATTTCAAACAGCAGTATTGGGAAACTAAGGTACCTCCCTTGTATCATTCCCAAACATGATCCATTCTAGGGTCGTCAATCCTAGTTAATCTCATACGATATTATGGTTCGAGAAGCATAACGAAGGCATCGCAAAGGGCTCGTCACCCGTCAGTGCAGATACAGATCTCACCGTATGCGGCTCAATTGCTGGCCATCAGCTCGAGTACAGGTCTCACCATACTTGGCTCAATCACTAGCCGTCAGCTCGAGTACAGGTCTCACCGTACTCGGCTCAACTCATACTCTAGTTGCTGTGAAAGACTCGTCGCCAATCACAGACCCTCGGAGTATACTCGAAGATACTACGGAGGACTCGTCGCCCGTCAGCACGAGTACAGGTCTCACCGTACTCGGCTCTCGCCGTAAGTATCGACAGCTCGAATATAGTGTCCCATACCACCATAATCGGCTCATGAGTCGGTTGCTCCTTTGGTCACTACGGGGAGGCACGTGGCCCCAGCGTAGGCCGACAGCTCGACCACGGTGTCCCATACCACCATGCCCGGCTCATGAGTCTTAGCGGATCGAGGTACCATGGTTAAAAGGGATTTCACTGGTAAGTTTGGTACCCTAGGTTCAAGCAGTAGCGTCCAAACATGGTGAACATACATTAGACAGATCGGGTTACTTGACGAGCTCGGCTAGCTCGAGCGCACAACAAGTTGAACGACATGAAATGCATAAGCACTTCGCGTGGCCAACCACTATCGCCAACCGAAGTACGACTCGGGTTTGTCGAACACATCTCACGTGGCAAATGAATCACAGCCACGAATTCAATTATGGTACCGATTGTCTGGACTACAATTATAGCCCCAAACATGATAACTTGCAGATAAATAAAGCAGTAATGGATCAAGATTCAACTCATACTATCAAGGTATGGTATTATCCGTTTAGGGTCGCTGTGGTCATTGCACGCACTTTCGTTGCTCGCTCCCCATCACCCATGACGGATCATACAACGTAAATATAAATTTAAACATATGCATTACATAGTTATAATCATAAAGCAGTTGAGCATGTTATGAATCACAACACAAGCATGAGTTTATACATGTTTAATTCCTAATCACACAACAATCTAAGGAGATCATACACATAGTTAAAAGAGGTTGAGAATCATATCTCAACACCCTTATACATTACAATTTACTAACTACTACTCATTCAGAGATTTCAAGAAACACTTAAACAAACATACATCAACATACATGACATATGTCGATCACATAGGCATTAGGCCAAATCCTTTCACTAGGGAGTTGCCCCAATCATAACACGCGTACACCCACGACGGATAGTCATGGCAAGCAGGAATCCAAGTTCCATATTCATTCAGTCATTTCCGCAAACACTTGGGCCACACATTTTAGCATATATAGTGTATATTGGCCGTGGCGTGATTTAGGGAAAATCCTTTCGTCAAAAGGGTATCGCCAATACAACAATCATGAATCCATGACAATTAGTCATGGCGAGCACGAATGAGGATTCTATACTCATTCAGTCATTTTCACAAACACTTAGAATACACTATTACAACATACATGGTGTATGTTAGCAAAACATGTATTAGGGCTATCCTTTAGCCAAGTGAGTATTTTATCTATGTATAATATATTACTACAGCAAATAATCATGATAAATGCATCTTCAAAATTTATACGTATACAGTATTTTCTAGAATACGCATTTTCAACATACCTAATGTATACAAGCAAACATGTATTACGGCGATTCCCTTCGCCAAGCAAATATTTTATACGCACATAAGATATTTATACGACAATTAATCATGACAAACACATCGCTAAAATATACATGTATACGGTACTTCTTACAATACCGTATTTCTACATACATAGTGTTTATTAGTAAACATGTATTTAGGCGAATCCTTTCGCCGAATAAGTATTTTATCCATACGTCATATATCCATACGATAAATAAACATGTCAAACACATTTCCATAAAAAATACGTATACGGTATTTTATACGAATACCTAGAGTATGTGAAATTCCAAATTCTACAATTCTAATCGAAACTGAAAACGAAAAGCACTTTGTACATGTGCAATTGCATGCAGATCATGAATCTATCATTATCTGACATTGAAAGCGTTGAAAACCATAACCTATACACCTAAAGTCTGCACCTTTTGTCGTAGAATCGTAACGGATCGACAAGGGTTGAGGAGCTTCCGTATTCGGGAGTTTTCTTGCCTAAAGAGCGGAATCGGTTAGCCTTTTCACAACCTATAGCCTATCTACTTCAAATCAGACCTAGGTTTAGGGTTTCTCACCTTCAAACGGAGTGGATACAGCCGGGAAAGTGCCTGGAAAGAGGCGGTGTAGGCCGTGCGATAATCGAAAGCAGCAGGAGGAAGTTCTCCCATAAATCCCAAGCTCTTCTCTCTCTTTTCTCTCTCTCTCTCTAGGGTTTTATCCCAAATTCGTATGGCTGTGAGAGGAGCTGTTCTAAGCCTCTTTTATAGCCAAAAACCTTCTCAAAATAGACTCAGGTTCAAGGGTTACTGCTAATATAGGTATTTCGTCACTTTTCCAGCTCAAAAGAGAGGTTCTGGTGGCCCTCCTTGAGCCAAACGTCAGACTTAAGCTCACCACACATGGATCTATGTGGCATTACATTTTCGACTCGATCGGATTCCCAGATCGCACGTGGCGGACCACTTTCAGTTCAACGGTCAGTGGGCCACGATCTGAAATTCCAAGCACATGTAAATGTTCCTGAAATTTTTCTTAATCCGAGGGTGTAATTTAGTCGATTCGACGACGGTGCAGTTTGCTTATCGATGCGCAAGCGAATGGTGCCAGATCACTATTCCAGATATTTATTTTGTAAAGGGAATAGTGTTTTTCACACTCCCTTACTCCGGATCCAAACGAATGACCGTGGGACATCGGCTGAACCTGATTTTTGAGATGATAGTCAAGCCCAGTGAGGCGGTCCTAGTTCCTTAACTTCGTGTTAATCGGACTTCTGATGTGCGATCTAGACCTAATACGAAGTTTCAAGATGCTTCCAAGAGCAGCCGGGTAATGAGTTTGATCCTAGATTTTAGGGCAACCTAGCGTCAATGATTCTACAAGTTTTGGGTCTTACAGATCGTATTTAAAGCGATTCAAACAGATTTCGTAGCTAATCTGGTTTCACACCTAATTACTTTGTCTCATTTCTAAAGGATTTAGTCCTAAGTGATTTCTGGTCGAGGTGGTACTCAGGCCTTTGTAGTTTGTATATAAAGTGATCCAAGTTATACTACTTAGCTAGTTTAAGATAGTGTCTAGGGTGAAAGTTCTTAGAAACATTGGAAGATCAAGGTGATGAAGGGTGAGATTTGTGAAGGAAATGAGTTCAAAGGTAGCTTTAGACTTTGGGATTCAGTTCTGACAAGTTAATGAGGTGTTAGGATCGACCCATTGCCTAAGGACGTCTAATCCCAGGTTGGCAAAAATCCGGGGCGTTACAAGGAGTGTCTTCCAAAACAACATGTCTAAAAGTTCAATGATGTATGTTCCAGATGGAATTACCGGACTTGCTTCATTTTCGAATTAGTTGGTATCCAGTTTCAAATTTTCTCTTATTTACATAACTTGGAAATAAGCCACACACATTAATTTCTATCTGATCATCTCTTACCTCTTGTCATTTCTCATGGTAGGACATGGAACATTTTGGAGATGTTGGTTCCTTGGATGATAATGTGGAATCGTTCCTGTCACATGATGATGGAGATGCAAGGGACATATTTGGTACATTAAAAAGAAGTCGAACAGAGCATAATACAACGTCCTCAAAGGGTAATTGATTTTCTTTTATGTCATTTTTGGACAGACACTGCAATTATCTGAAGCCATTATAAATTGAGGTGCAGCTTGGTCAGGTGGGGTCGTGTTTAGGGTCAATCTGAGCCCAACCTGAACTCAAGAGGACCTAACCTACAACCTGACCCAGCCCTAATTCCAACCTTAGGTGCCCAGCCCAAACCGAATCTGACCCAACCCAAACCGAATCCGACCTAAACCTAAAACCTAAATGTATTCTTAAATCCTTAAACCAAACCTACACCTAATCCTAATCTCAACTCTCTAACCTATACCTAAACCTAAACTTAAAAACCCAAGCCTAAACCTGATCCCGAACACAAACCCGATTTCCTAAACCTAAATTTATAACCTTAACCTAAACTTATTCTCGAATCCCAAAACCTATAACCTAAACCTAATCACAGATGAATTGGACTTCTATCTTGAGAAAATTCCATGATTGTAGGTAGTTATTATTCTAATGGAAAGTTAAAAAATTAAAAGAGAGAGAGAGAGAGAGATAATGAATACATGGAAAGAAATGTTATTTATCATTAGGGCTGCTTTCACCGGGTTTAATGCAGAAATCGTCGCCAACTTCATAGAAAGACAAATAGCATCAGTGGCCACATATTGCAACCTGAATTTAAACAAGGTTCGAGGTGCCGTCAACATGCTAACAGAATCCTCCAGGTCAGATTGTTGATTGGACCTGATTTTATTTAAATGATCTTGATAATCCATTTTATTTAAATAATCAGACCCCGAATCTGCGTCGGAGCTATCCGGATGTTGAGCGGGGGTCTCTGGAAGGTGGGAACCGCTGTTACGACTATGATGAAGTTATCCATTTCCTATGGACAACATTGGAGTGGCCTAGCCATTTAGACAGGCCGCATTTATATCTGTATTTGCTCGAAATTGATGGAACAGACCCGGATGTGTGTCGAACCTATTTGGATGTTGAGCGGGGGTCCATCGAAGGTGGGAACCGCTGTTATGACCATGATGAAGCTGTCCATTTCCTATGGACAACATTGGAGTGGCCTGGCCATTTGGACAGGCCGTGTTTATATCTGTATTTGCAGGGACCACACCCTTAACCTATAACCTAAACCTATTCTCAAATCGCAAAACTTATAACCTAAACCTAAACCTTAACCAAAAACTATATCCTATAACCTAAACCTATAACCTAAACTCAATTCCCTAAACCTTAACCTCACCCTAACCTAAATCTATACTTATAACCTAAACCTATTCTCAAATCCCAAAACCTATAACCTAAACCTAAACTTAAACCTAAACCTTATCCTATAACCTAAACTCAATTCCCTAAACCTTAACCTATAACCTAACCTAAACCTAAACCTATAACCTACACTTATAACCTAAACTTAAACCCATAACCTTAACCTAAACCTAAACTTATACTATAACCTAAACCTATACTATAACCTAAACATATTCTAAAATCCAAAAACACGTAACCTAAACCCAATCCGAACACAACACGATTTCCTAAACCTAAATTTATAACCTCAACCTAAACCCGATCCCGAACCTGAACCTGATTTCCTAAACCTAAACTTATAACCTCAACCTAAACCTATTCCCAAATCCCGAAACCTATAACCTAAACCTTAACATAAACCTAAACGTTAACCTATAACCTAAACTCAATTCCCTAAACCGTAACCTATAACCTAACCTAAACCTAAACCAATAACTTGAACCCGATTTCCTAAAACTAAACCTTAACGTATTCTCAAATCCCTAAACCTAAACCTACACCTAATCCTAATCTCAACTCCCTAACCTTAACCTAAACCTAAACTTGAAAACCCAAACCTAAACCCGATCCGAACTTGAACCCAATTTCCTAAACCTAAACTTATAACCTTAACCTAAACCTATTCTTAAATCCCTAAACCTAAACCTAAACCTAAACCTTAACCTATAACCTAAACATATAACCTAAACTCAATTCCCTAAACCATAACCTATAACCTAACCTAAATCTAAACCTATAACCCGAACCCAATTTCCTAAACCTAAACCTTAACGTATTCTCAAATCCCTAAACCCAAACCTACACCTAATCCTAATCTCAACTCCCTAACCTAAACCTAAAGCTAAACTTGAAAACCCAAACCTAAACCCGATCCCGAACCCGAACCCGATTTCCTAAACCTAAACTTATAACCTTAACCTAAACCTATTCTCAAATCCCAAAACCTATAACCTATACTCAATTCCCTAAACCGTAACCTATGACCTAACCTAAACCTAAACCTAAACCTTAACGTATTCTCAAATCTCTAAACCTAAACCTACACCTAATCCTAATCTCAACTCCCTAACCTAGACCTAAACCTAAGCTTGAAAACCCAAACTTAAACCCGATCCTGAACTCGAACCCGATTTCCTAAACCTAAACTTATAACCTTAACCTAAGCCTATTCTAAAATCCCAAAACCTATAACCCAAACCTAAACCTTAACCTATAACCTAAACCTTAACCTATAACCTTAACTTGTAACCTAAACCTATAACCTAAACTCAATCCCTAAACCTTAACCTATAACCTAACCTAAACATAAACCTATTACCTACACTTATAACCTAAACATAAAGCTATAACCTATACTTATAACCTAAACCTAAACTTATAACCTTAACCGAAACATAAAACCTAAACCTAAACCTATACTTATAACCTAAATCTATTCTTATAACCTAAACCTATACTTTTAACCTAAACATATTCTCAAATCCCAAAACCTATAACCTAAACATTTTCTCAAATTGCTAAACCTAAACCTACACCTAATCCTAATCTCAACTCCCTAACCTAAACCTAAACCTAAACTTGAAAACCTGAACCTAAACCCGATCCCGAACCCGAACCCGATTTCCTAAACCTAAACTTATAACATTAACTTAAACATATTCTCAAATCCCAATACCTATAACCTAAACCTTAACCTAAACCTAAACCTTAACCTATAACCTAAACTTAATTCCCTAAACCGTAATCTATTTCCTAACTTAAACCTAAACTTATAAACCGAACAGGATTTCCTAAACCTAAACCTTAACGTATTCTCAAATCCATAAACCTAAACATAAACTTAAACCTATAACCCAAACCTGATTTCCTAAACCTAAACCTTAACGTATTCTCAAATCCCTAAACTTGAACCTACACCTAATCCTAATCTCAACTCCCTAACCTAAACCTAAACCTAAACTTGAAAACCCAAACCTAAACCCGATTCTGAACCTGAACCCGATTTCCTAAACCTAAACTTATAACCTTAACCTAAACCTATTCTCAATTCCCAAAACCAATAACCTAAACCTAAACCTAAACCTTAACCTATAACCAAAGCCTATAACCTAAACTCAATTTCTTAAACCTTAACCTATAACCTAACCTAAACCTATAACCTGAACCCGATTTCCTAAACCTAAACCTTAACGTATTCTCAAATCCCTAAACCTAAACCTACACCTATTCCTAATCTCAACTCCCTAACTTAAACCTAAACCTAAACTTGAAAACCTAAACTCGATCCTGAACCCGATTTCCTAAACCTAAACTTATAGGTTATAGGTTATAGGTTAGGTTTAGGTTAAGGTTTAGGTTTTAGATTTAGGTCATGGGTTTAGGTTAAGCTTTAGGTTTAGGGTATTTTTGTTTTTGATGTTAAGCTTATATGTATTTATGCGTGAATGAATGTGATGTGGATAAGATTGTTTGTATTTGGATGAATGTAGTTTATGTTTGGAAGGATTTACTAGTTTGGGTTTAGATGGATGTGAATGTGAATATGATGAAATATATTATATAACAGTTGTATATCAGGATGAATTTGATGAAATAAATTGTAACAGGTGTATATCAGGAATTTTGTCTTTGGAATATATATATATATATATATATATATATATATATATATATATATTTTTTAAAGAGACTTTTAGCGACAAAAATTTTCGTAACTAAAAGTTTTGCAAAATATTTTTAACGGCGAAAATTTTCATAGCTAAAAGTTATGCAAATATTTTTTAGCGACAAAAAGTTTTGTAACTAAAAGTTTTACAAAATATTTTTAGGGATGAAAATTTTCGTAACTAAAGGTTATGCAAATATTTTTTAGCGACGAAATGTTTCGTAGCTAAAAGTTTTGCAAAATATTTTTAGCGACGAAAATTTTTGTAGCTAAAAGTTATGCAAATATTTTTTAGTGACGAAAATTTTCGTAGCTAAAAGTTTTGCAAAATATTTTTAGCGATGATAATTTTCGTAGGTAAAAGTTTTACAAATATTTTTAGCGACGAAAATTTTCGTAGCTAAAAATATTTGCAAAATATTTTTGGCAACGAATATTTTCGTAGCTAAAAGTTTTGTAAAATATTTTTAGCGATGAAAAGTTTCATTGGTAAAAGTTTTTTAAGCGACAAAAATTTTCATCGCTAAAAAACTTGCCTTTGGCGACGATTTTAAATTTTCGTCGATAAAACCATTCTGCATTGGTGTTTTAGCAAAGAATTTAGCGACGAAAATTTTTGTCGCTAAAACTTTTTAGCTACGAACATTTGGCTTTTAGCGACGAAATTTTTCATCGCTAAAGTGGGATTTCTTGTACTGGCAAGACCCAAAACTTGTAGAATCATTGACGCTAGGTTATCCTAAAATCTAGGATCAATCTCATTACCCAGTTGCTCTCGGGGGCACATTGAAACTTCGTATCGGATCTGGACCGCATGTTGAAGGTCCGATTACTGCGTAATTATATAATTAAGACCACCTTGCTGGACTTGTCAACCACCTCAAAAATCAAGTCCAGATGGTTCTCGAAGCTATTCGCTTAAGCCCGGATTGAAGTGTGTGAGAAACGTGAATATCTTTGAAATAAAAATCTAAATTTAAGTAATCTAAGACTTGTCGCTTATGGGCCGAATATAAGGATTCAGACCGTCATAATCTGACCCAAATACACCCTCGAGTCAGGAGAAATTTCCCAAACATGGTAGTGTACTTGTGGCCCTGATCGAGTTTCGGTGACCGTTGAACGGAAACTGGTCCGTTGCGGTCGATCTGTAAATTCAATCAGACCGAAAACTCAGCTTGACCTAGATCCAACATAAGGGAGCTTAAGTCCGACCTTAGGCTCAAGGGGGGCTCCGGAAGTGCTCCGTTGAGCTGAAACAGACGCTCTTTGGACATAACCTAAGTATACCTTGGCCCTGGGCCATTTCCATATGTTTTAGGCCTATATAAGGACCTTAAACCCTCTCTCATTCACTCTATACGAATTTGGGAAAAACCCTAGGAGAGAGAAGAGAGTAAAGAGAGAGAAAGTGAGAGAGAAGTTGGAGTCACTCTTGGGATTCGATCCCTGTTATTCTACGTGCCTATCCATCACTACCAAAGCGTTATTCCGGCGATTCTGACTTTGTTCTCAGGTAAGAAAACCTAACCCTAATCTGTTATAGGGTTTCAATTGCGCTAGTAGCGAAATAGCTGACTCAACTCGTGCTATAGGTTGTCATTCCATCGTTGACGAAGACTTAGAGTCTCTATCGAATTCGTTATGCTTCTACAGTGTAAGGTGCGGACTGTAGACGTATAGGTTATGGTTTTCAAAGCTTTCAATGTCGGATAATGATAGATTCCTGATGTGGATGTTATTTCACATGCAAAATGTGATGTTTGTTTTGCGTTTCAGTTATATATGAAATTTGTGGAGTTTAGTGTATTCTGTGTATTTATAGAAAATACCGTATACGTATGAAATATGAAAATGTGTTTGCCATGATTAACTACTGTGTGTATATGCTAGTTATATGTGTAACAACTCCTCGGTGAAAGGATTCGCCCTAATACATGTTTTGGCCAACATACGTTATGTATGTTAATATGTCTAGTCTAAGTGTTTGTAAAAATGCTTGTGTGAGTAAATACTTAGGAGATAGTGCTTTAGGTGGGTGTTGAGATAGGATTCTCAACTACCTTAGGGATATATATGATTTCCTCTATGCAAGTTGTTTAGTTTAATCGCTTACTTATGAAATGTATGTGCTTAGATTTCCTGTTAAGTTATGTTTTATAACATGCTTGTTAACATGTTTGAACTACTTGGTTACTGGTTAAGGATTGAATGTGTTTGGGACTACAGTATAGTCCAAGCAATCAGTAATAGGCTTTGAGTTCATGGCTGAGATTCATTCGCCACGTAGGACGTGTTTGACGAACCCGAGTCGTACTTCGGTTGGCGACAGTGGTTAGGCCACATGGAGTGCTTATGCACTTCATGTCGTTCAACTTGTCGTGTGCTTGGGCTAGTCGAGCTCGTCAAGTAATCCGATTGATCCGATGTATGTTCACTATGTATGGACGCCACTGCCTGAGCCTAAGGTACCAAACTCACCAGTGAAACCCTGTTAACCTTAATACCTTAATCCGTTAAGACTCATGAGCCGGACATGGTGGTATGGGACACCGTGGTCGAGCTGTCGGCCTACGCTGGGGCGACGAGCCTCCCCATAGTGACCAGTGAGCAACATCTCCTCGTGAGTAGAATACGGTGGTATGGGATACTGTATTTGAGCTGTCGGCCTACACTGATAAGGTAACGAGCCCTTTCTAGTGACCTCAAGCATACTCTGAGTCTACGTGTAGGCAACGATCCTTCCATAGCAACAAGAGTATAAACTTGGCTTGCACTGATTAGGTGACGAGCCCTTTGCAGCAACCTAGAACCGCAACATCGTATGGGATTTCCTAGGACTGACGACCCTATAATGGATCATTGTTTGGGGAATGACATAAGGGAGGTACCTTAGATTTCCAATCATGCTGTATGAAAAGGACTAATAATAACTTGATAATCATGCTCATAATATCGCACTGCATGTGCCCTGGTTTGAAGAGCACAGAGGGAAGAAAGCATACCACGACGGTAAGATGGTGTCGCATGAGGGAGTGTAGGCGAGGGCATGCATCATAAATATATTTTGATCCTTGCATTAATAAGAGTATCTAGGAATGTCTAATATGTCTGCTTTATCATTACTACTTGACTAAATTGATAACATGTTAACCTTTGTTGGATAGTTTCACTGAGTTGATCACTCACTCCCACGTTCTGGGACGGTGTTCTGAACACCCACCAGACCCTGTCTTAGTTGTAGATGACGATGCGACTCAAGAGGCGGAGCCTGATTACGATGACGATCAGGACGAGTTCTCGTATATACAGTTCTCCGGCGGTTTCGCTTAGGCCGTCCGGATCAACGGGGCTACAGGGCTTATCATTGTAGTTGACTTATTTTTTGACATTTTGATTTATGGACTATTACATGTATATGGTGACTCAGTGATGTATTCATACTCTGGAGATTGATTGTAAACTTTTGGCTTATACTGTTTTGGTATAATCCCACTCATGATTAACGCACTAACACAGACAATATTCAATCATAAGCATATATGTTGCATGAGTGATGTTTTGGAACTCGAGAGTTGAGTTGCTACTTGACCCCCGATTTTCAGGGCGTTACAATAATAAATTTGTGGATCTCATCCAAGTGTATGGACCAACACAAGTACTCCAATTTCATGATGTGCCATTCATATGTACAATGGATGCTCATGAACTAATAAGATATACCAAACTATCAAAGACAAAATAAATCAAATTGTCAAGTTATGACACATGGATGCTGAATAGTAAACCCTTAGGTCATATCCCATTGTCTATGCAGATGTCCATTTGAACCCTTAATCTTGTCTTGATACAGGATGGATTGTGGCCCTAATACCCATATGCAATGGACCTTAACTTGGGTCCATCTAAGATTTAATCACCATTCTATAATATGGTCTTATAAGACCCAACATTGTGTATGGACTACATTTTTCATGCCATATCCTTTACATATTGGCTGCATAACATGTCATAATCATTGTGTTCATTGTGTGTGAGCTACACATCACACACCATCCATATATCAGAACACATCACATCACATGCCTTAATCATCTCATGCCCCTTATGGGCTTTACTTAACAATAGTGTCAATTGGCCAAGTAGACCAGTAAATTAATAATAATCAAACACCATTGCCTTGACCATGGAAGTAGGCTCACTTGGCCTTTCATCTAATGGTTACTTGTAACACATTTGCATCCTAAGTTCCAAGGGCAAGTGGGTTTTCATAAGCCCAAGGCACCAAGTCCAACTTAAGAATAGCCAATGTGACACGAATGCTCATATATTTAAGTGTCCTCAGTAGCACACTAATGCCCAACACCTCTTGTGATTACTTAACAAATGGGTCGTCCAGGCTCACATAACATGCACATACATAAGGTGCCTAGGTTATGGTGGCACAAGTGTTCGCATGTATCATCATTGTCATAAACATCATTCAACATCAAATTCATCATCATAACATGCATCATCCAAGCATGTGTAGGGAGTACATAGCATACAAGGATTCACATGCATTATCAATATCATGGCCATCATCTAACACTAGTATTATCACGCTCCAAACTCGGAAAACGGACTCACAAAATTCTCGATCACCGAATCCAGCGCCAACAGCCTCTGTAGTGCCCCATTCTCGGCTCTCGGTATTTATATACCAGATTTCGATCCTGGGATCCTACAAGGAAGATTTTCAGTATGATTTTTTTTAATGGAGTATAACCACAAACATAACCAAGTCACAAAACAACATCATCGCATATCCACTATATAAAAAACTGTAAGTACAATACGGAAAGGGAAATACAGGGTGATAAAAAAGCTACAAAATGATTTGATATGCACTCCTGTCTCAGCGCTGCTGCGATCCAACGACACCAGCCCATAACGGTCGAGCATAAGCTTACAAAAGCTTAAAGGGTGGTGTAAGTGTGTGCACAAGGCGAGTGACAAGTATACAATTGTAACACCCCAGATTTTTGCCAACCTGGAGTTAGATGACCTTAGGCAAGGGGTAGATCCTAACCCCTTATGAACCTCTCAAACCTCAAATCCTTTAGGAATTAGACAAGGTTAACTAAGTGCTAAACTGGATTAGTTACGAAATTCGATTGAATCACTTTAAATACGATTTGCAAGACCCAAAACGTGTAGAATCATTGACGCTTAGTTACCCTAAAATCTAGGACCAATCCCATTACCCAGTTGCTCTCGGGAGCACATTGAAACTCCGTATCGGATCTGGACCGCACGTCGAAAGTCCGATTACCACGAAATTATATAACTAGGACCGCCTTGCTGGGCTTGACAACCATCTCAGAAATCAAATCCAGATAGTGTCCCGGGGCTATTCGCTTGAGCCAGGTGTGAAGAGTGTGAGAAACGTGAAAATAATTAGAAATAAATTCCGAATTTAAGTAATCTGAGACTTATCGCTTGCTGCCCAAATATAAACAATCAGACCGTCGGAATCAGACCCAAATACACCCTCGGATCAGGGAACATTTCCTATACATGTCCGTGTACTTGTAACCCTGATCGAGTTTTGTTAACCGTTGAAATGAAACGGGTCCCCCACGTGTGATCGGGGAACCCGATTGGAATGAATACTTAACTTGACCTGGATCCATAGTCAGTGAGCTTAAGTCCGACCTTTGGCTCAAGGGGGGCTCCAGAAGTACTCCGTTGAGATGGAAGTATCCATATTTGGACATAACCTAAGTATACCATGGCCCTGAGTCTAATTTGGTGAGTTTTTAGCCTATATAAGGACCTTAAACCCTCTCTCATTTAGCCCATATGAATTTGAGAGAAACCCTAAGAGAGAGAAGAGAGAAAAGAGAGAGAAGGTGTGAGAGAAGTGGGAGAATCTTTCTGCTATTCAACCCTGCCGATCTACGTGCTTAATCATCACTTTCCAATCGCTATTCCGCCGATTCCGGCTTCGTTCTTAAGTAAGAAACCCTAACCCTAATCCGTTCTAGGGTTATGATTGTTGCAAGTGATGAAATAGCTAACCTATTTCATGTCTTAGGTTGTCGTTCTGCCAGTGATTAAGGCTTAGTGTTTAACTGAGTCCGTTACTAGCTTCTACAGCATAAGGTGCGGACTTTAGACGTATAGGTTAAGGTTTTCAAAGCTTTCAATGTCAGTTAATGATAGATTCATGATCTGGATGCTATTTCACATGTACAATGCGATGTTCGTTTTGCGATACAGTTACGTATGCAAATTATGGCGTATAGTGTACTTTATATATTTGTAGAAAATACCGTATGCATGCAAATTTTGAAAGTGTATTTGCCATGATAAATTACTATATGTACATGCTAGATATAAGCGTAATACTTACTCAGCGAAAGGATTCGCCCTAATACATGTTTTTACTAATATACATTATGTGTGTTAATAAGTGTATTCTACATGTTTGTGAAAATGCTTGTAAGAGTAAGTACTTAGATGATTGTGCTTTAGGTAGGTGTTGAGATAGGATTCTCAACTAACTTAGAGATGTATATGATTTCCTCTATGCAAGTTGTTTAATTTAATTGCTTACCTATGAAATATATGTGTTTGTATTTCCTGTTTATATTGTGCTTTGTAACATGCTCGTTAACATGCTTGAATTACTTTGTGTATTCTACTTTACTCTACATGCTTCTGGTTAAGGATTGAATGTGATTGGGGCTATGATTATAGTCCAGGCGATTGGTAACAGACTTGAGTTCGTGGTTGAGATTCATTCACCATGTAGGACGTGTTTGATGAACCTGAGTCGTATGTTGGTCGTCGGCAGTGGTTAGGCCACACGGAGTGCTTATGCACTTCATGTCGATCGATGCAATGTGCGCTTGTGATAGTTAAGCTCGTCAAGTAACCCGATCTGTCTAATGTATGTTCACCATGTTTGGACGCTACTGCTTGAACTTAAGGTACTAAACTTACTAGTGTAATCCCGTTAACCTTGGTACCTCAATCCGCTACGACTCATGAGCCGGACATGGTGGTATGGGACACCGTGGTCGAGCTATCGGCCTACGCTGGGGTGATGTACCTCCCCGTAGTGACCAGTGAGCAACCTAGACTCATGAGCCGAATACGGTGGTATGGGACACTCTATTCGAGCTGTTGGCTTACACTAATAAGATGATGGGGGGGGTCGTATAACGATTGTGTGTAGCAGCTCTAACAGCCCTTTGTAGTGACCTCGAGCATACTCTGAATCTACGGAGAGGCGACAACCTTCCCGTGGTAAACAAAGTATAAACTAGGCCTGTACTGATAAGGTGTTGGGAGAGCGGTGCAATGAGTGCATGTAACAACCCTGACAGCCCTTTACAGCGACCTAGAAACGCATCATCGTATGAGATTATCTAAGACTGACGACCCTAGAATGGATCATTTTTTGAGAATGATATAAGGGAGGTACCTTAGTTTCCTAATACTACTGTATAAAAAAGACTAATAATAACTCGGTAATCATGCTCATAATATAGCACTGCATGTGCCTGGAAGATGTGGAGCACTGAGGGATGAACGCATGTCGCGGACGTAAGATGGTGTTGCACGAGGGTGGTTTGGCAAGGGCATGCATAATGACTGCATTCCATACTTGCATTAATAAGAGTATTTAGGAGTGTTTGATTGTACTGCTTTATCATTACTGCTTGACTGAATTGATAACATGTTAACCTATGCTCTATTGTTCCACTGAGTTGTTCACTTACTCCCACGTTACTGGACGGTGTTTTAAACGCCAAACCAGACCCTGCTTAAGTTTCAGATGATGGCGATGCTTGTAAAGCGGAGCCGAACTTTTATGATGATGATGAGGGTTTCTCCTTACACACCTATCAGGTGGGTCTATGTAGACCATCTTCGGATCGACGAGGTTACAAGGTTGATGATTAGATGCCATTACACTTTAGTTTGCCCTTTTGGAGCATCCTTGTATATTCATTTTGTCCATTTTTGGAGTATACATTAATATATTTAACCTGGTAACATGTTCACACTCTGGAGACATATCATAGTTTATATATATTTATCTATCTATCATAGTCTTCCACTTACATAATTTAACTGTCTCTGAAGTATGATATGTTATTTTGGATTAATCCCATTCATCTTTAATGCACTAATACGAACAACATTCAATCATCATTCTTTATGTTGCATAAGTGATGCATTGGAACTCGGGAGTTGAGTTTATGCTCGACCCCCGATTTTCAGGGTGTTACAATAATATCAAAGTAATGCAGAAATATGCGGTAAGTCCATGAATACTATCAGCTGTACCAAAGCTATATGATGTAAGGCATGAATGTTATCAGCTATATCAAGACCATGCAATGCAAGGCCTATGTAGCCAAATGTCATATGCGAGATGCAAAGCAAGCATGCTAGTCGTCATTAAGTACACATATTAGTACAGTTTTTCTCTGGAATATCACCGGGGTCTAATACACTTCACATTGACTGCCACTTCCCTAGTCTCACAGCCCAGTAAGTGGAAGATACCACACTATCCGCCTGACCAGTAGTCTGTCAATACTTACCCAGCTCATCAAGAGCGGACTCATTTGTGAGCTGGTCAAACTTAGCCTAGTTTACAACCCCCTCACTCAGGTGTATAAGGTCACACTCCCTTCCAACCGACTACGACACCGTGGGAGATGCGACCTACTGTTATTCGGAACTCCTGCACTTGTGTATCCAATCGGTCTAGACGTTGGAGCATCTCTTGGTACCAAAAAGGTTTTGGGACTTTCACCCAAGGACATCCTAAGTACCCATAGTGCTAGAACTAAGTATTTGCAGTATCTGATATTGCCATCGACGATGTGCCTGTGGAGCCATGGCCTTGATGTCACTAGGGCATGCAATGATCATGACACATAATATACGAGATGCATGAATCACACTGTCCAGTCATGCAATAATCCTACGCATACCTTGCGCTCATGTGGCTAACTCCTATCAATGAGTCCCATAAATAATCTGTCCAAATGGCATATGTTTTGATCAGTCACTACTCATATCAAGCATACATATGATGCATACGACATGAATCATGGAATTATAGCAAGCATGTTATAATGTGATGAACTATCCTTACAATGAAGATGGGCCAAGACGGCCTACACACAACCAGTATGGGCGTATCAATGGGCCCTAAAGAGAGTTACAATGCAGACATTTAACCAACATTGTACTTACAATGTGGGCGTCAAACCGTCATTGCTCCCAAGGCATAGCCCGCCATAACATCATTACATAAACCATGGTAGAATCACTAATTGCAATGGACTTGTGTACATCCCATTGGACCTCAACCCATGAGCCTCCAATACATTAAATGGGCCTCATATATATTAAGGTGGGCCTTAACGGTCGGCCACAAATAAATCAAAATGGGCCTCATACATCCCCAAAAAGAATCATATTGAAAGATTATTTGGACCATACCATAAATAACAATGGTGATAATAATTTTGTTAAATAAATCACAGGGCCCACCATATAGTTTATTTTTCACCCGATCTAATCATAAGGTCTTAAAGACCTGGATTAAGAGGGAAAACAAATTCCCTAATAATCTAGAACTTTTATGACCCAAATGGGTTTCAATGATAGATGTTTAATCCTCCATTATTTTCACGGTGTGGTCCACCTGATCAATGGATGATCACGTCATGGTGTGAACCGCCGTAATGTATTTGAGATCTAACCAATTCATAAGTTAACATAGTGATAGATTAAGTGAAAATAAATATCGGCTTTATTGGAAACTACAATGGCCCTTAGAAGTTTGAACGGTGGATGTCATTGTACACATTGATGGTGGGTCCACCTAATACTATATTTGTCTTATTTTAATCTCAAGCCTTAAGACGAGCTTTCAAAATGGTTAGACGGTTTGGATGCAACACAAGCATCATGGTGGGTCCCACAGATGGACGACTTAGATGAAATAGGTGGGACTTATGGAACTTGGTGACGCCACTACAACAGCTATGTAACTGGAGTGAGGTACACCAGCCGTCCCACCTCCATACGCGGGGACGGTGTGGGTAAAACATTTATATCAGTGGGTCCCACATGGGGCCTGCCATAACGTTTATTTTCCATCCAATCTATTGATATGCTCATGCAGACCCAGATGAAAAGGAAAAATAAATTTCATAAAAAATCCAAAACTTCTATGACAACCCAAAAGGGTTTCAATGGCAGACGCTCAATCATCACTGTTTCCTATAGTGTGGACCACCTGAGTTCCACATACGACTGATTTTTTATTATTTATTTTTTTATTATTATTTCTTTTGGAGGGGGGGCATTGTCTAAAAGGGTCTACCAAATACACGGTGTTGATGTCTAGCACACCTCATGGTGAAGCCCACGGCTGGGACCCAACGGTCCCTGCCAGCGTCCTCTGGACATGGCAGCGGCAGCTCCCGCTGCCATATTTCTTATTATTTTTTTATTTGTTTCGAGGTTTTTCATAAGTGGGGCCCGTATCAGGTGGATCCACTCCGCATATTGGATTTTATGGCCCAAAACAGGCCAAACAAGCCCAATATTCTGCATGTTTCGGTGTGTGGAAACATCAGATGGATTTCAATGGTAAAAGGACATTGTTTTCTATGCCATGGCCCACTAGATAGTCGAATTTGCTTCATTTTTTGGCTCAACGCCTAAAATGAGCTGGGGAACGGGATGGATGGCGTGGATTAGCTCCATACATCAAGGTGGGACCTACATGAGTGGCCCACCCAAGGGGCTTGGAATCAAATTGATATTTATGTTTTGCTCTTCATGTGAGTGCACCCACTGACTGTTCATGCTCCAGCAAGCATGTCCAACGTCCCTAGACACTGGATGGACGGCGTGGATATGTCATCAAGGTGGGTCCCACATAGACGTGGCCCACTAATTTGGATCACTCTAATAATTGTGTTTTCCCAACATCCAGACCCTCCAAGAGGGGTAGCAAAGTGGGTCGGTCCTTATGTTTAGACAACCATGAGGTCCATTTAATAGATGGTTTGGACATCACATACACTCATTAAGTGGGCCACAAAATAAAGGAAGGAGGGAGAGAGAGAGAGGGGGAGAGAAAGACACATGATGATGGAGGGACCCTAACACTATGGGCCCTCCCTTGCATGATTTACAACATACATCAAGTGGGTCCCATTTCATATGGGCCCACCGATCAAAATCAACAGTGGAGTCCATTCCCCACTGAAATGCAAGGTCAAGATGACCCTATTTATGCAAGGAAAATAAACATCATGATGGGGTCCATGGAGAATGGCCCCATTATGGAATGATCATGAAAATTAAAGTGGGCCATCGGCCACATCTAGGGTCCAAAGTGAGATTTATACCATCAATCAATAGGCCTCACTTGGTCCATCATAAAAAAAAAAGGAAAATCTAGGCCTATGGAAACACCCACCGTTTGATCTTCTTGGTCTAATGGAACGCCAATCTTCTTGTGTCTCACTTTGATGGAAGTTGATGAAGATTGAAGGGCTAGGATAAAGGATTTTAGGGGTGAGAAGTGGGCCACACAAAACACACTTTTATCTCTTAGAGGTGCTTCGATGTGCACCTCTTTGGTTGCTTGAAAAATGTGAAGAGAAAGAGAGAGAAATGGTGGTTATAAGGGAGAGGCGATGAATGTGAGTTGATGGATGTACTTGACTTGTGAGTTGACTTGGTAGGTTGCTTGACTTATGGAGAAAGAAAGCATGGGTGTGTACTTTGATTGATTGATGGGATGGGTTGTAGAGATTTTCTTGGGTTTGCAAATGCGCAGCGTTTCTTTGAAATAAACGTCGGCCCACATCTCGCGGCTAGGGTATCGAATTGGTGTGCAAGACTCAGCATCGGAAACATGGCGACGGTGCGGTCACAATGGTACAAGTCTCAGATTAGGCCAAATCAAATCTACAAGATATGAGTTAGGATCACTCACAAACGTCGATTATAGGTAACAGGTTGTCGGAATTCATCGGGAAGGATCGTGGGAGTCGACACGGAACAGTACAGACTAGGATACGGGCCTTACAGCCCTCCCCACATAATAAAAATTTCATCCATGAAATTTATACTACCACCGCAACTAATCATAACTCATAAGGGAATAAGAAACATATCATCATATATAATCAAAACACAATACAACACACAATCAAACATGGAAAAGATTGAGATAACGCTCTCAAATCTTCACCTTGCGCTCCTAAGACGGCTCATCCACATTATGATGGCCCCACTGTACCTTCACCAAGATAATGACCTTAGTCCGTAAGACCTGCTCCTTCCGATCGAGGATACGAACTGACTGCTCAATGTACGAAGTGTCCTCACAAACCTCCAACGACTGCTAATCAATAACGGGAACGATGTCTGACCCACACTTCTTCAACATAGAAATACAGAAAATGTTGTGGACGCCAGCCAACTGAGATGGTAAGGGAAGCCAATAGGCCATGGCACCAACGCGCCCTGTGATCTTAAAAGGTCTTAAAAATCTTGGGGCAAGCTTGCCATTTACTCCAAAATGCATCACACCTTCATGGGTGAAACCTTGAGATACACATGGTCCCCAACGGTAAACTCCAAGGGACGACGCCGATGACCAGCAAAACTCTTCTGCCGACTCTGAGATATGCACATCACATGCTTGATGATATCGATAACCTCTAACATCTGCTACGCAAGCTCGGGACCTAGGAGACGCTGCTCTCTGACCTTGGTCTAACAACTCGAAGATCTTCACGGTCTGCCATATAATGCCTCAAAAGAAGCCATGCCAATGGTCGTCTGATAGTTGTTGTTGTACGCGAACTCATCCAATCTCAGGTTCTCATCCCAACTACCCAAGAAATCAATCGCATAGGTGCGAAGCATATCCTCAAGGATCTGGTTGACCCTATCGGTCTAGCCATTGGTTTGCAGATGGTACGCAGTGCTGAGCTACAAATCAGTGCCCATCACTCTCTGAAAGCTCCCCCAAAACTAAGACGTGAACTTTGGGTCTCGGTCTGAAACGATTGAGACAGGAACACCGTGCAGTCTCATGATCTCATCAACAAACAGCTTGGCGAGTGGTCCGCATGTCAAGTCTCACGAATTGTAAAAAGATGTGCGGACTTCACCAAACGGTCCACGACAATTCAGATGGCGTCATGACCGTGCCATGTCCTCGAAAAACCCATGACAAAATCTGTAGATATGTGCTCCCACTTCCACATTGGGATGCTTAACGGCTGTAATAAACCAGGGGTCTCTAATGATCGGCCTTGACATGCTGGCATGTGTCAGACTCGGCCACAAAACTGGTGATCTAGCACTTCATCCCCGACTAATAATATTGACGCCTCATATCGTGATTCATCTTCATCGAGACAGGGTAGATAAAGAACAGCGATCAATGTGCCTTGGTCATAAGATCTAGGTGAAACTAAGGAATATTCAAGACATATAATCGACCTCTGAAGCGAAGTCCACCATCAGAACCAATTTGCCAATCTTACTAACTCTCAAATGCTGTGTCAGTCTGATAACTTTGCACTAAATCATCTACCTGCTAAGCCTCAATCACTATTGCGACAAGAGAGAGTTGATTCGACAAGCTCAATGTAAGACCTGTATCCTAGTCTATACAGTTCGTCGACTCCTGCGATACTTCCTAGCGAATTTTGAGAATCTGCGACGTATAATCAATGTTTACGTGCGACCCTAAGTCGTATCCTGTAGAATTAAGTCAGCTTAATCCATGATTTGTACCATTGCGACATCATTGTCGCCGCGGTTCTAATGCTGCGTCTTGCATACCGATCCGATACCCTGACAAGGAGATGTGGGTCGACATTTATTTTGAAGAAAACACCACACGTTTGTAATCCCAAGAGAATCTCTACAACATGTCCTATCAATCAATCACTCAAATCAATCAATCAATCAATCAATGTTTTCTTTCTCCCCAAGTCAAGCAACCCCAAAGTCAACTCTATCTCACCCTCTCTCTTACACACCCATACATGTTAAGTCCACACCCATCACACATCACTCACTTCCCATCACTCCATCACTCACACACATCACCTCTCTTTCAACCATCCCTTCTCTCTCTCCTTCTCTACACTTTTTCTAAGCAACACCAAGAGAGAAAATGTGGATGTCCATGCATTTCTAAGGTGAGAGAAAGAGTGTTGCGTGGCCCACTTCCCACCCTAAAATCTTCCATTAAAGTGAGACACAAGGAGAACGGCTTTCCATCGAACCAAGGAGATCGAACGGTGGGTGCTTCTATTAGGCATAGATTTGCTTCTTTTTTTTATGAAGGGCCAAGCGAGGCCTACCGATTGATGGTATGGATCTCATTTTGGACCCTAGGTGTGGTCGATGACCCACTATGATCCTCATGATCATTCCATGGTGGGGCCATTTTCCATGGACCTTATCATGATGTTTATTTCATTTGCGTGGATAGAGGTTATCTAGACCGTCCATTTTAGTGGAGAAGGAATCTCCACCATTAAATTTTGATTTAATGGGCCCACATGTTTTGACACCCACTTGACGTACAATTGATTGCAAAGGAAGGCCCATAGAGTCGGGGTCCCTCTATTATCACGTGTCTCTCAATCTCTCTCTTTGTCTCTCTCTCTCTCTCTCTTTGTTAATGTGATGAAATGGCTTGTGGCCCACCCGGATGGACCTCACCATAAGGCATGTATTTTATCCAAGTCACCTATAGGTGAGGCCCACTTTATAAGTGTTATATCCACACCAATCATCATTTGGTGGCCCACTTGGGCAGCCCACTTGAAGAGCACAAACCGTTTAGTGTCCTTGGACACTGGACGTTCATGGAAAACACAAATATTTGGGTGAGCCACGCCTTGGTTCAAGGCTATTTGGGTGAGCCACTCCTTCGGGCCCCACCTTGATGTATGGACTTAATTCGCACCATCCATTCCTTTCCCCCACTTCATTTTAGGCGCTGAGCCGAAAAATGAGGTTGATCCGAGTATTTGGTGGGCCATAGCGTTGAAAATAGTGCGTCTACCGTCTAAATCCACCCTGAATGTCTCGATACGGCAAAATATATTCAATATTGGGCTTGATGGATTTGTTATGGACTGTAGAATCTAGTGGGCGGAGTGGATTCTTCCGATCGGGGCCCCACATGTGAAAAACGGTGAGAAAACGTGATTTAAAATATTATATATATATATATATATACACGGTAGCAGCTGACGCTACTCCTGTCAGAGGCATAGGCAGTGCCTACTACTGGCGGGTGGATGGCAGGGACCCACGGCCCCAGCCGTGGGCGCCACCATGATGTGTGTATGACATCCAACCGTTCATTAGGTGGAACCCTCCCTGAAGTGGGTCCCCTCCAAAGGTCAGGCCGATTTGACGCTCAGGTGGCCCACATCATTGGAAATAGTGGGATTGAACATCTGCCCTTGAAACCCTTTTATGGGCCACAGAAGTTTTGAATCAATGAAATTTGTTTTTCCTCTGCATATGGGTCCACGTGACCTTATCAACGGTTGGATGCCAAATAAACATTTTGGTGGGCCCCACGTGGGACCCACAGTGATGTATGTGTTACATTCTCACCGTCCACTGACGGTGGATGGTGAAACCACCCCCCCACATGATTTTTGTGTTCTATCCACACCGTCCAGGGGACGGTGTGTGTGTGTGTGTGCGCATGTGCGTGCGTGTGTGTGTGCGTGTATGTATATATATATAATATTATGTTATATATAACATTGCATATATATACTATATATAAAATATATATTATTTTATATATAATATACAGGATGGTGGGCCTTCTTGTGGACCCCCACCATTGAAAATAATGTGGACAGTGACCTCCACCATTCAAACTTCTTAGGAGCCACAGTAGCTTCCAATTAAGCTTATATTTTGTTTTCACTTCATCTAGCTCTATGTTAACTTATGAATTGGTTAGATCTCAAACACATCACGATGGGCCACTCCGTGATATGACCATTTGTAAGGTTCACCTTGATGTGCATGAGGCCCATTGTTGAAGCCCACTTTGATGTGTTTATGACCCATCCATGAGGCCCACCTTTGATGTGTTTTGTGGCCATCTGTGAGGCCCACTTTGATCTGTTTATGGCCCATCCATGAGGCCCATCTTTGATGTGTTTTGTAGCCATCTGTGAGGCTCACCTTGATGTTCTCTGTGGCCCATCCTTCACGCCCACTTTCGCCTTAGGAGCAATGTTGGTTTGACGTCCACATTGTAAGAATAATGTTGGTTAAATGTCTGCATTATAACTGCCCTAGGGCCCATTGATAGGCCCGTACTTAGTGTGTGTAGGCCATCTAGGCCCATCTTCATTGTAAGGACAGTTCATTACGTTATAACATGCTTAGTATAGCTCCATGATTCATACCCATATGCATCATATATATGCCTGATATGAGGAATGTTAGATCGTAGCATAAGCCGTTGGACTTTGACATTACGAGACTCCTTATGAGATGGAGTGCCCACATTATCATGCTATACGCGTAGGATTGTTGCATGACTAGATAGTGTGACTCATGCATCTCGCATATATGTGACTTGATCATTGTATGCCCTAGTGACATCAGGGTCGTGGCCTCCACAAGTAATGTGGATGACTAAATTGGACACCGAAAATGCTTGGTTATAGCACTGTGGGCACGTATGATGTCCTTGGGTGAAAATCCCAGAACCTCCTTGGTACCCGGAGATACTCCAACATCTAGATCGAGTGGAATATGAGTGTTGGTGCCTATACCATGAGGTTGTATCCCCCACTATGTCATGGTTGGTTGGAAGGGGGTGTTGCCTTATCCACCCAAGTGAGGGGGCTATAAGCTAGGCTGAGTATGACCATCTCATAAATGTGTCCGCTATCGACAAGCCGGGTAGGTATGAGAAGACTACTGGTCAGGCGGATAGTGAAGTCTATTTCGCTCACTGGGCTGTGCAACTAGGGAGGAGGCTGTCGGTGTCAAGTGTAGTAGACCCCGGTGATTTCCCCAGAGAACAATCGTACTGAGATGTGGACTTATTGTGGAGGAATTGCATATCCATCCATTCATTCATTCATTATCCACTCGGTCTGGTGGTGCGTAACTATTTGTTACGTGTACCTTTGCATGGCCAGGATTATGGTTGGGAACGCAATTAATCTGAGATCAGGAGTTTACCACATTGTGTCTGACTATCCAAATTTAGGTACGGGACTAGTTTGAATAGAAGTCCCTTGTGATGGACCCCATAGCCTGTGATACTTCGTACTATCATCCTGACTTCACATTCTATCATGGTCATTTCGTTCGCACTGCATATCATATTGTATCTGCAGTACTTAGCATTTTAGGTTACTATGTTTTTACACTTATATGGCCTGGATGAGGTTGATGGTATTCATGGCTCGTCAGAATTTGCATATTGCATTGCATCCTCAGCATCTGTTATTGTCTTATTATGTTTTGCATCGCATAGCCTTAGTACGGCTGATAGCACTCATGGACTTCCCAATATATTTTCGCTTACTCTGATATCGTATGATTCATGATCTTTTTAGTATTTTTGCTTATTCCAAGATGTATGATTTATGGGCTTTATAGTATACTTAGTACTTTACCTTACACACACTTTCAGCACCCTCTAAGCTTATGCATGATAGATGCATGCAGGAGGTGTTAGGTTGCAGCAGCGTTGAGGTCAGAGCGTGGAACGGTCTTCTGGATTTTGATTTTCGACATATGTATTTCCCTTTCAACATTGTACTTAAAGTTTTTGATATGGTAGATATGTGGTGATGTTGTTTTGTGACTTGGTTATGCTCTATTACAAAAAAAAAATCATACTGAAAATCCTCCTTATAGGATCCCAAGATCAGAATCTGGCGTATGGGCGCTGGGAGCAGAGAATGGAGTACTACGGAGGCTGTCGGCACTGGATTTGATGATCGAAAATTTTGTGAGCCTATTCTCCGAGTTTGGGGCATGACAGAAGTTGGTATCAAAGCATAACTTGGGAATACTTGATGATAACATCACGTATCTGTTGATAGCTACCCTTCACTCTATGATTGTTGAGAACTCAGAATGATTAGATCCCTGAGTTCGAATAACTTTGAAACCTTTTGATATATCTCCCTACCGTTGAGATTATGAGGCCGCATAGTATTCCGGTTTTGATCGTTTCTGATCCTGGATCTGAGGTTCTATAAGAGTCACCATTCCAATGAGGAGGCGTCTTGGGAGAAAGAAGCTGATATTCGTGGGTGTTGTGCCCATCTCTTAGGTGTTTGATTATTATATCTATAACGATAGGATTTCCCTCCCTTATGAACTCTGTATTGGTTGTGTCATGTTTTAAATTTCGATGACGAAATTTTTATTAGGTGGGGAGAGCTGTAAGACCCGTATCCTAGTACATACTTTTTCCGTCGATTCCTGCGATCTTTCCCGGTAAATTCCGGCAACCTGCGATGTATAATCAATATTTGTGCGTGACCCAAAGTCGTATCCTGTAGAATTGAGTCGGCTTAATCCTAGACTTGTACCATTGCGACCGCATCATTGCCGTCGTTCCAACGCTGCGTCTTGCATACCGATCCGATACCCTGGTAGGAAGATGTGGGCCGACGTTTATTTTGAAGAAAACACCGCGCGTTTGCAATCCCAAGAGAATTTTTACAACATGTCCCATTAATCAATCACTCAAATCAATCAATCAATCAATCAATGCTTTCTTTCTCCCCAAGTCAAGCAACCCCAAAGTCAACTCTCTCTCACCCTCTCTCTTACACACCCATACATATAAAGTACACACCCGTCACACATCACTCACTTCCCATCACTCCATCACTTACACACATCACCTCTCTTATAACCATCCCTTCTCTCTCTCTTTCTCTACACTTTTTCCAAGCAACACCAAGAGAGAAAAAATGTGGACGTGATGTGGCCCACTTCCCACCCCAAAATCTTTCATCTTAGCCATTCATCGTTCATCATCTTCTGTCAAAAGTGAGACACAAAGAGATCGACTTTCCATCGGACCAAGGAGATCGAACAGTGGGTGCTTCTATTAGGCCGAGATTTGCTTTTTTTTTTTAGAAAGGGCCAAGTGAGGCCTACTGATTGATGGTATGAATCTCATTTTGGACCATAGGTGTGGCTGATGGCTCACCTTGATCCTCATGATCATTCTATGGTGGGGCCATTCCCCATGGACCCCATCATGATGTTTATTTTATTTGCATGGATAGAGGTCATCTAGACCATCCATTTGAGTGGAAAAGGAATCTTCACTGTTGAATTTTGATTTAATGGGCCCACATGTTATAAGACCCACTTGATGTACGATTGATTGCAAAGGAGGGCCCATAGTGTATCATCACGTGTTTCTCGATATCTCTCTCTCTCTCTGTGTTAATGTGATGAAATGGCTTGTGGCCCACCCGGATGGACCCCACCATAAGGCATGTTTTTATCTAGGTCACCTATAGGTGGGGTCCACATTATAAGTGTTATATCCACACCAATCACCATTTTATGGCCCACCTGGGCAGCCCACTTGAAGAGCACAAACTAGCCAGCGTCCTTAGACGCTAGACGTTCATGGAAAACACAAATATTTGGGTGAGCCACGCCTTGGTTCAAGGCTGTTTGGGTGAGCCACTCCTTTAGGCCGCACCTTGATGTATGGACTTAATCCACGCCATCCATTTCTTTCCCCACTTCATTTTAGGCGTTGAGCTGAAAAATGAGATTGATCCGAGTATTTGGTGGCCCATAACATTGAAAACAGTGAGTCTACCGTCTAAATCCACCACGAATGTCTCAATACACCAAAATATACTCAATATTGGGCTTGATGGATTTGTTATAGACTGTAGAATCCAGTGGGCGGGGTGGATTCTTCTGATGGGGGTCCCACATGTGTGTATATATATATATATATAATATAGAGTAACAGCTGACGCTGTTGCTATCAAAGGCTGCTTGTGGGCGGATGGTAGGGACCCACGACCCCCAGCCGTTGGCCCCACCATGATGTGTGTATGACATCCAACCGTTCATTAGGTGGGCCTCTCCCTCAAGTGGGCCCACTCTAAAGGTCAGGCCGATCTGACACTCAGGTGGCCCACATCATTGGAAACAGTGGGATTGAACGTCTGCCCTTGAAACCCTTTCATCGGCCATAGAAGTTTTGAATCAACGTGAAATTTATTTTTCCTCTGCATATGGGTCCACATGACCTTATCAATGGTTGGATGCCAAATAAACATTTTGGTGGGCCCCACGTGGGACCCACAGTGATGTATGTGTTTCATTCTCACCGTCCACTGACGGTGGACAGTGAAACCACCTCCCCACATGATTTATGTGTTCTATCCACACCGTCTAGGGGATGATGTGTGTGTGCATGTGTGCGTGTATGTGTGTGTATATATATATATATATAATATTTTGTTATATATAATATTGCATATATATATATACTATATATAAATTATATATTATATTATATGTAATATACAGGATGGTGGGCCTTCTTGTGGACCCCCACCATTGAAAATAATGTGGACAGTGACCTCCACCATTCAAACTTCTTAGGAGCCACAGTAACTTCCAATTAAGCTTATATTTTGTTTTCACTTCATCTAGCTCTATGTTAACTTATGAATTGGTTGGATCTCAAACACATCACAATGGGCCACTCTGTGATATGGCCATCTGTAAGGTCCACCTTGATGTGCATGAGGCCCATTGTTGAAGCCCACTTTGATGTGTTTATGGCCCATCCATGAGGCCCACCTTTGATGTATTTTGTGGCCATCTGTGAGGCCCACCTTGATGTTCTCTGTGGCCCATCCTTCAGGCCCACTTCAAGGTATTTTTGTGGCCCAATCGAGAGGCCCATTTTTATATACATGTGACTCATCAGGATGTATCTTTGACGCATGAGCAGGGCCCACCTATTGCGTATTTTGAGGACCAAGTGCAGGGCCCACCTGTGATGTATTTAGGGCCCGTGGGTTAAGGCTCGTTGTGAAGTAATTCCGACTCATTTGGCAAAGCCCATTGTGATGTATTTAGAGCCCATGGGTTAAGGCCCATTTGAGGAGGCCCACCTTGATGTATTTGTGGCCCGATGTTGAGGCCCACCTTGATGTATTTGTGGCCGGATGTTGAGGCCCACCTTGGTATATACATAAGGTCCATTTGAGGAGGCCCACCTTGATGTATTTGGGGCCTGGTGTTGATGTCCACCTTGATATTTATGAGGCCCATTTGATGTATTAGAGGCCCATGAGTCGAGGCTCAATGGGATGTACATGAGGCCCATTCAATGTGATTCCACCATGGTTTGTGTAATGATATTTATGGCGGGCCATGCCTTGGGAGCAATGTTGGTTTGACGTCCACATTATAAGAATAATGTTGGTTAAATGTCCGCATTATAACTCCCCTAGGGCCCATTGATAGGCTCGTACTTAGTGTGGGTAAGCCTTCTAGGCCCATCTTCATTGAAAGGACAGTTCATCACTTTATAACATGCTTAATATAGCTCCATGATTCATGCCCATATGCATCATATGTATGCTTGATATGAAAAATGTTTGATCATAGCATAAGCCGTTGGGCTGAGACATTATGGGACTCCTTATGAGACGAAGTGCCCACATTATCGCGCCATACTTGCAGGATTGTTGCATGATTGGATAATTGATGAGGGTCGAATATTGCATCTCAGACCCCGATTATTGCCCTATTTTACATACATGATAATGCTTAATGCCATATTTTAATTGTGTTTTTATTACAGGATGAAATTAGGAGCGTGTATTGAAAAATGATGTTAAAAGCATGGATTTGACTCTCCGGAATTACCAGAGCACGGGATGGACTCTAGAGGACCAATATTGAAGGATTTACATGCCTGGGACCCGAGGAAATCAGGTCGTTCACGTTTAAAGAGGCCTGAAATTGGTACAGAATGAAAGATCACATGGTTCCCTCCATCCAATTGGCTCGAAACTTTATACATGGGATTAGGGACATAAATTAACCGTACATTTCAAATTTCAGCCCTCGGATCACTAGGAAAGTGCCCCAACTGACAGATCAGTCCATAAACCGTTGATTCTGGGCCCACCTGATATCTGGACCTTCTTCAAAATTTAACTAGACGGTTTAAATGATATGAGAAATAGGATGGACGGCTTGGATTTCTTGAAAACATTACAGAAGGCTTGCATAAGAAGCGAGTTACATATGTGCACTACACTCTAGAGCCGCACCAGATTCCCGTAACGCGGTCAGCGCCGCTGACCGCGTCTTCTTCACCGAAACGGCAGCTGCCGTTTCCAGTGTCCGTCGGTTGGCATTTGTGGGCCCCACCCTTTGAGCATTCAGATGATCTGGACCGTTCATTGTACTCAGAGGTCGGGCTTTACCCTCACCTAGGTGTCCTTTTGGACCCATGCGTGGGTAAACACAGAGATCTCTGGTTAAACGTAATCTGGACGGCGGACCAAATCATCTTGTGGGCCACACATATTTTACTCCGAAAGTACTCATTTCAGGTTGGTTTTTCGTCATGGAATCAATGGACGGAGTGGATTTCAAAAATTCGTGAAGGAGTGGGCCCCACCACCATTGCAGCGGAAGGATCCGCGTCCCCGCTCTAGCGTCAGCGAACGGACGCTGCTGGTCCGTTTTGCGAACGGCAGTGGGCCCCACACGTGTCCCGTCCGGATGATCCAATCCGTCCATCTTGAAGATGGGCTCGAGCACTGCAAAACCATGTTAATATATTGCGTCCATGCGTGCACACGTGTGCGGTACAGAGGCCACAAAAGGGCTGCCCTGCAACGTCTAAATCTGTTCTTTTTGTGTTTTCTTCCCTAGGCCGTATCATTGGACGTTCAAAACTACCTATTCTTGACTGAAATTTCGTCCTGAATCCAATGGACGGGGTGGATTTCCCGTAAAACACTTCCATGGGGCCAACCGATCACGACAACAAAGGATGCAAAAGTTTCACACAAATTTGGAAATCCGGTTTTCCAGGCGGTTGTAGGCCACCATCTTTGATCATATGGCGATCCGAACCGTCTATCATGTAGAGGACCCAAGAAAGTCCTAAGGGACGGTGTTTGTTGGAATTTGAACGAGGAAAGTATGGTGTTTTGAGGTCCCGAACTTGGTGCGAAAAGGTTTTTTGTCAACGCGTGCGGCTGACTTCCCAAATCCGAATTTCACCACTCCACCACTCCATCACTATAAAAAGAGTTGCAAAACATGGGGAAGGGCATTCGTAAATTGAAAAAGTGGAGAATTCAGATCTAGAGCAAAGGAGAGAAGAAAGAGAAGAAAGAAGAAAGAGAGAAATTGGTTTGATGTTTTTTATGAATTTTATTTATCCATCTGTTTAATGGATTTTATGGGAAACTAATCTCTCAGCTAGGGCTGAGATGAAACCCTTAATTTGAACATCCATTGTTCTATGTTGATTTTACTTTAATTAGATTGATTTGTTTCTTTCCCTTAGTGTGCTTGATTGTTTTAAATTCCATACTTCTCCATCTATCAACTTTGATCAGAGTCTATGCATGGATGTGGTCCGGATGCTTATGCTAGGTACTTGTGTCGATTATTAATGGTTCTGTAGAGGAAGAAACAGGTGCTTTCTTGAATCGCATATTTCATATGCCCGATTTGGACATGGGATATGTTCTTCATGGCATTGCTTAAAGGAATTAGACAATCTGTATGCCCGATTAAGGACACAGATTGTGCTTTCTCTAGATAAGTTAGATCAATCTAAATTAAGGTGAATTAACAGACAAAACAATGGTTAGGATAATTAGGGGTGGATTCGAAAGTCCTAGTGCTCTCTCTCTGATTGGATTTTCTTCCTTATTCTCAATTGTTTTTTTTTTCATAGATTTGTGTTAGTAAATTTGCTCCATTGTTTGTTGAATTAGTTAAGGAGAATCACAGATTTGAATTGTGACGATCAGTCCTCGTGGGATTCGACCTCGATCTTACCGAGTTATTACTACATCACAACCCTATACTTGGGGAGTGAACAATAATGTGACTCATGCATCTCGCGTATACGTGACTTGATCATTATACGCCCTAGTGACATCAGGGTCGTGGCCTCCACAGGCACATCATGGATGGAAAAATGTGACACCGGAAATGATTGTTTCTAGCACTGTGGGCACGTAAGATGTCCTTGGGTGAAAATCCCAGAACCTCCTTGGTACCCAGAAATACTCCAACATCTAGACCGAGTGGAATATGAGCGCTGGCGCCTATACCATGAGGTCGTATCTCCCACTGTGTCATGGCCGGTTGGAAGGGGGTGTTGCCTTATCCTCCCGAGTGAGGGGGCTATAAGCTAGGTTGAGTATGACCCGCTTGTAAATTGGTATGCTATCTACGAGCCGGGTAGGTATTGGCAGACTACTGGTCAGGTAGATAGTGAGGTCTATTTCGCTCACTAGGCTATGCAGCTAGGGAGGAGGTAGTCGGTGTCAAGTGTAATAGACCCCGGTGATTTCCCCAGTGAGCAATCGTACTGAGATGTGGACTTATTGAGCAGGAATTGCATATCCATTCATTCATTTATTCACTATCCACTCAAGCTGGTGGTGCGTAACTATTTGTTACGTGTACCTTCGCATGGCCAGGATTTCGGTTGGGCGCATGACTAACATGAGATCAGGAGTTTACCACATTGTGTCTGACTATCCAAATTTAGGTATGGGACTGGTTTGGGTAGAAGTCTCTTGTGATGGACCCCATAGCTTGTGATACGTTGTCCTATCATCCCGACTTCACATTCTAGCATGGTCATTTCATTCGCACCACATATCACATTACATCCGCAGTGCTTAGCATTTTAAGTTACTATGTTTTTGCACTTATATGGCTTAGATGAGGTTGATGGTATTCGTGGCTCGTCAGGATTTACATATTGCATTGCATTCACAGCATCTGTTATTATCTTATTATGTTTTGCATCTCATAACCTTGGTACAACTGATAGCACTAATGAACTTACCACCATATTTCTGCTTACTCTGATATCGTATGATTCATGATCTTGTTAGTATTTTTGCTTATTCCGATGATGTATGATTTATAGGCATTATAGTATACTTGGCACTTACCTTACACACACTTTCACTACCCTCTAAGCTTTCTATAAGCTTATGCATGATAGATGCGTGAAGGTGGTGTTAGGTTGTAGCAGCATTGAGCTCAGAGCGTGCAGCGGTCTTTTGGAGTTTTAATTTTCAACATATGTATTTCCCTTTCAGTACTGTACTTAAAGTTTTTGATATAGTGGATATGTGGTGATGTTGTTTTGTAACTTGGTTATGCTTGTGGTTATGCTCCATTACAAAAAAAAAATCATATTGAAAATCTCCTTGTAGGATCCCAGGATCGGAATCTGGCATATGGGCGCTGGCAGTCGAGAATGGGGTACTACGGAGGCCGTCGGCATCGGATTCGGCGATTGGAAATTTTGTGAGCCCGTTCTCCGAGTTTGGGGCGTGACACTCGATAACTATATAATAGAAGACTTCAAGGAGATTTTGAAGTCAAAATCCGACACATCCTCAAGCATCCTCCACTATTGAATCATCATGTACACCACAAGGCCTCATGGCTGACTGCTGAGGGCATCCGCTACCATGTTTGCCTTGCCCGGGTGGTACTGGAGATCAAAATCATAGTCCTTTAGGTGCTCTATCCAATGCCTCTGCCTGTAACGCCCTGAAAATTGGGGGTCGAGCAGCAACTAAACTCTCGAGTTCCAAAACATCACTTATGCAACATATATGCTTATGATTAAATGTTGTCTATGTTAGTGCATTAATCATGAGGGGGATTATACCAAAATAGTAATTCATACTCCAGATCAACTTGTAAAACGTAAGTGGAAGACTGAAAAACATAAATAAATGTATAAAAGTCAAAAGATCACGATCGGTCTCCAGAGTATGAATACATCACTGAGTCACCATATACATGTAATAGTCTCAAAATCAAAATGTCAAACAGTACAACTACAATGATAATCCTTGTAGCCCCGTCGATACGAATAGCCTAAGTGAAGCCGCTGGCGATCTGCATATAAGAGAATTTGTCCTGATCGTCATAGTAATCAGGCTCCGCCTCCTGAGTCGCATCATCATCTGCATCTAAGACAGAGTCTGGTGGGTGTTCAGAACACAGTCCCAGAACATGGGAGTGAGGGATCAACTCAGTGGAATCACAAGGTAAAGGTTAACATGTTATCAACTCAGGCAAGCAGTAATGATAAAGCAATACAATCAAACAATCCTAGATACTCTTATTAATGCAAGGATAAAATGTAGTCATGATGCATGCCCTCGCCTACACTCTCTCATGTGACACCATCTTACGGTCGCGGCATGCTTTCTTCCCTCTATGCTCTTCAACCCGGCGCACATGCAGTATGATGTTATGAATGTGATTACCGAGTTCTTATTAATTCATTTCATACAGCAAGATTGGGAAACTAAGGTACCTCCCTTATATCATTCCCAAACAAGGATCCATTCTAGGGTCGTCAGTCTCAGTAAATCTCATACAATGTTCCAGTTCTAGGTCGCTGCAATGGGCTCGTCGCCAAATCAGTACGGGCCTAGTGTATACTCTGATTACTATGAAAAGGCCCGTCGCCTCAATGCAGGTTCAGAGAATTGTCAAAGTCACTACAAAGGGCTCGTCACCAAATCAGTGTAGGCTGATAGCTCGAATACAGTGTCTCATACCACCGTATTCGGCTCACGAGTCTGGGATGCTCACTAGTTACTACGGGAAGGCTCGTCGCCCTAGCGTAGGTCAGCAGCTTAACCATGGTGTCCCATACCACCATGTCCGGTTCATGAGTCTTAGCAGATCGAGGTACCATGATTGAACGGGGTTTTACTGGCGAGTTCGGTACCTTAGGTTCAAACAATAGCGTCCATACAATAGGCAAATTGGGTTACTTGGTGTTTTTGACTAATACGAGTGCACATCGTATCGATCGACATGAAGTGCATAAGCACTTCGTGTGGCCTAACCACTGCCGACGACCAACGCACGACTCGGGTTCGTCAAACACGTCCAACGTGGTGAATGAATCTTAGCCACGAACTCAAAGTCTGTTACCGATTGCCTGGACTATATTGTAGTCCCAAACACATTCAATCCTTAACTAGTAAACATGTGGAGTAGTCAAAGTAGAATTAACCAAGTAGTTCAAACATGTTAACAAGCATGTTATAAAACACAACGTAAACAGTAAATCCAAACACATACATTTCATAAGCGATTAAACTAAACAACTTGTATGGAGGAAATTATACACATCTCTAAGGTAGTTAAGAATCCTATCTCAACACCCACCTAAAGTACTATCTCCTAAGTACCTACTCATACAAGCATTTTCACAAACACTTGGACTACACTTATTAACATACATAACATATGTTGGCCAAAACATGTATTAGGGTGAATCCTTTCTCTGAGGAGTTGTTACACATACAACTAGCATATACACACTGTAGTTAATCATGGCAAACACACTTTCATATTTAGTATGTATACGGTATTTTCTACAAATACATAGAATACACTAAACTCCACAATTTCCATATACAACCGAAACATAAAACAAACATCACATTTTGCATGTGTAATAGCATCCACATCAGGAATCTATCATTATCCGACATTGAAATCTTTGAAAACCATAACCTATACGTCTATAGTCTGCACCTCACACCGTAGAAGCGTAACGAATTCGACAAAGACTCCAAGTCTTCGTCAACGATGGAATGACAACCTTTAGCACGAGTTGAGTCAGCTATTTCGCTACTAGCGACAATTGAAAATCGTAGAACAGATTAGGGTTAGGCTTTCTTACCTAGGAACGAAGTCAGAATCGCCGGAATAGTGATTAGGTAACGATGGATAGGCGCATAGAATAGCAAGATAGAGTACGAGGAATCTTCTCCCACTTCTCTCACACCTTCCCTTTCTTTACTCTCTTCTCTCTCCTAGGGTTTATTTAAATTCGTATGGAGTGAATGGGAGAGGGTTTAAGGTCCTTATATAGGCCTAAAACTGATGAAAATGGCCCTAGGGTGAAGGAATACTTAGGTTATAGCCGAAGGGCACCTATTTCAGCTCAACGGAGTACTTATGGAACCCCCCTTGAGTCAAAGGTCGGACTTAAGCTCCCTGACAATGGATCTAGGTTGAGTTACATTTTTGTTATAATTGGGTTTCCAGATTACATGTGGCGGACCAGTTTCAGTTCAACAGTCACCGAAACTCGATCAGAGTTACAAGTACACTGCCATGTATGGAAAATTTCTCTTGATCCGAGGGTGTATCTGGGTCAAATTCTGACGGTTTGATTGCTTATATCTGGCCCGCAACCGACAAGTTTCAGATTACTTAAATTAGATTTAATTTCTAAAGAAAACCACATTTTCTTACCCTTTTCACTCCGGGCTCAAGCGAATAGCCTCGGGACACCATCTGCATTTGATTTCCGAGATGGTTGTCAAGCCTAGCAAGGCGTTCCTAAGCGTTTAGTCTCGTGGTCATCGGACTTTTGACGTGCTGTCCAGATCTGATATGGGGTTTCAATGTGCTCCCGAGAGCGACCGGGTAATGAGATTGATCCTAAATTTTAGGTTAATCTAGAGTCAATGATTCTATAAGTTTTGGGTCTTGCAGATCATATTTAAAGTGATTCAAGTGGATTTCGTAGCTAATCTAGTTTAGCACTTAGTTAATTTTGTCTAATTCTTAAAGGATTTGATCTTGAGTGATTTCTGCCTAAGGTTGTACTTGGGTCTTTGTATAGAATTTTTCGAGACGTTACAATCTAACCCCCTTAAAGAAAAATTTTATCTTCAGAATTAGTACCTTTTTGTACTCCTCGAGAATCTGAGGGTAGTTCTTACGGACCTCGGCTTCTGTCTCCCAAGTAGTTTCTTCCTCAGTGTGATGCGTCCACAATACACTCACAAGTGGGATGACCTTGCTACGCAACACCTGCTCCTTCCTATCTAGAATACGCGTCGGTCGCAACACATATGTAGCATCCTCACTCAACTGTACCTGCTCCCACTTGATAATGTGGGAAGGGTCAGGAACGTACTTCTTCAACATAGATACATGAAATACGTTGTGCATGCCCATAAGTGGTGTGGGTAAAGTAAGACGGTATGCCACCACACCCACTCGATCAAGTATCTGAAATGGGCCAATGAACCATGGCGTAAGTTTCTCCTTCTTGCCAAACCGAAGGACTCCCTTCATAGGGAAAACTCTAAGAAACACATGGTCTCCCACTTCGAACTCAAGCGGTCGACGCCTCGCATCGGCGTAGCTCTTCTGTCTGCTCTACGCTGTAAGAAGTCGATGCTTGATAATGTCAATCTTCTTTGAGGTTTCCTGTACTAACTCTGGGCCAATCAAACTGCGTTCGCCAACCTCTGCCTAGCAATGTGGTGCTCGACAGGGGCGCCCATACAAGGCCTCATAGGGAGCCATACCAATACTCGCCTGAAAACTGTTATTGTAGGCGAACTCTACATACTGGAGACAATCATCCCAACTATCCTTGAAGTCCAAAACATAAGCCCGCAGCATATTCCTCAAAATCTGATTCACCCATTTCGTCTGCTTGTCAGTCTGTGGGTGGAACGCGGTGTTAAACATCAGGTTCACACCCATCACTTCCTGGATACGAGTCCAGAAGATAGATGTGAATCGCGTGTCTCAGTCCGAAACGATCTCCAAGGGAACTCCATGCAGATGCACTATCTCTTTGATGTACAATCTGGCCAAGTCGTCTACCGAGTTCGAAACTCTGATAGGGAGGAAATGGGCCGATTTCGTTAACCGGTCCATAATCACCCAAATGGAATCATGTCCCTTCCTCGTCTTCGGCAGCCCCGACATGAAATCCATAGAGATGAAGTCCCACTTCCATTCAACTATGGGCATGGGCTGAAGCAGTCCAGGAGGTCGGCGATGTTCAACCTTGACCTGCTGGCACGTGAGACAACGGGACACATACTCTGCGATGTGGACCTTCATATTGTCCCACCAATATGACCTCTTCATGTCCTAATACATCTTCGTGCTACCAGGATGCATCACAAGCTTTGATCTGTGTGCAGCCTCAAGAATCTCTTATCTCTAGTTATGAATATCTGAGATGTATAGGCGGCCACGATATCGTAGGCCCCCTCTGTGCCAACTCTCCACTTGGAGTCCACGTCATCGCTAGCCAACTTTCTAAGCTCAATCAGTCGCTCATCGTCTTTCTAAACTTCTATAATCATATCGTTAATAAGTGGCCGCACCCGAATCTGCGCGACACTCTCCAATGGTTCTTCCACGATGATTTTCTGCTCGAAGTCCCGCACGAACTCCACCATGTGCCATTCCTCAACCATTAGCGGAGCTGCAAATGCCATAACCTTCTTGCGGCTCAATGCATTAGCCACAGGTTAGCCTTGCCCAGATGGTAGGAGACCTCGAACTTGAAGACCTTAAAGGTTTCCATCCATCGGTTCTGCCTCATATTCAAGTCCCGCTGAGTGAATATATAGTGAAGGCTCTTGTGGTCGCAGAAAAGCTCGAACTCCTTTCCGTAGAGGTAATGTCTCCAGAGCTTTAATGCAAATATGACCGTTGCTAACTTGAGGTCATGCGTAGGGTAATTCTCCTCGTGTTTCCTCAACTGTCTCGAGGCATATACAATCGCCTTGTCCTTCTACATAAGGACACAACCCAAACCAACTCGAGTCGCATCAGTATAAATTGTATACTTGACCCCTTGCTTTAGCAATACTAGCACAAGGACGGACATCAGTCAGTCCTTCAATTCATGAAAAGCTGCTTCCGCCTTCTCATTCTAGGCGAACTTCAGATCCTTTCGAGTTAACTGAGACAAAGGTCTGGCTATCTTGGAGAAGTCTCGAATGAATCGTCGACAGTAACTAGCAAGTCCCAGAAAACTCCTCACCTCGGTAATCGAACCAGGCTGCTTTCAGTCCCGAACGGCGGCTACCTTAGCAAGGTCCACCGCTATCCCTTCCTTGGACACACAGGTCCCAGGAACTTGACTTCCTCTTTCCAGAAGTCGCACTTCTTGTATTGTGCGAACACCTGGTTCTTCCTCAGAGTATCCAAGACTGCTCGCAGGTGTTCCTCGTGCTCTTCCCGACTCTTAGAGTATATCAGGATGTCATCAATAAATATGATGACAAATTGAAATAGAAACGGATGAAACACCTTGTTCATCAAGTCCATGAACATGGCCGACGCGTTCGTAAGACTGAACGACATCACGAGGAACTCGTAATGCCCAAAACTGGTCCTAAAGGCCGTCTTCTGTACGTCCTCATCGCTGACGCGTAACTGATGATACCCTGACTGTAGATCAATCTTCGAGAAGTATCGTGCCCCTTTCAACTGATCAAATAGATCGTCTATCCTGGGCAAAGGATACTTGTTCTTCACGGTCAATTGGTTCAAACAGTGGTAATCAATACATAATCGTAGCGAACCATCTTTCTTCTTAGCAAACAACACAGGTGCTCCCCATGGAGATACACTGGGTCGTATAATGCCCTTCTCTACTAGCTCATCAATCTGTTTACTCAGTTCCTCCATCTCACATGGAGGCATCTGATACATAGGTAATAAAATGTGGGTCGTACCAGGCACAAGATCAATAGTAAAATTAATCTTGTGTCGAGGAGGTAATTCAGGGATCGTCTTGAACACATCCTCAAATTTTCGAACTACTAGAATGTTTCCTAACGTCTACCCAGGAACACGCTCTAGTAAAGCAGCATAACATCCAACATGACATGGCCAACTAACCTGCACTGGAAAAGTAAAGATCGTGCCTTCAAGTCCGTTGGCTGTCATGACTCGATTATCGCAATTAATCTCTGCCTTCATCTCAGTAAGCCAGTCCATACCGAGGATAATGTCGTAGTACTATAGTGGGGTGATAATGAGATCAATGAATACTGTTCTACTAACCAAATCTACTAAGCAACTCTCACACGTCCGTGTGACATCCGAAAAAGTCCTTGTAGCAATAGTGAGTCTTACTCCCTTCGTGGGAGTAGTATGTAAAGCTAGATGCTTAATTGCCGCATAGGAAATGATGGAGGTAGTAGACTGAGTATCCACTAATAATAAGACAGGAGTACCTTGGACATGTACAGTGACCTCGAAGGCCATAGGTGCTGAAGGTGTTGTCTTTGGCTCTTCCGCTGTAAGTGCATGAACGCGTACCTGCTGAGGTCAGTTGGGCTGAGGCACCATAAGTCGCTGAGGCGGCCTAAATCGAGGTGCAGGGGGCCTGAAGGATGGATGTGCAGGTGTTGTCCATAGGGGTGGTGCTGAAATGGCCTGGGGAACCTGGCGGTTGATCTTCTGTGGTGGTGAAAACTCACTGTCTCTCATACATGCAAAACAACTCTCCGTAGCATGACCTGGTCTCCCACAGTAAGTGCATGTCACACCCGGGCGCCTTATCGGAATTAATGGCACCGCAATGCTGGGAGGAGAGTCGGTACGGGGCCTATTGCCGAAGAAAGGCCTTCTCGGCATATCCAATCGTGGTTTAGTAACCATAGCCCCACGAGAACGTGTCAATCGATCCCCATCCTGCTCTACCCGCATAGACATATGTACTAGCTCAGCATAAGAGGGTATACTAGCACAACACATTTTCGACCGAGTGTCACGTTGCACGCCCTCGGAGAAATGCCGCATCCACATCTGCGCGTCAGCAAGTATAGTAGGGACGTATCTGCCCAACTTTGTAAACCGGTGCTCATATTCTGTCACTGTCATGCCTCCCTGTCTGAGGCGCAAGAAGTCATTCTCCTTCTCATGTTGGTACGTCTGGGGATAGTACTTCTCAGGAAAACGGAACTCAAAAGCTGTCGATGTCCATATATAGCCAACTGCAACTATCCGTAAAACACTATCCCACCATAAGCTAACCTCCTTTTCAAACATAAAGGTGGCCAACCCGACCTGCTCCTGCTTGGTACATTGTAGCATCCTCAGCATCTTGGAGATGCGGTTGAGCAAATATTCGGCCTCCTTGGGTCTGTGAGAACCCGTAAAGGAAGGAGGCCTCAAGCGCTGGATCGCTCGAGGAGACCACTCGTACCCAGATTTCCCATAGGGTATGCAGCAGGAGTAGGGGGAGGCACACCCTCATCCTGAACGGATGGCCTTACAGGCTCAGCAGGGTGTATAAATGGTGAAGGTGGAGTCGCACTTCCACCCTAAGTTAAGGCCCCTGCAATAGTAGTCAAAAGCTGTTGTTGTTGCTGATGTTGTACCTACTGCTGCTGGTGTTGCACCTGCTGCTAGTGCATCATCATCAATAACTACTCCAACCTATCCATAGGTGCGGCTGCCTTAGGCACGTGCTGCGTCGAAGAAGACGCATAGTTCTGCTCACGAACTGGTGGTGTGTAAGGTAGCGGCCCGATTGTAGGACCAGTAGATGGTTGAGACTCATGTATAGTCTCACGAACAGGGCCCAAACTAGGGTCCATATGACCATCACATCGGGGAGGCACCCGATCCATCAAACCAGTAAGTGTGAGGCATGTCGTGCTCCGCATGACCTTCCGTGGCATGCTCTATATGACATAGGGTGCAATTTGTGTAAGACGCAGCATAACAATACACAACTACACACTTCATAGTAAAAGGGATTACATGCATTTCATTCACCAAAATTGTCATAATACATGGAATAAAGAGTTACATGAACCATGACAGAAGATGCATGTGAGCTAATACAACCAAAGCTTCAAACACTGAAAAACATTCTACTAACTACTACCCTACCAGGCCCATCAACAAGAACACAAACATAACCTAAAGCAATAACTAAAACAAGTTGCAAGACAATGGCATAGATGACTAGGAATCCGAGTCTGGCGAAGGACTAGGGGCACCCTTATCCTGCAAGCAGGATAGACTTCAAAGTGCGAGTCATCTTTTTGAACTTATGCTTCATGATGCCTCGAAGATCCATAAGGTCCTGTCATAGGACAGCCTGACCCTCTTCAAGTCGAGCTAAACGGGCATCCTTATTGGTCCGATCAATGTCCTGCTCCGGTGGCGTAGGAGGGGAGCTCTCCTCCGTGTCCTGGGCTTTCTCTCCTTCTTCCCGTTCCTCCTCTATCTCTTCCCTGCTTTCTTCCTCACTTTCATATTCCTCACTAGCCGTCTCATCCTCACTCTCATTAAGTAGGGCTTGCCGCTGTCGTGGCCCGATGTCCATTTGATTAAGAGTAGTTTCATTGATGAAATGTTGCGGCACTGGGAGTTCTGCGCCAAGTTCGTAGCCGAACTCGCGTGCAATCTTGCATATGAGTTGGCCGAAGGGGAGCGAATCAGTCCTTCTATTGGAGCGTGCGGTAAGAACTATCTACCGCAGAACATACGTAGGTACACACAACTTCTCACCCTGCCCCGCTTGATATAGAAAATCTACCATCAGGCACGTGCACTGACTGTGATTGCTCCACCTGGAGTAGACATTAAACGTGCAGATATGGTGAAGCAGACGGAAATCGTCAGTCATATTAGTTGCTAGAAGACTATTGTTGGGTTGCCACTGTACCGGTTGACCACAAAGGAAATGCGTATGGCAATCCCTTTCCCGTGCACTCTTCAGATTCTTCTTGCTCGCGTGAACTTGGCTAAGTGGTATGCCCATGAGTCGAGATATCAGGCCAATGTCAATTGTGGCCTCCCGACCTCTTCCCGAAGGAATCTTGAACTGCAAGGGCTCCAGCGTAGGCTCTTGAATATGGGCATAGAATGCACGGACAGTGCCTACATTTTTGCGATATTTTCCTTTAAACGCACGGCCCCAACCAGCCTCACCCAGGCACTCCAATAACAAATACTCTCTAAAGAGCCGCCCATCCACTTGATCTTCAAAAAGGACCCTACGGTTCACATATATTCCATGGGACAACTCCCCTAGTAGAGCCCTTGGGAGAGGAGCCTGGGGATCGAGATTCCGCTTAGTCCGCACCTCGCGTTCAACGCCCGTGCTTGTGGTGACGCCTCTTGGTCTCCTTGAAAGAAGTTTCATCCACGACACCCTTTCTCTTTTCCATGAGAGAAAGAATGGTGAAAATTGAGAAAATGGTCGTAATGAGCTCAAATAGAGCCATGGAAAAGTGAAGAAAAGGGAGGAAAGGGATGAGATCTTTGGGTCTCCATGGATTTGAGCCTCCAATGAGGGTGTAAATGCTCAAATGAAAGGGGATAAAGAAGGAAAATGAAGAAATGAGATGGGTGAGTGGGTTTGCACGAATTTGAGACTCAAATAGGGGATTTAAGAGCTCAAATGAGAGAGAATGGAAAGATTGGAAGGTGAGTATTGCTGAAGACGGTGGAGGTGAGTATGCTTTGAAGGGAAATGATGAAATGGGTGATTAGAGGGGAGCTTTGAGAGAGAAATAAGGATTTTTGAAGAAAAGGGAAAGCTTAGAGGGGTAGTTTGTGGAGGGGCGACCTAGGAAGGGTTTTAATCAAAACCCAGTGGACAGGTGGGTCATACAACACCCAAAACGCTATCGGCCTGGTCGAGTCGCCCGACCTGGCCTGCTGGGCTGCGAGGCCTCGCCGGTCTCTAGAGGTTCTGGCGAGGGATCGCCCCTTGGGTGAGGTCCTCCTGTCCCCCTTAATCCAAAAATATGTGGGGCCCACCTTGAGTCCCACCGAATTTGTTCGGTTTGGCCCTCGACTCTGATTCGAGTCGTTTCGAGGCCTTTCGGGTATGTTGCTGATTTACAGCAGAATATAGGGATTTTTGAAGGCTAAGATGGGGTACTTTGTGGTCTAGACTTGTCGTTTGACGGTCTAGGAGTGATCCATGGTCGCTTTAAGCGATCTTAGGAGAGTACAAACTTGATCTCGGTCATCGTTTTCGATAAACTTTGCCACTTGGTGAAACCGCGACTCCTATGACTATTTCTACATTTCTTTGCAACTACCTAAGTTGAATTTGTGTTAGCGTACGACGTGTGACTATAACCCAGGTCCGTTTTAATCCAAATCATGCTCTGATACCAACTTGTAACGCCATGAAAATCGGGGGTCGAGTAGCAACTCAACTCCCAAGTTCCAAAACATCACTTATGCAACATATATGCTTATGATTAAATGTTGTCTATGTTAGTGTATTAATCATGAGGGGGATTATACCAAAACAGTAATTCATACTCCAGATCAACTTGTAAAACATAAGCAGAAGACTGAAAGATATAAATAAACGTATATAAGTCAAAAGATCACGATCGGTGCCCAGAGTATGAATACATCACTGAGTCACGATATACATGTAATAGTCTCAAAATCAAAATGTCAAACAGTACAACTATAATGATAATCCCTGTAGCCCCGTCGATCCAGAAAACCTAAGCGAAGCCCTTGAAGATCTGCATATAAGAGAATTCGTACTGATCGTCATAGTAATCAGGCTCTGCCTCTTGAGTTGCATCATCATCTGCATCTAAGACAGAGTCTGGTGGGTGTTTAGAACACCGTCACAGAACATGGGAGTGAGTGATCAACTCAATGGAATCATAGAGCAAAGGTTAGTATGTTATCAACTCAGGCAAGCAGTAATGATAAAGCAGTACAATCAAACAATCCTAGATACTCTTATTAATGTAAGGATAAAATGTAGTCATGATGCATGCCCTCGCCTACACTCCCTCTTGGGACACCATCTTACGATAGCAACATGCTTTCTTCCCTCTGTGCTCTTCAACCCCGGGCACATGCAGTGCAATGTTATGAACGTTACTACCGAGTTCTTATTAGTCCATTTCATACAGCAGGATTGGGAAACTAAGGTACCTCCCTTATATCATTCCCAAACAAGGATCCATTCTAGGGTCGTCAGTCCTAGTAAATCTCATACGATGTTGCAATTCTAGGTCAGTGTAATGGGCTCATCGCCAAATCAGTACAGGCCTAGTATATACTCTGATTACTATGAAAAGGCTCGTCGCCTCTATGCAAGTTCAGAGTATGCTCGAAGTCACTACAAAGGGCTCATCACCAAATCAGTGTAGGCCGTCAGCTCGGACACAGTGTCCCATACCACCGTATTCGGCTCACGAGTCTGGGATGCTCACTGGTCACTATGGGGAGGCTCGTTGCCCCAGCGTAGGCCGACAGCTCGACCACGGTATCCCATACCACCATGTCTGTCACATGAGTCTTAGCGGATCAAGGTACCATGGTTGAACGGGGTTTCACTGGTGAGTTCGGTACCTTAGGTCCAAACAATAACGTCCATACATGGTGAACATACAATAGAAAAATCAGTTTACTTGGCATGCTCGACTAATACGAGTGCACATTATATCGATCGATATGAAGTGCATAAGCACTTCGTGTGGCCTAACTACTACCAACGACTAACGCACAATTCGGGTTCATCAAACACGTCCTACATGGTGAATGAATCTCAGTCACGAACTCAAGGCTTGTTAATGATTGCTTGAACTATACTGTAGTCCCAAACACATTCAATCCTTAACCAGTAAACATGTGGAGTAGTTAGAGTAGAATTAACCAAGTAGTTCAAAGATGTTAACAAGCATGTTATAAAACACAACATAAACAAGAAATCCAAACGCTTACATTTCATAAGTAAGCGATTAAACTAAACAACTTGCATGGAGGAAGTCATACACATCTCTAAGGTAGTTGAGAATCCTATCTCAACACCCACCTAAAGTGCTATCTCCTAAGTGCCTACTCATACAAGCATTTTCACAAACAGTTAGACTACGCTTATTAACATACATAACGTATTGTAACGACCTGAAAATTTCCGTACATTGGGTCGAGTACCACCTCGACCAGAAATCACGTAGGATTAAATCCTTTAGAAATTTAACAAAGTTAACTAAGTACTAAACTCAATTAGCCATGAAAACCGTTAGGATCGCTTTAAATACGATCTGCAAGACCCTAAACTTGCAGAACAAGTGACGCTAGGTTACCCTAAAGTTTAGAACCAAACTCATTTCCCGTCTGCTCTCGGGAATGAAACGAAACTTCGCATTAGGTCTAGATCGCACATCGGGAGTCCGATTAACCCGAAGCTAAGGAACTAGGACCGCCCCACTGGGTTTAACAATCATCTCAAAAATCAGCTTTATCCGATGTTCCACGGCCATTCGTTTCGAATCGGAGCGAGGTAGTGTGAAAAACACTATTCATATGCCAAAATAAATATCCGGAATAGTGATCTCGCATCCTTCGTTGGCGCGTCAAGATACAACCCGACCGTCGATCGAATCGACCAAATTACACCCTCGGATTAAGAAAAATTTCAGGAACATTTACATGTACTTGGAATTTCTGATCGTGGCCCACTGACCGTCGAACTGAAAGTGGTCCGCCACGTGCGATCTGGGAATCCAATCGAGTCAAAAATGTAATCCCACGTGGATCCATCGATGGTGAGCTTAAGTCTGACGTTTGGTTCAAAGAGGGCCACCAGAACTTCCCTTTTGAGCTGGAAAAGCGGCGAAAATCCTATGTTAGCAGTACCCCTTGAACCTGAGTCTACATTCGTAATGTTTGAGGCTATAAAAGGAGCTTAGAGCAGCCCCTCTCACAGCCATACGAATTTTGAAGAAAACCCTAGAGGGAGAGAGAGAAAGACTTGGAGATCGTTGCCGATCTTCCTCCTCCTGCTTTGGCTTGCTACACGGCCTACACCTCTCTATTCTAGACGATTTTTCGGCGTATTCCGCCTCATTTGAAGGTAAGAAACGCTAACCCTAGGTCTGATTTGAGGTGGAATCGAAGCAGGATGTGTACCGACTAACCGATTCCGCTCTTTAGGCTAGAAATCGTCCGTAGACGAAAGTTCCATTACCCTTGTTGATTCGTTCCGTTTCCAAAGGCAAAGGTGAGGACTTTAAGCTTATAAGTTACGGTTTTCAACGCTTCAAAGTCAGATAATGGTAGATTCATGATCTGCTTGCAATTGCACATGTACAAAGTGCTTTCCGTTTCCTGTTTTGATTAACGGTGTGAAATATGGAATTTCACATATTCTAGGTATACGTAGAAATACCGTATACGTATTTTTTTTTGGATAAATGCTTGACATGTTTATTTAATGTATAATTATATAATATATGAATAAAATACTAGTTTGGCGAAAGGAATCGCCAAAATATATGTTTACTTGTAAATGCGCCGTATGTCGAAATTACGTATTGTAGAAATACTGTATACGTATTTCTTTTGGAATAATATTTGACATATGTATTTAATGTATGATTATACAATACATGATAAAAATACTAGCTTGGCGAAAGGAATCGCCGAAATCTATGTTCCTTTGTAAACACTATGTATGTTGAAATTGGGTATACGTGGAAGTACCCTATACGTATAAAATTTGCTGATGTGATTGCCATGTTTAATTGCTGTATGAATATGATGTATATGTTTAAAATACTAGTTTGGTAAAGGGACAACTCTGGTACTCACTTCCCTAGTATACGTCATGTATGTTGAACTATGGCATTCCAAGTGTTGGTGAATTCACTTGTGAGTGTAAGTGCTTAAGTGTTAGAATCTTAGGTAGGTGCTGAGATGGGATTCTCAGCTACCTTAGAGTCACATATGACACTCTCCATGTGGTTGTTCACTCTAACCACTCGCCTACGAAATTTAAGTATTTGTATCCCTATTTACATAATGCTTTATAACATGCTTTTGAACATGCTTGGTGACTTGTTTATTAACATGCTTCATGTTATGCTTTATAATATGCTTGCTAGTGTTCTTGAATTACCATGTTATCATGCCATATTTCACATGTTATGGTTAGAATTTGACTGAGCTTGGGACTATGTTCATAGTCCAGGCATCCGGTATCAGACTTGAAGATGTGGTTGGGATTCGTTCCGCCACGCATGATGTGTTGGCGAACCCGTGTCGTACTTCGGTTGCGATAGTGGTTGGCCACACGAGGTGCTTCTCGCCTCATATCGCCCAACTTGTTGTGCGCTCGAGCCACCGAACACGTCAAGTAAACCGTGTGCCTTATGTATGTTCACCATGTTTGGTCACTAATGCTTGAACCTAGGGTACCAAACTTACGGCGATAATCCCGTTAACCATGGTACCTCGATCCGCTAAGACTCATGAGCCGGGCATGGTGGTATGGGACACCGTGGTCGAGTATTTGTCGGCCTACGTTGGGGCTACGTGCCTCCCCGTAGTGACAAGTGAGCAACTCAACTCGTGAGCCGATTATGGTGGTATGGGACACTATATTCGCGCCGTCGCCTACATTGATAAGGTGATGGGGAGTGGTGCAACCTTTGTGCGTAATGCCCAGCGGCCCTTTGTAGTGACCGCGAGCATACTCGAAGTTGCGGCGTGCCTTAGGGTTCGCCGCGATATATAGAGTATGAACTAGACCTGTTTCGTATAGTTGTATCGTGATGAATCGTTTAAGGGGTGATGGGGGAGTGGTGCAACCTTTGTGCGTAATGCCTGGCGCCTCTGCAGCTGACCTAGAAAACACACCATCGTCTCGATATTAACTAGGGATCGACGACCCTAGATTGGATCATGTTTGGATATGATACAAGGAGGTACCTTAGTTTCCCAATCCTCTTTGTTTGAAACGAACTAATTAAAAACTCGGTAATCATACTCATCATGCATCACATGTGCCTGGAAGATGTGGAGCACTGTGGGATGTAAGCATGCGCGAACGTGAGATGGTGTCGCTTGAGTGAGTATGTCGGAGAGGGCATCCATCATACTTGCATTAATCAGAGTAACTAGGAGTGTTTGATTTACTGCTTGACTGTATTGATAACATGATAACTTATGTCTTATCGTTCCACTGAGTTAGCTACTCACTCCCACGTTACGGGACGGTGTTGCGCACACGAACCAGACTCTGTCTCAGGTTTAGGCGATCTGACTATTTTGGAGGTGGAGCCCGATTATGACGAGGACCAGGAGGAGTTCTCGTATATGCATTAGCGGCGCGCTTCGACTAGGTCACTTGGGATCGATGGGATTTACAGGATTGTATCTAGTTTATTTTGACATTTTGTTTATATACAGACATGTATATTGTGACTGAAGGATTCATACTCGGATAATGAATCATTTATTTTGTTTCTTTACATACATATATATACGATTCAGTCTTCCGCTTGCTTTTATACAAGTGATCTGGAGTATGAATTATTGCTTTGGTATAATCTCATTCATGTTTACTGCTCTAACACAGACAACATTCAAATATCATTAAACATGTTGCATAAGTGATGCGTTGGAACTCGGGAGTTGAGATATACTCGACCCCCGATTTTCAGGGCGTTACACGTATGTTGGCCAAAACATGTATCAAGGCGAATCCTTTCACCAAGGAGTTGTTACACATGCAACTAGCATATATACACAGTAGTTAATCATGGCAAACACACTTTCATATTTCGTATGTATACAGTATTTTCTATAAATACACAGAATACATTAAACTCCATAATTTTCATATATAACCAAAACGTAAAACAAACATCGCATTTTGCATGTGTAATAGCATCCACATCAGGAATCTATCATTATCCGACATTGAAAGCTTTGAAAACCATAACCTATATTTCTATAGTCTGCACCTTACACCGTAAAAGAGTAACGAATTTGACAGAGATTCCAAGTCTTCGTCAACGATGGAATGACAACCTATAGCACGAGTTGAGTCAGCTATTTTGCTACTAGTGACAATTGAAAATCCTATAACAGATTAAGGTTAGGTTTTCTTACCTAGGAACGAAGTCAGAATCGCCGGAATAGCGATTAGGTAACGATGAATAGGCACATATAATAGCAGGATAGAGTACGAGGAATCTTCTCCCACTTCTCTCACACCTTCCCTCTCTTTACTCTCTTCTCTCTCCTAGGGTTTATACCAAATTCATATGGAGTGAATGAGAGAGGGTTTAAGGTCCTTATATAGGCCTAAAACTGATGAAAATGGCTCGAGGACCAAGGTATACTTAGGTTAGAGCCAAAGGGCACCTATTTCAGCTCAACGGAGCACTTCCAGAACCCTCCCTTGAGCCAAAGGTGGGACTTAAGCTCCCTGACCATGGATCTAGGTTGAGTTACATTTTCAATCTAATCGGGTTTCCAGATCGCATGTGGCGGACCGGTTTCAATTCAACGGTCACCGAAACTTGATCAGGGTTACAAGTACACGTCCATGTATGAAAAATTTCTCCTTATCTGAGGGTGTATTTGAGTCAGATTCTAATGGTCTGATTGCTTATATCTGGCCCGTAAGCGACAAGTCTTAGATTACTTAAATTAGATTTAATTTCTAAAGAAAACCCCATTTTCTCACCCTCTTCACTCTGGGCTTAAGCGAATAGCCCCGGGACACTATCTGGATTTGATTTCCGAGATGGTTGTCAAGCCCAGCAAGGTGGTCCTAAGCATTTAGTCTCGTGGTCATCGGACTTTCGACGTGCTGTTCAGATCCGATACGGGGTTTCAATGTGCTCCCAAGAGCAACTGGGTAATGAGATTGATCCTAGATTTTAGAGTAACCTATCATCAATGATTCTACAAGTTTTGAGTCTTGCAGATCGTATTTAAAGTGATTCAGGCAGATTTCATAGCTAATCTAGTTAGTACTTAGTTAATTTTGTTTAATTCTTAAAGGATTTGGTCCTGAGTGATTTTTGCCAAAGGTGGTACTCGGGTCTTTGTACAGAATTTTTCAAGATGTTACACTGCCTCATGTTCAGCTCGGACTGAGAGAACAGATACTTCAAGCTCTTATGGTCAGAGAAGAGCTTGAACCTCACCCCATAGAGATTGTGCCTCCACACCTTCAGGGCAAAGACAACTACTACCAGCTCCAAATCATGTGTGAGGTAGTTCAGCTCATGGACCTTGAGCTGGCGAGACGCATAAGCCACTGGCTTCGCGTGCTGCATCAGGACAGCACCCAAGCCAACTCGCGAGACATCAGTAAATATAACAAATTCATCACTCTCAGAGGGAAGAGTGATGACAGGAGCAGACGTGAGGCAGTCCTTCAGCTCCATAAGTGTTTCTCCAAACAAACTCGGCAGTTCCGGGTTAACTTGGTCAACGGGGCTGCAATACAAGAGAATCCTTCAATGAAACGTCGGTAGTAGCCCTCCAAACCAAGGAAACTGCAGATCTCGGACGTGTTCGTCGGCTGGCCCCACTGACGCACGACATCAATCTTTCGAGGGGTCCACTGCGACGCCCTGCCTCATCACCACATGATTAAGGAACTTCACCTCCTCTTGCTAGAACTCACACTTCTCTAGCTTTGCATATAGCTGGTGGGCGTGAAGGGTCTGCAATGCAATCTCCAAATGTCGCTCATGCTCCTCACAGGTCCTTAAATATATTAGAATGTCGTCGATGAAGACTACGACAAACTGATCGAGATATGGACGGAAGACCTCGTTCATCAACTACAATAATACTACGGGCGCATTGGTCAGTTCGAAGGACATGACTTGGAACTCAAAATGACCGTAGCACATTACAAAGGCTATTTTCGGGATATCCTCATCTCTTACCCAAACCTGATGATAACCGGACCGCAAGTTTATCTTCGAAAAGAACTGTGCCTCCTGCAACTGATCAAACAAATCATCGATCCTCGGAAGCAAGTACTTGTTCTTGATCATGACCTTATTGAGCTCGCTGTAATATACGTAAAGCCTCAACGAGCCATCTTTCTTCTTTACGAAGAGTACTGATGCTCCCCACGGTGAACTACTCGAACAAATAAAGCTTAGCTCGCACAACTCCTCCAACTACTTCTATAGTTCCCGCAACTCCAACGGTGTAATATGATACGGGGCCTTCGAAATAGGCACTGTACCAAGCACAAGATCAATCTGGAACTCAGTGTGCCGACGAGGTGGTAACCCCGGAATATCCTGGAACACATCGGGAAAACCACAAATGACTACAACTGGTCGATACTCAAAGCAACTGACTCCTCAACGGCACACGACAACAAGCAGGAAAGCTGCTCTCCTCTGGGCTCGGCAACAAACTAGAACTCTGACACGCAGGGTATATAGAACTTGACTGTCCTTGCAGAGCAGTCTACTATGATGTAGTATTCGGCAAGCTAACCAATGCCCAGGATGACATCAAACTCGGACATCGGCAATACGAATGGATCTATAGGAAAAAGATATCCCCAATCAGAACGGGACAAGATGAGTAAATCGATCTAATAACGCAGTCTTCCCCAAGGGTGTCGATACTGACAAACCCTCGCGGGCAGATTACATTGGTAAACCAGTCGATCGGTAGAAATCATCAGCCACAAAGGAATGAGATGCACCTGAATCAAACAATACATGTGCAATGCATGTAGAAATAGGGAGAGTACCCTCGACGACCCCTCCTTATGACTAAGGTCTCTGCCCTGAGCCTACTTGGGAGGTGTAAGTCCCCTCTGAGTCTTTGCTGCTGCAGCTGCCGTTGCGATGGCCTGATCTACTGCCTCTGTTACTGTGGGGGAGGTCTTGGCAACTGGTGATACGGTCGGCCTTCGCCTTTGTGAAATCCACAGAGGCTGATACGGTGCCCTTGACTGCTGGTGTTGCGGATGGGGACACTCATGCCTACGATGTCCTGTCCTACCGCACCTAAAGCAAGTACCTAAAAATGGTCCCAGAGGTGGTGCTGGAGGTGCCACTGGTGCTTGGAATGTTGGGCGGGTCGTGCGTCACTGCTGTGGACGATGCTGCTACTGCTGTGAGCTACCAGAGGGCTCCTTCCTCTTCTAATCTCCCCTCTGGTCATGGGCTCCCTGCAAACCAGCACAATTTGACTCATAAATTTGGGCCCTCTCTACAATATGCTCAAACATCGGAAGCATATGTCCAATCACATGGCTCATGAGGGCAGGACGCAAGCCGTTCTCAAAACGGCAGGTCTTCTGCCCCTCATCATCAACAATATATATTGCGAATCTCGATAGTGCAACGAAACGTGCCTCATACTGGGACACAATCATGTCCCCCTAGAACAGAATCTCGAACTTTAATGCGTGCCGCTATCATACATGCTCGGGAAAGAACTTTCGGTCGAACCAGTCTACAAAGTCCTCCCAGGTCCATACGAAATCGACCGCTACCGCTCAGGCGACAGATGCCCACCAATTATGAGCCTCACCCTAGAGAAGAAACACGACTAACAGGACTTGCTGTTAGGTCGTACATCTTATGGTCTAAAATATCTTCTCCACCTCGGAGCACCATATCTCTGCTGCTGTAGGGTCTGTCTCACCCCAGAAATGTGGGGGAATCATGCTGCCGGAAGTCCTTGAGAAGGGCGCTCGCATGCTCCTCTGTCTCGGCTAGTGTAATAGTGGGACACCTGATTTGCCCCTGAAGAATGACTGTCATCGCCTGTAGCATCTGCTACAGCTGGGCGACACTCACAAGTATGGTCAGATCCGCACCGGTCTCAGGTAGAGGAGTGACATCCTCAGGCTAGAAAGTAGGAATATCCGATGGTGGAACGGGAGTCGCAGGTGGTAGAGCGGGACTCAGGATTCGCTCAGGTCGCTCTTCTAGGCGGCATGTCCTGTAAGAAGGAACAATGGCCTACCAGCCCTGAGAATTCTCGAAGGCATAAACGTTAAAGGTCTGTGTCGAAAAATCGCTAAGTCATTCGGACTCAGGACCTATTCATTATAAGTTTATAGTAGATATGTGATGTGATCCTTAAGTATTCCCAAGTTATGCTCTGATACCAGCTTTTCTCATGCCCCAAACTAGGAAAATGGGCTCACAACATTACCGATCGCCGAATTCGGCATTAACAGCCTCCATAGTGCCCCATTATCGGATCTCGGCATTCATATGCCAGATTATGATCCTAGGATCCTACAAGGAGGATTTTCAGTATGATTTTTTTTTATGGAGCATAACCATAAGCATAACTAAGTCACAAAACAATATTACCACATATCCACTATATCAAAAACTTTAAGTACAATATAAAAAGGGAAATACAGGGTGATTAAAAAGCTGCAAAATGATCTGATATGCACTCCTACCTCAGCGCTATTACGATCCAATGACACCTACATGCAACGGTCGTACATAAGCTTACAAAAACTTAGAGGGTCGTGTAAGTGTGTGTGCAAGGTGAGTATCAAGTGTACAATATTAGAGTAATGAAGAAATATGTGGTAAGTCCATGAATACTATTAGATGTACCAAAGCCATATGATGCAAGGCATGAATGTTATCAGCCATACCAAGACCATGCAATACGAGGCCTATGTAGCCAAGAGTCATATGCGAGATGCAAATAAAGCATACTAGTCCTCATCAAGTACACATATCAATACAGTTTCTGTTTGGGATATCACTTGGGTCTAATACACTTCACACTGACTGCCGCATCCCTAATCGCCCAGCCCAGTAAGTGGAAGAGACCACACTATCTGCCTGGCCAGTAATCTGTCAATACATACTCGGCTCGTCGATAGCAGGCTCATTTGCGAACTGGTCAAACTCAACCTAGTTTACAACCCCCTCACTCGGGTGGATAAGGCCACACCCTTGCCAACAGACCACGACAAAGTGGCAGAGGCAGCCTACTGATATTCGGCACTCCTGCGCTCATGTATTCACTTAGTCTAGACGCTGGAGCATCTCTTGGTACCAAAAAGGTTCTAGGACTTTTACCTAAGGACATCCTAAGTGCCCACAGTGCTAGAACCGAGTATTTTCAGTATCCGATATAGCCATCCACGATATGCCTGTGGAGCCACGACCCTGACGTCGCTAGGGTGTACAGTGATCATGGCACACAAATGCGAAATGCATGAATCACACTATCTAGTCATGCAACAATCCTACGCATACCATGCGCTCATGTGGGTAACTCCTATTAGTGAGTCCCATAAATAATCTACCCAATGACATATGCTATGATCAGTCACTACTCATATCAAGCATACATATGATGTGTATGGCATGAGTCATGGAATTATACTAAGCATGTTATAATGTGATGAACTATCCTTATAACGAAGATGGGCCTAGACGGCCTAAACACAATTAGTATGGCCCTATCAATGGGCCATAAGGAGAGTTACAATGCGGACATTTAACCAACATTGTACTTACAATGTGGGCACCTAACCATCATTGCTCCCAAGGTATAGCCCGCAATAAACATCATTACATAAACCATGGTAGAATCACACATTGCAATAGACTTGTGTACATCTCATTGGGCCTCAACCCATGGGCCTCCAATACATCAAATGGGTTGCATCATATGGGCCTCATATATATTAAGGTGGGCCTCAACGGTCAATCATAAATAAATCAAAATGGGCCTCATACATCCCGAAAAAGAATCATATTGAAATATCATTTGGACCATACCATAAATAGCAATGGAGATAATAATTTTGTTAAATAAATCACAGTGCCCACCATACAGTTTATTTTCCACCAAATCTAATCATAAGGTCTTAAAGACCTGGATTAAGAGGGAAAAAAATTCCCTATAAATCCAGAACTTCTATAACCCAAATGGGTTTCAATGGTTGATGTTCAATCTTCCACTATTTCCGCGGTGTGGTCCACCTGATCAATGGATGATCACGTCATGGTGTGAGCCGCCGTAATGTATTTGAGATCCAACTAATTCGTAAGTTAACATAGTGGTAGATGATGTGAAAACAAATATTTGTTTTATTAGAAACTACTATGGCCCTTAGAAGTTTGAATGGTGGATGTCATTGTCCACATTGATGGTGGGTCCACCTGATCCAAGATTTGTCTTTTTTTTTAGTCTCCAGCCTTAAGATGAGCTTTCAAAATGGTTGGACGGTATGGATGCAACACAAGCATCATGGTGGGTCCCACAGATGGACGGCTTGGATGAAACAAGTGGGACCCATGGAACTTGGTGACGCCACTACAGTAGCTATGTAGCTGGAGTGAGGTACACCAGCCGTCCCACCTCCACATGCGGGGACGGTGTGGGTAAAACACTTACATCAGTGGGTCCCACGTGGGGCCCACCATAACGTTTATTTCCCATCCAATCTGTTAATAAGGTCACGTAGACCCGAATGAAAAGGAAAAATAAATTTCATAAAAATTCAAAACTTCTGTGACAACCCAAAAGGGTTCAATGGAAGACGCTCAATTATCACTGTTTCCTATAGTGTGGACCACCTGAGTTCCACTTACGACTGATTTTTAGGGGGGCCCACTATCCAAAGGGGGCCTATCAAATGCACGGTGTTGATGTCCAACACACCTCACAATGGGGCCCATGGCTGGGACCCATTGGTCCCTACCTCTTTGAGGGACGTAGCAGCAGGACACTGCTGCAGCGTCCTCTGGACGTGGCAGCGGCAGCTCCTACTGTCATATTTCGTATTATTAATTTTTTATTTTTTTCAAAGTTTTTCATAGGTGGGGCCCGCATCAAGTGGATCCACTCCACCTATTGGATTTTATGGCCCAAGACAGGGCAAACAAACCCAATATTCGGCATGTTTCGGTGTGTAGAAACATCAGATGGATTTCAACGGTAAAAAGACACTATTTTCTATGTTTTGGCCCACTAGATAGTTAGATTTACTTCATTTTTCGGCTCAACGCCTAAAATGAGCTGGGGAATAGTATGGACCACGTGGATTAGCTCTATACATCAAGGTGGGACCTACATGAGTGGCCCACCCAAAGGGCTTGGAATCAAACCGATATTTATGTTTTTCTCTTGATGTGAGTACACCAACTGATTGTTCATGCCAGCAAGCATGTCCAGCGTCCCTGGATGGTGGACGAATGGCGTGGATATGTCGTCAAGGTGGGTCCCACATAGACGTGGCCAACTTGATCTGGATCACTCTAATATTTGTGTTTTCCCAACATCCAAACCCTCTAAGAGGGGTAGCAAAGTGGGTCGGTCCCCATGTTTGGACAGCTATGGGGTCCATTTGATGGACAGTTTGGACATCACATACACTCATTAAGTGGGCCACAAAATAAAGGAAGGAGGGAGAGAGAGAGAGAGAGAGAGAGAGAGAGGTAGAGAGAGACACGTGATGATGGAGGGACCCCAGCACAATGGGCCCTCCTTTGCATGATTTACAACATACATCAAGTGGGTCCCATTTCATATGGGCCTACCGATCAAAACCAATGGTGGAGATCCTTTCCCCACCGAAATGCAAGGTCCAGATGACCCTATTTATGTAAGAAAAATAAATATCATGATGGGGTCCACGGAGAATGGCCCCATCATGGAATGATCATGAAAATTAATGTAGGCCATCAGCCACATCTAGGGTCCAAAGTGAGATCCATATCATCAATCGGTAGGCCTCACTTGGCCCATCATGAAAAAAATGATATCTAAGCCTGTGGAAACATCCACCATTCGATCTTCTTGATCTGATGGAACGCCAATGTTCTTGTGTCTCACTTTGATGGAAGGTGATAAGGATTGAAGGGCTAGGATGAAGGATTTTAGGGGGGGGGGGAGGAAGTGGGCCACACAAAATAAACTTTTCTCTCTTAAAGGTGCTTGGAGGTGCACTTCTTTTGTTGCTTGGAAAATGTGAAGAGAAAAAGAGAGAAATGGTGGTTGGATGTGACTTGATGGATGTACTTGACTTAAGAGTTGACTTAATAGCTTGCTTGACTTGGGGAGAAAGAAAGCATGGGTGTGTACTTTGATTGATTAATTGATTGATTGATGGGATGGGTTGTAGAGATTCTCTTAGGTTTGCAAATGCACAGTATTTTTTCGAAATAAACACGGGCCCACATCTCCCAGGGAGGGTATTGAATCGATGTGCAAGATGTGGTGTCGGAACCGCGGTGACGGTGCGGTCGCAATGATACAAGTCTCGGATTAAGCTGACTCAAATCTACAGATGTGACTTAGGATTACGCGTAAACGTCGATTATAGGTCACAGGTTGCCATAATTCATCAGAAAGGATCATGGGAGTTGACGGAATAGTGTGGACTAGGATACGGGCCTTACAAGCGTCATACATGCTCTAGGCATTAGGCGTCTATCATGTATGAGGTTATCATTTTAAGGCCCATATCCTATACTGTATTGTTCCATAGGCTTCCGTGGTCCTCCCGATCGAATTCCTGCAACCTTCGACCTTTATCCGACGTTTGTGCATGACCCTGAGTGACACGCTGTCAACCAGAGTAGGCTCAACCCGAGACTTGTACCCTAGCGACCACGCCATCGCCGCGGTTCCGATACCGCATCTTGCACGTTGAGGTGATACCTAAGCCAGGAGATGTGGGCCCTCGTTCACTTTGAGAAATGCCACGCGTTGTAAAAATCCAAGGGAATCTCTACGACTTGTCACCTCAATCAATCAATCAATCCCATCTCATGTCAAGTACACATCACCTTTCACCCTAAGCAACCCCAAAGTCAACTTTCTCTTACACCCAAGTACACCCATCACCCATCAACCATCTCTTACCCCATCCACACCCATCCCTCTCTCTCTCTTACACCTCTCTCTCTCTCTCTCTCATCTCTCCCTTATTTTCTCAGAAGCAAGAAATCATCCATGAGAGCTCCATGAGAGAGAGCTTTGTGTGGCCCACTTCTTATCTCTCATCCCCACCCTCCAAAACCAATCTCAACCATTAAATCTCAACCGTTGGAGCTTTAGAATGCGTTGATGGAAGAAGAAGTCCAAGAAGATCAAACGTGCGTGTTCGTTTCATTTGATTTTGATGTAGGTCCACATGATGTGGGACCCATCTTGATGTGTGCATTTGATAAAGAGGGGCCCATAGTGGTGGGATCCCTCCACTATCCTACGTCTCTCTCTCTCTCCTATTGTGGCCCACCCGATGAATGTGTGTGGATCCACACAGTCCAGCAGATCTGGATGGTGAGACCCACCTATTGCATCCAGGTCGTTTGTTTTGGACAGGCTCAGATGAAGGGGAAATAAATATCAGCTTGATCCGGACCCGGTGGGCCGCCACCATGATTGTGTGTGTTGATCCGTCCATTTATGTGGGCCACACGCATGATCACTACAAGAGAGTGTAGCTTAGCCGACTGATGGGGCTATCATTTACTGGCAGCCGGTTTTAACAGCTGCGGGTAAACGGTTCTTTAAGAATTTAAAAAAAAAACCCTACCTTCATGTCCGCCCTTTCTTCTCCAGCTGCGGGCCGATTCTCCCTCTTCAGGCCCTCAAGCTCTGCCTCTCTGCTCGCTCTTCCTCCCTCTCCCTCTCCCTCTAGTGCGCTCTCCCTCTCCCTCCCTCTCTCTGCCTCTCCATCTCGCTCTCCCTCTCGCTCGCTCTCCCTCTCCCTCTCCCTCTACCTCTCACTCACTCACTCTCTCTCTCTCTCTCTCTCTCTCTCTCTCTCTCTCTCTCTCTCTCTCTCTCCTAGGTCCTCTGCTGCATTCGCTGCTCGTGAATATCCGATTCTTAGGTATGATGTAAACGTTTTCCCTTCTTGTTGTTGCTTTTTGCAATTTAGAATACCTGATTAGGGATTTGCATTGTCGAATCCTTTTTTAGGGATTTGCATTGTTGAAACCCTTTTTGAGGTTAGCATGCTTTTATTCCCAAGTATATTGTCAGATAGTTTCCAGTTACATGTACAGGTATTTGAAATTGTTTTCTTTTTTTTCCTTTCCCTTAAGGAGTTAATGGATCTGATTAGGAATAAGATTCCTATGCTAGGACAGAAAGTTGGCCGCTGCAGAACATGTTGCTGTATAATCTCATGAGCCCCGTTTGTGCAGACCGGGCTGTTAAATTTTTATGCAAAATGGCAAGTGATTAGGTGTGCACATGGGGTGTTCGATGAAATTCCTAAGAGGAATTTGATCGATTGGATTGCACTTGTTTCGATCATTATATTCAGCAAGTGTATTGAATAACTCCTATTGTTCGGTAGAAAAGTGAGCCTATTAAAAATGATTTTGGTTTTCTTGATTCAACAAATGCTTATAGTCATGGATGTGCAATTTGGCCATAATTGCCAAGCCATTTGTAATTTCCGCGCATCACATATGATTGCTTTATTTTTCCATTTGATTTCATTTTGACTTTGGATCCTATGGGTACGTCTCCTTATTCTATGGATATCATGCATGCAGACATCTTGAAGTTTTTGTTGGATTGATTCTGAGGGTCTTACAAGAATGTCTGTTCTCACTTTCGTTGTGTAGGATTTGGCAACTGTGGTTCTAGATCTTGAACCAACAGGAATTGATCTTCTTTCTATAAGTTTTGGTTTTCAGTTATTTTGTTTTTATATGCGTACAAGTAATCTTACATAGACACCCTGATCCATAGTTCAAGTGGCAGACTGAGTGAAAGATACCTCGTTTCAACACTTGAGGTCTTGGTATCGATCCCTAGTGGGGGTGGCTAACAGTGAAGTGTCAACTGACAGTGGGGTGTACTAACAAGCTAATGGAAAAAAAAAGTAATCTTACATAGACATACACAACTGATTGTTTGTCAAAATAACTTGAAGTATACTCCAGGTTTGTATGTGGTCTTTTACATTTATAGTTTGCTGAATTCCTAGTTAAACACATAATTTTAGTGGAATGCAGGGTTTTATGTTGTAGGGAGAGCAGGTTTTTAGATCCGATCCCTCATCCTAGTCGGAATACTCAGCTGAGCCAACATGCGCATGTAAGGGATCCATTGACACACTTTCTACTTTACATCATCCAAATTTGAAGTCTTTAGATATAATAGTAAATTTCTGACAGTGAGTAAGATTGTCTTGTGATCTTCATTTTGTGGCCAATGAAATATATGTTGAACCTAGTAGATCTTCAACAACATAGGGAAGACAAAAACCTTTCAACTAATGGAGTTTCAATGGTCCCATAATCTCTCTAAATCAACAGTCTTATATGTAGAGATAAAGACAGACAATTTTAAAATTATGATTTAAATATGTTGATACTACAATCAAGAATTAAATGAGTTTGTGACAAAGAATTTAAGCATGGATAACATTAACTTGAATATAATGGATTTTTCTTTCTGCTTTGTTATATAGTAATGGAGAAGTGCAACAAATTGAATGAAGTAAGACCCAGCTACTTCGACATATGAAGTCATCGTTCATTATGATAGCTTAGCACCGATTCATGAAGGTGATCTCCTGATTTCATGTTTTCTGTATTTAATTGAAATGTATGCTAGTGGAAACAAAATCTGGTAAGTGGAAATGCAATTTTTAATTATCAATAGAAAAAGGAAAATCTGGTGATCTCCTTGATTCAAAAATATGCATGAAAAGGATACATGCGACCGACCTCAATCAGTTAGGATATGGCTTAGATGACTATGATTCAAGGATATGCATTGTTCTCAGCCTTGATCTGTACTACAGGTGGAATAGGCAATGCCCCAAAAGTCTCATCGCATGAGAATCGTACAACCCCTAGATCTGTGATCAGTCAAAAGGTGGCTGAGAAAAAAAACGAAGCTAAAGACAACATTCAATAGCAAAAAGGCCAAAGATTTGGCTAGGATTTTCCAATATGAGAGACTTTTGAGGCATTCCTATCCATGGTGGACCCATCAGATCAACCGTATGTCTAATGTCTCACTACAACCCACCACAAACACTAGCAGCAGCAAAAAAGAAAAGAAAAGAATAGAGTTTCCTTCCTTCTGTACCACTCAAACTTTTGAATTTCTTCTCTTAATACTTTAACTTAAATGTCGGCTTAGGAAATATCCCTGAGCCCTTTTCAGCCTTTGTCTTTACCTGTTGTATGGTCCATGATTTCCTTGTTCAGCTTTCCTATTCATTTTTAAAGGAATGCTTCACTCTAAAATAGAAGAGCTAGGACTCAAATCATTCACTTCTTCTTCTTATCCTACTTATTTTATCTTTGGACAGGTATCAAGACCTAGTATGCATGATGATTGTTTTCTTGAAGGAACTGTGGCTAGATATAAAGGACTCAAATTTATTTCAGGTTTGCAACATTTCCTCTAAAAATTTTATGTGTATTAAGCATTCATTTAAATGATCATGATATGCTCCATTGCATTTTGATGTGCTCCATTACATTCAAGAAGTCAATATTCTTGACTAAATCAATTTGGTAGTCTACATGTTCTCATTCTTTGGGGCTTTAGATAGAAATGTTGGAGTTATAAGTTTTCTTCTTGTTGTTGGTTTTATTTATTTATTTATTTAGAATTTTAAATTTTAGCATATATCACATGTTCTGTGAAGTTACTTCTTGGAGCTTTATAGTAGACAGCCTATGGTGTACTGAGTCTCTTTTTCCTTCTTTGGATTGCCTTAATGGCCAAATGGGTTTTTGTTGACCATTAAGGAAAATAGTAGTTTCAGGTGAATCCATGCTCAAGGATTTGTTGGATGATATAATCAGTGGTATTTTTGGTCATGTTTATGAGTTGTGTGAGCTTATCTTTGAACCAGTGATTCCTAACCAGTCTCTTGGCCTCATTTCAAAGTTATATGTTCTATTTTCCTTATATTGCTTAATATATTGTTTATTGTGCAAGTCCTATTCGTCAATAGTTCAGGTTTGATAACAAGCATCACAAAAATCCATGCTTCTTGCATCTGTCCAGGGATTTGAGTGAGAATGAGTTAGTTGGGACAATTCCACCAATACTAGGCAATCTGTCCCATATTGGCAAGCTGTGAGTTGGAGACTACCACATCTGGTTTATGATCTTAGCAATGCGTATATGCCATGATTGGTCATCGTGTTTTCTGTTTATTCTTCCCAGGTACCTACATAGTAACAAGCTCACTGGGCCAATTCCGCCCGAATTGGGGAACATGTCCAAGCTAAGCTATCTGTGAGGGTTCCTTCTTTAAAATAAATTTTCCACTTCGGGGGTATTTGTGTAAAATATTTTTGATCCTTTCGTTCTGTAGGCAATTGAACAACAATGGACTGGTAGGTAGCATTCCGGCCGAACTTGGACAGCTAGAGTGATCTGACAGTGGGTGTACTAACAAGCTAACAGTGAAGTGTGATCTAACAGGGGTGTACTAACAAGCTAACCCAAAAAAATTATTGTAAGTTTTATTTATTTATTTTAAAAACTGTCTCCTTTATTTTTATCATCTTTTTTAAACCTTTTGTGGCCATATTTTAATTTATCATGCCAGGAATCTTGCCAACAACAACTTTGAAGGACCGATTCCTCGGAACATCAGTTCCTGCACTGCATTGAATCAATTGTGAGCTTAACGTCTGTTTTATGTTTACTTCATGTGTTTTTAGACTTGTTTAGTTGCATATGATAGTTGGCATCATAGCATGTATAATGTTTGATTATAGTAGCTTAGTTTTTGTTTGTGCATGGAGAACTCGTTGAGAAGCCAATGTGTCTGGATCTGTTTGCAGTCATTCTATGATTTGAAGCTCAGATTGGATGAGTGTAGTAATTTCACATCTTGAGTTTGGAATTTAATTGTGTTAATAATATTCTTATAAAGAGTTATCTATTTGGTATGACTCAAGAAAATTTAATTGAGAATTCTTGCCATATAATCTTTGGCCATCTTTTTTTTTTTTTTTTTTTTCCAGGCAATTGATTTATTATTTTTTCTTAACTGTCTTTTGTAGGACGTTGATTGACAGATTAGGAAATTCGATCTGTAAGATTTTTAGAGCATCTTCCATCTATGGCAGTGCCTATCAAATCAAAGTTTGGATTTTAGAAGTATCATCCCCACTTGTAACAAGCATCATCAAGATACTTGGACCGAATGCCTAGGAACTTATACTCCCTATTCTATCCATGAATAGTTTCTAAAGTTAGGTATATGCTTCGAATTCTTTTATAAATTTTGAGCAGGCAAACTCTAGCATATAACTTTCAAGTTTTAATTACAATTTTCTTTTCCAGACATTTTTTCTCAGAGCAGAGAGTGCGATGATCTGCATATGCAAAGTAACCAGGGAAAATGAAGAATGATGGAATGGTGATGAAATGTTTGGATGATATCTTGTAATTGTAACAGGAGGGCATGGATATTTTCTTTCAGATATTTTGATATGTAACCATGTGCTAATATTTGTTATATGTTCTGTACTTTAATTCACAGAAACTGTTCAATTAAGGTTTGATTTATTTCACTATAGGCATTGTCTGCCAGTAATATGTTAGTTAAAAATTGAAATAGGAAGCAATTTATTTACAGTAAAAGCCTAGGAGGGCTTCCATGAATTTTATTTATTGCCTATCATATGCCTAGAATAACTAAGAGTTTTCCTATATCTTATTGGGGTAAGCTGATATGGATTCAACACTGCCGTATCAGTTGATGTGAAACTAATTTTTTGAACCCCACTCAGTAGGCTATGCATTTACCGTGGATACGGTACCAATGGCTACGGTCGTATTGTGGGGCTCGTCATATTTAGCTACGGATTTTATCCGTAGCTGTTGACAATTTTTACAACAAAAACTAACGATTTAGCAGCGTCCAACACAATTGTCAGTAAAGGTCCTGGCCGCCAGTAAAGCCTTTACCGACTGAGGCTTTACCGGCTATTGGATAACCGTAGGCAAAGGCTTTGACAGCGGTTTTCTTGGCCTTTGCCGGCGGTTTTGACAGCCGGTAAAGGCCAATTTTCTTGTAGTGGATATACGTGTTTTATTCTGCACGTGGGACCCACCTTGATTTTTATCCAGACCTTCCAAACCAGGGACGGTGGGTCCCATGCAACTAGTGCTGCCTTGATTGACGGTGGACCTGGCACGAGGTATGTGCTGGATATCTTGCACCGCCCATCCATTTTTCCTTCTGTAGACGGGTGAGGCCCACCCAACACATACTGAACGTGTGGGATGGGACCCACCTTGCTGTACATGTTCTGGGTGCACCGTCTATCCACGGACGGTGCTGGGAAGGGCCAACCGTGATGTATTTTTCCATCCAACCGGTCTGTCCGTTTTGGACAGGACGTGGGACCCACCCACACGTGCTGCACGTGTGGGGTGGGGCCCACCTTGATATACATTGTATCCATGCCGTCCATTAGCGCGGACCCACCTTGTTGTATTTATTTTAGATCCTCTACCATCCATCATATGTACGGTAGGACCCATCAGCAATGTATGTATTATATATGCACCCTCCATCTCCGCATGCTGGTGGACGGGCCACTTGTTGTATGCCTTGATCCGCACCATCCAGCAGATTGGGACGGTGCTGACCCACCTGGTGCATGTATTTTATCTGCACCGTCCATCCACAAATCTGGAGGGATCCGCCGTGCCATGGGTACTGCCCAGCACGTGGACTCACATGAAGTATGTACTGTTCGCAGCACGTGGACCCCACCTCATGTATGAGGGTCATCTAGACCGTCCAGATCATGAGATGGCCATGATGTAAGGGCTGTATCATCAACGTCCAGAGGACGTGGGACCCACCCTAATATATGGGTACCATCCTCACTGTCCAGTGAACTGGACGGTGGAAATCACCTGGGTGTAAGTATTTTATCCACACCTACTATACATGGCGCCCACCTGGCACGTGCCGTGTCCAGCACGTGCACGTGGACCCCACGAGAAGTGTGTGTGGTATACATACCGTCCATCAGGGGGCCACCGGGATTATGAGTTTTATGTGCACCGTCCAGCTTCACCTTAACGTTGCACGTGCATAGCATGTGGGCCCACCTTGATGGAATGTGTGGTCCCAGCTGATGGGATCCACACCGTGGGTCCCAAGCAGCCTCTCATATGGGTATCTACGCCAGCAAAGTTCTGTGGGACCCTTCGTTTATGTATGTATTTTAGGTCCACGGCACCCATCGGCCAGGCCCACCTTGATGTATGTGTTGTACATCCACGTTGTTCATCTGGTGGGCCCATTTGGGAGGTGCAGGCCCACCTGCTAGATGTACGGGGCCACCTGCTGTGCGGCTCAGCGTGATGTATGTGAGGCCCAGATGGAGAGGCCCATTGTGATGTATACTGGGCCCATGAGTGAGGCCCGACGTGATGTATATGGGGTCCATCATGATATATTTTGGCCCATGTCTGGGGCCCACCTATTTGTATATTTTGGCCCAAGTGATAGGGCCCACCTGTTTTATATCCGAGGCCCATGTAATGCGGCCCACTTGATATTTATATGGCCCATGAGACGTGGTCCATTGAGATGTATTTTCGGCACATGGTTTGTGGCCCATTGTGATATGTTCAAGGCACGATGTGATGTATGAGTGGTCATTACATTGTGTATGAATCCCTTATGTGGGCCACTCCTTGGGAGAAATGTTGGTTAGATGTCCACATTGATGGGCAACGATGGTTAGATGTCCTCATTGTGACCTTCCCTTAGGCCTTGTTAGGCTCATTCTTACCGATTTTGTTGTCATGACCGATTTTTCGATTACGATTATTGATCGATCCCGATTGTCGTGTCCGATTGTTAATTCCGATTGACGTGAATGATTTACCAATTCTGATTATCGTTTGATTCTGATTATCGTGACCGACTGTCGATCCCAATTGACATGACCGATTGCCGATTCTGATTGACATGACCGATTTACCGATTACAATTATCGATCGATCCCGATTGTCGTGACCGATTGCCGATTTGCTGGTTTCGATTATCGATGGATCTCGATTGTTATGACCAATTACCGATTTCGATTGACGTGACCGATTGCTGATTCTGATTATTGACCGATTCCGATTGTCATGATCGATTGCCGATTCTGATTGACGTGACCGATTTACCAATTCTGATTATCGACCGATTCTGATTGTCATGACCGACTGTCGATTCTGATTGATGTGACTGATTTGTCGATTTCAATTATCGATCGATCCCGATTGTTGTGACCAATTGCCGATTCTGATTGACGTGACCGATTTGTTGATTTCAGTTATCGTTCGATCCTGATTGTCGTGACCGATTGTCGATTCCGATTAACGTGACCGATTTGCCGATTATGATTATCTACAGATTCCGATTGTCATGACCAATTGCCGATTCTGATTAACATGACCGATTTGCCGATTTCGATTATCGATAATCTCGATTGTTGTGACCGATTGCCGATTTTGATTGACGTGACCGATTTGCCGATTCCGATTATTGATCGATCCCGATTGTCGTAACCGATTGTCGATTCCGATTGAGGTCACCGATTTGACGATTTCGATTATCGATCGATCCTGATTGTCGTGGCCAATTGCCGATTTCGATTGATGTGACTGATCTGCCAATTCTGACTATAGATTGATCCCGATTGCCGTGCCGGAGTATTGAGGCCGATTCTGATTCATCGAGGCCAATTGTATGGGTCGATTCCAATTTGTCGAGGCCGATTCCGAATTGTCGAGGCCAATTGAATAGTTCGATTTCGATTGTCGAGGCTAATTTCGATTGTTAAGGCTGATTGTTGAGAGCTATATGATGTATATGTTATTCGTAGTTGAGGCCTATTGTGATGTATTCGTGGCCTATGAGCAAGGCTCCTTGTGATACGTAATAAGCCCATGATGCATGGCCCATTTGATGTATTCAAGGCCCAGATACGTGGCCCATTTGATGCATATGAGACCCATGTGCAGGGTCCACATGTCATGTATTTAGGGCCCATGGGCAGGGCCTACCCGTTGTGTATATGTGGCCCTTGAGTAAGGCCCCTTGTGTTGTTTATTAGGCCTTTGTGTGAGGCCGTGGGCCCATTATATGTTTTGGCTCTTGTGGGTCATTCACTGGGGGCAATGTTGGTTAAATGTCCACAATGTTGATGCTGGTTATTGATACCGATTATGAGTATGTGACTACATAGCATCATGATACATGCACATACGCATCATCTGCATGTTTGTTTTGAGATGTGGTTGACCATTGCATATGTCATTAGGCAGATTGTTCTGAGAATCCTTGATAGGTGGAGGTTATCTCACATGAGCGCATAGTATGCACAAGATTGATGCATGATTGGATTGTATGACTCATATATCTTGCATTGTGTGCCTTGGCGACATCAGGGCCATAGCCTCCATAAACATATCGTGGATGGCCAGACGGGACACCAGAAATCTGTTCTACATGGAGTGTTATAGATATCATTGGCTGAATGTCCTACAACCCTCTTGGTTCAAAGGTTGCTCCAATGTCTAGACCGAGTGGATGCATGAGCGCATGAGGGTACTATACTGTTAGGCCGCGTCTCCCACCGTGTCGTGGTCGGTTGGAAGGGGGTACGACCTTACCTGCCCGAGAGGAGGGAGAAATGCTAGGTTGAGTCTGACCAGCTCGAGGAATGGGTCCGCTATCGACGAGCCGGGCCTAATATTGGCAGGCAGATAGTGAGGTGTCTTCCACTCACCTTATTGTGCGCGATGGGGCGACAATCTAGTTTGGAGTGTAATAGACCCCGATGATTTCTCAGAGAGGAACCATACTAATATGTGAACTTATTGAGTATGAATTGTATCCTCGTTCATTCATTCATTCACTATCTACTTGGGCTAGTGGTGCGCAACTAATTATCGTGTACCTTCACATGGCTAGGATTTCGGTTGGGTGCGCAACTAACCAGAGATCAGGAGTCTATCACAATGAGTCTGACTATAAAAAATTTAGGTATGTGACTGGTTTGGATAGAAGTCCTTTATGATAGACCTCATAGATTGTGATACTACGTACTATCATCCCGACTTCACCTGTAACGACTCATAATTTTCCGTACAATGACTCGAGTACCACCTCGACCAGAAATCACTTAGGATTAAATCCTTTAGAAATTTGACAAAGTTAACTAAGTGCTAACTAGATTAGCCATGAAATCCGTTAGAATCGTTTTAAATACGATCCACAAGACCCAAAACTTGTAGAATCATTGACGCTAGGTTATCCTAAAATCTAGGATCAAACTCATTACCCAACTGCCCTCGGGAACACGTTAAAACTCCGTATCAGGTCTAGACCGCATATCGGCACTCCGAATAACACGAGGTTAAGGACTTAGGACCACCTCGCTGAGCTTGACAACCATCTCGGAAATCAGCCCCAGACAGTGTCCCACGGCTATTCACAAGGAGTGTGAAAACACAAAATTCCTTTACAAAATAAATATATGGAATAGTGATCTGAGACTTGAAACTTGCGGTCAATTTATAAGAAACTAGACCGTCAGAATCTGACCCAAATACACCCTCAGATCAGGAAAATTTTCAGGAACATTTACATGTACTTGGAAATTCGGATCAAGGCCCACTAACCGCTGAACTGAAAACGGTCCGCCACGTGTGATCTGGGAATCCGACTGAGATGAAAACATAACCTCACATAGATCCAAGGTTAGTGAGCTTAAGTCCGACTTTTGGCTCAAGGAGGGCCGCCAGAAACCCTCTTTTGAGCTGAATTAAAGCCAATTTGGATATAACCCAAGTATACCTTGAACTTAAGTCTATTTCAGAGACTTTTTAGGCTATATAAGGACCTTAGAGCACCCTCTCTCACAGCCATACGAATTTGGGAAAACCCTAAGTAAGAAGAGAGAAAAAGAGAGAGAAAGCTAGGGAGTTGTGGGAGAATCTCCCTCCTACTGTTTTCAATCACCACACGGGCTGTACCACCCCTTTCTTGTCATTTTTCCGGCGATACTGACTCCGTTTTAAGATAAGAAACCCTAACCCTAGATCTGTTTTGGGGTGTGAAGGTTATAGGTTATGAAATAGCTAACCGGTTTCACTCTTTAGGCTACAATACTGCCGAATACGGAAGCCTAACAAACCTAGCTGATTCGTTGCAATTCCAATGAGTAAGGTGAGGACTTTAGGTGTATAGGTTACAGTTTTCAATGCCTTCAATGTCAGATAATGATAGATTCATGATCTGCATGCAATTGCACATATACAAAGTGCTTTCCATTTTCTGTTTCGATTAAAGTTGTAGAATATGGGATTTTACATATTCTAGGTATTCGTAGAAAATACCGTATAAGTATATTTTTTGGAAATATGTTTGACATGATTATTTGTTATATGGATATATGATATATGGATAAAATACTTATTTGGCGAAAGGATTCACCTAAATACATGTTTTTCTAATATACACTATGTATGTAGAAATACTGTATTGTAAAAAGTACCGTAAACATGTATATTTTAGAGATGTGTTTGCCATGATTAATTGTTGTATGAATATATTATGTATGCGTAAAATACTTGCTAGGCGAAAGGATTCGCCCTAACACATGTTTGTTAACATACACTATGTATGTTGAAATAGTGTATGTTAAGTGTTAGTGGAAATGCTTGAGTGAATAAGTGTTGGGATGTTGATGCCTTAGGAGGATGTTGAGATGGGATTTTTGACTACCTTAGAGACATGTATGATTACCTCCATGAGGTTGTTTACTTAAACCTATTACTTGCTATACATGTGTTTGTATTTCTATTGATGTAGTGCTTTACAACATGCTTTATATCATGCTTTATAACATGCCTTATAACATGCCTACTAGCATGCTTGAATTACTTTGTTTATCATGCTTTACTCCACATGTTATGGATGAGAATTGATTGAGTTTGGGACTATGTCTATAGTCCAGACAATCGGTACTAGATCCGAGATCATGGTTGAGTTTTATGTCGCCACGTAAGATGTGTTTGACGAACCCGAGTCGTATATCAGTTGGCGACAGTGGTTAGGCCACGCGAAGTGCTTATGCACTTCATGTCGTCTAATTGATTGTGTGCTCGAGCTAGTCAGGCTCGTCACGTAACCCGATATGTCTAATGTATGTTCACCATGTTTGGTCGCTACTGCTTGAACCTAGGGTACCAAACTTACCAGTGAAATTCCTTTTAACCATGGTACCTCGATCCGCTAAGACTCATGAGCTGGGCATGGTGGTATGGGACACCGTGGTCAAGCTGTCAGCCCACGCTGGGGCCACGTGCCTCCCCGTAGTGACCAGTGAGCAACCAGACTCGTGAGCCGATTATGGTGGTATGAGACACTATATTCGTGCTGTCGGCCCACATTGATAAGGTGATGGGGGAGTGGTGCAACGAATGCGAGCAACAGCCCTGACTGCCCTTTGTAGTGACCTTGAGCATACTCTGAAATCGCGATGAACCTTAGAGTTATGCCGCGGTATATAGAGTATGAACTAGGCCTGTTTCTGTATAGTGATAAATCATTTAAGAGGTGATGGGGGAGTGGTGTAACCTTTTTGCGCAACAGCCCTGACAGCCCTTTGTAGTGACCTTGAGCATACTCTAAAATCGCGATGAACCTTAGAGTTATGCCGCGGTATATAGAGTATTAACTAGGCCTGTTTCTGTATAGTGATGAATCGTTTAAGAGGTGATGGGGGAGTGGTGTAACCCTTGTGCGTAACAGTCCTGACAGCCTTTGCAGTGACCTAGAAAACATACCATCGTCTGATATTAACTAGGACTGACGACCCTAGAATGGATCATGTTTGGGAATGATATAAGGGAGGTACCTTAGTTTCCCAATCCTGTTGTTTGAAATGGACTAATAAAAACTCAGTAATCATGCTCATCATGCATTACATGTGCCTGGAAGATGTGGAGCACTGAGGGTGAAAGCATGCCGCGATCGTAAGATGGTGTCGCACGAGGGAGGGTGTGGTGAGGGCATCCATCATACCTGCATCCATACTTGCATTAATAAGAGTAGTTATGAGTGTTTGATTTTACTGCTTTATCATTACTGCTTGACTGTATTGATAACATGTTAACCTATGCTTTATTGTTCCACTGAGTTAGCCACTCACTCCCACGTTACGGGACTGTATTGCGCACACCAACCATACTCAGTCTCAGGTTTAGACGAGCCGACGACTCAGGAGGCGGAGCCTGATTATGACGAGGACCAGGAGGAGTTCTCATATATGCAGTACTCTGGCGGCTTCGACTAGGCTGCCGGATTGGTGGGATTTGCAGGGATAACTCCTTAGTTTATTTTTGACATTTTATTCATAAAACAAACATAGGTATATGGTGACTCCGATAGATTCATACTCTGGAGAATGAAATGATTTTTGTTTCTTTACATACATATATATACAGTTCAGTCTTCCACTTGCTTTTATACAAATGATCTAGAGTATGAATTACTGTTTTGGTATAATCTCACTCATGTTTATTGTTCTAACACAGACAACATTTAATCATCATTAATTATGTTGCATAAGTGATGTGTTGGAACTGGGGAGTTGAGTTATACTCGACCCCCGATTTTCAGGGCGTTACATCACCCCAGCTTAGTCATTTCATTCGCACCGCATATTGCATTACGTCATCAACATCTGATATTTGGCTTACTATCCCCACATTGCATAACTGATCTACATTGTTTCATTAGTATATGATATTGTTTTTATTATATTTTTGTATCGCATAGCCTAGAAAAGGCTGATGGTATTTATGGGCATATCAGCATATTTTCGCATTACTCGATCTCGTATGATTAATGATTTTGTTAGTATTTTTGATATTGTACGATTTATGGGCTTATCGTTATTTCCGCGTACTCTGATTATTCTGATATTGCTTGCTTGGCACTGCCATGTACACACACTTTCACCACCCACTAAGCTTTCTATAAGATTATGCACGATAGATGCGTGCAGGTGGCGTTAGTTTGCAGCAGTGTGGAGCTTGGAGCACGCAGCGGACTTCTGGAGCTTTGATTTTCGATATATGTATCTCCCTTTCAGCATTGTATTCAAATAATTATATTAGTGGATATGTGATGATGATGTTGCCTTTGTTATTTGGGTAAACTTGTGGTTATGCTTCTTACGAGATAAATGTACGTTGAAAATTCCTCCTTGTAGGATCCCAGGATCGCAACCTGGCATATGGGCTCTAGGAGCTGAGAATGTGGTACTACGGAGGCTATCGGCATCGAATTCGGCGATCACGATTCCTGTGAATCCGATTTCTTGGTTTAGGGCGTTACAATCATTATGTTCACCAACATAATTTGTTTATCATCATCCATGCATCAATTAAGACATGGTTATCCTATATATGTTATCATCCCGACCACTAATACGTGCATTATTATCACTTAGATATCACATCATCTACTAGGTAACCAATATCAATAAGAGCATGGTAATTATATGTATGTCACTACCATGACCATCACCACATGCATTCGTTATCATGACATTATTAGTATGCAACTACCACAACTAGACCATCGACAATCACATTACGTTAAACATAAACAACATTGTGCTCATCATTAATACCACTTAGCCACCATTAAGTTAGTAATACTACAATCACCAACATTTAAAATCATACCCATCATCATGATGTTATCACACGTATAATCATCTCAACCATTACCAGGTGCGTCCCACATAGTATGACTCCCACATTGATCTTAAATTATGAGCATGGTATGCGGTCCTAGTCAAGTGTAAGTCCCACGTGGTGGACCACTAAGCAAATTCTACGCAAGATAAACATCCAACAACTTGGCTTTTCAGTGATGTGGATCGAATTCCACAACTAAGTGGCCCTGCCCAACGTTTTACAAGTATTAATGGGCTCTTCATTGATTTAACATTCTTATGGTATGACCCACTTAGGTTTAGGTTTGGTTTGGTAGTGAATAACAATCTCACACCAAGGAAAGTATACATGGATATATACCTCTAAGTTGAATCCCATAACACAACTACGCCCCACAATTCCAACATCAACTAGGAGATAAAATTACAATCCCAAACATAAGACCCACATGCCAACATTGTACATATTCCACATCATGTTGGGCCCACAAACCCCATGCACAAGAAAACCAAGAAAAATGGTCTAATTATCCAATTTATGCATTCTAAAATAGGTTTTGCTAAGTGTGGTCCACTTGACTAGATGTAGTATACAACATACACTGACCAATATAAAATGGGCCTATCAAACGGACTCAAGAAAGTTTACAGTGGTGGGCTTCTCACTCGTTAATGATTTCTCTTAGTGTTGGGCCCACTTAGGACTTAGGGTTGCCTCATTTTGCTAGGCCCAAGGCCACCGATATCTTAAGACAACAACTGGGCCGTAATATCTATCCACTATACATTTCAAAAGTTAAATAACACCAATTTACCAAAACATGCGAGGTAGGCCTCATTTTGATGAATGGTAAGGCCCATACAAGACAACTCATACTAGACGACTCACCTAAGGTTTTGGGCCCACCAACACCTGGGAGTTCTTTTCATGGTTTAGATGTTGCATTAACTGCCTTAGGAAGGTGGTGGACCCCACTGATGTGGCCCCACATAAGTTTTACGTCAAATAGATTTTTGGTACAAGGTTAGTTTATGGGCATCTTTGATTCAAATTAATGATCATGTGGGGCCCACATCTGGTGAAAGGAATCATCTAATAGCTCTATGTATGCGATTTAAAAATGATAAGGCAGGCCTCATTGGTTGAGTCTATACAATTTACGATGATGGCCCAAACATGGGTACTTGGAGAAAATGTGCTGCAAATACAATGTAAAATTAGTTTTGTCCTGATTTTGAGTACGTCCCATGATCCTAAGGGACCACTTTTCAGCATTTTGTCGGGTTTCCTTGGTAATACTATATATGGATTTCAAAAAATATAAGAAGAGACCAACTAGTTATGCACGCATAATATTTAGTGTTGGGCCAAACATAGGTATTTTAATTTTCTGCACATAATTTTTTGGACAACCATATGCTTGGCCCCATTTTGGGACCCACTCCCCGATCATGTGGGGCTTGTCACAACTTTGGCCCCACCTTCTGAACACTTGGGGATCATTCCCAATAAAAATGTGGGACATCACAACCCACTGATATGTGGATTAAATATACCCTATAGTAGGACTTTTAACTATAGAACATGAGGCCCACCACAAGGTGTCAAAGAGACCTACACGCAACACAATTAGGTATTTAAAATTTTTTTAGCAAACGGAAAAACTATAAAGGAAATAGATTCAACGGAAAGTGGGGCCCACATGTTGGAAGGGCATAAATAAGACACACGCATTAGCGCACATGTTTGTACAGATTGGATGAAATAATAAAACACATATCACAAGTGGTCCCGTGTTCACAACCCCAAGTGTAGGGTCGTGATGTAGTAATAACTCGGTGAGACTGAGGTTGAATCCACAGAGACTAAACTTGTACATATTTTGAAAAGAACTAGAACTAGAACTAGAAGAAGATCTAGATCTAAATCTAAAATAATAGAGAGAGTAATTGTGAATATTGTAATTGAAACTTGTTAATTTAAAGGTGGGAACTAGGGTGCTAAGGATCCACTTGTAGCTATTAAGATGCTACCTTACTTGATTTAAGAGATCCATCTAGAATCAGAGTACTATCTTATCCAATTAGAGAAAGAGATGGTCAATTCTTTGAACTTCTCATTGATCCATCCTCATTGGAGGAAAATTATGAATATTTGGAAGGGATTCCACGACCCAACCATACCCAGGAGACGATGACAAACAATAGGATTTACCAATCCCACAATCTCAAATAAGAAAACAAGATATTCAAAGCTATCGCAACGTCTATTGTAATTTGAATCACAACAAATCATAGAAAACTGAAAACATTCATTAAAATCGAATAGAAATCAATCAAGTTCAAGATAAACAATAATCAAAACAAACATCCCAATCACGCTACAAGCTTCACCTCTTAGCCCCAGTTAAGAGGTTTAGCCAACCATAGACATGATTGAACTAAGAACTCTTAAATAAAGTATAAACAACTAAGGACGAATAAGAAAAACTCTTGGTGGCAGGTCTCCACCCTTTTGCTCCACTCCTTAAACCCTAGAAGATACCTAGGAATGTCTTATGGACTCCTATTTATAGCCCCATCTTACGCAACTCCTTGAAATTTCTAGAAATTGTCTTAAATTTATGCACTCTGCTTAAGTCCCATGTTACACTTCGGTCGGACCGAAGTCGGGTTCGGTTGGACCAAATTAAGGTTGAAAATCGCACTTTCTCGCTGGACACTTCTGTGTGATTTCGGTACGACTGAAGTTGGCTTCGGTCGGACCGAAGTTAATACTAAAAATCTTGTGTAAAAAATCTATCAAATTTAGGTCGGACTCACTCCAACCGAAGCTTTGATTGGACCGAAGTTGGCTCAGGTCAGATCGAATTAAGCCTAATTTCTTGCTGGACAGTTTTCTACGATTTCGGTCAGACCGAAGTTAGCTCAAGTTGAACCAAATGTCCTATTTTCTGCTACGGATTCACCATTATTTCAAGTCCTTTTTTCATCCTTTGTATTTGGTTTCCTTTGATCTTTGGCATGTGAGCTCTTCATTCTTGGTCTCCTAAGATCCATCTTTTGCCTTGGCAATTCTTGAGTATTAAATCCATGGTTTCAGCATTCTTTTCAATCCACACTTTCAGATTTACCTTGCAATATAAACATGTAAAAAATATACCATTAAGCCTTATCATGTTCATATAACCAAGATATAAATAGGGGAAAATATGCAATATTTAACACTCAACACACTCACCAACAAGCATTTTGCTAGTCCCAAGTAAAAATATGCGTGAAGCAATTCTTAGTTCTCCATGTTCAAATCCTTTGTGCAATCAAGTATGGATGAGTATAATTAGGACGAGAAAGTGGGATTTTAAAAACCTAGAGACAATCATATAAGAATTCCATCAAATAGGTTCTTTATCAATTAAATCAGAGCATAAATTCATTTATCAAGTTTTTTCAATGTGCTCATTAAAAGTCAACTTACTTTCATAAAAGTATTATTATATCATTAATCATGCTCATCACCTCAGATTAATTGAATTACCAAGTGTTGATTCCGAACTTATCCCCTTCTTCTTCTTTTTCTAGTTTTTGATTTTATATCGACGATCTTTTTTTATTCATTCAGTCTTCTCATCTTTATTCTTTTCAGATTTTTCGTTCTTTTTCAGTCTTTTCATGACCTTTTTGTCGATCTCACTGTTTTTTAACTGGTTCTTTTCATCTTTTAAGGCAGATAAAATTCTCCTGACTCAATTCTCAACATCTATCAGTGATTAAAATGCCAAACATCAGAAATTTTAGCATAATTCACAGAAAATGAGTTGAATGTTCTTTGTGTTTTAAATCAACATCATATTCAAACTTCTCCTAGTTAATTAGGTGTAAGAACTTTAGTGATAGTTTACTCATCTTCTCAAACTCCAACAATTCAAGATTCAATCTTTATCTTATTGTCCTACTCAAGGCATTCTTAATTACACAAACTATCACTTTCCAAATAGGTTTTGAATTTAAAAAATTGAAAATTTTCAAAATTGAAAATTTTCAAAATTTTTGCTCAGAAACTAAGAAAATATTGATTAGTTTACTTAATCCACACCCCCAAACTAAAATCTACACTGTCCTCAATGTAAAAGATATAATCATTTAATGCACATGAGGCAACGAAGATGAAAGGAGTAGTGATGGAAAGATAGTACCTAAAGATGGAAGATTTGAGGCTTTTCTAAGGAACTCAACATGTAGATGGGTTAGCATGAAGACTAAGCTTATTGAAAAAAAAACTATCAAAATCCTAAATTCAACGAAAGCAATAAACTAATCCTAAACTGGGAAAGCAAGGAAAAGTTACTCAATCATACAACAAGGTTCCTCCTCTAGCCAATATCTTGATAAATCCCCCAGTAAGTTTCTCAACAAGATCATCCAAAAGCCCTTTTTGCAATATGCTTGGATGCCCTGAAACATCAATTTCCAAAGAAATTTATGGACCTCAGCAAAAAAAAAAATCATTGAATTGCCTGAGGTATCAAAAGTATATATGATTCACCTGTGACAAACAAATATTCAAAGTTACTACAATATGGTGAATTATAGACTAAAAGTAGGTGAAATTCAGAGAAATTATCAATAGATGGTGTAGTCTCAACACATCTGAAGTTTTAGACTTCGCTTCAATTATCAGATCCTCTTCCTTTTATAGTAAACATTCAGGATCTGTGAAAGGAGGGGCTTCAGAATAATGATTCCCTCGGTTAGTATCAACTACCGAGGTATTATCTTGCAAGGCATTCACTATGTCTTGTATCATGAGATCTTTTCAATCGACAAAGTATGCTAATCATTCTGCCATAGAGTTGAGAGATTCAGTTAAGAGGGGCTCATTTTCCACATTGAAGTCTGTAATGATATGCTCAAGGACTCTTTCTTCTTATTTTTGAATAATGAGAAGCATGCTCTCTTTCTCTTCATCTTGGTGAGAGTCAGTCGTCACCAGATGCATCTTGCCTTGTCCTGCATAAACAGATTAAGAATTAATAGGCAAATATCTAAGGAGAAGACTCAGTTCCTTGATACTAATTAGTAGAGGCCTTATATTGTCAAGGGATGACTGTTCAAATGGTGGCCTCCACTGGGTAGTTTCAAATACCGGAGTCATATCAAGTGAGTCGTCTGTCTCCCTAATTTAATCATCATTTAAATCAGGGGAGTGGGCCAAGCACTCTTTAAAAGAATAAAGAATCATGCAATTCAATTAGAAGGAACTCATCCTCCACATTTAAATCAAAATGTTAGATGGGCGGAGTATATCATTATAGTTGACATTTCCTTGTACCTCTTGATCATTTACTTGTACCATAATTGAGATCGATTCTTGGGAAATTTAGGCTGTAAACTCATGATTGTCATCCCACTCCTCATCATTGTCTAATTCAGTACAGTTCACAAGTGAGTTGAGGTTACTTTCCTCACACTGTGTTTCTAGGTTGGGTTGAGGCTTGAATAAACTAGCCTCTGCCTCTTTATTGAGGTCAAGTGTATCATGTGGGTAGAGTGTGTCAGCATCATTATATTTGAAAAATACTAGTGTCTCTTGATCATTCATTTGGACAGTCATCGAGATTGACTCTTCCGAAAATTGAATCGTATACTCATCAACACAATCCAACTCCTCATTCGCACTTCAGTATTCTCTAGAAAAGAGTTACGATCACTTTCCTCGCATTGTGTTTCTGAAATAGGTTGAGGCTGGGATAAACTAGCCTATTCCTCATTGAGGTGCGATTCAACTCTTTGAATGGAGGATTCAATCGCTTCTAATAACTAATAATTTTTTACTGTTTGCAAATGACTGTGTGATGAATTGGTTGAATTGTTCTTGAGCTTCCATGTGAAAAAGAAAATTCTGAAGTGAATCCTCTTGAATTGTTTCTAGTTGGATCTCAGAGATAAGGGATCCAAAAGGATAGTCACTAAAATTGATTGTTGGTTCATCTCTCCAATGTTGATGTTCCCAATGATCATAATCATACGGGTCATATGTGGGAGAGTTTGATGGTTGTTGGTAAGCATTATCACCCATAATATAATCACGAATAGTTTTCTTCTTGCTGGATGGATGGTAATTGTCGTCACTCCAATAATCATGTAATGAATTCTCAATCTGTGGAGTGTAATTATTCTCCTGCATAGGATCATGCATAGACATCTTTATTGGTGGAGCATTATATTCTGGCTAGTTCTCAATAAGGTTTCAGAAAATTTTTTAGACAAAGGTTGTTTCCTAACATAATCGTCTAACACTTCTTCACCGAACCTCTCATTTTCTATAAATAGATTATTGTATTCATGTGCCAACTCTTGCCACTCTTGCATGATCATGGGGAAACTTAATTATGATTTTTTTCAAAAAAATAAAAATAAAAATTCTACAGCAATCTAGAAAGTAGGTATAGAGGAGTTACCAAGTGAGAAGAACCGGTAGTGAGGATCCTACAAAAATAATCAAACTATGCTAATAATGTTAGAAGAACAAAGAAAAGAAAAGAAAATTAAGATGAATCCTAAAAACACTATATTAGAAAAGTTCAGAAAATAAGAAAAATCTAACCTAAATTAATCATCTTCTTAACCTAATTCTAATACTAATTAATCTTAGAAAAACATAGCCATAGTCCCTAGCAACAGTGCCAAAAACTTGTTGACAACCACAAGTATAAGGTCACGATGTAGTAATAACTCGGTGAGACCAAGGTCGAATCTATAGGGACTAAACTTATACGTATTCTTAAAAGAACTAGAACTGGAACTAGAAGAAGATCTAAATCTAAATCTGAAATAATAGAGAGAGTAATTGTGAATAATGTAATTAAAACTTCTGAATTTAAAGGTGGGAACTAGGGTGCTAAGGATCCACTTGTAGCTATTAAGATGCTACCTTACTTGATTTAAGAGATTCAATTGGAATCAGAGTTCTATCTTATCCAATTAGAAAAAAAGAGATGGTCAACTCTCTGAACTTCTCAATGATCCATCCTCGATGGAGCAGAATTGTGAATATTTGGAAGGGATTCTGTCACCTAATCATACCCAGGAGACAATGACAAACAATAAGATTTACTAATCCTATAATCCCAAATAGGAAAAGAAGATATTCAAAGCTATCGCAGCGTCTATTGTAATTTGAGTAACAACAAACCATAGAAAACTGAAAATATTCCTTAAAATCAACTAGAAATTAATGAAGTTCACCATAAACAAGAATCAAAGCAAAGTAAACATCTCAATCACACTACAAGCCTCACCTCTTAGCCCTATCTAAGAGGTTTAACCAACCATAGACATTATTTAACTAAGAACTCTTAAACAAAGCAAATAAACAACTAAGGAAGAAGAAGAAAAACTTTTGGCGGCAGCTCTCCACCATTTTCCTCTACTCCTAAAACCCTAGAAGATACTTAGGAACATCCTGTCAACTCCTATTTATAGTTGTAAAGCCCCATCTTATGCAAGTCCTTTGAATTTCCGAAAATCATCTTGAATTTACACACTCCGCTTAAGTTTCGCATTACACTTCGGTCAAACCAAAGTTGGGTTCGGTCGGACCGAATTAAGGTTAAAAATTGCACTTTCTCGATAGACACTTCTGTACGATTTTAGTCAAACTGAAGTTGGTGCTGAAAAATCTTGTGCAGAAAATCTATCAAATTTAGGTCAGATCGACTCCAGCCGAAATCTTCAACCGAAGCTTTGGTCGGACTGAATTAAGCCTGATTTTTTGCTCGACAGTTTTCTTCGATTTCGGTCAGACCGAAGTTAGCTTAGGTCAGACCAAAATGTCCTATTTCTACTGCAGATTAAGCATTCTTTAAAGTCCTTTCTTCATACTTTGTATTAGTTTCCTTGGATCTTTGGCATGTGAATTCTTCATTCTTAGTCTCCTAAGATCCATATTTTTCCTTGGTGATTCTTGAGCATTAAATTCATTCTTTTAACATTCTTTTCAATCCAAGCTCTCAGATTCACCTTACAACACAAACATGTATAAAATATACCATTAAGCCTTATCATGTTCATAAAATCAAGATATAAATAGGGAAACATATGCAATATTTTACACTCAACATCCCACTACCAAGTGAGTCCACGATAAGATGATGAATGTTGTGGACAGCATACATACAACATACTAGTAGCACATGAAATGTGTTGACCAAATCTCTATGATCAAATTCTCTATTGGAAAATTTGAGCCAATGGATGGTTTGGGAATACATCATTTAAGCTATGTATAGGTTTCCAACCTATAGGTTTTTGGATCCATTAAACCACACACAACAATTCAAGATTTACCATTACTGAGGTATTTGTCAGTCCAAAATTTTCTAAAATCTATCTATAATGAATCTAACCACATGGACCACACATATAAGTATTAACTAACTCAATTGAGATAAAAAATTATATAAAATACATTTGATCATTGGAATCATTGATATGGCCCATACAATAGGTAGCCATAACAAGCTCCTATATACATTTTCGTACATGGCTAAGATCTTGCTTGTCCAAACTCTAATTGAGGCATATTATACACTTTGAAAAGATACTTCGATTTCCTACGAACCTAATGGAATATATATTTCCAATTGGTTAATTAAAGGGATAAAAAATGGATCTGTTTTTTGTCAAATCAGGACCATGTGTGTGTTGTTGGATAATAACCAAGTAAAATTGATGTTACAGAAGATTGAAACGTTAGTTAGCCATAACATTTGGTCAATAGTTACCTTATAGTATGATACATATTTCCACCAAGTTGCAGTTTAGATCTAAACACAGTTGATTTTATACAATTTTACAAATTGTTGTCTATATAAGAAAATATGATTATATGTCAAAGGCATGGATATAATGTTCCTCATGGTGGGCCACATCGATGTGGGAGACCTTACTGACTACCATGGCTAGTCATACATGCACATAAGTGCCCTACACCAGTGGGCTCCACACTCATAAAAATATAAAAGGAAGAAAGAAGGAAGAGGAAGAGAATGAGGGAATGAGGGGGCGTAGACTCACCTGAATTAGATGGATGGTTGGATGATGATGAGTGGTCCACTCCCTCTAGGTTTGATGGTGGGCCATACCTTAGCCCCACTCACTCTCAAAATCTCTCTAAAAATTTCAAAAAATTTTAAGTGCAGCAAAAGTATGAGTGTAAGAGAGCCCCTGCTCTTTTATAAAGAATGAGGATTGTAAATACTATTATGTTAAGCACACATAGATTGTCAAAATTTGTAAAACAAAAGTTCTTCAAGGTCATATCACAAGTACTCTACATGCCTAATGATCAACTCAAGATTGGCTTATGATGAACTCAAAGATCAACACATTTTCTCAAGAAATCGATGCCCGTATTCAAGACAAGATCAAGTCAAAGTTCAAGACAAGGTTTCTCATATATTTGTTAAAACACGAGTGGTATTAACCCTAGAAAGACCTTAGGTTAGGACTTTTCAAAAATTCATTAACTTTATTTTTAACAAGTGTTTTTACCTTGGAATTCAGTTAGCTTAACTTCTACTTCGGCCAGCCCAACTTCAAGCTCGAACAAAATAACAAATTTTGTTGAAAATTTGGCTAGCTTAAGTTTTGGTTCGGCTAGCCTAAGCTTGAAATTTGACTAGCCAGAGAAAATCTGGGTGAAATTCTAGCAATGTAAATCTTTAAAATTTGTGGGAATTCGGCCAGCCGAATTTGATGTCGGGCCAGCGAATTTTTGGATAAATCTTATCCCGCGCAATCCGAGAGCCATTGGAACAAATCTGGTGGAATCTAGCCAGCAGAAGCCAGTCTTAGACTAGCAAAAGTTCCAACCTCTTTACCTACAAATTGATGCTTTCTCTTATTATATATTATAACGACAACTTAATATAATCCTTCTGCAAGAGATAGAGAGAGAGAGAGAGAGAGAGAAGCTCAAGTCCTCGGCAAGCTATCCGTTGGTATTTATAAATTTTAATCTATAACTTATTCAATTCCTTTTTTCTCAAGATTGTTTAACTCTTATTGTAAGAGAGTAATTTATACTCTTCTTTGAGATCTAAAAGAATTGAATCAAGTAGCATTTGGGTTATCCATTTATAAAATCTATAGAACCCTAAAGTCTTTCTGTCTGATTGAACACTACACCATATACATTCAAGAAAGAAGTTCTTCTGCTAAAAGCTTTTGCCACGTCTTGAAATCTCTATTTGAAGATAAGTATATTTATTGTATTTCATTTTAGGTTTTTTTTCTTAGATAGCCCTGGAAAATCTCAATGAGGTTGGTCTCATATAGCCTATGAAAATCTCAAAGGGGTTTCTATTTGTGGTAGCCCGTGAAAATCACAAAAGGGGTTTTTATTTTGATAGCCCGTGAAAATCACAAAGAACTATATCAGGTTGTTAAGGTGGACCTATGAAAACCTTATTATAGTGAAAGCTAAAATTACATTGGTACTAATTTTGGGAGTGGAGTAGGTGTGGTTGTTTTAAGCACCAAACCACTATAACTCTTTGTGGCGTATGGTGAGTGTTTTATTCCTTTTGGTGATTGGATATTATTTATTTTTTCATTCTTGTGCTGAATGTTGTAATCTTTTTATATTCTGTTACTAGTTTGAAAGATTGATTTTAAATACATTCATGAAATAAGGTTGTCCTGCTTAATATTTTAGGTAAAGGTTGTCTTATGAATTATTTGGAATCAAGGTTTTAATACTAAAACGATTGAGATTTTTGTAATCTTTTCATTTTCCGCATTCATTTTGATTAATTGACATTGTCCTATTCACCACCTCCCCCTCTAAGACATCGTTAGCTCTCCTTTTCAAGTGGTATTAAAGCAGGTTGAGCTACAAGATGTCAAATTTTGAAAGCTTATCCATTACCAGGCCACCTCCCTATGATGGCTCTGACTATTCTTATTGGATAGCTAGGATGAGAATTTTCCTCAAATCTATTGATGAAAGTGTGCGGCAAGCTATTGTAACTAAATAGATGCCTACTATGATGGAAGTAATAGCCGATGATGGAACCATATCAATGAAAGAGACCACATACAATTTTTGGACTACTTTTCAGAAAAAGTGAAAGGAGTGCAAATGCAAAAGCCTTAAATGCAATAAATCGTGCTCTATCACGAGATCAATTCAAAAGAATCATTTCGTGTGATACAACTAAAGCAGTATGGGATATTTCTTAAAATGATACATGAAGGAACAACCATTGTAAAAAAAAATCTAAGATCCAAACCCTCATAACCAAATTTGAGGAAATTCGTATGGAAGAAAATGAGTCTTTTATGGATTTCTATACGAAACTAAACTACACAGTAAATTCTATGTAGGGTCTTGGAGATAGAATTATTAAAAGTAAGGTTTGTGCAAAAATACCGCGATCACTTCCCGATAGGTTTAATTCAAAAGTTACTGCTATACAGGAATTAAAGGATACATATGCTATGCAAGTTGAGGAGTGAGTTGGTTCTCTTCAAACTTACGAGCTAAATTTCAAAGCTCATAAAATCAAGTCTATAGCTCTTAAATATTCTAAATATAATTCCAAGGAATCTAATGTAAATTCTGATTTTGAAGAAAATGAAGATAATATGGCTATGTTGGTAAGGAAATTTTATAAAAATTTCAAAATTAAGAAAGGAACATATTTTCAAAAACCATTTGATAAAAGAGGAGGAAATTCAAAATTTTGGAAATCTAAAACAAAAGACACCCAATGTTTCAACTGTTCTGAATATGGGCATTCTTCTAAATGTCCTAAAAATGTTAAATCTAGAAGAAAAGGCATGATAATTACTTGAGATGAATCATCAAAGTTTGAAACTAATTTTGAAATTGATAAGTCAGACCAGGAAAATGCAAACAATTTAAAAGCCTTTATGACTATAGCCAGAATCAATCTTCAGATAACTATGATATATCTGATTATGAAACTCTAAGAAGTGATTTTGAAAATGAAATGATTTTCAAGATGCATATGATGCCCTATACAGAGAAAGTAGTAAAATTGTGGATAAATTAAAATTTTAAAAAGAAAATGATATTAAATTACAAATAGAACTTGAAAAAGCTATTTTTAGAAAAATCTCATTTTTCTGATTATTTTGAAAAGACTATGTTATATTTGAGTTTTAAGACTTCTGAATTGCAAAAACTTAAATCCAAAAATGAGAAACTAAAACTTAAATTTTCCTCCCTTGGATACCCTTGGAGATATACCCTTGGATACCAGAAACCTGAAAAACTGCTAACCACATCGAGGCGATGAGGTGAAAATTCTAGACTGGGTTATATAAACAATAACTCTTTAAAATCTAATGATTTTGCTCCTACCTTTGTAAAAGGAGAATCATCGAATTCTAAAGTAGAGACTCTAAAAGAATCATGCTATAAAAGAAATGACTTCAAAAATTCAAAACCTTTTCAAGCCTCTAAAATAAAAAATAGCGTCAACTACTATAAATATCAAAGGAATAATAACAGAAAAGCTCCTTTAGTTGATAAAATTGTGGACTTACTTAAAGAGCTATTGAAATCCAACTCTAGTAAGACTAGAGTATATAGAAAAATGAGAAATCCTAACTCCCAAACACAACATAAAGAAAGAGACTCTCCTAAACCTAGAACCATAAATGAGTTTTAAAGGTTAAGTGTCTTGTAATCCACACTACTTTCAAAGTTATTAGCCATTCAAGATGGTACATGGATAGTGGATGTTCGAGACACATGATAGGTGATAAGGCTATACTCTTGAACATCAACCAAATAAATAGCGGCTCAGTTAATTCAGAGATGGAAACAACTACAAGATTATTGGCCAAGGTAATGTACGACTTCCTAACTTACCTCTCCTTAAAAATATTTTATATGTTGAAGATTTAAAACATAATCTTCTGAGCATATCTCAGATCTGTGATAATAAACACAACATAAAATTTTTAGATCACGAATGTGAGATAATAAATGAGAAAGGAAATGTAATATTAAATGGTCGCAAATTTTTTTTAAATTGCTATATAATTGATGACTCTTGCCCAACAAACCATTCGTGTTACTGTTCATAACCCCAAGTGTAGGCTTGCGATGTAGTAATAAACTCGGTAAGACCAAGGTCGAATCCACAGGGACTAAGCTTGTATGTTTTTTAAAGTAACTAAAAATAGAACCAGAAGATGTAAAACTAAATTTGAAATCTTTGAGAGGGTGATTTTAAATAAGGTAATTGAAACTTATAAATTTAACGGTGGGAACTAGGGTGTCAAGGATCCACTTGTAGCTCTTGTGATGCTACCTTACTTGATTCAAGAGATCCAATTGGAATCAGAGTCCTATCTTATCCAATTGTGTAGAGAGATGATTAAATCTCTGAACTTCTCATTAATCTAGCTGAAGAGGATTGTGGAGATTAAAAGGGATTCCATCACCCAAGCATGCCCAGGAGACGATGGTGAGCATCAGGATTTACCAATCCCACCAACTCAATTAGAAAAAGAAGATATTCAAAGCTATCACAGATTCTACTGTAATTTGAGTCACAACAAACCATTAAAAACTAAAAATATTCCTTAAAATCAACTAGTAATTAATGAAGTTTAACATAAACATGAATCAAAGTAAAGTAAACATCTCAATCACGCTACAAGCATCACCTCTTAGCCCTAGCTAAAAGATTTAGCCAACCATAGACATGATTGAACTAAGAACTCTTAAATAAAACATAAAAACAACTAAGGAAGAAGAAGAAAGACTCTTGGTGGCGGCTCTTCACCCTTTTTTTCCTACTCCTTAAACCCTAGATAATCCTTAGGAATGCCCTAGGGACTCCTATATATAGTTGTGAAGCTCTACCTTATGCACCGACTTGGAATTTTCGCAATCCAATCGTGAAATCGCCTCAATTTCGCAGTCGTATCTTTTCCGCATCACGCTTCAATCGGATCGAAGTCAAATATGAAGTTGAGTCTGAATTTGGAAAGAATTTTATTTCAGCGGTTGCTTGATTTCGGTCGGACCGAGCTGGGTTTGGTTGGACAGAACCTAAGTTGTCGGTTGGACCGAATTAATCTTCGTTCGAACAGAATTAACTCCATTCAGTTATGGAGCTTTTTATGCACTTTCAATTGCACTGAATGCTCTTTTTGGTTGGACTGAATTAACTCTGAATTCTATTGTTTGTCGCTAGACTATTTTGTGCAAGTTTGGTCGGACTGAATAAGGGTTTGGTTGAACCAAATTGTCTATTTTCTGCTACAGAATCTGCGATCTTTCAAGTCCTTTCTACCGCTTTTGTACTTGGTTTCCTTAGATCTTTGTCATGTGAACTCTTCATTCTTGGTCTCCTAAGATCCATCCTTTACCCTAGTGATTCTTGAGTATTAAATCTATGCTTTTAGCATTATTTTCAATCCAAGCTCTCAAATTCACCTTGCAACACAAACATGTATAAAATATACCATTAAGTGGTATCATGTTCATAAAATCAAGATATAAATAGGGGTGAATATGCAATATTTGACACTCAACACACTCCCCAATCAGCATTTTTCTAGTCCAGACCAAAACATGCGTGAAGTGAATCTCAATTCTTAATGTTCAAGCCTCTTTTGAAAAACAATCCTTTATGCAATCGAGTATGAATGATTAGAATTAAGACAAGAGAGTGGGACTTTGAAAACCTAGAGCTGAAACCTATAAATAGTCAATCAAATAGGTTCTTTATCAATTTCTTCAGAGCATAAGTTCCTACATCATGTTTTTCAATGTGCTTAGTGAGAATCAAATTACTTCTCATAAGAATACTGTTATTTCATAATGTTAGCCCTGCTTACCAAATCAAGATTATTGGAAACTTAAGTATTGATTTTGAACTCATCCCCTTTTCCTTCTTTTTCTAGATTTTATTTTATATCGACGGTCTCATTTCATTCATTCTTTTTCGGACTGTACATTCTTTTCATTCTTTTTCATTATTTTTTTCAGTATTCATGACCTTTTTGTCGTTCTCGCTATTTTTTAACTGCTTCTTTTCATCTTTTAAGGTGGATAAAATTCTCCACACTCAATTCTCAACATCTATCAATGATTCTCATGTTAACAATTAGAAATTCTAGCATAACTCGCAAAAGGTAACTTGAACATATCTTATGACTTAGATTAACATGATATTTAAAATCCCTCTTAATTAATCGAGTGTAAGAACCGTAAGTGATAGACAACTTAGTTGATTAAACTCCGACAATTCAAAATTCAATCTCTATCTTATCATCATACTCAAAACATTCTTGACTGCATAAACTATCACCTTCCACAAGTTTTAACTTGAAACATTGAAATTTTCAAAAAAATTGTTCAAAACTAAGAAAATACACTGATTAGTTTACGTAATCCACACCCCAACCTAAAATCTATATTGTCCTCATTGTAAAAGAAATAAGCATGCAATGTAAAAGAGGAAACGAAATGAAAGGAGAAGTGATGGAAAGGTAGTAGCTGAAGAAGGCTAATGCATCTCTTCCAAAGTTCTCAATGTGAAGATGGGTTATCACAACGGCTAAACAATTGAAAGCAAACTATCCTAGTCTTATATCCTATGAAAGAAATAAATTTAACTACACCTCCAGCAGACTAGGAGGTCAATCCCGGTAAACAAGATCAATCAGAGGTATGGACATGTCCTCTAAATCAAATTTCTTAATAAATGGCTTTAAACGATGTCCATTTAGTTTGAAAACATTGTCATTCATTGGATTATGAATCTCGACGGCCCCATCAGGATAGACATTAGTAACGGTGAAAGGGTCAGTCCAATGAGATCAGAGTTTACCTAGAAAGAGATGTAGCTGAGAATTATACAAAAGGACTTTTTAACTAGTCAGGAATGATTTTCGAAGGATGTTCCTTTCATGGAACACCTTTATCTTGTCCTTGTCTATTCTTGAATTCTCATATGCATCATTGCAGATTTCCTTGAGTTCACTGAACTGAAGTTTGCGTAGTGAGCCAGTGTTATCCAGGTTAAAATTCAGGTTTTTGATAGCCTAATAGGCTCTATGTTCTAATTTCATAGGTAAGTGACAAGCTTTCCCATAAACGAGTCTAAAGGGAGACATTCCAAGTAGGGTCTTGAAGGCAGTACGGTAGGCCCATAAAGCATTGGTCAAGTGGATTGACCAATCCTTGCAATCTGGGTTAACCTTTTTCTCCAAAAAGTATTTAATTTCCCTGTTGGAAATCTCAGCTTGTCCACTTGTTTGCGGGTGGTATGGAGTGCTCACCTTATGAGAGATGCCATATTTCTTCATTAAGTTTGCAAATGGTCTATTATAGAAATGTGAACCTCCATCACCAATGATAGCTCGAGGTGTTCTGAACTGGGAAAGGATGTTTTCTTTTGATGGTCATTGTTCTGGCACGAGATCAGTTCTATCACACCCTAGATTTGGTGACCAAAACTCTCAAGAATCCCGATAGCCGATTCCGGAGCCAACAGCCTCCGTAGTATCGCATTCTTGGCACCTGGCACCCATTCACTAGGTTTCGATCCTGGGATCTTACAAGGAGGATTTCTATAACATAATCCGATTTCATGAAGAGCATACCCAAGATCATAACATAGTAACTATAAAAAGTAACCACGGGAACACATCACAAAATCCACTAAGAATTAAAACTTTGATACAAGGTTCAATGCTTAAAAGGGAAATATAAGGTCTGAACAACAACGACTCCATAAGGTCCTTGACATGTTCCAATGCTCCTCCTTAGCTACTGTGGTTGCCTGAATCTCCTACACACATCAATCATGCATAAGCTTATAGAAATCTACGAGGGTGGTGTAAGTGCGTGATAATACCAATGTCGGGAAAGTAATATTAGAGAATGTAGAAATGTCGCATGAACCATGAATGCAATCAATACCAACAGCCATACCAAGGCTATGCTATACCAAGCATGAATGCAGTAAGCCATCATAAGGCTAAGCGATGCAACATATGAGTACTGTGCGCCATACCAAGGCGATGCACAAGAGGCCTACATAGCAAATGTCATATGTAAAGTGCAAATACGATCATGCCAGTCCACATCCAGTCCACGTATCCATACAGTTCTACTCTTGGGAAACCACCGGGGTCAAATACACTGCCAGCCGACTGCTACTCTCCTAGCCGCACAATTTAATGAGTGTAAGACACCTCACTAGCCGCTTGTGGACAACTAATCACCAGCAAGGCTCGACGGTAATAGACTCATTCACGAGCTGGTCAAATTCAGCCTAACTATTACCCCCTCACTTAGGCAGGTAAGGCCACACCCCATCTCAACCGACTGCGATAGACGCAGCCTAATGGTATAAGGCACGGGTGCTCATGTTTTCCACTCGGTCTTCGCGTTGAGGCGTCTTCTTAGTACCATGAAGGTCTAGGGGCTTTCACCTAAGGATATTTTAAGTGCCCTATATGCTCAAGTGATATTTCCAGTGTCTAAACACGACCATCTACAATAAACATGTGGAGGCTATGACCCTGATGAAGCAAGGGAAAATATGACAGTGTAATGCAATGTCAGATGCATAAATCATACAAACCAGTCATACATCAGCACCAAACATCCAAAGTTCTCAAGAGGGGAACTCCATCCCTTGGGTAAGCCATAATATCATGCCCAATGGCACAACCATGACCAACACAATGCCATCCAAGCACACAATGATGCATATTAGTCATGAAGATGTGCAAGATATGCCATGTGGCGATGTACGGTGCTGTACTCTCCTCCTATCCAAGAAAGGTCTAGGTTTAGGTACTTAAACAAATCTTATAAGGGGCACAACCGCTAATGGGGGCCCAATAGTTTGGGTTACCCCACATGGCTAAGGTAGACAATGGCATGGGCCTAAATAATAAGAATGGGCCTAGCAAGGGGGTCTATGGTGGACCTTTAACCACCCATATAAGCAAGTGGGCCTGCCTTGGGCCCACAAATGTGGACGTTCAACCACTATTTATCCCAAGAAGGTAGCCCATAAATAATCTATCAAGAATAAAGGCCCAAGGCCCAAACATTACCATAAATAAGAAACGGGCAGCTATAACATACATACATTTCCATGTTGGCCTCAATTAAATGGTCCAAGGCCTACTCAACACATAGGCCTAAAAGGCAACATAACATATATGGCCCAATCCACACATAATAATATGGGCCCATAGGGAAGGTTAGGACCCAAACATAAGGACCACCAAGACCATACATTGTGGTGGGCCTAGTGAGCAGCCCATTACTCCAACACATGGGCAAGAATTCTCATTCAAGATAAGCAAGTTGGGCATACAACCTAGCCCAATGATATAGTTGATTTGGTGGGCAACCAAGGGCCCAACCATTCACACATTCTAGCCCACTAGCTTAACAAAATACTGTGGTAAATTTAGCCCAAGAATATACTGGGCCTATTTAGAAAGTTCCAGCCCATTTAGGCCTATAAGGAATCCAAAAATCTGGTTACATATATACCCATATAACCCAACTACGGTGGGCCTCAAGAGTGCATTTATTAAGCTTAAATTAAGGAAATAAGGGCATGAAATTATCACTACGAAATCCTCACAATATGGTGGGACCCACACCCTTAAGACCCAAGCCCAAAAACAATGCACATTTATAAGAATTCTTGCTGGATTTTTAGTCCACCAGCTATCTGGGCTTGCTGGAGCCCAGTAAGATAATCTTCTGATTGGAATAGGGGTCCAGGGAGGTCCAGCATCATGATCAGAGGGTCCCACGACATAGGGAGTACTCTGACAACACAAGGAATAGGTGGGCCACACTGTTGGACTAAAAGCCCAGTAGCAGCCCACAATGGGCCTGGGCGGTCCAATGGGCTGGACGCCCAGCCCTCTCCAAAGGCTAAATTAAGCCCCATCTTAGACGCTCCACACCAGGGTGGGCAACATCCAAGTGGGCTACATAATGGATGGACACATGGATGAAAATGCGACATCATGGTGAGCCTCACAAGGGTGGGATGGCTAGCCTCGCTGGATGTCAACATTTGGGACGCCCAACAAGTTGGCTGGTCCAGCCACTTACCCCTAGAATTTGGATGGCCCGGATGGCCTAATTTCATGATAGGTGGGTCCCAGCAAGGGTCGGCCACAATAGGAATTAGTTTTATAATTTATTATACATACTAAGTATTTTTTTTAGTTTTTTTTTAATGGACAACAATACATCCAGAAAATCTGGTGGTGTAGAAATTACCGTTGTCCCTATGTTTAACACCACATGGGGCAGGCCTAAACTTGTCCAAACCCCTAGAAAATAGGTGGGAAGGATGGTCCCACATATGGACAGCAAGTGGGATCCACTGGAGTGGCCCACTTACTCCAAGAATTAAGGTAAGAGTGCTCATTTCTAACATACAATGTTGTTAAACTATCCAAAAATTTCTGGACAGTCAGCCCCATCCCATGGGCCTCGATCATGGGGGAAATGATGTGAGTCCCATTCCTCATCAAAGTGGGGTCCAAACACTACAAAATCCGTAAAAAATTAGGGAGGAAAAGGCATGCAAACAGTCCAAACATTAGCTCAAAAGTCATGTTCCAGATGGGCCTGAAATCTGGACAGCAACATATGTTGTCCATATTTTGGTCCATATAAATTATTCAAAGGGTTATAAACCCTGATCCATCAAGTGGGGTCCACCGATATAGGTTAGAAAAATTTTGGATCCATTATTACACCAAAACTTCCATGAAAAACCCTTTTTGGAGACCACCCAACCCATGCATGTCATGGTGGGCCTGGACGTCCACTAAGGTGGGCCTGGACGTCCCATCTTCCTGATGGATTTGAGATGTTGCTAACCACCTCAGTGGGCCACACATCTCCAGAAATAAATAGAAGAAAATAGAGAGAAAGGGAGAGAGAAGGAGAGAGATCCAGCCATTGGTGGAAGGTTTCGCCACTCATGAACCTTCCACCTACAATCTACACCATCCACTACCTTTATCTATTACATGCAACTATTACATGGCAAGAAAATTTGCTGAGGGTAGGGACACCAACCCCACTATGCATGTAAGGTCTAGATGACGTATGTGATGCCAAAATAAAGAGGTGATGCATCATGGTGGGTCCATGGGAAATGACCCACCATGGAAGGAAATGTACAAGATCTTGGCCCATGGCCATCATTCTAGTAGCCATGTATGACCTCCACCATGGATTGGTGGGTCCCACATGCTTCCATGCATGTAAGAAAAGGAAGGGAAGAAGAAGGAAAGAAGAAACATCTACATGGAGCACCCACGTCCAAAGAAGCCTTCAAAACTCTAAGAGCTAGGTCCTAGGCTTCAATGGAGAAGTTTAGATGGTTGAGATGGGGGTTAGAGTGTTAGATTGAGGGGGAAATAGGGATGAAAGTTTCTGGAATAGGGGAGAGGGTGTGACATCGATAACAATGGAAGAGGGAGATGAGAGGATGAGAAGAGAGAGAGAGAGAGGAGGAGGGGTATATCCAAGTAATGATTATTCTATAAGATAGGGAAAAGCAAAGTCATCATGGCACATGGGAGGTAAAACCCAAGGCCAATGATGATTTTCTAGATAAGGTGGCCTATAGCTAAGCTATGATAGGTAGGGTGCTAGGGTAGGAATGATAGGCTTCCTAGAAAAAGGAGCTGGGTGGGGTCCATTATAGAAAAACATGTAAGGCTAGCTAAATGGGTCCCACCACATGATGAAAGACCAAAAATGCTCAGATGATAAGTCAAGAGCACACATCAGAATTACACATGAGAAGTAGTGTTGGAACCGCGGCGCTGATACGTTCACAATGACATAGGTTTTGAGTCGATCTGGGTCGGGTCTAAGTGACCGGACTTAAGGATGACTGCAAACATTATCCATAGGTCGCGGGTCAACGAGATTCGACCGGTAAGACCGCTGGACCTAAAGGACCGAAATGGATACTCAAGTAGGGTCTTACAACTTCAATCCATTTACTGACATAGTCTACTACTAGAAAAATGTCTAAATTCCTAAAGGATTGGGGGATTGGCCCCATGAAATCGTTGCCCCATCAATCAAATGCTTCAATGATTAGAATGGGATTGAAAGGCATCATATTTTGACGAGAAAATGCTCCTAATTTCGGATAACGCTTACAAGCTTTGGAAAACTCATGAGTAATTTTGAACATAGAGGGATTTTGAGCAGGAAAGTGACCACCATATGCCTGAGTGTGACAAAAGAAGATGACACTATGGTGTCCATTTTTGGCACACATCATCTTAGAATTTGATTTGGGTAATATTTTAATAAATACGGGTTATCCCAGAAGAATTTATGAACCTTGGCGAAGAATTTTTTCTTATCTTCACTACCAAAAAATTGAGTAAAGGCTACGGACTTTGGAACTTTTTGGCTATGGATATAAACTGTAGCTATTTTTCTACGGATTTAATCCATAGCTAAAGCTTCCTTAATCTGTTGCTAAAACCTATATTCCACTAGGAACTTAGTTAGAGATTGATGGTGTTTAAGGGGCTTCATAGGGCCCAATGGAATATATGTGTATTATCTAAGACGTCCATAAATTTTGATATATAATTTCATTGGATGAGCCCAAAAAGTAGGTAGATTGAAGGTCTAAGTGGACCACACCATAAGAAATAATAAAAAATAAATTTCTATTGTTAATATTTTATATGGTTCGCTTAGAACTTCAATCTGACTCATTTTTTGGATCAACCCTTAAAAGGATCTTTTAAAATGAATGAACGAAGTAGATAAATAACATACATCATGGTGGGCCCCATAAGTCCTGAAACTATGCACTTAAAGTGCTGTCTGTCACCCCCCTCCCCAAACACAATCTCGCGCCCACCCCTCCCAAAACCCAAACCCTCAAATCTCTCTCGTGCACCTGCCCCTCCTAAAACCCAAACTCTCTCTCTCTCTCTCTCTCTCTCTCTCTCTCTCTCTTGCCTGCACCTCTCCCAAAACCCAAACCCTCCGTCGTCTCGCTCGTCGTGGTGGGGTCAAGACAATCAGCGGCCTGATCTATGAGGAGATGAGAGGTGTCTTCAAGATCTTCCTTAAGAATGTCATCCGTGATGCTGTCACCTACACCGAGTATGCTCGCCGGAAGACCGTCACTGCCATGGATATCGTCTACACCCTCAAGCGCCAGGGCAGGACTCTATATGGCTTTGGTGGTTAGGGTTTCAATTCTTCTTCTTTTTAGGAGGATTGTAGTCATTCTGTTGGGGTATTTTGGTCTTTTTTGTGTTTGGAAATAGGGCTTCTAGGGTTAGGGATTTGGATATTGATTTCAGATGATCATGATACGTGGATGAAGAAAGTTTCATTTTTTATTAGAAAAAAGTACGTATCCCCTTTGTTCTTTCGAACGCTCTTGCTGTTTTTGATTGAGTTTCCTGGTCTATTTGGGTTTTCTGGGATTTTGGTATTGCTGATTTCATTGAGAATTTGATGGGGTTTTTTTTTAAATAAAATAAAAAATGCTGAGGATCTGAAATCTTCCATATGACATTTGTGTATTGCTTTCTAGAATGAACATATTTCATTTGCCCATTTTCTCGTAGTGTTTAATGAGTTCATAAGAATGCCTAGTAGATGTTTGTGGAAATGCCAAGGAGAAGGCCGGTAGCCCTGGGGTGTACTGCCTTGATCAAAATTTCTTCTCTTTGAATTTGGTCCAGTTTGGATTCAATTAATTATGTGAATTTGTTCTTTTTTTTTTTATTTAGTACGTTGGTCAGTTGATGATTTCTATTTCTTCTTAGCTATAGTGGATGTTACTATCATTCTCTATAAGTTGCTATGATTTGGTCAGCAAATGGGATTAGTTACTATCATTCTCTGTAAGTTTTTATCATTCTCTGTAAGTTGCTACGATTTAGTGTGTGCGCATGATGTCCCCATCACAAAGAGAATGAAAAACATAACAAACTCTGGTAGCTTCTCTATATGGTTTTGTTCCTATTCTAGAGCTGCACTTACAGAGAATGTAGTGCACCCATTTTGGAGGACCATGCTTTATGGAAGTGGTTTTTATGTACTAAGTAGATGCTTCTGATGGATTTGAAGCTTGTGTTAAATGGTGATGATATTGCCTGGTCATTGTTAGTTTCAAGCTTTCTTTTTACTATTTTTAGTTTGGCTTATCCCTATTAATAGTAATGTTTCTTCAGGGTTGCATTTTCCTTTTCTTTCTTCTGTTTGATCAAGGATCATCAAGGGTTATACTTGTTCTAGTTCGCTTAAGAAAATTGTATATCAGTTCCATTATTGTAGGATTGTGAGGGGACTTATGCTTGAAATGGTTGGTGCAGGCATTGGAAGTGGTCGATGTGGATCAGCAGACTCAAATGGCATCAGAGCTTGATGGTGCAGTTATGAAATGTGTTCATGATCGAAATGGCAATTATGTTATCCAGAAGTTTATTGAGTGTGTTCCTCAAAAAAGAATTCAGTTTATAATCTCGGCCTTTTATGGACAAGTTATGTCACTCTCTGCTCACCCATATGGTTGCCGGGTCATTCAGGTGCAGTAGTTAACTTTTTTTTCTTATCCTTTCTTTAAGGGGTTTCTCCATGACATCTCTTGACTTTTCTAATCATGTTATTAGAGGGTCCTAGAGCACTGTGATGATCTAAAAACCCAACACATTATCATGGGTGAAATTCTGCAATCAGTGTGTACATTAACTCAAGACCAATATGGGAATTATGTTGTTCAAGTAATATTATATTATTAACTCTTTTTTGTGTTTCTCCCGCAATCTGTATACCATACAATATACTATTTAACAGTAAGCATTCTTATTATCTGAGTAGAAAACTGTGACGATGTTTGTAACACCCCGGATTTTTGCCAACTAGGAGTTAGAAGTACTTAGGCAATGGGTTGATCCTGACACCTTAATTACTTCTCAAAAACTCAATCCCAAAGTCTAAAATCCCCTTTCAACCCATTTCCTTCACAATCTCCCATTTCACCTTTCACCACCGTGTTCTTTAAATGTTTCTAAGTACTTTCATATCAGGTATGAATCCTTAAGTTTAGGTGATGAAGAACACTACTTTAGAAATCCATACAAAGATCCAAGTGCCACCTCAGGCAGAAATCGCTCAGGACCAAATCCTTTAGAAATTAGACAAAGTAACTAAGCGCTAAACTAGATTAGCTACGAAATCCGATTGAACCACTTTAAATACGATCTGCAAGACCCAAAACATGTAGAATCCTTGACGCTAGGTTACCCTAAAATCTAGGATCAATCTCATTACCCGGCTGCTCTCGGGAGCATCACGAAACTCTGTATCAGATCTGGACCGCCCATCGAAAGTCTGATTAACGCAAAGTTAAACGGTTAGGACCGCCTTGCTGGGCTTGACAACCATGTCAGAAATCAAATCCAGATAGTGCCCCAGTACTATTCGCTTGAGCCCGAAGTGAAGAGTGTGAGAAATGTGAAACAAAGTAGAAATAAATTTCAAATTTAAGTAATCTGAGACTTATCGCTTGTGGGCCTGATATAAGCAATCAGACTGTTAGAATCTGACCCAAATACACCCTCGGATCAGGGGAAATTTCATACACAGGTCAGTGTACTTGTGGCCCTGATCGAGTTTCGGTGACTGTTGAACTGAAACTAGTCTGTCACGTGTGATCTGGGAACCCGACCGGAACGAAGACTTAACTCAACCTAGATCCAAGGTTGGTGAACTTAAGTCCGACCTTTGGCTCGAGGAGGAGTTCCAGAAGTGCTCCGTTGAGATGGAACTGTCCATATTTGGATATAACCTAAGTATACCTTGGCCCTGGGTCTAATTTGGTGAGTTTTGGGCCTATATAAGGACCTTAAACCCTCACTCTCTCATCCCATACGAATTTGAGAAAAACATAGGAGAGAGAAGAGAGAAAAGAGAGAGAAAGTGTGAGAGAAGTGAGAGATTCTTCTTGATGCTCTACCCTGCTATCCTATGTGATTTATAATCACGATCTAATTTCTTTTCTGGCAATTTCAGCTTCTTTCGTAGGTAAGAAAACATAACCCTAAGCTATTTTAGAGTTTCCAAGAGTGTAGGTGATGGAATAGTTGACCTGTTTCATGATTCAGGTTGTCGTTGTGTCATAGACAAAGGCGTTGGGTTCAAACTGGTTTCGGTTCAAGTCCACCGACAAAAGGTGCGGACTTTAGACGTATAGGTTATAGTTTTCAACGCTTTCAATGTCAGATAATGATAGATTCATGATCTGGATGCTATTACACATGTACAAAGTGTTGTCCGTTTCATTTTTCAGATATACGTTAACTATGTTGAATATACAGTATTCCTCGTATTTGTAAAAATATCGTATATGTATGAAATACGGATTTGTGCTTACCATGATTAATTGTTGTCTATGTATGCTAGATACATGTGTATCAACTTCTGGGTGAACGGATTAGCCTAATACATGTTTTATCAACATACGTTGAGTATGTTATATTGTGTAGCCTAAGTGTTTGTTGAAATGCCTAAATGAATACGGATTCATGATTTGTGCCTGCCATGTGTATCAAATGCAAGATCATGACTGAAGTGTATTAGACAACCCCTTAGTGAAAGGATTTGCCCTAAATTACGCCATGGCCAATGCACGTTATGTATGTTAAAGTGTGTAGTCCAAGTGTATGTGAAAATAAACGAATGAATATAGAGCTTAGATTCATGCTTGCTATGACTATCCGTCATGGGGGCACGCGTGTTATAAATGGGGCAACTCCCTAGTGAAAGGATTTTGCTTAACACCTATGTAATCGACATACGTCGTGTATGTTGATATATGTAGTCTAAAGTGTTTGATGAAATGTCTGAATGAGTAAGTAGTTAGTCCATTGTAATGTATAAGGGTGTTGAGGTATGATTCTCAACTCCTTTAACTATGTGTATGCTTTCCTCCATGAACTGTAGATTATGATGTACGTTTATCTATGTAATGCATATGTTTAAATCCATGTTCAAGTTGTATTCCATAAAAGCCGTGAAGGGTGATGGGGGAGTGGTGTAAAAATTCCGTACAACAGCCTTGGCAGCCCTAAATGGACAATATTGGATTTTTTATTTTATGATTTGAAATCTTAATCCATTACTGCTTTAACTGTTCTGTAATTGAATGTGATTGGGGCTATTATATAGTCCAGACAATCGGTAAGGGGATTGAATTCGTGGCTGAGATTCATTCGCCACGTGTGATGTGTTCGACGAACCCGAGTCGTACTTCGGTTGGCGATAGTGGTTGGCCACGTGAAGTGCTTATGCACTTCATGTCATTCAACTTGTCGTGCGCTCGAGCTAGCTGAGCTCGTCAAGTAATCCAATCTGTCTAATGTATGTTCACCATGTTTGGACGCTACTGCTTGAACCTAAGGTACCGAACTTACCAGTGCAACCTCGTTAACCTTGGTACCTCGATCCGCTAAGACTCATGAGCCAGACATGGTGGTATGGGACACTGTGATCGAGCTATCGGCTTACGCTGGGGTGATGTGCCTCCCCGTAGTGACCAGTGAGTAAATCAGACTCGTGAGCCGAATATGGTGGTATGGCACACTGTATTCGAGCTTTCGGCCTACACTGTTTTGATGGGTGATGGATGAGTGGTGTAACGATTCCGTGTAACAGCCCTGACAGCCCTGACCGTACCCGGTGTAGTGACCTCAAGCATACTCTGAATATGCGGAGAGGCGACAAACCTTCCTGTAGTAAACAGAGTATAAACTAGACCTGTATTGATAAAGTGACGGGGGAGTGGTGCAACGATTCCATGTAACAGCCCTGACAGCCCTTGCAGCGACCTAGAACCACACTATCGTATGAGATTATCTAGATTGATGACCTAGAATGGATCATTGCTTGGAAATGATACAAGGAAGGTACCTTAGTTTCCCAATCCTGTTGTATGAAAAGGACTAATAACAATTCGGTAATCATGTTCATATCGCACTGCATGTGCCTGGAAGATGTGGAGCAACTGAGGGATGAAAGCATGCCACGGACGTAAGATGGTGTCGCATGAGGTAGTATGTTGGCGAGGGCATGCATCATGACAGCATTTCATACTTGCATTAACAAGAGTGCTTAAGATTGTTGATTGTACTGCTTTATCGTTACTGCTTGACTGTTTTGATAACATGTTAACCTATTATTTACTGTTCCACTGAGTTGATCACTCACTCCCACGTTACGGGACGGTGTTCCAGACACCTACTAGACTTTGTCTGATTGTAGATGGCGACGCTACTCCTGAGGTGGAGTCGGACTTTGTGACGATGAGAATGCTTTCTCATATATGTTGTTTTCTGTCGGCTTCATGTGAGCCATGCCTTGATCACCGGGGTTACAGGGATGATGACCAAATGACACTACACCTTTGGTATATTTTGAAATTGTACTTGTAATTCATTAACCTGGCAACATTATCACACTCTGGAGACTTACCATAGTTTATATCTTCTATACATCTATCACAGTCTTCCGCTTGTAATTTAACTGTCTCTGGAGTATGATATGCTGTTTTGGTATAATCTCATTCATGTTTCAATGCTCTCATCATAATCATGATCATCCGTGTTGCATAAGTGATGCGTTGGAACTCAGGAGCTGAGCTTTGCTCGACCCCTGATTTTTAGGGCATTACAAGATGGTATCAAAGCATGATTTGGATTAAACCGGACCTTGGTTATGGTCACACAACGCACTCTGACGCACTCTGACTTAGGAGGGAGCGACGAAACATAGAAACCGACTTAGGATTTTCCAGATTCACCGAACGGTGAAACTGATCGAAATCGACCGCTGAGATTGGGCCTGTACACACCCATGATCACGCGAAATGATCCCGAATCATTTCTAAACCATCAAACGACGGGTTTAAATCACAACTCACCCCATCCCAGCCGTTAGAAATCGTTAAATACAGGTATGGATAAAAAACATCCCAAATATACCTGAAACAATCTAAGTCGCCTCTAGGCCGTCAGTCGATGGGTTTGAGTCGTTCCCTAGAGACGAATGTCCTTAGGTTGTGGCTCAACCACAACACCTTACACTTAATCTCAAAGCCTAAAACTCCCTTTTATCTAATTCCTTTAAAATCCCACCCTCCACCACTGTATTATTCATTTCTTTTAAGTACATTCGTAATACACACCAATCATAGGGTATAAATGATGAAGAAAAATATCAAAACTGAAACTTACCAGAAATAGGAAATAAACGGATAAAATGGGTTCTAACCCTTAACCTTTTGAAATATAACCAAATAAATGGGTTAGTTGGATAGATTAACGCCTCCTACCCCAAAATCATATGCTACACATCACATGAAATCATTCCGGTTTGCAAATTGGGCCCGAAAATGCCTCAAAGGGAGTCGGGGGCCAAATGAAGCACTTGCTGGGGGACCTAAGGTGGGCCCCACACATTTTTAGGACCTAGGGGGCAGGAGGGCCTCGCTGGAATGGTGATCCCTCGCCAGTTGGTCCAGGGGGTGGCGCGGCCCTCACCAGGTCGGCGAGGCCTCGCCGGTCAATGGGCCTGGCCAGGCGGGCCGCTCGGGCTGATTGCCTTTAGGGTCTAGTGGGACCCCCAGGTATATGGGCCGTTCGTTAATACCCCCCAAATGCACACTTCCTTCACAAACTCCACCCTCAAGCTCTCTTTTCTCTTCCAAGTTACTGTTTCCTCTCTCAAATCTCCCTTCCATCCACCTATTTCATCATTCCCTAACCAAACACGCACACCATCACTGTTTTTTGCAATAGCTAACTTCCAACCTCTCCATTCTCTCTCATTTGAGCCCATACATCTCCCATTGGTGGCTCAAATTCGTGTAAGCTTCCTAACTCATCCCATTTCTTCATTTTCCTTCTTCATTCCCTGTCATTTGGGCCTTTACAACCTTAGTTGAGGCTCAAATCCATGGAGAACCCAAAACTCCAGCTCCTCCTCTCTCTTTTCTTCCCTTCCCATGGCCTTTTTCGAGATCATTATAGTTGTTATCTCGATTTTAACCTTTTCCTCTCTCTCATGGGAAAGAGAAAGGGTGCCCCTCCTCCATCACCAGACTTGGATGCTTAGTCATCCGTGTCGATGTTTGCAGCTTGTTTTGGTTGTTGCTTTAGGATATGTTTGTGATTTCATGTCGACAGGCCTAGTAGTGTAATGTTTGGTAGAATTATATAAGTGTTTGAAGCTTTGTTGTATTAGCTCACAGGCATCTTCTATCACGGGCCACGTAAGGCTACATTTTATGTATTGTGATGATTTTTTTTTCTTTTTTTTTTGTTAAATGAAATGCATGAAGCTCCTTTTGTTATCAAAGGTGTTGACTGCTTGACATGTTGGAGTTGTACTTACCATTGTGAACTCCGTCCACCCACCCACCATTACTTCTCTAAACCCATCTCTTACTCCTCTTGGCCTCACCATTTCACACCCATATGGGCACAACGATCCACATTTTTGTGTCCCATGACTTTCACAACCTCCAAATGTTGGGACGTTTAGGGCCCGTTCGGCCAACTGCATTAGGTGAGTTTAAGGTGGATAAAATTGTAAGGGTAACAATAAATGCATGTGTAGGGTATGGTCCCTAGATTGGGTGTATCCCATGTTTTCTAATACCATGTTTGGAATGTATACAATGAGAAGTATATCCCGGGTTTTCTTTTCAAATTACACTTAGCAATTCCTCATCATGGGATATGAAAATCCCATCTCATACCTTCCAACACAAGGCTCACTTTTCAAAGCCTATAAAATTATTTTTTTTTTAATCCCCTCCCACCCTCCTACCAAACATGTCACTCCAAATCCTGAGGTGGGATTAGTAATACCGCCCCATTTAATATAACTTAAGACCACTGGCCAACTAGGCCCATAGAGTTTTGGACCTAGAGTGGTGCTCCTAGATTTCGAAAGACCTAATAGTATGGGAAATCCAATAAATTGATAACGTGAACCCTATGACCTCTTAGTTGGTATGAGCATATGAGAAATGCTTGAGCATAGTTGAATTCAAGTGCAGGCAACTCAATTTCAATCAGACAAAGTTTGACCCTTAGTGATAAACAATTTCTTATATTAGAACATAGACTTTGGATTACAACTACTGGTTGGTTATACTAAGAAATGTAGATAAATTTAGTTAGTTGACTTGATTAGGTTGGAGCGAGACCCCGTTCATTCGTTGAATCCCCTTATTACTCATAGGCTTATTTAACAACTCTTAGGAGGCTTGTTTGATTAGTAACTATTCACGCTCAGAGGAAACTTATATATCCCTTGGATTTAATGATGGGTCAAAGCAATACACCCCTTAGACTTGCCTTTCCAAAGACTTATGATAATTGAGGACACGGAGTAGAGAACTATATATAAGCGAGGTATTCGCGGTTTGAATTGAATTCTCAATCCTGGTAGTTACCGATGAACTTTATACTCTAATCAAGCAGAAGGTCAGGATCAACTAGGATTAAGAATTGATACGACAAATTTTCTATCTTCGCGAGGCAGAAGATCCATGTATCCGACTCAGACCCCCTATAGAACTTTCCTTCCGTGTTGTCCCGACCACTTGCAACTAAAAGTTTATAACTTCATTTTTGAGAAGTATTAGGAGTATATAGCTGATAGAGACTTTGTCTTTTAGGCCTAAGGAATTGCCCAAATGGGCAACAAATAGTTAGGAATTAGGTCCCAAATCACATGCCATGTCAGCATACATATTGTGCATATGAACGTAGAAAGATAGCCTACCTGTTAAGCTAGACATGATTAAATAGGATAAGTTTGGACCGTGAAGAAACTCCTTGGTAGAATTAGGCATCTTGCCTCAAACTCACGCCTGCCCCTGAAATCAACCACAATACCCATCATCTTTAGCTCCTTTCTATAATCATAGGTACCAATGCCATAATACACATCATCAATGAAAGGAAGACAAATGTATTGGGAAATCGTATCCCATTTCATGTCAAGGATAGGTCCTGAATTGCACCTTGTTCCGACATACGGATCAGGACATAGATCTTGAACCCTGGAGGTAGAAATAATTTTTTAAGGGGGGTAGAACATTATGAGCCCAATCTAATTAGGTCGGCTAATACACCTCTTTAATCTGGGTGGCGCAGCGGAAACGTGGTGGACCCTTGCCCCATTGGCCCAGGATCGAATGGAATTGATCCAGACTGTACGTAAGGATAGGCCACTAAATAGGATCTGAATCTTCATTTGAATGTAAAGCAATTAGGGTTCAAGTGTTAAACAATGTCATATTACAAAAAATGCCTAACAATGGGTACGAACCGAATTACAATAGCCAAGGTCAGTGTATCTACAACTGTGCTCGTTGAATACGAACATAATAGAAGACTGTTCTACTATGAGAAACCGTTTTAGGATGATATAGTAAGATTTGAGTCAGCATTTCCTTGGACATAGATAATAACGAGGACTCTCTTTAACCAAGACCCAAAGGGCAACCCGAGAAATAGGGCATTTGAACCTTTAAGTGATGGGCATTCCCTAAGTTTTTAGAGTGATCAGTCTACGGAGTTACTGAAATATAAACTCCGAAGCATTCGCGGCTTAACCCAATTCTCAATCCTGGGCGACTACCAATGGACTCACTACTTGACGAGCAGAAGACTAGGAGCCACCAGGACTAGGAAGGGATACGATGAGCTTTCTACCCTGGCCAGGTAGATGATCGATGTATCGGGATCAAGCCCACTATAACCGTCTCTCCGTGTTGGTCAAACATGAAAAATAACTATCTTCCTCTCAGCTGATGGTAATCACCGTCAAGACTCCAAATAGATAAAGAAATCCATTATAGCAAACCATCAGGATATAAGTAAGAGATAAAGAAATAAATTTTTAAGGGGGGTTAGTGCCTAAAATGTACTAGACTAGCATGCACAATATAGACCCTACCGCGCATATAAACTTAAAATCAATAAGTCTTAAGCAAATGTAATAATAGAATTCTTACTTATTACCTTTAGCTAATTTCAGGGACGAAATTATTTTTAAGGGGGGTAGATTGTAACACCCCAGATTTTTGCCAACTTGGAGTTAGACGTACTTAGGCAATGGGTTGATCCTAACACCTTAATTACTTCTCAAAAACTCAATCCCAAAGTCTCAAATCCCCTTTCAACCCATTTCCTTCACAATCTCCCATTTCACCTTTCACCACCATGTTCTTTAAATATTTCTAAGTACTTTCATATTAGGCATGAATACTTAAGTTCAGGTGATGAAGAACAATACTTTATAAATCCGTACAAAGACACGAGTGCCACCTCAGGTAGAAATCGATCAGGACCAAATCCTTTAGAAATTAGATAAAGTAACTAAGTGTTAAACTAGATTAGCTACGAAATCCGCTTGATCCACTTTAAATAAGATCTGCAAGACCCAAAACTTGTAGAATCATTGATGCTAGGTTACCCTAAAATCTAGGATCAATCTCATTACTCGGCTGCTCTCGGGAGCATCACAAAACTCCGTACCAGATCTGGACCGCACATCGAAAGTCCGATTAACGCAAAGTTAAACGGTTAGGACCGCCTTGCTGGGCTTGACAACCATCTCGCAAATCAAATCCAGATAGTGTCCCAGTGCTATTTGCTTGAGCTCAGAGTGAAGAGTGTAAGAAACGTGAAACTAAGTAAAAATAAATTCCAAATTTAAGTAATCTGAGACTTGTCGCTTGCGGGCCTGATATAAGCAACCAGACTGTCAGAATCTGACCCAAATACACCCTCGGAACAGGGGAAATTTCATACATAGGTCAGTGTACTTGTGGCCCTGATCGAGTTTTAGTGACCGTTGAACTGAAACTGGTCCGCCACGTGTGATCTGGGAACCCGACGGGAACGAAGACTTAACTCGACCTAAATCCAAGGTTGGTGAGCTCAAGTCCGACCTTTGGCTCAAGGAGGGGTTCCAGAAGTTCTCCGTTGAGACGAAACTGTACATATTTGGACATAACCTAAGTATACGTTGGCCCTGGGTCTAATTTGGTGAGTTTTGGGCCTATATAAGGACCTTAAACCCTCACTTTCTCATCCCATATGAATTTGAGAAAAACTTAGGAGAGAGAAGAGAGAAAAGAGAGAGAAAGTGTGAGAGAAGTGAGAGATTCTTCCTGATGCTCTACCATGTTATCCTACGTGATTTATCATCACGATCTAATTGCTTTTCTGGTGATTCCGGCTTCTTTCGTAGGTAAGAAAACATAACCCTAAGCTGTTTTAGAGTTTCCAAGAGTGTAGGTGATGGAATAGTTGACCTGTTTCATGATTCAGGTTGTCGTTGTGTCATAGACAAAGGCCTTGGGTTCAAACTGGTTTCGGTTCAAGTTCACCGACAAAAGGTGTGGACTTTAGATGTATAGGTTATGGTTTTCAATACTTTCAATGTCAGATAATGATAGATTCATGATCTGGATGCTATTACACATGTACAAAGTGTTGTCCGTTTCATTTTTCAGATATACGTTAACTATGTTGAATATATTGTATTCCTCGTATTTGTAAAAATACCGTATATGTATGAAATACGGATTTGTGCTTGCCATGATTAATTGTTGTCTATGTATGCTAGATACATGTGTATCAGCTTCTGGGTGAACGGATTAGCCTAATACATGTTTTATCAACGTACGTTGAGTATGTTATATTGTGTAGCCTAAGTGTTTGTTAAAATGCCTAAATGAATACGGATTCATGATTTGTGCCTGCCATGTGTATTGAATGCAAGATCATGACTGAAGTATACTAGACAACCCCTTAGTGAAAGGATTTGCCCTAAATTACGCCACGGCCAATGCACGTTATGTATGTTAAAGTGAGTAGTCCAAGTGTATGTGAAAATGAACGAATGAATATAGAACTTGGATTCATGCTTGCTATGACTATCCGTCATGGGGGCATGCGTGTTATAAATGGGGCAACTCCCTGGTGAAAGGATTTGGCCTAATACCTATGTAATCAACATACGTTGTGTATGTTGATGTATGTAGTCTGAGGTGTTTGATGAAATGTCTGAATGAGTAAGTAGTTAGTCCATTGTAATGTATAAGGGTGTTGAGGTATGATTCTCAACTCCTTTAACTATGTGTATGCTTTCCTCCATGAACCGTAGATTATGATGTATGTTTATCTATGTAATGCATATGTTTAAATTCATGTTCAAGTTGTATTCCATAAAAGCCGTGAAGGGTGATGGGGGAGTAGTGTAACGATTCCGTGTAATAGCCCTAGCAGCCCTAAGTGGACAATATTGGATATTTGATTGTATGATTTGAAATATTGATCCATTACTACTTTAACTATTCCGTAATTGAATGTGCTTGGGGCTATTGTATAGTCCAGGCAATCGGCATCGGGATTGAATTCGTGGCTGAGATTCATTCGCCACGTGTGATGTGTTCGATGAACCCGAGTCGTACTTTGGTTGGCGATAGTGGTTGGCCACCCGAAGTGCTTATGCACTTCATGTCGTTCAACTTGTCGTGCGGTCGAGCTAGTCGAGCTCATTAAGTAACCCGATCTGTCTAATGTATGTTCACCATATTTGGATGCTACTGCTTGAACCTAAGGTACCGAACTTACCAGTGCAACCTCGTTAACCTTGGTACCTCGATCCGCTAAGACTCATGAGCCAGGCATGGTGGTATGGGATACCGTAATCGAGTTGTAGGCCTATGTTGGGGCGATGTGCTTCCCCGTAGTGACCAGTGAGCAACTTAAACTCGTGAGCCGAGTATGGTGGTATGGGACACTGTATTCGAGCTGTCGGCCTACACTGTTTTGATGGGTGATGGGGGAGTGGTGTAACGATTCCGTGTAACAGCCCTGATAGCCCTGACTGTACCCGGTGTAGTGACCTTGAGCATACTCTGAATCTGCGGAGAGGCGACGAGCCTTCCTATAGTAAACTGAGTATAAACTAGGCCTGTATTGGTAAGGTGATAGGGGAGTGGTGCAACGATTCCGTGTAATAGCCCTGATAGCGCTTGCAGCGACCTAGAACCACACTATCGTATGAGATTATCTAGGATTAACGACCCTAGAATGGATCATTGTTTGGGAATGGTACAAGGAAGGTACCTTAGTTTCCCAATCCTGCTGTATGAAAAGGACTAATAACAATTCGGTAATCATGTTCATATCGCACTGCATGTGCCTGGAAGATGTGGAGCACTGAGGGATGAAAGCATGCGTCGGACGTAAGATGGTGTCGCATGAGGTAGTATGTTGGCGAGGGCATGCATCATGACAGCATTTCATACTTGCATTAACAAGAGTACTTAGGATTGTTGATTATACTGCTTTATCATTACTGCTTGACTGTTTCGATAACATGTTAACCTATGCTTTACTGTTCCACTGAGTTGATCACTCACTCCCACGTTTCGGGACACCCACCGGACTTTGTCTGATTGCAGATGGCGACGCTACTCCTGAGGCAGAGCTAGACTTTGTGACGATGAGAATGCTTTCTCGTATATGCTGTTTTCTGGCGGCTTCATGTGAGCCGTCCTTGATCGACGGGGTTACGGGGATGATGACCAGATGACACTACACCTTTGATATATTTTGAAATTGTACTTGTAATTCATTAACCTGGCAACATTATCATACTCTGGAGACTTACCATAGTTTATATCTTCTATACATCTATCATAGTCTTTCGCTTGCAATTTAACCGTCTCTGGAGTATAATATGCTGTTTTGGTATAATCCCATTCATGTTTCAATGCTCTCATCATAATCATCATCATTGGAACTCGGGAGCTGAGCTTTGCTCGACCCCTGATTTTCAGGGCGTTACAATGTTTTAGTTCGTTTTGTGTTAAGGATCCTACTGTACTTAAGATCTTTCTTCTCCAGTACTGGTGTGTTCCTTGAGCTACAGGAAATTATGCTTATTGCCAAGTGAAGATGCTTTAAGTTCATTCCTGTAATGTTGACATATTGATTCCTGTACCTATGATTTGCTGATGGGTATATTTAATTTTTATGCCAATCCCGATTAGTTGGGATAAAAGCTTAGATGATGATGTGTCTTTAACTTTTATGGGGCTTCTTACTTGCTAGATCAGTGATGACTGTTGTAAAGTAATCTAATCTTTTTTCTTAAGCAATATAATTGATAGGTGAAAATCTAACCTAAGTTACGTTGCATGAAACTCATTTTCTTTATTAGCCATTTGATATCACGTCCTACGCATGTTTCTCCATTAAATCTCCAATTCCAATCCTCCACATCTCCTCTGATTGCAATATTCACCCTTGCTATGAAATCTAATCTCCATCCGCCATGGTTTTTAAAAAATATCATGATATGGCAATATCTTATCCATATCGATCACCCTTGACATGCAAGATGGGGCTGAACCTGTTTGTTTAGAAAAATGGGTTGTTTCTCTAGTTCTTTCATTTGTTTCTTCATTTCAACCATAGAGGAAGCTTAAAGATTCATTTTTTATACAATCACTAGGCCTATTTTGTAATCAAAACATAAGATTTAAGTGATTTCGTGAATCAAAGTGGAATGAATGAGGTTGAGAAAAATTAGAAGGGCAAAACTATTACTTTCATCTTGTTTTTGTTGTAATTCATTGTAATGGGCCCTAGTTTATCCAATCATGCTGGATTTCTATTTGATTAGGGTCTATTTGGTTGACATTTAGCAAGTCGAGTCGATAGACAACATTCTTATTAAAGTATGGTTTTATACACCATTGAATGTAAAGACAAAAAATGATAGATCCTGGATTTAATTTTTTTCCTATTTTCATTATAACTTTTAAATTTATTTATTTATTTATTTATTTATTATTATTTTTTTTTTTTTGGGGGGGGGGTTCATTTTTGTTCAATTCTATCATGAGGACCATGCAAAAGCAACAATGGAGGTTTTAGATGGATGGTTGGCGGGGGGTAGAATCATTCTAGTTAAAGAGGTAAGGAATTATTTAGAGAGGGATAACAAGCATAGCGTGGATAAGGCAATTAAAAGATTACATATGACAGTCTCCTAGATAGTCCGCCCCAACAACGCTAGAAACGATGTGATTGTCATTTATAACGATGTCTCATCTCGAAGAATTAAGGAGCATGCTCTTTCACTAGCGGGGACAGTGGCTAAACCTTAGCACCATTCTTCAGTTTGGTGAATGCTCTCTGATTGTCTTGGTTTGGCGCTTCGAAGGTTTTGATCTCCAAGCCATCCCATTTTAGCTTCGTCCTTTCATTTCTCTCTAGTAAAGAAATTATATCTTTTACCTTGGATGTGGATTTGCATAAGACCATGTGTTTGGTGAAAGTTGGTATGGTTCCCCTCAAAGGGGGTGACCAATAAGGGATTTGGATATGCATCTTTTGAATACTCGTGAATGCTTGGAGTGTTGTTATGATCATCAAAGCGTGTTTGAGATTTGGGAAGGTGGTTGAACTAGGTAACCACTTGACGAATAGGTCCTTCATGACTCCATCCAGACAATTCTCAATTCTCTCATTCTATAAGATGATCTCGACACCCCTAAATTTGAGAAGAGGATTTCTTCCATGCCTTCTGGTACCATGGTGCTCCCCCCCAAGTTATCATCTTTCGTCTGGCTAGTTGGAAGAAAGTATTCTGACTATTGACAATCTTCGAAAAAGGGCTATGATTCTTGTGAGACCCGACCTGAGTTCTCATGTGTGCATGTGTGTGCATAAGTGTGCATTTCGTTCATTTTGGTCACGCGGTCCTACCGGTCGAATCCCGGTGACTCGCGACTCTTGGATTATGTTGTGGTCATCCTTAAGTTTGGTCACATAGACCCGACTCGGATTGACCCGAGACCCATGCCATCTTGTCCGTATCGGCGCCGCGATTCTAACACCGCGTCCCATGCGTTAATCCGACGTGTACATCTCAAGTTATGAGCATTTCATCATGTGGCCCACTTTTTGTACAAATGCATGTGGACCCCACTCCTCTTGGCACAAGTTTCCATGCACACCACCCACACACACTACAATTCCCATGGAATAAACACTACCCACCCCACACACACCACCCAAAAGCCTACTCTACCCTACAACCTTGTTTTCTCCTCCCATAGGTAATTATGATTTTTTTTTTCTCTCTCTCTCTCTCTCTATCTCCTTATCTCTCTCCCTCCTTCTCATTCTCTCCATGGCCAGCAATTCCCCCATTTTCTCCAGCCCCTTCTCCCTAAAATACCTCCTCATCTACCCCTTCTCACTTGATCTTAGCCATTGATCCATGTTGCTTGGAGCCTCTAGATGATGGTGATGTAAGTTTCAACGTTGATCTAGGTGGGTGCTCTTAGATCCTTCTTCATTTCTTTCTTAGGAGCTTGTGAGACCCATCAAGTGGTGATGAAGGTCCCTCATGTCTCCATGGTTGAGGCCAATGGCCCTTTTTCCTTGCATGCATGATCCATGGATGGGGCCATTCTCTATGGACCCCACATAGCATTTTCCTTTGATGCATGTCATTTTCCTTTCTTATGGCTGGATTATTTTTATTTTCCATTATTCTATTCTTGATTTCCTGATGTGTGTGGCCCACTTAGTGGCCTCGGAATATCCAAACCATCCAAGCAAAGTGGACGCCCATGGCTGTCCATTCCTTGGACATTGGCACTCTATTTGCTCCATTTTGGGCACATGCAATGGGTTTCATGGAGGGGGTATGGTCTGGATGTTTGTGGGGCCCACTGGGATGGTCCATACCACAATTTCCATGGATTGATTTCCTCTTTTTATGGTGATTATAATTATTTTAATTCAGTATTATGTTGCTGTCCAAAAGCCATCTGGACAGATTTTTGAGCTGTCTTGAGCTCAGTTTTGTGGATGATTGGTGGGGTGTTTGGTCCCATTTGATATATACCTCTTAAAGGTGGGGATCCCACCTAGATGTTCCCTAAATTTCACCCTCATCCGTCCCTGTTTGATCACCCAAAAGAGTGGGCCAAGGAGGGTGGATAGTCCAGATTTTCTGGACTGTCTAGCAACTGTGCTTGCTGTACAAACATAATTATCAGTCTGTTTCTGAAATGGTGGGCCACCTTTGTGGACCCCACCTTGTTGTATACTTGTGTAGGGATGTTGGTCCTATATTTTCTTAAAATTTGACAGACCTGGACCCACTCTAATGGGGTGCACAAATCAGGGGCAGCAGCATTGTTTCAGCAGCAACATTGTTTCAGAAATACCTTGCTGTCCATAAATTATAGGAGTTAAATGAAATACTTTTAATATCCCAAAAATTTTAAAATTTTGCAGAGAGGTGTCCCACCCATGGTATGGCCTACCCGAAAAATTTTAGGGCCAATGGACACCATTTGGGCATCCAAATGGGTGGGCCAATATAGTGAGCTGCCAGAAATTTCTGCTATGCAGTTCAGCAGCATAGTTCCATAAAAATAAATTAAAAAAAATATTTTCTCAGAAGGTGGGCCATATTTCTTGGTCCCACCTTGTTTTGGGCTTGATGAGGGACCTTGGGTCCAAATTTCAAGAATTTTGGAGGCCCAGAACCCACCCATTTGATGGCCCAAATTCAGGACAGTTATATTCCAGCAGTATTTCACCCTGTACAGATTGTATTCTTTAAATTAATTAAAATACTTCTGAGTATCCAAAAATTATGAAAATTTACAGAGAGGTAGTAAACTCATGGTAGAACCTACCTACCAAATTTTAGGTCTAATGGACCCATGTACATACCGTGGAAAGGCCCGGACTGGCCCACCACGTTGGGACGTCCAGGCCAGTCCGATTTTCTGGACAACTTATTTTATTCAAATTAATTAAATTATTTCTAGATGTCCAAAAATTCTGAAATTTTGTGGCGTTGTGGTCCACCTATGGAAGGACAATCTTGCAAATTTTTAGGGCCATCAGGCCCCTGGACTGACCGTGGTATGGCATGTAAATTGGGTCAATTTTGGGCCAAATACCCAGGCTCAAATGACTAACCACCATGGCATGCCCCTACCTTGGGCTACTGGGCCTGCATTCTAACGGCATGGCCCACTTGAAGTAAGTATTGTATATCCCCCTTCTTATCTGGTAGGACCCACTGTGATATGTGTGAGTCACCATGGGTCAGTAACCCATTTAAATTAAATAAATTTCTGGACTCCAGCAGGCCCAGGAAGTGGGTGGGCTGGAATTCTAGCAAGGGGACCAAATTTGTGCATAGTTGATCTTTTGGCGCCGTGGCGGTCCACCATATTTAAGGGAGTGTTGCACACACTCTTTTTCCCCCCCTTCCTTAGACATTTTGGGTTTAATTAGTACCTCTTAAGGCCCATCTTTGAGGTGATAATATGGGCTAGCCTTAACCAGATTTTTGGTAGCTTTATGGGACTTTTGGGCTGGAAATCTTTTCCTTAAGCCCAAGATTGTGCAGGGCCTGACCTTATTGTTTTACGGGCCCAATGGGCCGTATTTAAGCTGATCATGTGTCTCTATTAGCCTTGATGCCCTCATAAAATGCTTAATTGTTAGCTGACTTGCAAGGCCCACATAAATGCATATTGTGGAGGGCCTTGCTAAGTCTTTGGGCTGATGTGGCAAGGCCCACCCTGTTGGTATAGGCCTTGCCCATGTGTATTCTTGGACTTACGGGCTACCTTCAAGTCCACCATAATGTATGAATTGGATGGCTTTTGTTTGGGCCATTTCTTTTGGGCCCATTATGTGATATATTATATGCATGTTTGTGTTAGCAAGTAGACCTTGTGGACTCAGTTCTTTTGGATAGGCCCATTGATCTTGGGCCTATAGTCTCCTATCTATTGTGATGGGCTAAGGGGCAATAATACATAAGAGGTTGGGCCCTTGGCTGCCCACTAAACTGACCCTGTACTTGGGCCAAAAGTGAGGCCCAACTCCCTTGTGTTAAATGTGAAACTTGCCCATGTAAATGAATTACTGGGCTGCCCATGAAACCCACCACAATATATGGATTTATGACCTCTATGGTTCGGCCCAAACCTTTCTTAAGGGCCCATCATGCTACCTAAGTGTTGGGCTTTGAGTATAAGCCCACTAGGCCATGGATTTGCCTTAGGCCTTGGGCCTTAGTTTATATTCGAGTAGTGGCGGGCTACCTCTTGGAAACCAGTTGAGGTTGGATGTCCTCCTGGGTGATCCTAAGGTAGGCCCATAGGTTTCTCTATGGATGGTTAAAGGCCCACCATAGACCCTAGGCCATTTGTTTAAGGCTCAATGTGTATGTATGTGGAACCTACCTTAACGCATGATTGGTCCAGGCCATTCAAGCCTTCGATCACCCGATTATGGAAGCACTCTTTGCCTTGGCTTGCTGCTGGCCTCACAATCCAGTAGCAAGCCCACTTGATCTTTTCATGTATATAGCAAGCCCACTTGATCTTTTCATGATATATACACACTCTCCATCTGGTGGGGTCCCCCAGTGAGTATAGTTGGCCTTCATGAGATCATTCCCACTTATTTGACTAATTTCTAGGCTTTAGCAGGCCCAAGAAGCTGAGTGGGCCGAACGTTTATCAAGGGGCCTCAAATGTACATTGTTATGGTTGAAACTTTATTGGACATGGGACCCACCATATTGAGAACTTTTGTACGTGTTGCATTCTTGGGTTTTCTTATAATCTTTGGGCTTAATCAGTGCATTCTTTTGGGTCACCTTTAGTGATCACATGAGGACCCTATCTTAGATCAGATTTTTAGGACATCCCTTAGGCCTAGAGTGGGCTAGGATGTCCCAGCTTAGCCCAACCATATGCTGGGCCAGCTTCCACCATTTTGATGGACTTGTGGGCTAATATGAGGATAGTATTGGGTCCTTGGTTGCCCACTTAAATTGCTAGTTATTGGGCTGATGTAGTTGGGCCCATTTCATCATCCAAACTTAAACTTATTTTGGGCCGTATATTGTGTATGTGGGCTGCCCACCAAGTCCAACTTAATGCATGGATTCTATGGCCATTGGGAATTGAGCCTTGGGCCTTAATTTTTCTCTTGGGACCCATGTTGTTAAAAGTGGTATTGTATCTTTTTATGGCCTATTATGAGGAATGTATGTATGTGGTTACCTGTGTTCTTATCTTGAATGTAGGGCCTTGGGCCTTGTATCCATATAGTTCGTGATTGAGATGCCTCTTGGGGAATGGTGGTTAAATGTCCCCATTATGGACCCCTCTAGGCCTAATTGTATCTAAATGTGATTAGATGCTCATCTTAAATTCTTTCTAGACTCACTTCTGTGTTACTTAGACACGTAGTTGTATGCTTAGTCTCGTGGGCTACCCCAGGTAAATGGGCCCCCACTAGAGTTGGGATTCCTTATGGATATTGTCTAAATACCTAGTCTTGGTCCCTTCTTTGATAGGAGGAGTGTACTACTTTATATATCGCCGTATAATGCGTATATAACCATCTTCATGACTCATGTGCATCATTGTATGCTTGGATGACACTATGTGTGTGGTTATGATTGTGTCATTGGGCATTGCATGTTGTATTCCCGAGGAACGTAGATTCCCTCTTGAGCACGTTGGATGCTTGGGATTGATGCATGGTTGATTGTGTGATTCATGCATCTGACATTGCATAGCATATGAGCATCATCGCCCTTGCTTCATCAGGGTTGTAGCCTCCACAGATACATCGTGGATGGCCATGTTTGGACACCGGAAATGTTACTTGAGCATACCGGGTGCATAGGATGCCCATGGGTGAAATTCCCAAAACTTCCATGGTACCAGGATCTGCTCCAACGGCGTGACCGGGTGGTATATATGAGCACATGAGGGCCTTATACCGTTAGGCCGTGACTCCCACTGTCGTGTAGTCGATTGGATAGGGGTGTGGCCTTACTCGCCTGATGTAAGGGGGCATTGCTAGGCTGAGTCTGACTAGCTCGTGAATGGGTCCGCTACCTTCAGGCCTTGCTGGTGATTGGTTGTCCGCAGGCGGGGTAGTGAGGTCTCTTACTCTCGTTTGACTGTGTGGGGTCTGTAGAGCGGCAGTCATCCAGCAGTGTAATGGACTCCGGTGATTTCCTTATGATGGAAATGTACTTGATATGTGGATTGGATATGAGCACTGGCATTACTTCGCATTGCATTTGCATCGGCTGTGTAAGCCTCATATTGCATCGCCTTGGCATGGTGCCCAGTACACATTGCATTATAATACTCATCGCATTACAATACTTATATTGTATTACAGTACTCATTGCATTACAGTACTCATCGCATCATAGTACTCATTGCATTATATAGCCTTGGTATGGCTTCCTGCATTATCGTACTGCCTTGGTATAGTTTCTTACATTCATGATAGCCTTGGTAAGGCTAGTGGTATTGGTATTGATCATGACTCCCTTCTGCATTCTCTATCTTCTTCTGAGCACTATTATCACCCACTTTCACCACCCTCTAAGCTTTCTATAAGCTTATGCACGATTGATGCGTGCAGGAGATCCTAGGCAGGCATCGTAACAGCAGAGTGTGGAGTAGAGTTGAGCTTGAGGACTCCAATGTTGCTGACTCTTTTCTCTCTTTTCCCAATATCTTATGTATGTCCTTTCGAACCTGATGTAAGCTTGTAAAAGTTCAAATTCTTAGTGAATTTTGTGATATTTATCCTTTGTTACTTCCAGATGTACTTGCTGTGATCTTGGGTATGCTCGTATTGGTAATGATTATACTGTTATGAAAATCCTCCTTGTAGGATCCCAGGATCGGAACCTGCCTCAGGAGCCGAGAATGGCTGTTACGGTCAGAACCGGCCATCGGGTTCCTTGTGAGTCCGGTTACCGAGTCTGGGGCGTGACAGGAGTTGGTATCAGAGCATAGCAAGTAATTTTGGAATAACTTGCGATAGTATCACATCTGATGTGAGCTTAGGACAAGTAGTGTGCCGAGTGCGTTTCCCTCGTTTCGTTTGCGCCTTCAAGGATTCTAATTCCTAGGTGTCCTTCACCTTTGTTCTTTCTGTAGGCCATGCCGTCTAGTCAAGGTGCCCATGATTATGACACCTGTGGCCGTGGTGCCCATGGACATGGTTCTCATTCCGCTCCAACGATCCGAGTGACTTTTTCTCCACCTTCTGAGATTCCTATTTCCCTTCTGGAGCCTGTCGTACCTATTTCTGAGGCTCCTGCCGTACCTGTGCCTCCGTTAGAGGCCAGTGCTACCCCTGCTTATCTGACGATCCCTGTAGGAGCTGAGCGTCTCCAGCAGTTGATGCAGGTTGTCACTGATGTACTTCAGACCCGTCAGCCTGTTCCTGAGGCGCCCGGACGGGCGGGACAGGAGCATGTGAGCCCCCTTTTGCGAGATTCGATTTCGCAGCGAGCTCCATTAGTAGTATTTCTACTTCAGGGCGAGTCCGAGTGGACCGGTTTGCAGAGGAATCGTGATCAGAGGAGAGGCCGGAAGAGGCAGGCCCCCTCTGGTAGCTCACAACAGCGTCGACAGCGGCAGAGGTGCGTAGCCTATCGAGCCGCCAGAGCATCAGCATCGCATACAACAACTTCTTCTTCTAGGCCGTTTACTGGCATTTGCTATGGATGTGGGCAGACAGGACACCGTAGGCGCGAGTGTCCCCATCAGCAGGATGGACCTTCGCAGCTACCGCAGTAGCAGCGGAGACTGCAAGTGCAGAGGAGACAGACACCTCCCCAGCCACCTCAAGCTTGATTTTACGCGCCTAAGCAGGACTCTTAGTTATTAGGGGAGTCGTTATGGGTATTCTCCTTGCCTCTGTATATAAGTCTTGTGTTTTGGTGCATCGCACCCTTTTTGTATCAAAGGGCTTTTGTTTACTCAGATTGCCATTAGAGCCTGCCGTAAGAGATTGTCAGTATCGACATTTTTGGAAAGATCGCTGTGTTAGGCCGATGATATTATCGTGTTCCATTTTGGTTGGTGAGATGTTCTTATCCGCTAAATAGTTTTGTATTGCCAATGTTGAGCTTGTTTTGTTGTTAAGGCAGTATTCCTGGTTAGGGATGGTAGGCCAGATTGCTAGTTTTGTGGCCAAGTGTGATGCTTGTCAGCGTGTCAAGGCCGATCATCTGAGACCCCCCTAGTCCCTTGCAGCCATTGAGTGTCCCAAAGTGGAAGTAGGAGAGTGTATTGATGCATTTCATCGTAGGTTTCTGAGATTAGGGAGCGTTATCCCCATTTGTTCGATGATTGATTGCACGTATTGCTTGTGTTGCCTTTTCTTGGTTGATGATTGATATATATGATGATGTTATCATTTTGTCGTCTCAGTTTTGTCAATTTCGATGACGAAATTTCTTTGTTGGTGGGGAGGATTGTGAGACCCGACCTGAGTTCTCATGTGTGCATGTGTGTGCATAAGTGTGCATTTCGTTCATTTTGGTCACGCGGTCCTACCGGTCGAATCCCGGTGACTCGCGACTCTTGGATTATGTTGTGGTCATCCTTAAGTTTGGTCACATAGACCTGACTCGGATTGACCCGAGACCCATGCCATCTTGTCCGTATCGGCGCCGCGATTCTAACGCCGCGTCCTATGCGTTAATCCGACGTGTACATCTTAAGTTATGAGCATTTCATCATGTGGCCCACTTTTTGTACAAATGCATGTGGACCCCACTCCTCTTGGCACAAGTTCCCATGCACACCACCCATACACACTACAATTCCCATGGAATAAACACTACCCACCCCACACACACCACCCAAAAGCCTACTCTACCCTACAACCTTGTTTTCTCCTCCCATAGGTAATTATGATTTCTCTCTCTCTCTCTCTATCTCCTTATCTCTCTCCCTCCTTCTCATTCTCTCCATGGCCAGCAATTCCCCCATTTTCTCCAGCCCCTTCTCCCTAAAATACCTCCTCATCTACCCCTTCTCACTTGATCTTAGCCATTGATCCATGTTGCTTGGAGCCTGTAGATGATGGTGATGTAAGTTTCAACGTTGATCTAGGTGGGTGCTCTTAGATCCTTCTTCATTTCTTTCTTAGGATCTTGTGAGACCCATCAAGTGGTGATTGAGGTCCCTCATGTCTCCATGGTTGAGGCCAATGGCCCTTTTTCCTTGCATGCATGATCCATGGATGGGGCCATTCTCTATGGACCCCACATAGCATTTTCCTTTGATGCATGTCATTTTCCTTTCTTATGGCTGGATTATTTTTATTTTCCATTATTCTATTCTTGATTTCCTGATGTGTGTGGCCCACTTAGTGGCCTCGGAATATCCAAACCATCCAAGCAAAGTGGACGCCCATGGCTGTCCATTCCTTGGACATTGGCACTCTATTTGCTCCATTTTGGGCACATGCAATGGGTTTCATGGAGGGGGTATGGTCTGGATGTTTGTGGGGCCCACTGGGATGGTCCATACCACAATTTCCATGGATTGATTTCCTTTTTTTATGGTGATTATAATTATTTTAATTCAGTATTATGTTGCTGTCCAAAAGCCATCTGGACAGATTTTTGAGCTGTCTTGAGCTCAGTTTTGTGGATGATTGGTGGGGTGTTTGGTCCCATTTGATATATACCTCTTAAAGGTGGGGATCCCACCTAGATGTTCCCTAAATTTCACCCTCATCCGTCCCTGTTTGATCACCCAAAAGAGTGGGCCAAGGAGGGTGGATAGTCCAGATTTTCTGGACTGTCTAGCAACTATGCTTGCTGTACAAACATAATTATCAGTCTGTTTCTGAAATGGTGGGCCACCTTTGTGGACCCCACCTTGTTGTCTACTTGTGTAGGGATGTTGGTCCTACATTTTCTTAAAATTTGGCAGACCTGGACCCACTCTAATGGGGTGCACAAATCAGGGGCAGCAGCATTGTTTCAGCAGCAACATTGTTTCAGAAATACCTTGCTGTCCATAAATTATAGGAGTTAAATGAAATACTTTTAATATCCCAAAAATTTTAAAATTTTTCAGAGAGGTGTCCTACCCATGGTAGGGCATACCTAAAAAATTTTAGGGCCAATGGACACCATTTGGGCATCCAAATGGGTGGGCCAATATAGTGAGCTGCAAGAAATTTCTGCTATGCAGTTCAGCAGCATAGTTCCATAAAAATAAATTAAAAAAAATATTTTCTCAGAAGGTGGGCCATATTTCTTGGTCCCACCTTGTTTTGGGCTTGATGAGGGACCTTGGGTCCAAATTTCAAGAATTTTGGAGGCCCAGAACCCACCCATTTGATGGCCCAAATTCAGGACAGTTATATTCCAGCAGTATTTCACCCTGTACAGATTGTATTCTTTAAATTAATTAAAATACTTCTGAGTATCCAAAAATTATGAAAATTTACAGAGAGGTATTAAACTCATGGTAGAACCTATCTACCAAATTTCAGGTCTAATGGACCCATGTACATACCGTGGAAAGGCCCGGACTGGCCCACCACGTTGGGACGTCCAGGCCAGTCCGATTTTCTGGACAGCTTGTTTTATTCAAATTAATTAAATTATTTCTAGATGTCCAAAAATTCTGAAATTTTGTGGCGTTGTGGTCCACCTATGGAAGGACAATCCTGCAAATTTTTAGGGCCATCAGGCCCCTGGACTGACCGTGGTATGGTCTGTAAATTGGGTCGATTTTGGGCCAAATACCCAGGCTCAAATGACTAACCACCATGGCATGCCCCTACCTTGGGCTACTGGGCCTGCATTCTAACGGCATGGCCCACTTGAAGTAAGTATTGTATATCCCCTTCTTATCTGGTAGGACCCACTGTGATATGTGTGAGTCACCATGGGTCAGTAACCCATTTAAATTAAATAAATTTCTGGACTCCACAGCCCGAGAAGAAGTGGGTGGGCTGGAATTCTAGCAAGGGGCCCAAATTTGTGCATAGTTGATCTTTTGGCGCCGTGGCGGTCCACCATATTTAAGGGAGTGTTGCACACACTCTTTTTCCCCCCCTTCCTTAGACATTTTGGGTTTAATTAGTACCTCTTAAGGCCTATCTTTGAGGTGATAATATGGGCTAGCCTTAACCAGATTTTTGGTAGCTTTATGGGACTTTTGGGCTGGAAATCTTTTCCTTGAGCCCAAGATTGTGCAGGGCCTGACCTTATTGTTTTACGGGCCCAATGGGCCGTATTCAAGCTGATCATGTGTCTCTATTATCCTTGATGCCCTCATAAAATGCTTAATTGTTGGCTGACTTGCAAGGCCCACATAAATGCATATTGTGGAGGGCCTTGCTAAGTCTTTGGGCTGATGTGGCAAGGCCCACCCTGTTGGTATAGGCCTTGCCCATGTGTATTCTTAGACTTACGGGCTACCTTCAAGTCCACCATAATGTATGAATTGGATGGCTTTTGTTTGGGACATTTCTTTTGGGCCCATTATGTGATATATTATATGCATGTTTGTGTTAGCCAGTAGACCTTGTGGACTCAGTTCTTTTGGATAGGCCCATTGATCTTGGGCCTATAGTCTCCTATCTATTGTGATGGGCTTAGGGGCAATAATACACAAGAGGTTGGGCCCTTGGCTGCCCACTAAACTGACCCTGTACTTGGGCCAAAAGTGAGGCCCAACTCCCTTGTGTTAAATGTGAAACTTGCCCATGTAAATGAATTACTGGGCTGCCCATGAAACCCACCACAATATATGGATTTATGACCTCTATGGTTGGGCCCAAACCTTTCTTAAGGGCCCACCATGCTACCTAAGTGTTGGGCTTTGAGTATAAGCCCACTAGGCCATGGATTTGCCTTAGGCCTTGGGCCTTAGTTCATGTTCGAGTAGTGGCGGGCTACCTCTTGGAAACCAGTTGAGGTTGGATGTCCTCCTGGGTGATCCTAAGGTAGGCCCATAGGTTTCTCTATGGATGGTTAAAGGCCCACCATAGACCCTAGGCCATTTGTTTAAGGCTCAATGTGTATGTATGTGGAACCTACCTTAACGCATGATTGGTCCAGCCATTCAAGCCTTGGATCACCCGATTATGGAAGCACTCTTTGCCTTGGCTTCTTGGCGCCTCACAATCCAGTAGCAAGCCCACTTGATCTTTTCATGTATATAGCAAGCCCACTTGATCTTTTCATGATATATACACACTCTCCATCTGGTGGGGTCCCCCAGTGAGTATAGTTGGCCTTCATGAGATCATTCCCACTTATTTGACTAATTTATAGGCTTTAGCAGGCCCAAGAAGCTGAGTGGGCCGAACGTTTATCAAGGGACCTCAAATGTACATTGTTATGGTTGAAACTTTATTGGACATGGGACCCACCATATTGAGAACTTTTGTACGTGTTGCATTCTTGGGTTTTCTTATAATCTTTGGGCTTAATCAGTGCATTCTTTTGGGTCACCTTTAGTGATCACATGAGGACCCCATCTTAGATCAGATTTTTAGGACATCCCTTAGGCCTAGAGTGGGCTAGGATGTCCCAGCTTAGCCCAACCATATGCTGGGCCAGCTTCCACCATTTTGATGGACTTGTGGGCTAATATGAGGATAGTATTGGGCCCTTGGTTGCCCACTTAAATTGCTAGTTATTGGGCTGATGTAGTTGGGCCCATTTCATCATCCAAACTTAAACTTATTTTGGGCCGTATATTGTGTATGTGGGCTGCCCACCAAGTCCAACTTAATGCATGGATTCTATGGCCATTGGGAATTGAGCCTTGGGCCTTAATTTTTCTCTTGGGACCCATGTTGTTAAAAGTGGTATTGTATCTTTTTATGGCCTATTATGAGGAATGTATGTATGTGGTTACCTGTGTTCTTATCTTGAATGTAGGGCCTTGGGCCTTGTATCCATATAGTTCGTGATTGAGATGCCTCTTGGGGAATGGTGGTTAAATGTCCCCATTATGGACCCCTCTAGGCCTAATTGTATCTAAATGTGATTAGATGCTCATCTTAAATTCTTTCTAGACTCACTTCTGTGTTACTTAGACACGTAGTTGTATGCTTAGTCTCGTGGGCTACCCTGTAAATGGGCCCCACTAGAGTTGGGATTCCTTATGGATATTGTCTAAATACCTAGTCTTGGTCCCTTCTTTGATAGGAGGAGTGTACTACTTTATATATCGCCGTATAATGCGTATATAACCATCTTCATGACTCATGTGCATCATTGTATGCTTGGATGACACTATGTGTGTGGTTATGATTGTGTCATTGGGCATTGCATGTTGTATTCCCGAGGAACGTAGATTCCCTCTTGAGCACGTTGGATGCTTGGGATTGATGCATGGTTGATTGTGTGATTCATGCATCTGACATTGCATAGCATATGAGCATCATCGCCCTTGCTTCATCAGGGTTGTAGCCTCCACAGATACATCGTGGATGGCCATGTTTGGACACCGGAAATGTTACTTGAGCATACCGGGTGCATAGGATGCCCATGGGTGAAATTCCCAAAACTTCCATGGTACTAGGATCTGCTCCAACGGCGTGACCGGGTGGTATATATGAGCGCATGAGGGCCTTATACCGTTAGGCCGCGACTCCCACTGTCGTGTAGTCGGTTGGATAGGGGTGTGGCCTTACTCGCCTGATGTAAGGGGGCATTGCTAGGCTGAGTCTGACCAGCTCGTGAATGGGTCCGCTACCTTCGTGCCTGCGGTGATGGTCGTCCGCAGCGTGGTAGTGAGGTCTCTTACGCTCGTTTGACTGTGCGGGGTCTGTAGAGCGGCAGTCATCCAGCAGTGTAATGGACCCCGATGATTTCCTTATGATGGAAATGTACTTGATATGTGGATTGGATATGAGCACTGGCATTACTTCGCATTGCATTTGCATCGGCTGTGTAAGCCTCATATTGCATCGCCTTGGCATGGTGCCCAGTACACATTGCATTATAATACTCATCGCATTACAGTACTCATATTGCATTACAGTACTCATCGCATTACAGTACTCATCGCATCATAGTACTCATTGCATTATATAGCCTTGGTATGGCTTCCTGCATTATCGTATGCCTTGGTATAGTTTCTTACATTCATGATAGCCTTGGTAAGGCTAGTGGTATTGGTATTGATCATGACTCCCTTCTGCATTCTCTATCTTCTTCGAGCACTATTATCACCCACTTTCACCACCCTCTAAGCTTTCTATATGTTTATGCACGATTGATGCGTGCAGAGATCCTAAAGTGTGCATCGTAGCAAAAGAGAGCGTGGAGTAGAGTTGAGCTTGAGGACTCCAATGTTGCTGACTCTTTTCTCTCTTTTCCCATTATCTTATGTATGTCCTTTCGAACCTGATGTAAGCTTGTAAAAGTTCAAATTCTTAGTGAATTTTGTGATATGTATCCTTTGTTACTTCCAGATGTACTTGTTGTGATCTTGGGTATGCTCGTATTGGTAATGATTATACTGTTATGAAAATCCTCCTTGTAGGATCCCAGGATCGGAACCTGCCTCAGGAGCCGAGAATGGGGTACTACGGAGGCTGTTACGGTCAGAACCGGCCATCGGGTTCCTTGTGAGTCCGGTTATCAAGTCTGGGGCGTGACAATTCTCCCTAATATCTGCCTCACGTGCATGAATGATGTGGAAAAGGGCTATAATTCTCCCTAATTATGTGAATTATGCTTTTTCTTTCATTTTTTAATTTGCTACATGTTCTAATCATGCTTCTTCAAACTATTTGCAAGACGAAATGCCATTTTGCAAGGAATTTTCCCACAAGTTTTTGGACTCTTCACAGTGAAGCTTGCAGGTGTGCTAGCTTCCCATATTAATTGTTTACTTCTTTTATTATCTTTTATTGTTTTAAAGATTGGAATCTCATTGGCTTGTTTACTATGCTAAAGTTAAAAAGAACTATTGAGTGCTTTGTGAAAGAAGACTTGTGATGCATGAAATGGATGATGAATGTATTTACGAATGTAAATGAAAATAAAGAACTTAATATATATATATATATATATATATATATATATATATATATGTTATCAATGGAGGATACCTTGTTTAGGGGGACATGAAATTCATGTAGCTTATGGTATGGTGCCCCAATATTGGTTGTATGTTACTAGTATGTAGTAGATAATACTAGGTTAAATAGTAGATAATACTAGAGAATACCTAAACCTAAACTTAAAATAATATTCTTTTAATGGTGGGCATTACTCTCCCCATTGTTTTCTATGTTGGGATTTACTACTGCCGTGGATCTGCCTCTTTCTTTGTCTCGTGCCATGAAATAATATTCCTTTAAAAGTACGAGTGCGGGAGCCAATGCTTTCAAAGTCCGAACTCATTCTTTTGAAAAATAGAAAAATGGGAATATTAGTAAATATAGATTTTCTTATTAAGAAGAAAATGGAAGGTAAAGAAGAAACATAAGTGAAACTTTGCACTGTGAAAATTAATATTAACCATCTTACTTTCCCCATTGAATTTTACGTCCAGGAAATGGTCCTTTTCCAGAAAACCATGGATTTAAAACCATTAAATCATTCTCAGAAAATTGAGTTGATTGAACTGAATTGAATTATTATAATTCAATTTTGTTGAATATCCAAACGCAAGGTTTCTATGAATTAGGCAAATGAATTCATTCTAACCCATTTTGTTGAATATCCAAACGCAAAGATTTTTTATTTATTTATTATTATTATTATTATTATTTTGTGATATGCAATAGCTTTTCAGAATTCATATGTAGGTGCATACTTGTGCTCATTCACATGGTCTTTGACTATCTTTCTTAAATTTCTTTGGTTTTTCTAATTTTTGTATCTAATTTTGAATTTCTAGGCCCTAAAACAAGATTCGAGGTGTCGTCAACAATGCTAACAAAATCCTCTGGGGCATATTATTGATTGGGCCTTGTTTTATTTAAATGATCTTGATAATCTATTTTATTTAAATGAGAAGAGCCGGATGTGCGTCGGAGCTATCCGGATGAGCGGGGGTCCCTGGAAGGTGGGAAGCGCTGTTATGACCATGATGAAGCTATACATTTCTTATGGACAACATTGAAGGGGCCTGGCCATTTGAACAGGCTATGTTTATTTCCGTATTTGTAAGTACCACACCCTTAACCGAAACCATACCCTAAACCTATAACCTAAACTTATTCTCAATTCCCTAAAGCTATAACCTAAAACCTATAACCTAAGCCTAAACCTTAACAAATAACCCGACCTAAACCTAAACTTATAACCTAAACCTGTTCTCAAATCCCAAAACCAATAACCTAAACCTAAACCTTAACCTGTAACCCAACCTAAACCTAAACTTATTCTCAAATCCCAAAACCTATAACCTAAACCTAAACCTTAACCTATAACCCAACCTAAACCTATACTTCTAACCTAAACCTATACTCAAATCGTAAAGCCCATAACCTAAACCTAAACCTTAACCTAAAGTAAAACCTATAACCTAAATCGAACCCGAATCCCTAAACCTTAACCTAAACATATAACCTATAACCTATAACCTATAACCTAAGACTATACCTAAACTTGAAAAACCAAACTTAAACCCGATCCTGAACCCAAACCCGAACCCAATTTCTAAACCTAAACCTTAACCAATTCTCAATTCCCAAAAACTATAACCTATAACCTATAACCTAAACCTAAACCTAAAGCGATAACCTAAACCCTTAACCTAAAGCTATAACCTAAACCCATACTTATAACCTAAACCTATACTCAAATCCCAAAGCCCATAACCTAGACCTAAACTATAACCTAAACCACCTTAACGTAAACTTATAACCTATAACCCTAAAACTAAAACCAAAACCAAAACCTAAAACCTAAATGAATTCTCAAATCCCTAAACCTAAACCTACACCTAATCCTAATCTCAACTCCCTAACCTAAACCTAAACCTAAGCATGAAAACCCAAACTTAAACCCAAACCCGAACACGAACCCGATTTCCTATAACCCAAACCTTAATCTATAAACTAAACCTATAACCTAAAACCTAAAACCTAAACCCAAAGCTAAACCCAATCCCGAACTCGAACCCGATTTCCTAAACCTAAACATATAACCTAAACCCGAACCTAAACCCGAACCCGAATCCCTAAACCTTAACCTAAACATATAACATATAACCTATAACCTAAGCTTAAAACAAAAACCTAAACCTATAACTTAAACCTAAAACTATAAGTAACCTAAACCCTATAACCTTAAACTAAACCTATAACCTAAACCTAAACCTATACTTAAAACCTAAACCAATTCTCAAATCCCAATACCTATAACCTAAACCTAAACCTTAACCTATAACCCAACCTAAACCTATACTTATAACCTAAACCTATTCTCAAATCCCAAAACCCAAAACCTAAACCTAAACCTTAACCTAAACCTATAACCTAAACCAAAACTTATAACCTAAACCAAAACCAAAACCAAAACCTAAAACCTAAATGTATTCTCAAATCCCCAAACCTAAACCTACACCTAATCCAAATCTCAACTCCCTAACCTAAACCTAAACCTAAACTTGAAAACCAAAACTTAAACCCGAACCCGAACCTGAACCTGATTTCCTAAACCTAAACCTTAACCAATTATCAATTCTCAAAAACTATAACCTATAACATATAACCTATAACCTAAACCTGAACTTAACCTAAACCTATAACCCAAACCTTAACCTATAAACTAAACCTATAACCAATAACCTAAAACCTAAACCCGATCCCAAACCCGAACCCGATTTCCTAAACCTAAACCTTAACCTATAACCTAACTGTTAGTGCTATGATTTCATATCCCTTTGGTTGTCAAATTTTATAGTGTCAAAACCTATATGTCTTGTACTTCTTGTGTTTCTTGTTTGTGACTACACACTGCTTCAAGACAAGATCATGAATGAAGAATGTTTTCAAGACAAGATCATAAATGAAGAATGTTTGCAAGACATGCCATGAATGAAGTCTACAAGAATAGAAGACTCCAAGTTTGCTTCTATCAAGTTTAAGATTAGAAGACTTCATCAAGACAAGTCAAGAATGTACTAAGCTCGAGAAAGACCATCAACTTGACTCAAGCTTCTACTTCAAGATCATCTGAGAATACAGACCTTCAAGACTTCAATGTCCATCTCACTTCAAGGTTTGTTTGACCTTAGATTGACCTTAGGTTGGTCTGTATGATATGTCATTCTGGATACATAATCCGAATATTTTAATTTACTTGGTGTGATCGTTTAAGACCAGCCCTAGAAATCTTAAGACCAGTCCTAGCTTTGCTTCGACCAGTCTTAGGTTTCTCAGGACCAGTCCTAGGTTGTTATGGATTTTTGAATTTTCCTGGTTGTCCTTCGACCAGTCCTGGACTTTCTTCGACCAGTCCTGGGAAGTCCTACGACTCATTCTTCGACCGGTCGTAGTCCTACGACTCGAACTCCAGCGACTTATATCGAGTCCCACGACCAGTCGTAGGTGTCTCACGACCAGTCATAGGTGGTCCACGACCGGTCGTAGGCTACCTAGGACCAGTCGTAAGAATAGCAAATCTAATCCAGCGGAAATCTTTCAAAATCTTTGACGCTACGACCAGTCCTAGGATTCTAAGACTAGTCGAAGATGGGATTTTTGAGGCTATAAATAATGCACGAATTTCAGAGTTTACTCATTCCATTCCATTCACTTCAAGCGATTTAAGGCTATACTCTGAGATAAGTTGTGATTATTTTTTTAAGCTATTGTGCATATTTAATATTCCTTTTGTTAGCAATTTTCTATTGTGATTTTGATCCATATTCCAATCTTATTTAGAAAAGAGGAATTTGTGATATTCCTTCTTCTGGGATCAAAATCAAATAGACCTTGCTCTTCTTGATTTAATCTAAAATCAATTAGACATAGAACCATTCTTTATGTGAGTATTGGACATTGAACGGTGTATCATTCATCTACTCCGATTGGTTCTACTGGGCTACTTCAAAAGGAGATCCAGGTATTTTACTTTGTAATTTACTTTCTCTGGTTTTGTTTGAGATTTGCCAAAAAAATCTCATTATTTTGGTTATCTGAGGAGACCCAGAAAACTCAGATTGTGGGGGTTTTTGGATTGTGTAAGCCCGAGATAAAAAGACACAATTGTGAAGGTTTTGGGTGAACCTGTGAAAACCTATTTTGATAGTGCATGCTAATATTCCCTGTGTGAGGATATTAGGAGTGGAGTAGCATTCTGTGTGGCTGTTGGCTAACAGTTGGTGAACACACAGGCGAACCACTATATATCGTTGTGTTGTGGATGTGCTTGATTTCTTTATTCATTTATTCCTTTATTATTGTGGATTACTTTTATGGATGAATGTTGTAATTTTCATTTCAAGCAAGTGTGGTTGAATGGTGTAATAACTTAGGATTTATTTCTTTAAGTTATTCTTGATCTATTTTCCATATCATTTGTGTTTTCTAGATCGTTCTAGAAATAAAGTTGTCCTACCATAAGCATTGGTTTTTGGTGTAAGGTTGTTCTTAGAACTGATTTAGTATCATTATCATATTTCATGTGCTTTGAGATTGTTATTATTTCAGCATTGTTATTTATATCTTTTATTATTCCGCTGTTTTAAGTTTTATTTGGCATTGCCCTATGCACCCCCCCCCCCCTCTCTAGGGCATATAGCTTGGCCCTTTCAAGTGGTATCAAAGGCAAATAGCTCGTGCTTATAGCTTATTTATAGCTTATAGCTTGGCCCTTTCAAGTTATATTAAGATGTCAAATTTTGAAAGCCTATCTGTCACTAGGCCACCACCCTTTAATGGCACAAACTATGCCTATTGGAAAGCAAGGATGAGAATCTTTCTCAAATCCATGGATGAAAGTGTGTGGCTGGTCACAGTGAACGGATGGAAACTGCCTATCACTGAAGTAACTGATGAAGATGGTTCAAAATCAATGAAAGTAATATCTTATGCTCTTTGGACCACACTTCAGAAAAGTGAGAGTGGTGGCAATGCAAAAGCACTAAATGCAATTACTTGTGCATTGTCACCAGATGAATTCAAAAGAATCATCTCGTGTGAAAATGCTAAACAAGCATGGGATCTTTTAGAAATGACACACGAGGGTACATCATTTGTCAAGAAATCTAAAGTCCAACTCCTCACAACTAAATTTGAAGAAATTCATATGGAGGAGAATGAAATGTTTATGGACTTCTACACTAGATTGAATGACATTGTAAACTCAATGTGGAGTCTTGGTGATAGAATCCCAGAAAGTAAAGTATGTGCAAAGATACTACGCTCACTTCCTGAACGGTTCAATTCAAAAGTAACCGCGATTCAGGAACTTCGTGATACGGATAACATGAGGGTTGAGGAACTAGTTGGTTCTTTACAGACCTACGAATTGAACTTTAAAGCTCCAAAAGGAAAATCAATTGCTCTCAAGTCATCTAGAAATATTCCACAAGAGAGCACTTCAGACTTTGAAAATTTCGAAGATGATATGGCACTTTTTGTAAAAAGGTTTTATAAAATTTTGAAAAAAAGAAAAAAGGAGATTTTCAAAAATCAAATGATAAGAGACAATCTAAACCTAGAGCTCGAAAAACTTTGAAAGATAGTCAATGTTACAACTGTTAAGAGTATGGGCACTTGGCTAACAAATGTCCCAAAAAGGACAAATAAAAAAGGAAGAGTATGTTGGCTACTTGGGATGAATCATCTGATTCGGAATCCTCTTCGAAATCAGAAAATTCTGAAAACGAGTTGGGAGATGATGTTAAAGCCCTTATGACTCTAGCCAAAGTCACTTTTTCAAATTATGATGAAGTAACTAGTGAAGAGAATCTGAATAGTGATTGTGACAATGAAGATGATCTTCAAGATGCATACAATGCCCTTTATAAAGAGAGTTTAAAATTGTTGTCAAGCTTAAATTACAAAAGGAAAAATTTTCTAAACCTAAAGAAGATTATGAGTCTCTTGTCTTAGAAAAATCTCATATTTCTGATTTTTTTTTAAAAGACCAAATGTGATTTAAAAATCAAAACCTCCCAAGTTGATGATTTGAAAACCGAGAACGAGAAACTCAAAAATGAAGTAGCTTCTCTTTTGAGTTTAAAAGACACTTGGAGATATGCCCAAGGAGATCCTAAATTAGAAAAATTGTTATCCGGATCGAGAAAATGTGGCGATAGATCCGGGTTGGGCTATGATAAGAATACTTCTCCTAAACAAAAGAATACTGCTCCTAAGTTTGTGAAAGGAGAGTCTTCGAACTCAAAAGTAAAGTATACTTATCAAGGTTTTTCACAAAATTCAAGGACCTTTCAAAAATCTAAAAATAGCCATGCCAACTTCAATCTTCAAAACCAAAATCCTTTGGTTGAAAAGATTATTGATCTTCTCAAGGAGCTATTAAAATTTAACTCTATAGGTCATTCATATAACAATAGACAGAAAAAGTCCAACTACACTCCTGAACCCAAAACAATACTGAAATGGGTTCCTAAAGTTGACTGCTTGGTTGCCTACACTACTTTCAAAGCTACAAGCCATTCAAAGTGGTACCTTGACAGTGGATGCTCCAGACATATGACAGGCGACAAAACTTTATTCACCGATCTTGAAGACAGGACTGATGGGTCAGTCACTTTTGGTGATGGAAGTAATTGCAAAATCATTGGTAAAGGTACGATTCAGCTTTATAACCTTCCCTTATTTAAAAATGTATTATATGTCGAGGGCTCGAAACACAACCTACCGAGTATATCTCAGATATGTGACAACATTCATAATGTAAAGTTTTCTAATCAAGGTTGTGAGATTGTTAATAACGAGGGTACTGTTATATTAACTAGTCGCAGAACTTCTGAAAACTGCTACATCGTTAGTAATGCAAGCTCATCTACTCAATCATGTTACATGGTCCATATTGATGAGACTGAATTATGGCATAAACGCCTTGGACATGTACACTACCGGAACTTATTTAGATTGAGCAAAAGAGAACTTATAAGAGGTCTACCCAAATTACAAAAAGTAGACAAAATATGTGGTGAATGCCGGTTAAGATAAAACAGATTAGGAGCTCTCACAAGAAAGTGAACTCCAATACCACATCTAGACCTCTCGAGCTTCTCCACATGGATCTCATTGGACCAACTAGAACGGAGAGTCGAGGTGGCAAAAAATACATCTTGGTTATCGTAGATGACTTTACTAGATTCACTTGGGTATCGTTCTTAAAAGACAAATCTGAAACCCTAGATGAAGTAAAGAAGATCATCAAACGAATCCAAAATGAAAAAGGTTCTCAAGTTTATAAGATCCGTAGTGATCATGGTTCTGAATTCGACAATAGCAGTTTTGAGAATTTCTGTAGCGATCAGGGAATATCACATAAATTCTCTGCGCCCAAAACTCCTCAACAAAATGTTATAGTTCAGAGAAAAAATAGAGTGCTTCAGGATATGGCTAATGTCATGTTAAATAGTATGAAGCTCTCAAAAAATCTTTGGGCCGAAGCAATTAATACTGCCTGCTACATTATTAATCATGTTTATACTAGTAAATCTGAAAATAAGACTGCTTATGAGTTATGGTTCGAAAAGAAACCTACTGTCAAATACTTTCGAATTTTTGGCAGTAAGTGTTACATTTTACGAGATCGTGAAAATTTGGGAAATTTTGATACAAAGAGTGATGAAGGTATTTTCCTTGGATATTCCTTAAACAGTCGAGCCTATAGGGTTCTAAATAAAAGAACAGGTGTGATTCAAGAGTCCATCAATGTGGTCATTGATGATCATTTGAATACACCTGCTCCGAGTTCAAATGATGATGAAATTCTTATAATCGAAAATCAAGATACCTCTTCATCTCAATCTGAACCTAGGACTGTCAAAGATCATCCAACTAATCAAATCCTTGAAAACCCTCTCACTTGAGTTCGCACACGTAAACAACTTGAAAGCATATGTAATTATGTTTGTTTTACATCCCAAATAGAACCGGTCAATGTAAAAGAAGCTCTTTCTGGCGAAAATTGGATAGTAGCTATGCAGGATGAACTTAATCAATTTATTCGTAATGATGTCTGGTATCTTGTTCCTAGACCTAAAGATAAACACATTATTGGAACAAAATGGATCTTTAAAAATAAGTCTGATGAACTTGGAAATGTTATACGAAGCAAGGCTAGACTGGTTGTACAAGGGTACACTCAGATTGAAGGCATCGATTACGATGAAACTTTTGCTCCAGTCGCTCGCCTTGAATCTATCAGACTTTTTATTTCCATCGCTTGCTTTAGAAAGTTTAAAATTTATCGGATGGATGTAAAGAGTGCCTTCTTAAATGGCGATTTACATGAAGAAGTTTATGCAGAACAACCCTCAGGGTTTGAAGACCCCAAGCTTTCTGATCATGTATTTCGTCTCAAAAAGGCTCTTTATGGTATGAAACAAGCGCCCAGGGCATGGTATGAAAAATTGACTAAATTTTTACTTAGTCATAGTTTTCAAGTGGGAAGTGTCGATAAGACGCTATTTGTTAAGAAACATAATAATGAGATTTTAATGGTTCAAATCTATGTAGACGATATTATTTATGGATCAACATGTTCTAACATGTCTATTGAGTTTGCAGAGTTGATGAAATCAAGATTCGAAATGAGCATAGTTGGTGAACTAAATTACTTCCTAGGATTACAAGTAAAACAACAACCTGATGGAATCTTCATTTCTTAAACCAAGTATGCTACAAACTTGGTTAAAAGGTTTGGATTTGAAAATGGTAAAAAATTTGATACCCCTATGAGTACAACCTTGAGACTCTCAAAAGACTCTACATGTAAAGATGTAGATCCTAAGCTATATCGTAGTATGATTGGTAGTTTATTATATCTAACTGCTAGTAGACCTGATATCGCTTTTAGCGTTGATATTTGTGCGAGATATCAGTCTAATCCTAAAGATTCACATCTTACTGCTATCAAACGGATTATTAGATATAGTGCAAGTACAACTAATTTGGGTCTTTGGTATCCTTTTGATACTAATGTTAAATTAGTTGGGTATTCTAATGCTGATTGGGCTGGTAATATTGATGACAGAAAATGAACCAGTGGTGGTTGTTTTTACATTGAAAATTGTTTGGTTTTTTGGTTTAGCAAGAAGCAAAGTTTAATATCACTTTCCACTGCTGAGTCTGAGTATATCGTAGCAGGATATGCATGTACACAACTCGTATGGATGAAACGCATGTTAAGCGATTATGGAATTAATTAAGATTCAATGATCTTACATTGTGATAATTCCAGTGCTATCAATATTTCCAAAAATCCAATTCAACATTCGCATCCTAAGCATATTGACATTAGGTATCATTACATTCGTGAATTAGTTGAAGAAAAAGCTATCTCTTTAGAATATATTCCAACTAATGTCTAACTTGCTGATATATTTACCAAACCGCTTGACAAAAGCAAGTTTACTAAAATGAAATTTGATCTTGGTATGTGCATTTCAAATTGAATATACTTGTCTGCATGTATCATAGTGTACTATATTTTAAATTTTTATGTGAATAAATTTCAATTTCTGCTTAAAAATATTTATTTTTATCGATGCTCGACCGGCCTTTGCCATACACGACCGGTCCTTACTCGATCGGTCGTGGACTGCACTCGACCGGTCGTAGAGATCGTGAGCATCATATAATTTGGGAAAAATCACTTTGTTTTTCATTTTCTCTTCTTCCTTCGACGAGTCGTGGCTCGACCGGTCTTGAGAGTTCGTGATTTTCTTCAAGATAAGTCATTTTTCTTCATTTTTATTGAAGATTTATACCTTCTATGCTTTGATTTGTTTATTCCATAAGCTAGATCTCGTCTTTTGTCGATTGTTTAGGGTTTCCTCTCTAAAAATTTGATCTAGAGAAACCCACCACTTCTAGTGTTCTTTGTGCTTGCTCCTTGGCAAATCTTGTTGAATATGGATGTTAGAGGAAAAAAGAAAATATCCCGTGGTCCATCTTCATCTAGATCTACATCTATAACAAGACGGCACCTTCGGTCACCCGAAGATGATCCCAATGATGTACGGGAGTTACGTAACCGTAAAGTTATCATTGAGCGTCCTGTAAGTCTCAGTCACATTGAACAATTTGAGATTACACCTCTCCTTGAATCTGTTGGCTGGACTAATATTTTGTTTTGGGGTGGGCCTGCATACCAGTCCATTGCACAATCTATGGTTGCATGTATCTCTGATTTTTCCCTTGATAATTTAATGTTCTCAATTGCTACTAGAGAAGGGAAATTTTTGATAGATCGACATTTGATATCAGGTATTATGGATATACCTGTCAAAGATGAAGGTATTCCGATTCATACATTATATGACAAACCATCAGAATCGGTAAAACAAATGTTGACAAGAGATTTATGCAATATTGAAGTGCATTGGACGCACAAAGGAAATGCGCTCCCTTCAAAATTTTTATTACCCAGATACAGAGTTTTGCACCGGATCTTCACTTCAAACGTGTATCCTCGGTCAGGTAATAAAACCGAGTTAACTGCCTTCATGGTTCGGGTATTACACTCTGTTGTGTCCGGCATGGTTGTCTGTTTACCTTCTTTGATATGTCATTTTATCATTCAGTTTCGTCTTTATCCGGGTCATAGTGATATTCCATTTAGTTATCTTATGACTTGTTTAGCCACAAATATGCTCGCTGCTTTAACTGAGAATGAGGCACTAATTCATCATCTTTTATTCAATAATACTAATTTAAATAAGATGAAGTTGGATTTGCTTCCGGGTCAATTCTATGAAGGTGATGGTGAAGGTGATGAAGCAGGAAATGAAGGAGAAGCTGCTGATCTTCCTCCACAGGCTGATATAAATATGGATGATATATTTGAAGAAATTGAAACTGACTCCCAAAATGATTCTGATTACGATCCATCTTCTGGTTATGATGCACGTCTAAGTGCATTGGAGGAGAAGGTTGATAACCTGAGTGTAGCCCATGATATGCAATTTAAATATATGAGAAAATATCTTCGTCGCATTAATAAGGGTTTACATCAGATTGATCCAACCATCCCTGCTCCTTCATCTGGATCTGATTAGGTGGATTATCTTTTTATTTTTTTTGGTTTGATTATGATGAATTCTGTATTATTATTATGATTGATGACTTTGGTTGTATGTTTTGGATTGATGACATTGAAGTGTTGTACTAATTAAATCTTGACTCTTCATATGGTGTTCTCTTCTCTCCTTTGGCCTTCCCTTGTCATTTTGTGACAAAAAGGGGGAGTAGTATGGAATGGTATGGAAAGGGGGAGAATGGGAGAAAGGGAGAAAGTGAGTACTTGAAAATGGCTGATTGTTTCTACTCACTTAGGGGGAGTAGAGTATTTATTTTTTTCTCACTCTAATGGCTCATGATTCTTTCTTTATTTTACTCTTATATTTATAAATGTGTTTTGTCACAAATTTGCCAAAGGGGGAGATTGTTAGTGCTATGATTTCATATCCCTTTGGTTGTCAAATTTTGTAGTGTCAAAACCTATATGTCTTTTACTTCTTGTGTTTCTTGTTTGTGACTACACACTGCTTCAAGACAAGATCATGAATGAAGAATGTTTTCAAGACAAGATCATAAATGAAGAATGTTTACAAGACATGCCATGAATGAAGTCTACAAGAATAGAAGACTCCAAGTTTGCTTCTATCAAGTTTAAGATTAGAAGACTTCTTCAAGACAAGTCAAGAATGTACCAAGCTCAAGAAAGACCATCAACTTGACTCAAGCTTCTACTTCAAGATCATCTGAGAATACAGACCTTCAAGACTTCAATGTCCATCTCAATTCAAGGTTTGTTTGACCTTAGATTGACCTTAGGTTGGTCTGTATGATAGGTCATTCTGGATACATAATTCGAATATTTTAATTTACTTGGTGTGACTGTTTTAAGACCAGTCCTAGAAATCTTACGACCAGTCCTAGCTTTGCTTCGACCAGTCTTAGGTTTCTCACGACCAGTCCTAGGTTGTTACATATTTTCAGATTTTTCTGGTTGTCCTTCAACCAGTCCTGGACTTTCTTCGACCAGTCCTGGGAAGTCCTACGACTCATCCTTCGACCGGTCGTAGTCCTACGACTCGAACTCCAGCGACTTATCTCGAGTCCCACGACCAGTCCTAGGTGTCTCACGACCAGTCGTAGGTGGTCCACGACCGATCGTAGGCTACCTAAGACCAGTCGTGAGAATACCAAATCTAATCCAGCGGAAATCTTTTAAAATCTTTGACGCTACGACCAGTCCTAGGATTCTAAGACCAGTCGAAGATGGGATTTTTGAGGCTATAAATAATGCACGAATTTTAGAGTTTACTCATTCCATTCCATTCACTTCAAGCGATTTAAGGCTATACTCTGAGATAAGTTGTGATTATTTTTTTAAGCTATTGTGCATATTTAATATTCCTTTTGTTAGCATTTTTCTATTGTGATTTTGATCCATATTCCAATCTTATTTAGAAAAGAGGAATTTGTGATATTCCTTCTTCTGAGATCAAAATCAAATAGACCTTACTCTTCTTGATTTAATCTAAAATCAATTAGACATATAACCATTCTTTATGTGAGTATTGGACATTGAACGGTGTATCATTCATCTATTCTGATTGGTTCTAATGGGCTACTTTAAAAGGAGATCCAGGTATTTTACTTTGTAATTTACTTTCTCTGGTTTTATTTGAGATTTGCTAGAAAAATCTCATTGTTTTGGTTATTTGAGGAGAGCCAGAAAACTCAGATTGTGGGGTTTTTGGATTGTGTAAGCCCGAGATAAAAAGACATAATTGTGAAGGTTTTGGGGAACCCGTGAAAACCTATTTTGATAGTGCATGCTAATATTCCCCGTGTGAGGATATTAGGAGTGGAGTAGCATTCTGTGTGGTTGTTGGCTAACAGCTGGTGAACACACAGGCGAACCACTATATATCGTTGTGTTGTGGATGTGCTTGATTTCTTTATTCATTTATTCCTTTATTATTGTGGATTGCTTTTATGGATGAATGTTGTAATTTTCATTTCAAGCAAGTGTGGTTGAATGGTGTAATAACTTATGATTTATTTCTTTAAGTTATTCTTGATTTATTTTTCATATCATTTGTGTTTTCTAGATCGTTCTAGAAATAAGGTTGTCCTACCATAAGCCATTGGTTTTTGGTGTAGGGTTGTCCTTATAACTGATTTAGTATCATTCTCATATTTCATGTGCTTTGAGATTGTTATTATTTCAGCATTGTTATTTATATCTTTTATTATTCCGCTGTTTTAAGTTTTATTTGGCATTGCCCTATTCAACCCCCCCCCCCCCTTTAGGGCATATAGCTTGGCCCTTTCACTAACACATAACCTATAACCTAAACCAAAACCAAAACATAAACCTAAAACCTAAATGTATTCTCAAATCCCTAAACCTAAACCTACACCTAATCCTAATCTCAACTCCCTAACCTAAACCTAAACCTAAACTTGAAAACTAAAACTTAAACCCGATCCCGAACTCGAACCCAAACCCGATTTCCTAAACCTAAACCTTAACCAATTCTAAATTCCTAAAAACTATAACCTATAACATATAACCTATAACCTAAACCTAAACCTAACCTAAACCTAAATCAAACCTTAACTTATAAACTAAACCTATAACCAATAACCTAAAACCTAAACCCAAACCTAAATCCGATCCCAAACCCGAACCCGATTTTCTAAACCTAAACCTTAACCTATAACCTAACCCATAGCCTATAACCTAAACCAAAACCAAAACATAAACCTAAAACCTAAATGTATTCTCAAATCCCTAAACCTAGACCTACACCTAATCCTAATCTCAATTCCCTAACCTAAACCTAAACCTAAACTTGAAAACCAAAACTTAAACCCGATCCCGAACCCAAACCCAAACCCGATTTCCTAAACCCAAACCTTAACCAATTCTAAATTCCCAAAACTATAACCTATAACATATAACCTATAACCTAAACCTAAACCTAACCTAAACCTATAACTCAAACCTTAACCTATAAACTAAACCTATAACCTATAACCTAAAACCTAAACCCAAACCTAAACTCGATCCTTAACACAAACCCAATTTCTTAAAACTAAACTCGAACCTGAACCCGAATCCCTAAACACTAACTTAAACATATAACCTATAACCAATAACCTATGCCTAAAACCTAAACCTAAACCTATTACTTAAACCTAAACCTATAAGTAACCTAAACCCTATATCCTTAACCTAAACCTATAACTTAAACCTAAACCTATACTTATAACCTAAACCTATTCTCAAATCCCAAAACCAATAACCTAAACCTAAACCTTAACCTATAGCCCAACCTAAACCTATACTTATAACCTATGCCTATTCTCAAATCCCAAAACCCATAACCTAAACCTAAACCTTAACCTATAGCCCAACCTAAACCTATACTTATAACCTATGCCTATTCTCAAATCCCAAAACCCATAACCTAAACCTAAACCTATAACCTATAACCCAAACTAAAACCTATAACCTAAACCAAAACCTAAACCTAAACCTAAAACCTAAATGTATTCTCAAATCCCTAAACCTAAACCTACACCTAATCCTAATCTCAACTCCCTAACCTAAACCTAAACCTAAGCTTGAAAACCCAAACTTAAATCCGAACCCAAACCCGAACCCGATTTCCTAAACCTAAACCTTAACCAATTCTCAATTCCCAAAAAACTATAACTTATAGCCTAAACCTAAACCTAACCTATAAACTAAACCTATAAGCTATAACCTAAAACCAAAACCCAAACCTAAACCCGATCCCGTACCCAAATCCGGTTTCAAAACCTAAACCTTAACCTAAAACCTATAACCTAAATCAAAACCTATAACATAAACCAAAACCAAAACCTAAACCTAAAACCCAAATGTATTCTCAAATCCCTAAACATAAACTTACACCTAATCCTAATCTCAACTCCCTAACCTAAAACTAAACCTAAACTTGAAAACCCAAACTTAAACTTGATCCCGAACTCGAACCCGAACCCAATTTCTCAACCTAAACCTTAACCAATTCTCAATTCCCAAACTATAACCTATAACCTATAACCTAAACCTAAACCTAACCTCAACATATAACCCAAACCTTAAAGCTATAAACTAAACCTATAACCTAAAACCTAAAACCTAAACCTAAACTTAAACCTGATCTTGAACCCAAGCCCGATTTCCTAAACCTAAACCTATAACCTAAACCCGAACCCGAACCCGCATCCCTAAACCTTAACCTAAACATATAACCTATAACCTATAACCTAAGCCTAAAATTTAAACCTAAACCTATAAGTAACCTACACCCTAACCTAAACCCTATAACCTTAACCCGATAACCTTAACCTAAACCTATAACCTAAACCTAAACCTATACTTATAACCTAAACCTATTCTCAAATCCCAAAACCTATAACCTTAACCTAAACCTTAACCTATAACCCAACCTAAACCTATACTTATAACCTAAACCTATTCTCAAATCCCAGAACCCAAACCTAAACCTAAACCTTAACCTAAACCTATAACCTATAACTTAAACCAAAACCTGTAACTTAAACCAAAACCAAAACATAAACCTAAAACCTAAATGTATTATCAAATCCCTAAACCTAAACCTACACCTAATCCTAATCTCAACTCCCTAACCTAAACCTAAACCTAAGTGTAACGCCCTGAAAATCGGGGGTCGAGTAGTAACTCAACTCTCGAGTTCCAGAACATCACTTATGCAACAAAATGAATGATGATTGAATGTTGACTGTATTAGAGTAGTGAACATGAGTGAGATTAAGCCAAAACAACATATCATACTCCAGAGACAGTTAAAGTTGCAAGCGGAAGACTGTAATAGATAGACAAAATATATAAACTATGATGAGTCTCCAGAGTGTGATAACATTTCCAGGTTAAATAATTACAAGGACAATTCTAAAATATACCTAATGTGATGACATGTAAAGTCTCCTATCCCAAATACCATAGCCCCGTCAGTACAATACCAAGTCTTCTCACTACATTGGTCTTCTTTTCATCAATATTGTGTATTATGGCATTGATACCTATGGTCATAGAAAGGAGCTAAAGATGAAGGGTATTGTGGTTGATTCGGGGTCAGGTGTGAGTATGTAGCGAGATGCCTAATTCTACCAAGAAATTTTGTCGCGGTCCAGACTTATCCTATTTAATCATGTCTAGCTTAATAGGCAGGCTATCTTTTTACGTTCATAAGCACAATACGAATGCCGACATGGCATGCGATTTGGGACCTGATTCTTAACTGTTAGTTGCTCACTTGGGAAATTCCTTAGGCCTAAAAGGAAATATTTCTATTGGCTATATATTCTCACACTTCTCAAAGACAAAGTTATAAACTTTTGGTTGTAAGTGGTCAAGCCAACACGGAAGAAAGTTGCGTAGTGGGTCTGAGCCGGATACATAGACCTTCTGCCTCGCGAAGACAGAAAATCATCGTATCAGTCCTTAATCCTAGCTGATCCCGACCTTCTGCTTGATCAGAGCATAGGGTTCATTGGTCACTACCAGGATTGAGAATTCGATTCAAACCGCGAATACCTCGCTAATGTGTAGTTTCTCTGCCCCGTGTCCCCGATTGTACTAAGTCCTTGAGAAGGCAATTCTGAGGGTATATTGATTTGACCTAACATTAAATCAATGGGATACTGAGCGTGTATAGTTACTAATCAAACAACTTTTCTAATAATTATTAAAGGAGCCTATGAGTATTAAGGGGTCCGACGAAGGAGTGAGGTCTCACTCCAACCTAATACAGCCCATTAATTAAGTCCATCTTTCAACTATCTTGCAATTATCTTAGCATAATCAGTCTTTTACATTCGTAGTAGAACCAGTAGCCTAGTCTCAATTTATGAATAGTGGTAATCTATTAGTCTATACTTACACACTAGATGATTTCAGATCATTTCTAATACAAGAAATTATTCATCGTGTAGGGTCAAACGTTGTCTCAAGTGGAATTGAGTTGTAATCAGTACTTGACGCTCGAGCATTTCACACATGCTCACACCAAAGAAGAAGATCCTGGGGTTTGCATTATTAATTTGTTGGATTTCCTATACGGTCAGTCGTGCCGAAAACTAGAGCACCGCTCTAGGTCCAAAACTCCAAGGGTCTATTTGTCAAACAACCATTTACTCAAAAAGCTTAAAAATTTGTCGAGTGTGGTGGGTTAATGTATATCAAGGACTTTATCACGCATCACTACTTGCCAATGGTCTTAAGTTGTATTAAATGGGACTGTATTGCTAATCCTACTTTAGAATTGGAAATGACATGTTTGGTAGGAGGGTGGGTGGGGATTAATTTTATAGGCTTTGGAAAATGATCCTGGTGTTGGAAAATTGTGAGATGGGATTTCCAAATCCCAGGATGAGGAATTTCTAAGTATAATTTGAAAAGAAAAATACGGGATTTACGTTTAATTGCCACATTCCAAACATAGTATGGATGATTAGGCCTCCAAGAAAAAGGCCGTACACGCTTGGATAGAGCCATGGAAAATGAGGATAAGGAAAATGGGGGGCTGGAGTTTTTTTTGTTCTCCACGGATTGGAGTCTCATCAGGGATTGTAAGGGCCAAAAAGGCAGGGAATGAAGAAGGAAGGAAGAAAATGGATGGGTTGTAGTGAAAATGAGGGATTGAGTGATTGAGAGAAAGATTTGAGAGTAAAAATAATAATTTTTGGAGAAACAGAGAGCTTGGAGGTGTAGTTGAGAGAGAGGGGCAAAACGGACGTGAAACAGGGGCCCCCACAAAATTTGGTGGGCACCACACAGACCTATGGAAGTTCTACGCCTTTTCTGGTATTTCTAGTTAGTTTATTATTTTAATTATTTTTCTAGTAGTTCATCATCAAGTATACTTCATCTCCACCAAATTTCATTAGATTTCGTCTTGTAGAAAAATTCTAAAAAATTCAAGAAGCAGCAACTGTCCAAACTAATAATTTTTGGACAGTTGACACAATGACCCATGTTTAACTATATTAAATAATTTATTATATTTTTTTCTTATTTTTATATGAAACTAGACTTATCAAGATTAAATCTGGCTTTTAAATCACCTAATTCGGAGTTATAACGAGGGAGTTATGACTTTTCAAAGTCGGACCAAATTTGCAGAAAAATTGTGGCCGAAAACGGGCCAGCCAATGACTCACGCAGCGCCCGGGCCCTTTGGGCCGCGGTCTGCCGCGGTAACCGCGGTGGAACCGCGGTCCAACTTGTCCGGTGCCGCACCACCACAGCTGGGGGGTGTTCTCCACCCTCCCAAGGGGCCAATGGTACCTCGGGTCAGCCTCGGGTCCCCCCGGATTGATGCGTATGGCCCACGACTCCGTTTCAAGTCGTTTCGGGTCAAAGCGGACGTATCTTGCAATCCGGAATGAGTTATCTGACATATAATATATGATTTTGGGGTAAAACGAGCTAATCTATCCAAATAACCTATTTATTTAGTTATATTCCAAAGTTTGAACTGTCAAAAGTCCAATATATACATATATTTACTATTTATAGCAACTTTTTGTTTAAGTATTATTCTTTATCATTTATACATTAGAATTTATATCTGGTATGAAAGGATGTAAAAATTTTTTTTAAGAATGAAGTGGTGCAAGGAGAGATTTTAAAGAAATTGAGCAAAAAAAAAAAAAAGGTTTTAGGCTTTGGTGTTGTGATTGACCCGCAACCTAAGAACATTCGTCTCTAAGGAACGACTCAAACCCGTCGACTGATGGCCTAGAAGTGATCGGGATTGTTTTGCGTGATCATGGGTGCATGCGGGCCCAAAATCAGCCGGTCGATTTCGGTCGGTTTTGCCGTTCGGCGAATTTAGAAAATCCTAAGTCAGTTTCTACGTTTCGTCGCTCCCTCCTAAGTCAGAGTGCGTCAGTGTGTGTCGTGTGACCATAACCCAGGTCCGGTTTAATCAAAATCATGCTCTGATACCATCTTGTAACGCCCTGAAAATCGGGGGTCGAGTAGTAACTCAACTCTCGAGTTCCAGAACATCACTTATGCAACAAAATGAATGATGATTGAATGTTGACTGTATTAGAGTAGTGAACATGAGTGAGATTAAGCCAAAACAACATATCATACTCCAGAGACAGTTAAAGTTGCAAGCGGAAGACTGTAATAGATAGACAAAATATATAAACTATGATGAGTCTCCAGAGTGTGATAACATTTCCAGGTTAAATAATTACAAGGACAATTCTAAAATATACCTAATGTGATGACGTGTAAAGTCTCCTATTCCAAATACCATAGCCCCGTCAGTACAATACCAGGTCTTCATAGACCTGTCAGAGAGATATAGATAGGAGAACTCCTCCTCATCACCATAGAAATAGTCCGACTCTGCTTCATAAGCATCGCCATCATCTGAAATTCAACAAACCTGTTTGGTGTGTACAACACCGTCCCGTAACGTGGGAGTGAGTAGCTAACTCAGTGGAACATTAAAGCATAGGTTAACATGTTATCAAATCAATCAAGCAAGAATGATAACGCAAAGACAAATCAAACATTTCTAATTACTCTTGTTAAGTGCAAAAATGATATGACATGATCTTTGTATGCCCTTGCCAAACCACCCTCAAGCGACATCATCTTACGTTCGCGAATGCTAACTCCCTCGGTGCGCCACATCTACAAAGCACATGCGGTGCGATGATGCTCATGATTACCAAGTTTTTATTAATCCATTTCAACCAAGCGATATTGGGAAACTAAGGTACCTCCCTTGTATAATTCCCAAACATGATCCATTCTAGGGTCGTCTAATCCTAGCTAATCTCATACGATATTATGGTTTGAGAAGCGTAGTGAAGGCATCGCAAAGGGCTCACTCACCCGTCGGCGCGGATGACTGAGATCTCACCGTATGCGGCTCAATTGTCGGCCGTCATTACTCAGTACATATCTCACCATACGGCTCAATCACTAGCCGTACGGCTCAGTACAGGTCTCACCGTACTCGGCTCAACTCATACTCTAATTATTGTGAAAGACTCGTCGCCAATCACAGACACTTGGAGTACACTCGAAGATACTACGGAGGACTCGTCGCCCGTCAGCACGAGCACAGGTCTCACCGTACTCGGCTCTCGCCGTAAGTATCGACAGCTCGAATATAGTGTCCCATACCACCATAATCGGCTCACGAGTCTGGTTGCGCAATGGTCACTACGGGGAGGCACATAACCCCAGCGTAGGCCGACAGCTCGACCACGGTATCCCATACCACCATGCCCGGCTCATGCGTCTTAGTGGATCTAGGTACCATGGTTAACGGGATTGCCACCGGTAAGTTTGGTACCCTAAGTTCAAGCATGAGCGACCAAACATGGTGAACATACATATACACATATCGGTTTGCTTGACGAGCTCGACTAGCTCGAGCGCACCACAAGTTGAGCAATATGGAGCGCAAAAGCACTCCGTGTGGCCAACCACTATCGCCAACCTAAAGTACGACTCGGGTTCGCAGACACGTCCATCGTGGCGATATGAATCTCGCCACAACCGCAAGTCTGGTACCGAATGTTTGGACTATAGGCATAGTCCCAAACTCAATCAGTTGTAAAGCATGAAGTAAAGCATGAGGTAAAGCATGTATTATAAAGCATGAAGTAAAGCATGTTATAAGGCATGTTGTAAAGCATGTTGTAAAGCATGTTATAAAGCACTACACATAGGGATACAAATACTTAGAGTTTATAGGTGAGTGGTTAGAGTGAACAACCACGTGGAGAGTGTCATATGTGACTCTAAGGTAGCGGAGAATCCCATCTCAGCACCTAACTAAGGTTCTAACACTTAAGCACTTACACTCACAAGTGATTTCACCAACACTTGGAATGCAATATTTTAACATACATGACGTATGCTAGAGAAATGTATACTAGGATTGTCCCTTTACCAAACTAGTATTTTATACATATACATCATATTCATACAAACAATTAAACATGGCAATCACATCAGCAACTTTTATACGTATAGGGTACTTCCACGTATACCCAATTTCGACATACATAGTGTTTACAAAGGAACATAGATTTAGGCGATTCCTTTCGCCAAGCTAGTATTTTAATCATGTATTGTATAATCATACATTAAATAAATATGTCAAACATTATTCCAAAAGAACTACGTATACGGTATTTCTACAATACGTAATTTCAACATACTACGCATTTACAAGTAAACATATATTTTGGCGATTCCTTTCGCCAAACTAATATTTTATTCATATGTTATATAATTATACATTAAATAAACATGTCAAGCATTTATCAAAAAAAATACGTATACGGTATTTCTCACGTATACCTAGAATATGTGAAATTCCATATTTCATACCGCTAATCAAAACAGGAAACGGAAAGCACTTTGTACATGTGCAATTGCAAGCAGATCATGAATCTACCATTATCTGACATTGAAAGCGTTGAAAACCTTAACTTATACATTTAAAGTCCTCACCTTTGCCTTTGGAATTCCAACAAATCAGCAAGGGTAATAGAGCTTCCGATATACGGGAGATTTCTAGCCTAAAGAGCGGAATCGGTTAGCTTTTACACAACCCCCAACGATTCTACCTTGAATCAGACCTAGGGTTAGGGTTTCTTACCTCCAAATGGGCTGGATACCGCCGGGAAATCACTTAGAACGGAGCGGTGTAGGCCGTGTGGTGAATGAAAGCAAGAGGAGGAAGATCGGCGACAAATTCCAGGCTATTCTCTCTCTTTTCTCTCTCTCCCTAGAGTTTTTCTCCCAAATTCGTATGGCTGTGAGAGGGGCTGATCTAAGCTCCTTTTATAGCCAAAAACATCCCTAAAACAGACTCAGGTTCAAGGGTTACTGCTAATATAGGATATTCGTCACTTTTCCAGCTCAAAAGGGAAGTTCTGGTAGCCCTCCTTGAACCAAACGTTAGACTTAAGCTCACCATCGATGGATCTACGTGGGGTTACGTTTTTGACTCATTTGGATATGCAGATCGCACGTGGCGGACCACTTTCAGTTCGACGGTCAGTGGGCCACGATCAGAAATTCCAAGTACATGTAAATGTTCCTGAAATTTTTCTTAATCCGAGGGTGTAATTTGGTCCGATTCGACGGTCGGGTTGCTTAATCATGACGACGCGTCAACGAACGATGCAGATCACTATTCCGGATATTTATTTTGGCATATGAATAGTGTTTTTCACACTACCTCACTCCGATTCGAAACGAATGGCCGTGGAACATCGGATAAGGCGATTTTTGAGATGATTGTTAAGCCCGGTGGGGCGGTCCTAGTTCCTTAGCTTCGGGTTAATCGAACTCTCGATGTGCGATCTAGACCTAATTTAAGTTTCGTTTCATTCCCGAGATTTTGACGGGAAATGAGTTTGGTTCTAAACTTTAGGGTAACCTAGCGCCAATGATTCTACAAGTTTTGGGTCTTGCATGAACGTATTTAAAGCGATTCGAACGGATTTCGTAGCTAATCTGGTTTCACACCTAGTTACTTTGTCTCATTTCTAAAGGATTTAGTCCTAAGTGAATTCGTCGAGGTGGTACTCGGGCCTTTGGAGTTTGTATATAAAGTGATCCAAGTTATACTACTTAGCTAGTTTAAGATAGTGTCTAGGGTGAAAGTTATTAGAAAAATTAGAAGATCAAGGTGATGAAGGGTGAGGTTTGTGAAGGAAATGAGTTCAAAGGCGGCTTTAGACTTTGGGATTCGGATTCGACAAGTTAATGAGGTATTACGATCGACCCATTGCCTAAGGTCATCTAATCCCAGGTTGGCAAAAATCCAGGAGGCGTTACAATCTACCCCCTTAAAACAAAATTTCGTCCCCGAAATTGCCTAAGGGTAATAAGGAAAGATTTCTATTATTTCATTTGCCTAAGACTTATTGATTTCGAGTTCCTACACGTGGTAGGGTATATACTAGTCTGGTTCCTTTTAGTCTACCCCCCTTAAAACTTAATTCTTCATCCATTTCTCATACCCTGATGGTTTGCTACCATTTATTTCTTTACCTATTTGGAGCCTCGACGACAATTCCCACAATTTAGAGTAAAATAGCTGTTTTCAATGTTTGACCAATACGGAGAGACAATTTTGGTGGGCTCAATCCCGATACATCGATCATCTACCGAGCTAAGGTAGAAAGCTCATCGTATCCCTTCCGAATCCTAGTGGATCGAGTCTTCGCTCGTCAAGCAGTGAGTCCGTTGGTAGTCGCACGGGATTAAGAATTTGGGTCAAGCCGCGAATGTTTCAGTAGATTGTATATTTCAGTAACTCCGTAGTACGATCACTCTAGAAACGTAGGGAATGTCCATCATTGAAAGGCTCAAATTGCCTATTCTAAGGTTGCCCTTTAGGTCTCAGTCTAAGAGAGTCCTCGATATTATCTATGTCCAAGGAAAGGGTGAATCAAGTTTTACTAAATCATCTTAAAACGGTTTCTCATAGTAGAACTTACTAGGGCTTCTATAATGTTCGTATTTATCGAGCACCTTGTTTCGATCTGGGCCAGTGGGTAGGGTCCACCACGTTTACTGGCTGCGCCACCCAGGTCAAAGAGGTGTATTAGGTGACCTAACTAGAGCGGGTTCATCATGTTCTACCCCCCTTAAAATTTATTTTCACCCTCAAGGCTCAAGATTTATGTCCTGCTCCGTATATCGGAACAAGGTGTAGTTTAGGATCTATCCTTGACATGAAATGGGATGCGATCTCTCACTACATTGGTCTTCTTTTCATCAATATTGTGTATTATGGCATTGATACCTATGGTCATAGAAAGGAGCTAAAGATGAAGGGTATTGTGGTTGATTCGGGGTCAGGTGTGAGTATGTAGCGAGATGCCTAATTCTACCAAGAAATTTTGTCACGGTCCAGACTTATCCTATTTAATCATGTCTAGCTTAATAAATGTGCTATCTTTTACGTTCATAAGCACAATACGAATGCCGACATGGCATGTGATTTGGGACGATTCTTAATCGGTTAGTTGCTCACTTGGGAAATTTCGTAGGCTAAAAGGAAATATTTCTATTGGCTATATATTCTCACACTTCTCAAAGACAAAGTTATAAACTTTTGGTTGTAAGTGGTCAAGCCAACACGGAAGAAAGTTGCGTAGTGGGTCCGAGTGGGATACATAGACCATCTACGCCTCGCGAAGACGTAAAATCATCGTGCTCAGGTCCTTAACCCTAGCCGATCAGGACCTTCGCTTTATCGCAGCATAGGGTTCATTGGTCACTACCAGGATTGAGAATTTGATTCAAACCGCGAATACCTCGCTAATGTGTAGTTTCTCTGCCCCGTGTCCCGATTGTACTAAGTCCTTGAGAAGGCAATTCTGAGGGTATATTGATTTGACCTAACATTAAATCAATGGGATACTGAGCGTGTATAGTTACTAATCAAACAACTTTTCTAAGAATTATTAAAGGAGCCTATGAGTATTAAGGGGTCCGACGAAGGAGTGAGGTCTCACTCCAACCTAATACAGCCCATTAATTAAGTCCATCTTTCAACTATCTTGCAATTATCTTAGCATAATCAGTCTTTTACATTCCGTAGTAGAACCAGTAGCCTAGTCTCAATTTATGAATAGTGGTAATCTATTAGTCTATACTTACACACTAGATGATTTCAGATCATTTCTAATACAAGAAATTATTCATCGTGTAGGGTCAAACGTTGTCTAAGTGGAATTGAGTTGTCTGTACTTGACGCTCGAGCATTTCACACATGCTCACACCAGCAAGAAGATCCTGGGGTTTGCATTATTAATTTGTTGGATTTCCTATACGGTCAGGTCTGTCGAAAACTAGGAGCACCGCTCTAGGTCCAAAACTCCAAGGGTCTATTTGTCAAACAACCATTTACTCAAAAAGCTTAAGCTGTCAGAGTGTGGTGGGTTAATGTATATCAAGGGACTTTATCACTGCATCACTACTTGGCCAATGGTCTTAAGTTGTATTAAATGGGACTGTATTGCTAATCCTACTTTAGAATTGGAAATGACATGTTTGGTAGGAGGGTGGGTGGGGATTAATTTTTATAGGCTTTGGAAAATGATCCTGGTGTTGGAAAATTGTGAGATGGGATTTCCAAATCCCAGGATGAGGAATTTCTAAGTATAATTTGAAAAGAAAAATACGGGATTTACGTTTAACTGCCTACATTCCAAACATAGTATGGATGATTAGGCCTCCAAGAAAAAGGCCGTACACGCTTGGATAGAGCCATGGAAAATGAGGATAAGGAAAATGGGGGGCTGGAGTTTTTTTGGTTCTCCACGGATTGGAGTCTCATCAGGGATTGTAAGGGCCAAAAGGCGAGGGGAATGAAGAAGGGAAGGGAAGAAAATGGATGGGTTGTAGCTGAAAATGAGGGATTGAGTGATTGAGAGAAAGATTTGAGAGTAAAAATAATAATTTTTGGAGAAAACAGAGAGCTTGGAGGTGTAGTTGAGAGAGAGGGGCAAAACGGACGTGAAAACAGGGCCCCCACAAAATTTGGTGGGCACCACACAGACCTATGGAAGTTCTACGCCTTTTCTGGTATTTCTAGTTAGTCTATTATTTTAATTATTTTTCTAGTAGTTCATCATCAAGTATACTTCATCTCCACCAAATTTCATTAGGTTTCGTCTTGTAGAAAAATTCTAAAAAATTCAAGAAGCAGCAGCTGTCCAAACTAATAATTTTTGGACAGTTGACACAATGACCCATGTTTAACTATATTAAATAATTTATTATATTTTTTTCTTATTTTTATATGAAACTAGACTTATCAAGCTTAAATCTGGCTTTTAAATCACCTAATTCGGAGTTATAACGAGGGAGTTATGACTTTTCAAAGTCGGACCAAATTTGCAGAAAAATTGTGGCCGAAAACGGGCGATATGACTGCGGCCCGCCAGTTGGGCCGTTGGGCCGCGGTCTGCCGCGGTAACCGCGGTGGAACCGCGGTCCAACTTATCGGTGCCGCACCACCACAGCTGGGGGTGTTCTCCACCTCCCGAGGGCCAATGGTACCCCGGTCAGCCTCGGGTCCCCGGATTGATGCGTATGGCCCACGACTCGTTTCAAGTCGTTTCGGGTCAAAGCGGACGTATCTTGCAATCCGGAATGAGTTATCGACATATAATATATGATTTTGGGGTAAAACGAGCTAATCTATCCAAATAACCTATTTATTTAGTTATATTCCAAAGTTTGAACTGTCAAAAGTCCAATATATACATATATTTACTATTTATAGCAACTTTTTGTTTAAGTATTATTCTTTATCATTTATACATTAGAATTTATATCTGGTATGAAAGGATGTAAAAAATTTTTTTAAGAATGAAGTGGTGCAAGGAGAGATTTTAAAGAAATTGAGCAAAAAAAAAAAAAAGGTTTTAGGCTTTGGTGTTGTGATTGACCCGCAACCTAAGAACATTCGTCTCTAAGGAACGACTCAAACCCGTATCTGATGGCCTAGAAGTGATCGGGATTGTTTTGCGTGATCATGGGTGCATGCGGGCCCAAAATCACGGTCGATTTCGGTCGGTTTTGGTTCGGCGAATTTAGAAAATCCTAAGTCGGGTTTCTACGTTTGTCGCTCCTCCTAAGTCGAGTGCGTCGGTGTGTGTCGTGTGACCATAACCCAGTCCGGTTTAATCAAAATCATGCTCGATACCATCTTGTAACGCCACGAAAATCGGGGGTCGAGTAGTAACTCAACTCTCGAGTTCCGAGAACATCACTTATGCAACAAAATGAATGATGATTGAATGTTGATTGTATTAGAGTAGTGAACATGAGTGAGATTAAGCCAAAACAACATATCATACTCCAGAGGCAAGTTAAAGTTGCAAGCGGAAGACAGTAATAGATAGACAAAATATATAAACTATGATGAGTCTCCGAGTGTGATAACATTTCCGGGTTAAATAATTACAAGGACAATTTAAAATATACCTAATGTGATGACATGTAAAGTCTCCTATCCCAAATACCATAGCCCCGTCAATACAATACCAAGTCTTCATAGACCTGTCGAGAGATATAGATAGGAGAACTCCTCCTCATCACCATAGAAATAGTCCGACTCGCTTCATAAGCATCGCCATCATCTGAAATTCAACAAAACTGTTTGGTGTGTACAACACCGTCCCGTAACGTGGGAGTGAGTAGCTAACTCAAGTGGAACATTAAAGCATAGGTTAACATGTTATCAAATCAATCAAGCAGTAATGATAACGCAAAGACAAATCAAACATTTCTAATTACTCTTGTTAAGTGCAAAAATGATATGACATGATCTTTGTATGCCCTTGCCAAACCACCCTCAAGCGACATCATCTTACGTTCGCGAATGCTAACTCCCTCAGTGCGCCACATCTACAAAGCACATGCGGTGCGATGATGCTCATGATTACCAAGTTTTTATTAATCCATTTCAACAGCAGTATTGGGAAACTAAGGTACCTCCCTTGTATAATTCCCAAACATGATCCATTCTAGGGTCGTCAATCCTAGCTAATCTCATACGATATTATGGTTTGAGAAGCGTAGTGAAGGCATCGCAAAGGGCTCGTCACCGTCAGCGCGGATACGAGATCTCACCGTATCGCTCGGCTCAATTCTTGGCCGTCGGCTCAAGTACATATCTCACCATACTGGCTCAATCACTAGCCGTCGGCTCAAGTACTGGTCTCACCGTACTCGGCTCAACTCATACTCTAAGTTCGTGAAAGACTCGTCGCCAATCACGAGACACTTGGAGTACACTCGAAGATACTACGGAGGACTCGTCGCCGTCAAAGACGAGCACGGGTCTCATCCGTACTCGGCTCTCGCCGTAAGTATCGACAGCTCGAATATAGTGTCCCATACCACCATAATCGGCTCACGAGTTTGTTGCGCAATGGTCACTACGGGGAGGCACATAACCCGGCCAGAGGCGACGGCTCGACCACGGTGTCCCATACCACCATGCCCGGCTCATGCGTCTTAGTGGATCTAGGTACCATGGTTAACGGGATTGCCACCGGTAAGTTTGGTACCCCAGGTTCAAGCAAAGATAGCGACCAAACATGGTGAACATACATATACACATATCGGTTTACTTGAGCGAGCACGACTAGCTCGAGCGCACCACAAGTTGAGCGATATGGAGCGCAAAAAAGCACTCCGTGTGGCCAACCACTATCGCCAACCGAAGTACGACTCGGGTTCGCAGACACGTCCATCGTGGCGATATGAATCTCTGGCCACAACCGCAAGTCTGGTATGCCGAATGTTTGGACTATAGGCATAGTCCCAAACTCAATCATTGTAAAGCATGAAGTAAAGCATGAGGTAAAGCATGTATTATAAAGCATGAAGTAAAGCATGTTATAAGGCATGTTGTAAAGCATGTTGTAAAGCATGTTATAAAGCACTACACATAGGGATACAAATACTTAGAGTTTATAGGTGAGTGGTTAGAGTGAACAACCACGTGGAGAGTGTCATATGTGACTCTAAGGTAGCGGAGAATCCCATCTCAGCACCTAACTAAGGTTCTAACACTTAAGCACTTACACTCACAAGTGATTTCACCAACACTTGGAATGCAATATTTTAACATACATGACGTATGCTAGAGAAATGTATACTAGGATTGTCCCTTTACCAAACTAGTATTTTATACATATACATCATATTCATACAGCAATTAAACATGGCAATCACATCAGCAACTTTTATACGTATAGGGTACTTCCACGTATACCCAATTTCGACATACATAGTGTTTACAAAGGAACATAGATTTTGGCGATTCCTTTCGCCAAGCTAGTATTTTAATCATGTATTGTATAATCATACATTAAATAAATATGTCAAACATTATTCCAAAAGAACTACGTATACGGTATTTCTACAATACGTAATTTCAACATACGGCGCATTTACAAGTAAACATATATTTTGGCGATTCCTTTCGCCAAACTAATATTTTATTCATATGTTATATAATTATACATTAAATAAACATGTCAAGCATTTATCAAAAAAAAAATACGTATACGGTATTTCTAACGTATACCTAGAATATGTGAAATTCCATATTTCATACCGCTAATCAAAACAGAAACGGAAAGCACTTTGTACATGTGCAATTGCAAGCAGATCATGAATCTACCATTATCTGACATTGAAAGCGTTGAAAACCTTAACTTATACATTTAAAGTCCTCACCTTTGCCTTTGGAATTCCAACAAATCAGCAAGGGTAATAGAGCTTCCGTATACGGGGAGATTTCTAGCCTAAAGAGCGGAATCGGTTAGCTTTTACACAACCCCCAACGATTCTACCTTGAATCAGACCTAGGGTTAGGGTTTCTTACCTCCAAATGGGCTGGATACCGCCGGGAAATCACTTAGAACGGAGCGGTGTAGGCCGTGTGGTGAATGAAAGCAAGAGGAGGAAGATCGGCGACAAATTCCAGGCTATTCTCTCTCTTTTTCTCTCTCTCCCTAGAGTTTTCTCCCAAATTCGTATGGTGTGAGAGGGGCTGATCTAAGCTCCTTTTATAGCCAAAAACATCCCTAAAACAGACTCAGGTTCAAGGGTTACTGCTAATATAGGATATTCGTCACTTTTCCAGCTCAAAAGGGAAGTTCTGGTAGCCCTCCTTGAACCAAACGTTAGACTTAAGCTCACCATCGATGGATCTACGTGGGGTTACGTTTTTGACTCATTTGGATATGCAGATCGCACGTGGCGGACCACTTTCAATTCGACGGTCAGTGGGCCACGATCAGAAATTCCAAGTACATGTAAATGTTCCGAAATTTTTCTTAATCCGAGGGTGTAATTTGGTCCGATTCGACGGTCGGGTTGCTTAATCACCGACGCGTCAACGAACGATGCGATCACTATTCCGGATATTTATTTTGGCATATGAATAGTGTTTTTCACACTACCTCACTCCGATTCGAAACGAATGGCCGTGGAACATCGGATAAGGCCGATTTTTGAGATGATTGTTAAGCCCGGTGGGGCGGTCCTAGTTCCTTAGCTTCGGGTTAATCGAACTCGATGTGCGATCTAGACCTAATCTGAAGTTTCGTTTCATTCCCGAGAGCAAGACGGGAAATGAGTTTGGTTCTAAACTTTAGGGTAACCTAGCGCCAATGATTCTACAAGTTTTGGGTCTTGCAGAACGTATTTAAAGCGATTCGAACGGATTTCGTAGCTAATCTGCTGGTTTCACACCTAGTTACTTTGTCTCATTTCTAAAGGATTTAGTCCTAAGTGAATTCGGTCGAGGTGGTACTCGTGCCTTTGGAGTTTGTATATAAAGTGATCCAAGTTATACTACTTAGCTAGTTTAAGATAGTGTCTAGGGTGAAAGTTATTAGAAAAATTGGAAGATCAAGGTGATGAAGGGTGAGGTTTGTGAAGGAAATGAGTTCAAAGGCGGCTTTAGACTTTGGGATTCAGTTCTGACAAGTTAATGAGGTATTACGATCGACCCATTGCCTAAGGTCATCTAATCCCAGGTTGGCAAAAATCCGGGGCGTTACACTAAGCTTGAAAACCCAAACTTAAACCCGAACACGAACCTGATTTCCTAAACCTAAACCTTAACCAATTCTTAATTCCCAAAAACTATGACCTATAACCTAAACCTAAACCTAACCTAAACCTATAACCTAAACCTTAACCTATAAACTAAACCCATAACCTATAACCTAAAACCTAAACCCAAACCTAAACCCGATCCCGTACCCGAACCCGATTTCCTAAACCTAAACCTTAACCTATAACCTATACTTATAACCTATAACCTAAACCAAAACCAAAACCTAAACCTAAAACCTAAATGTATTCTCAAGTCCCTAAACCTAAACCTATGCCTAATCCTAATCTCAACTCCCTAACCTAAACCTAAGCCTAAACTTGAAAACCCAAACTTAAACCCGATCCAGAACTCGAACCCAAACCCGATTTCCTAAACCTAAACCTTTACCAATTCTCAATTCCCCAAAACTATAACCTATAACATATAACCTATAACCTATAACCTATAACCGAACCTAAACCTAACCTAAACCTATAACCCAAACCTTAACCTATAAACTAAACCTAAAACCTAAACCCAAACCTAAGCCCGATCCCAAACCCGAACCCGATTTCCTAAACCTAAACCTATAACCTAAACCCGAACCCAAATCCTTAAACCTTAACCTAAACATATAACCTATAACCTATAACCTAAGACTAAAACCTAAACCTATAACTTAAACCTAAACCTATAAGTAACCTAAATCCTAACCTAAACCCTATAACCTTAACCTAAACTCCGTAACCTAAACCTAAACCTATTCTCAAATCCCAAAACCTATAACCTAAACCTAAAACTTAACCTATAACCCAACCTAAACCTTTACTTATAACCTAAACCTATTCTCAAATCCCAAAACCCATAACCTAAACCTAAACCTTAACCTAAGCCTATAACCTATAACCTAAACCTAAAATCTAAATGTATTCTTAAATCCCTAAAACTAAACATACACCTAATCCTAATCTCAACTCCCTAACCTAAACCTAAGCTTGAAAACCCAAGCTTAAACCGAGCCCAAACCCGAACCTGATTTCCTAAACCTAAACCATAACCAATTCTCAATTCCCAAAAACTATAACCTATAACTTAAACCTAAACCTAACCTAAACCTATAACCTAAACCTTAACCTATAAACTAAACCTATAATTGTAACACCCTGAAAATCGGGGGGTCGAGTAGCAACTCAACTCCCGAGTTTCAAAACATCACTTATGCAACATATATGCTTATAATTAAATGTTGTCTATGTTAGTGCACTAATCATGAGTGGGATTATAGCAAAACAGTAATTCATACTCCAGATCAATTTATACAATGCTAACGGAAGACTGAAAGATGTATATAAACATATATGAGTGAAAAAGGATCACTATCGGTCTCTAGAGTATGAACATATTACCGAGTCACCATATACATGCAATAGTTCAAGAGTCAAAATGTCAAAAATAGTTCAACTACAATGATAAGCCTTGTAGCCCCACCGAACAGGACGGCCTAAGCAAAACCACTGGAGAACTGCATATACGAGAATGCATCCTAATCGCCATGGTAACCAGGCTCCGCCTCCTGGGTCATATCATCATCTGCAACTAAGACAGAGTCTGGTGGGTGTTCAGAACACCGTCCCAGAACGTGGGAGTGAGTGATCAACTCATTAGAATCATAAAGCAAAGGTTAACAAGTAATCAACTCTATCAAATAGTAATGATAAAGCAGACATATCAGACATTCCTAGATACTCTTATTAATGTAAGGATGAAATGTATTCATGATGCATGCCCTCGCCTACACTCCCTCGTGCGACACCATCTTACGGTTGTCGCATGCTTTCTTCCCTCTATGCTCTTCAACCCAAGGTACATGCAGTGTGATGTTATGAGCGTGATTACCAAGTTCTTATTAGTCCCCTTCATACAGCAGGATTGAGAAACTAAGGTACCTCCCTTATATCATTTTCCAAACAATGATCCATTCCAGGGTTATTAGTCCTAACAAATCTCATACGATGTTACGGTTCTAGGTCACTACAAAGGGTTTGTCATTTGATCAGTGCAGGCCTAGTTTATACTCTAGTTGCTACAGAAAGGCTCATCACCTCATCATAGTCTTAGAGTATACTCGAGGTCACTACAAAGGGCAAGTCACCTGATCAGTGTAGGCCGGAGCTCGAATACAGTGTCTCATACCACCGTATTCGGCTCACTAGGCGGTGCTGCTCACTAGTCACTACGGGGAGGCTCGTCGCCCCAGCATAGGCCGACAGCTCGACCACAGTGTCTCATACCGCCATGTCCGGCTCATGAGTCTTAGCGGATCGAGGTACCAAGGTTAACGGGGTTTCCACTGGTGAGTTTGGTACCTTAGGTTCAAGTAGGAGCGTCCATGCATGGTGAACATATATCGGGTCAATCGGGTTACTTGACGAGCTAGACTATTACGAGCGCACCTTAAGTTAATCGACATGAAGTGCGTAAACACTCTGTGTGGCCTAACCACCGTCGACCACTCTAGTACGGCTCGGGTTCGTCAAACACGTCCTACGTGGCGAATAAATCTCAGCCACGAACTCAAAGCCTATTACCGATTGCCTGGACCATAACATAGCCCCATACACATTCAACCTTAACCAATAAGCAGGTGAAGTAGTCAGAACAGGATTAACCAAGTAGTCCAATCATATTATCGAGCATGTTATAAGATTCAACATAAACAAGAATCCATACACGTGCCTTTCACAAGTAAAGCGAGGAAAATAAACAACTTGTATGAAGGAAATCATACACATCCCCAAGGTAGTTGAGAATCCTATCTCAACACCCACCTAAAGCACTATCTCTTAAGTACTTACTTATACAAGCATTTTCACAAACACCTAGACTACAGTTATTAGCCTACATAACGTAAGTTGGCCCATCCTTTTGCCAAGGAGTTGTTACACACATAACTAGTATATACACATGGCAATTAATCATGGCAAACACACTTTCAAATTTCATATGTATACGGTGCTTTCTACAAATACAAAGAATACGCTAAACTCTACATAGTTCATATATAACTGAAATGTAAGACAAAAATTGCATTTTGCATGTGAAATAGCATCCACATCAGGAATCTATCATTAACCGACATTGAAAGCTTTGAAAATCATAACCTATGTGTCTATAGTCCGCACCTTACACCGTAGAAGCGTAACGAATTCGATAGAGACTCTAAGTCTTCGTCAATGATGGAATGGCAACCTATAGCACGAGTTAAGTCAGCTATTTCGCTACTTGCAACAATTGAAACCTTAGAACAAATTAGGGTTAGGTTTTCTTACCTAAGAGCCAAGTCAGAATCCCTGAAATAGCTATTTGGTAGTGATGGACAAGCACGTAGAATAGCATGAACAATTCTCCAGAACCACTCCCTCTCTTTCTTCTTTCTTCTCTCCTTAGGGTTTTCTAAATTCATAGGAATGGTATGGGAGAGGGTTTAAAGCCCTTATATAGGCTCTTTGTTGAACTCAATGGCCCCATGGTCAAGGTATACTTAGGTTATAACCAAAACTTATCTGTTTCGGCTCAACGGAGCACTTCCGAAGCCTCCTTTTCCCTATGCGGTCAGACTTAAGCTCCCTGACAATGGATGTATGTCAGGTTAAATTTTTAGTCCGATTAGATTTCCAGATCGACTGTGGTGGACCAGTTTCAGTTCAACGGCCACCGGCACTCAATCAGGGCCACAGACACACTACCATGTATGGAAAATTTTCCCTGATCCGAGGGTGTATTTGGGTCAGATTCTGATGGTCTGAATCCTTATTTTTTGGTCCACAAGTAACACGACTCAGTTTACTTAAATCTGAATTTAATTTCTAAAGATATTCACGTTTCTCACACACTTAGCTCTGGGTCCAAGTTGTGCGTTTCTGGACATAATTAGTACTTGATTTCCAAGTCAGAGTCAAGTCCAACTTAGCGGTCATAGCGGTATGGTTTCGTGGTTGTCGGACTTTCGACGTGCTGTCTGAGTCCAATAAGGAGTTTTAATGTGCTCCCGAGAATAACCGGGTATAGAGTTTGATCCTAAATTTTAGGGTAACCCAGCATCAATGATTCTATAAGTTTTGGGTCTTACAAATCATATTTAAAGTGATTAGTCTTAATTCCACAAGTAAACTAGTTTAACACCAGTTAATTATCGTCTAATTTCTAAAGGATTTGGTCCTAAGTGATTTTTGCCAGAGTTGGTACTCGGGTCTTTGTACGGAATTTTTCGAGTCGTTACAATAACCTATAACTTAAAACCTAAACCTAAACCTAAACCCGATCCCGAACCCGAACCCGATTTCCGAAACCTAAACCTTAACCTATAACCTATACATATAACCTATAACCTAAATCAAAACCTATAACCTAAACCAAAACCAAAACTTAAACCTAAAGCCTAAATGTATTCTCAAATCCCTAAACCTAAACCTACACCTAATCCTCATCTCAACTCCCTAACCTAAACTTGAAAACTCAAACTTAAACCCGATCCCGAATCCGAACCCGAACCTGAACCTGATTTCCTAAACCTAAACCATTACCAATTCTCAATTCCCAAAAACTATAACCTATAACATATAACCTATAACCTATAACCTCAATCTAAACCTAACCTATACCTATAACCCAACCCTTAACCTATAAACTAAACCTAAAACCTAAAACCTAAAACCTAAACCCAAACCTAAACTCCGATCTCGAACCCGAACTCGATTTCCTAAACCTAAACCTATAACCTAAACCTGAACCCGAATCCCTAAACCTTAACCTAAACATATAACCTATAACCTAAGCCTAAAACCTAAACCTAAACCTAAACCTATAATTTAAATCTAAACCTATAATCTAAACCTAAACCTATAAGTAACCTAAACCCTAACCTAAACCCTATAACCTTAACCCTATAACCTTAACCTAAACCTATAACCTAAACCTAAACCTCTACTTATAACCTAAACCTATTCTCAAATCCCAAAACCTATAACCTAAACCTAAACCTCTACTTATAACCTAAACCTATTCTCAAATCCCAAAACCTATAACCTAAACCTAAACCTTAACATATAACCCAACTTAAACCTATACTTATAACCTAAGCCTATTCTCAAATCCCAAAACCCATAACGTAAACCTAAACATTAACCTAAACCTAAAACCTATAACCTAAACCAAAACCAAAATCTAAACCTAAAACCTAAATGTATTCTCAAATCCCTAAACCTAAACCTTCACCTAATCCAAATCTCAACTCCCTAACCTAAACCTAAACCTAAACTTGAAAACCCAAACTTAAACCCAATCCCGAACCCGATTTCCTAAACCTAAACCTTAACCAATTCTCAATTCCCAAAAACTATAACCTATAACCTAAACCTAAACCTAACCTAAACCTATAACCCAAACCTTAACCTATAAACTAACCCTATAACCTATAACCTATAACCTAAACCCAAACCTAAACCCGATCCCGAACCCAAACCCGATTTCCTAAACCTAAACCTTAACCTATAACCTATACTTATAACCTATAACCTAAACCAAAACGTATAACCTAAAACTAAAACCTAAATGTATTCTTAAATCCCTAAACCTAAACCTACACCTAATCCTAATCTCAACTCCCTAACCTAAACCAAAACCTAAACTTGAAAACCCAAACTTAAACCCGATCCCAAACCCGAACCCGATTTCCTAAACCTAAACCTTAACCAATTCTCAATTCTCAAAAACTATAACCTATAACATATAACGTATAACATATAACATATAACATATAACCAATTCTCTAAGTTCTCAACTATTTTATTTTTATGTTTTCCTTGTATTTAGTTTCATCCTTTTTCAATTGACTGATTCTTTGTTTTTATGTTGCAGAGTCCTCCAATGGTGGTTCACCCTCGAATAATTACAAAAGAAGCACAGGAGAAGTTATTGGTATAGCTATCGGATGTGCAGGTGGACTACTAATACTCGCATTCATTTTCTATCTATGGTGGATGAAGGATGCACCTGGCCATATGCGAGTGCACACAGACTCACCGTGATTTATATTTTCGGCATTATTATAATTATAATTGTAATCGAATGAATGAATGAATGAATGAATGATTGTAATTAAATGAATGAATGAATGATTATGTAGGTGGTAATTGAAGGAATTAATGATTATAGCACGGATATTGCCGTAGCTATAGGTCTATGGCTACGGATTGATTGAATGAATGAATGAATGAATGATTGTAATTGAATAAATGAATGATTATGTAGGTGGTAATTGAATAAATGAATGATTATAGCACGGATATTGACTGTGGCAATAGGTTTATGGCTATGGATTAAATTCATAGCCTTTATTTTTATAATGTACAAAAATAGCTATGGATATCGACCGTAGCCGATAATCTGACAGCTGTAGCCATTATTAAATTTGGCATATTGCTACGGACTTTTAGGTACAAATAATATCTGTAGCTGTTTATGCTGATTGCTACAGATATAATTGTTACAGATTATATCCGTAGCTGTTGTAACCTATGGCTACGAATTAAATTCATAGCTATAGGTTTCGGACCTATTGTTATGGCACCTACGGCTACTGTCATGCTACGGACTAAAACCGTATCCATAGGTCTATGGCTATGGATTTTATCCCTAGCCTTTGCCCATTTTTCTGGTAGTGCTTACGCAGTCCAATGAGTCGGCGTGAAACCTGTAGCAAGATAATTTGCAATGTCAGCAAACTAAAGTAAATGGGAGAGTTTAAACAGTTGTTCATCAGGGAACATGTCATTTATAGGTGTCGTCTAAAGGAAATCAGGGAGATCAAGTTTAGAAAGATGGTCAGCTAGTATGTTCTCTACTCCCTTTTTGTCTCATATGTCTAAATTAAATTCCTGGAGTAGGAGGATCCATCTTATCAGGCAGAGCTTAGCATCATTCTTAAAAAGAAGGTACTTGAGCACCATGTGATCTGTGTAAATGATGATCTTGGATCCAATCAATTAGGACCTAAATTTGCCCAAAGTGAATACTACGGCTAAGAGTTCCTTCTCCGTAGAAGAGTAATTCAATTGGGTAGGATTTAAAGTTATAATTGCATAGTGAATAACATAGGGCTTCTTTTCTTTTCTCTGGCCTAACATTGCCCCAATAACATAGTCAGACGTATCACACATAATCTTAAAGGAATGCTCCAGTCGGGTGGTTGCATGATAGGCGTGGTAGTCAACATACCTTTGAGCTTAAAAAAAGCTTCCTGACATTGCTCAGTTCACTCATATAGTACATCCTTTTGGAGCAAATTGCATAAAGGACGAGAGAGGTGACTAAAGTCCTTTATGAATCATTTGTAAAATTTGACGTGTCCTAAGAAGGATCGCACGTCTCGTATGCTCTTGGGTGGAGGTAGGTTAGAGATAAGTTAAATTTTAGCCTTATCTGCCTCAATTCCCTTGGACGAGATGATATGTCCAAGAACAATTCCCTTACGAACCATGAAATGACACTTCTCCCAATTTCGTAACAAATTCTTTTCCTCACATTGCTTCAACACATATTTTAGATTTTTCAAACATTTATTGAAGGATGGACTAATGACAGAGAAGTCATCCATGAAGACCTCTAAGTAATGCCCCACAATATAAGAAAAAGTACTCAACATGCATCGCTGAAAAATGGCAAGATCATTACACAGTCCGATTGACATCATTCAGTAAGCAAAGGTGCCATAAGGACATGTGAACGCTATTTTTTCTTGATCTTTAATGGTTATCTCTATCTAATTGTAGCCTGAATATCTATCAAGGAAGCAATAATAAGAGTGACCAACTAGCCTTTCCAAATTTTGATCAATGAAGGGTAAAGGAAAGTGGTTCTTTCTCGTGATGGTATTCAACTTCCTGCAGTCAATGCACATTCTCCAACCAGTAGTAACTTTAGTTGGTACGAGTTCAATATTGGCATTGGCTACGATGGTGATTCCAGACTTCTTGGGAACCACCTGAGTTAGACTCACCCATTGGCTGTTGGATATGGGGTATATAATACCCACATCTAACAACTTACCTACCTCGGCCTTAGCCACTTCCTTCATGTTTGGATTTAATCTATGTCGTGGTTGCTGGGAGGTCTTCGCATTATCCTCAAGATTAATGTGGTGAGTATAAATCAAAGGGTCAATTTCCTTGAGGTCCGCAATCGACCATCCAAGGGCTCTTTTGTACTTAATGAGAGTAGAAATAAGCATACTCTCCTGTTCTAACTTAATGTGAGAGGAAATCACCATCGGGTATGTCTCATCTTGACCTAAATAGACATATTTAAGATTAACAGGCAAAGGTTTTCAGTCAAGCTTAAGTGCCTCGAGGCTAGACGGTAGAGGCGCAACATCAGTTTGGGGCAATTTGCAAATTGTAGCCTCCAGTGGTTAACTTCAAGTACCGGTGCAGTATCAAATAAGGGCTGAGCATGTCTCTAGAGGGTTAAAGGTTAAGGTCCTCAGAGATCTTTCTTCCATGAAAGAATCCATCACATTAATGTTGTGGGCCTCCTCATCATCCTCTAGCTATCTGCTCATGTTAAAACAATATTGAGCTCTAATGTCACATTTCCAAAAGACAAATTCATGACCCCATTCATACAATTGATGATAGCATTGGATGTAGCAAGGAATGGGTGGCCAAGTATGATAGGGATTTGAGAGCTCATGTCTACGATGGGCTGAGTATCCAGTATGATAAAATCCACTAGAAAGTAGAATTTATCAACTTGGACTAATACATCCTCAATCATCTCTCTTGGTACACGAACTGATCAATCAACAACTTGTAATGTGGTCCGGGTGGGTTTTAATTCACTTAGACCCATTTATTCATAGAGCAAGGGATCAAATTTACACTCGCCCCCAAGTCAAGAAGTGTGTTCTCAATTTGTTGATTCCCAAGTATACAAGTGATAGTTGGGCTACCTTGTATCTTTATCTTTTTGTAGCATATCTTGCTTTAGAATGGCACTCACTTTTTATGTTAGAAAAATTTTCTTTTTTATACTTTGCCACCTCTTCGTTGTGCATAGGTCTTTTAGAAATTTGGCATATGAAGGAATTTGTTTAACAACATCCAGAAGAGGAATGCTGACCTTCACTTGTTTCAACACCTCTAGAATATCCTGTGAGTTAGCCAGAGGTTTTTGGTGCAATCAAACGCTGGGGGAATGGAGCAATCGGCTTGCTCAGAGGTTCTAGTTGTAATCCCTGTGAAGTAGTGCTAGGTTTATCATCCGTGTCTTCTTCCGGATCATTAAACTTTTTAGTCCTTATCGAAATAGATATGTAGATTATTTTTCCACTCTTAAGAGTGGTGATAGACTTGGCTTGCTCCATTGGGTTTGAAAAGCTTAGTTCACTAACTCCATATTGCGGTTTAGGATTGGGGATAGGTTGAGATGGAAGGATCCCTTTATCCATAACCGTAACACGTGAGTTTATCTTTGGTATAGCCATAGTAAGTTCTTGTAAGTCGGACAGTACTTTGCTGGATGAGCTCTTGAGGATTTTGAACCAATTCCTCTTAAGGTTTCCCTTGATTGAAGAATTGGTTAGGGATTCCTTGAAGAGCAGCAGTTTATCCATTCTTTCAACTGAAGTCTGGATGATTTCTCCAACACTGTGCCAAATTCGTGAATTTACGATGGACCAAATCCATCGTAAAACCAAATAATCAACGGATTTCATCCGTCGCTTGGTCCGTGGCTGTTTAATGGGTTGTAATTTTTTACGACGAATTATCCATTGCAAAAATAAAAAAATCTGTTGCTAAAATTTGAAAAAACACCCAAATTATTCATCATTAAAAATACTGGCGATGGATAAGGTTTGTCACTAATATGATGAGAGCAACGGACCTTAAATCCATCGCTGATTTTCAACTTATTTAGAAATTAGTGACGGATTGGGTCTGTCGTTACAATATTTGTGAATTAAAAAAATCAGATTTTTTTTTTAATTTTAATCTTACACCTAATTGTCATTCAAAAATTAATTCACACAATTGTTTAATAAGAATCTTATTCAAAAAATTGCTAACAACTCAATTGAGTAAAGAGGGAGTGACCTAAGTGGGGGTAACCCAAACAGCAATTCCCATAGTTTCAAGTTGGACGTGAAACATGTAATTGCAAAGATAGTTTGGTTATTGTTATGTCTCACCTCGACTATGGTCAAATTTCTACATATTTCATTGCAATATAGCAGACTTGCAATTCGGTTCAACCAACTGTCCAAAGCTCTCTAACATGTTATTAATTGGGATTGCTAGAACTACTGCCCAAAATTCCCAACAAATTTTGTAGTTGATGTTTGCCAACTACAATTTGCAATCAGAAGAAAGGGAAGATCATTGAACCTGACAATGGATTTCGATGGTGAAGTTCCAAGCAAATCAGTTATGAGATCCAATTGATGGATCACATTCTTTCCAAGGAACAATGGTTTCCCAATAAGCATTTTTGTAAATATGCATCCTATGCTCCAAGTATTGATTGTAAGAGTGTACTGCAAAACATCAAAATAAAATAAAATTTGAATCTTAAAGCCTAACGACCCATCTAAGATTATCCTTTGTAATTAAAATAACCACAATTTGACATGAACCTTATGGACCAAACATATAATTAAATGGAACTTCGTAAAAGAACTATCCTATGTCGTGCAATCTACAAATGTAAAAGCAACAAAAGATTCCACCACAATGCATGTGTATGTTCCTTTGTGTGTATTTGGATGCATTATCCGATTTAATACAATCTTCTTTAATGCTTGCTTATCAAACTCTGATCCATTTATAGGCATTGATGAGACATAATTATAGTATTGGACAGTCTTCAATATTTTCTCTTCGTAAAACAAAGACCAGCTACCATTGTTAGAGTTCAAATTAAGATCCCTCTTGGAGTAATATCTAGGCAAGTAGCTCTTATACTGTACTTTTGTTCCCATACCTGCAAACTCTATAAAATCAACAATAAAATTATTAAAACATATTCTTTAAGATGCACTAAAATCTCTTAGATGAAAAAAATCTCAACCCTTGGCCCAACAAATAGATGGTTGAGAAATAAAATACAACAATAGTTTAATTTAATTAGTAAAAGGCAAAATAAATTGTAGCTAAGACCTTCCAATGTCACGCCCCAAACTTGAAAACTAAGCTCACAAAGTTCTCGATCGCCAAATCCGGCGCCACAGCTTCCGTAGTACCTCATTCTCGGCTCCTGTCACCCATATATCAGGTTCCGATCCTGTGATCCTACAAGGAGGATTTTCAACATAATTTTTTTTTGAAAATAAGCATAACCATAAGCATAACCCACAAACAATAACAAAAACACCATCATAAAATCTACTATGATAAAAAATTTAAGTACAATGCATAAGGGAAATACAATATCAATATCAAAAGCTACAGAAGATAGTTGCACGTTCCAATCTCAACGCTATTGTGGAGTCCTGGCATCACCTGCACATAACGATCGTGCATAAGCTTATAAAAAGCATAGAGGGTGGTGTAAGTGTACATGCAAGGTATATGCCAAGAATGCAATATCAGAGTAATGTAGAAATATTTTGATAAGTCCATGAATACTATCAGTCATACCAAGGCTATGCGATGCAAAGCATGAATGCTATCGATCATACCATAGCTATGTGATATAAGGCATGAATGAAATAAGCTATACCGAGGATATGCGATGCAAGGCCTACTTGGCCAATGTTATATGCGAGATGCAAATTAAGCATACCAATCCTCATCTGAATCCACATAATAATACAACTCATCTCTAGAATATCACCAGGGTTTAGTACACTCCAAACTAGATTGTTGTCCCATCGCATGCAACAAGGTAAGTGGAAGAGACCTCACTATCTACCTCGTTAGTAGTCTGTCAATATCTACCCGACATGTCAATAGCAGACCCATTCCTTGAGCTGATCAAACTCAGCCTAGCTTTGCCCCCTCCTCTCAGGCAAGTAAGGCCGCACACCCTTCAAAATAGACGATGAGACAGTGGGAAGCACAGCTTCTTGGTATTCGGTACTTGACACTTATGCATCCACTTGGTCCAGACTTGGAGCAACCTCCTAGTACCATAAGGGTTTAGGGAATTTCACCCAGGGACATCTATCGCACCCCATGTAGAACCAAAACATTTCTAGTGTCCAATCCTACCATCTATGATATGCTTGTGGAGGCTACGACCCTGATGTCATTAGAGTGTACAGTAATCATAACATACAATGCAAGATGCATGAGTCATACCATCCAGTGATGCATCAATCTTACGCGCATATGCAGGACCACTCTATCTATTATATAGTCCCATAAACAATCTTGCCCAATGGCATATACTATGAACAATCACTACTCATATCAAGCATACATATGTTGCGCATGGGCATGAATCATAATGCTATGCTAACACATAGTCAGTGATAATCGGCCTATATATATGGCGGGGCCCATAGAAGGACAACAGATCAATAACATGAAGGTCAATCCTCAACTGTGGATATACCAAATCTAACATCGCAGATCCTACCATCTACAGTAATAATATACTCTCCTCATGACAAGGATGGGCCTACAGACAAGGAGTGGGCTTCCTCGCCCATTCCGACACATAGCAAACTGGGCTTCCCAATGAGCCCGGTATGCACAAGGTTGGCTCTATGACCTTGGACAAATCTACAAGGCATGATGGAAACACCAGCAAAAATTAGGGCCCAACTGTTTGGGATAAGCCCAATGACGTGAGATTGATCACACTAATAACGGTGGGGGCCCATCAATTTGGGTTAGTCCGCTAAGGTGAGATGAGAATGGGCCTAACAATGGGCCTTAGGGAGATTACAATATGGGCATTTAACCACCATTGCTCTTACAATGTGCATATTTAACCATCATTACTCCTAAGGCATGGCCAATTTAGAACCGATCCTATAATGGGGGCCCATAGGCCTAATACTTGCTAGGAATGATGATCATCATAAATGTTAACACATACATCATGGTGGAGTCACACATCACAATTGGGCCTTATCACATCATAATGGGCCTCACATAAGGGCCACATATACTTCATATCGGGCCTCACCACATGGGCCTCATATACATCACCATGGGCCTCATACAAGGGCCTTACATGCATTAGAATGGGTCTCGTCACATGGGCCTCACATACATTATATTGGGCCTCACATAAGGGCCTTATATACATCACATTAGGCCTCATCATATGAGCCTCAAATACATCACATTAGGCCTCATCATATGGACCTCATATACATCACATTGGGCCTCATCATATGGGCCTTATATACATCACATTGGTCTCATCATATGGGCCTTATATACATCACATTGGCCTCATCATATGGGCCTTATATACATCATAATTGGCCTTAAGGGGCAGCCCATGATTTGGTAAAAATGGATGATCGACGTGTGTAGGAAATACATCATGGTGGGCCTCACAGGTCAGCCCTATGGTCCAGAAAAATAGATGGATAGTGTGCTTACAATACACACATCAAGGTGAGCCTTATGCATCATAAGAAAGGGCCCCACTTACTAGATATACAACGCATACATCATGGTGGACCCCACCGTCCAGGGACTAGATGGTGCGGTTACAACACATATCATTAATGTGGGCCCCAACGTCCTATCCAGCTGGACGATAGAGATATACAACACATACATCATGTGGGCTCCAACGTCTAAGGATGGACGGTGGGGATACAACACAATTATCAAGGTAGGCCCCACCCCACATGTGCAGCACAAGCAGAGTGGGCACCACGTCTAGAAAACGGACAGACAACGTGGATGTAAAACAAATACATCAACTCAGGGCCCGCCATCCAGTCCCCCATTGGACTGTGCTGGGTACACATGTGCAGGGTAGGCACTACAGATGGATGGTATGGGAGTCATATACATCAGGTGGGTCCACACGTGTGTGGCCCACCATCCGATCAAGCTGATGTTTGTTTTCTCCTTTGTCTAGGGGCGCTGGATGATACCAGCAATGTTGGACTGTCCAGCCAGCTGTTGGACGTCAGCAAGGTGGGCCCCACAGGCGGTCAACATAGATAAAATACATGCATCATACAAGGGGTCCACGTGGGTGGGCCACCCATCTAGAAAATCAGGTTGATCCTTGTGTTTTCCCTCATCCATATTGGACCGAAAATGGGCAACAAGGTGACCCCAAAAATCTGGATGTGTGGGCTTCCCATGTTTGGACAGCAACATGCATTAGGTCAGCCATCATGTAAGGGATTAAGAGAGAGAGAGAGAGAGGATGGGTGAATCGGCGATGAGAGGGGACTCTGCCATTATGAGCCCCTCCGATCACATCAAAACCATACATCGAGATCTATACATGGGTCACATGCATTGCATGGCCCTACATTAAAATAAATAAATAAAATCTGAGGTGGGGATGCCATCCCTACTATGAAATCAAGGTCTATATGACCTATCAAGGACATGGATTAAATCAAAACATCATGATGGGGTCCATGGAGAATGGCTCAATCATGGATCAAGCATGCAACAAGGATGGGCCATTGGCCACATCCAAGGGATCATGTAAGATCTCCACCAATGATTGGTGGGTTCTACGTGGTCCCATGCAATAAAAACCAAAGATCTAAGAAAGGAAAGAAAGATCTAGTCCTAAACATGCACCCACATTGGATCTTCAACTTCTTTTTCCACCTTAGGGTACTAGAGCTCCAAGAGGGTTGATTTAATAGTTGAGATGAGTTTTTGATGGTTGGATATGGGGGATCTAAAGAGACATGGACGTCCAAGCTTCTCTTGCAATGGAGATGAGAAATGAAGAAGAAAGGGAGGGAAAGAGAGAGATAAGAGAGAGAGAGAGATAAATGATTGTTTATAGGTAATGATTGCATGTGTAAGGCATGCTCTCATGTTAGCCTAAGCAAGAATGGGATAGGATGATGTCATCCCTAGGCTAGTAGCCTAGGATGACATCACCCTCATGATGACTCATAGGGAATGCAATATATCTGGAATCTCACGGCCTCGTGACATGTGGTCCACGATCGGGATAGAGCACGGGCCACATCTCTCAATCTAAACGTCATATTGAGGCACGAGATGCGGCGTCGGAATCACGACGATGGCACAGTCACAATGGCATAGGAATTGGGTTGAGTCAGCTTTAGTTTACAGGGTGTAACTTAAGGTCGTGCACAAATATTACCTACAAGTCACGAGTTGTCGGAATTTGACCGGGAGGACTGCGAGATCCTATGGAACGGCAAGATGCTAGGACACAGGCCTGACAACTCCCCCCTCCTAAAAAAATTTTAGCCTCAAAATTTGCACTATCATACAAAGAATAAAACAAGAAGGAAGAGAAAACATTGTATCGCATATATAGATATATTAATCGATAGAATACAAAGCACGATATAAGCACAATCAATCCATAAAAAGATGGGGGTGCTCTCTAATCTTAGCCTCGCGTTCCCAAGACGCCTTCTCGATAGAATGGTGACCCCACTAGACTTTCACCAAAGGAATGATCTTGGTTTGAAAGACCTGCTCTTTTCGATCAAGGATGGGAACTGGCTGGTTGATGTAGGAAGCATCCTCACATACTCAAGAGGTTACCAACCAATCACGGGAATGGTGTCTGATCCATACTTTCGTAGCATCGAAACATGGAAAACACTATGGATGTCAGACAACTGAGAAGGTAAGGCAAGCCTATATGATATCAAAAGGTCCAATAAATCTCGAGGCAAGCTTGCCCTTTGTTCCAAATCGAACCACGCCCTTCATGGACGAGACCTTGAGATACACTCTATCCCCTACTACAAACTCCTGGGGAAGACACCGACGATCAATGAAACTCTTCCGATGACTCTGAGCAGTGTGCATCCTTTGCCGGATGATATCGATAACCTCTGAGATCTGTTGCACAAAATCGGGGCCTATGAGAAGGTGCTCTCCAACCTCACCTCAACAACTAGGAGATCTACATGGCCTGCCATACAAGGCCTCGAAGGCCATACCATTATTCGCCTGATAATTGTTATTGTATGTGAACTCAGTCAGGAGCAAATGCTCATCCCATCTCACTAAGAAGTCTATCACCCAAGCCCGAAGCATATCCTCAAGGATCTGATTGACCTTCTCAGTCCATCAATCGGTCTGTGGATGATACGTAGTGCTAAACTGTAGGACAGACCCCATCGCCAGCCGAAAGCTCCTCCAGAACTAAGATGTGAACCTTGGGTCTCGGTTGAAAACGATCGAAATTGGAATACCATTAGTCTCACAATCGCATCAATAAATAATCTAGCAAGCCAGTCCAAAGGATAAGTCACACAAATCGTGAAAAAATGTGCCAACTTCATCAGGGGATCCACGACAACCCAGATGGCATCATGACCACGCTGAGTCCTTAGCAAGCACATAATGAAATCTATGGATACGTGCTCTCACATCCACGTCAGGACGCTCAACACCTGCAATGAACCTGGGGGTCTTTGATGATCGGTCTTAACACATTGGCATGTGTCACACTCGGCAACGAAACTGGAAATCTAGTGCTTCATCCCTATCCAAAAATATTATTGCCTCATATCACGGTACATCTTCGTCAAGCCAGGGTGGATAGAAAACTCGATGGTATCATGACCAACTCTACCTTGGTCATAAGATCTCTGCGCAACTCTAGAATATTCGGGACACATAATCGGCCTCCGAAGTGAAGTCCACCATCAGAACCAATCTTCCAGTCTGACTAACTCTTAGATGTCACCTTGCTCAATAACTTTGAAGTGACTCGTCTGACTGTTGAGGCTCGATCACCCTTGCAATAAGAGAGGGTTAAATCAACAGGCTTGATAACTTTACGATAGAAGACTGTAAGTCAAACTCGAAGTCATACATTGTAATATCCTCAAGCATCTTCCACTCCTGAATCATCATATGTACCACCAAGGCTCGTGGCTAACAGCTAAGGGCATCTGCCACCACGTTCACCTTGCTCGGGTGGTACTAAAGATTAAAATCATAGTCCTTCAAGAGCTCCATCCAACATCTCTGCCTCATGTTCAACTCAGACTATGAGAAGAGTTACTTCAGGCTCTTGTGGTTAGAGAAAAGCTCAAACCTAGACCTATAGAGATAGTGCCTCCACACCTTCAGTGCGAAGACAACCGCTACCAGTTCCAAATCATGTGTGGGGTATTTCAGCTCATGGGCCTTGAGCTGGTGAGATGCATAAGTTATCAGCTTCTCGGCTGCATCAGGACTGCACCCAAGCCAATACACGAGGCATCGATAAATACAATAAATCCATTACTTCGAGAGGGAAGAGTGAGGACAGGAGCGGACGTGAGGCGGTCCTTCAGCTCCGTAAATGCTCGCTCATAGGCATCACTCCACACAAACTCTGCGCCTTTCTGAGTCAACTTGGTCAGCGGTGCTGCGATACAGGATAACCCTTAATAAAGCATCAATAATATCCCTTCAAACAATGGAAACTGCAGATCTCAGATGCGTTCATGGGATGACCCCATTGATGCACTGCATCTATCTTTGAGGGGTCCACTATGACACCCTCCCTCATCACCCCGTGACCGAAGAACTTCACCTCCTCTTACCAAAACTCACACTTCTCCAACTTCGTATAGAGTCGGTGGGCACGGAGGGTCTGTAAGGTAATCTCCAGATGCTGCTGGTGGTCCTCGTGGGTCCTTGAATAGATCAGAATGTCATCGATGAAGACCTTAACAAAATGATCGAGGTAAGGATGGAAGACCTCATTCATTAGCTGCATGAAGACCATGGGCACATTGGTCAGTCCGAAGGACATGACCTGAAACTCAAAGTGACCATAACGCGTCATGAAAGTTGTCTTTGGGATGTCCTCCTCTCGAACTCGAATCTAATGGTAACCGGACTGCAGGTCAATCTTCGAAAAGAACTATGCATCCTGTAGTTGATCAAATAAATCATTTATCCACAGGACCGGAAACTTGTTCTTAATGGTGACCCGGTTTAGCTCACGGTAATCCACGCATAGCCTCAACGAGCCATCCTTCTTCTTGATGAATAGTATTGGGACTCCCTAGAATGAACTGCTTGGACGAATAAAGCCTAGCTCACGTAACTCGTCCACCTGCTGTTGCAGCTCCCACAACTCCATCAGTGTCATACAATACGGGACCTCTAAGATAGGCACGGTACTAGGCACAAAATCAATCTAAAACTCAATATGTCAGTGCAGCGGTAACCCCGAAATCTCTTAGAAAATGTCAGGGAAAAAACAAACAATCGACAACTAATCAATGCTCGCTGCTATGGGCTCCTCTATAGCACACGACATCAAACAAGACAACGAGTTTCCTTTGGGCTCGGCAATGAACTAAAAGTGCGGCAAACTGGGTATACAAAATGTGACTGTCTTCGCATAGCAGTCTAACAAGGAGTGGTACTCAACGAGTCAATCCATACCGAGGATGACGTCGAACTCTGACATCGGCAGAACAAACAAGTTGGCATTCAAGAAAGTCTCCCCCACTAATACGGGGCAAGACGAATAAAATCGGCCTAACACTACGGTCTTCCCTAAGGGTGTCGATACTGACAATCCCTCACGGGCATTCTCTAACGCCAATCCATTCGAATGACAGAAATCCTCAGACGTGAAAGAATAAGATTCACCAGAATCGAACAAAACTTCAGCAATGCAAGAGAAAACTGAAAGGATACCCTCAACAACTCCTCCTAAAGACTGCAGGTCCTACTGAGCCGCGTAGAATATAGTCTGAGCTGGCTAAGGAGGTACCTATCCCCTCTGAGGTCTCTGTTGCTGCTACTGTTGTTGTAGCCGAAATTGTTGCCTCGGCTGCCATGGTCACGAAGGCTACAGTGGTGCTCTTAGTTATTGCTGTGGGGGCATCAATGGTAGGAGTGGTTATCGTTAATACTATAGTGGAGGCTATTGTGGTGCTCTCGGTTACTGCTGAGGGCGTGGACACTCCCAGATACGGTGCCCCATCTCACCACACCCAAAAAAGATATTAGTGAACTGCCTTGGGGTGGTGCTGGAGGTGCTGTTAGTGCTCGGAAGGTTAGGCGACCTATGCGTATCTGCTGTGGTCGACGCTGCTAGTGCTGGGAGCTAACTGAGGGGGCCTGCCTCTTCCAGTCTCTCCTCTGATCATGATCCCTATGTGAACCGTCCGACCCTGCCACTTAAATCTGGGCCCTCCGTATTACCTGCTCAAGCGTCAAGATCACATGCCCAACAATATGACCTTAGAGACCGTAACATAAGTTATTCTCGAAACGGTGGGCCTTCTGCCCCTCATCATTAACTAAGTACGGTGTGAATATGGATAGCGCAATAAAGCGGGCCACGTACTGAGCCACAGTGACATCTCCCTATACTAGAGTCTCAAACTCAAGCGCAAGTTGCTGATAAATGTGGTCGGGGAAATACTACCTGTCAAACCCATCCATGAAGTCCTCCCAAGTCCAAACGAAATCAAGCCTTGTAGCATGGACGACAAGGCCCATCATTGCTTAGCCTCACCCTCAAGAATAAACACTACCAATGGGACCCACTACTGTATCGTACATCTCATGGTGCCAAACATCTTCTTCACCTGGGAGAGCCATCTCTCGGCCACAGACGGATTGGACTCTCCATGGAATCGTGAGGGATAGAGCCGAAGAAAATCTCGTAATAGGGAGTTCGCGCTCTCCTATTCTGCTTGCTTTGGGGTCTCAACAGGATGCCTGCCCTACCCATTAGGGCGGCTATCATATCCTGAAGCATCTGCTGCAACTGGTCTGCACTAACTATATGGTATGGGCAATGCTGGTCTCCGATGCAGGCACAAGTTTGTAGGAGTCTCAAGCAGGGGAACAAGAGGCTCATGTGGCGGAGTGGGAGCCGCTCGGGTTGCTCGGGTCGCTCAGGTGGCTCGAGTGCCTTACCTAGGTGGCATGGTTTATAAAAAAGAACAAAGGTGCCTATCAGCCTTGAGAACACCCTCGAAGGCTCAGATGTTAAAGAACCAGACTAGAAGATTATGAACTCAGGACTTAATTGTCCTAAGCTCATAGTAGCTATGTGATGTTGTTCTCAGATATTCACAAGTTATGTTTTGATACCAACTCTTGTCATGCCCCAAACTCGGAAACTGGGCTCACAAAGTTCCTGATCGCTGAAGTTGGCGCCGAAAGCCTCGTAGTACCCCATTCTTGGCGCCCGACACCCATGATGGGATCTGATCATGGGATCCTATAAGAAGGATTTTTAATATGAATTTGTTTCATAATAATCATAACCATAAGCATAACCGATGAATAATAACAAGGACACCATCACAAAATCCACTATGATAAAAACTTTAAGTATAATCCATAAGGGAAATATAATATCAATATCATAATCTTTAGAAGATAGTTGTACGCTCCAGTCTCAATGTTACATCAGTGTCCCAGCATCCCTTGCATGCAATGATCGTGCATAAGCTTATTGAAAGGTTAGAGGGTGGTGTAAGTGTGTGCGCAAGGTATATGCTAAGAATGTAATATCATAGTAATGTGGAAACATGCTGATAAGTCCACAAATACTATCAGTTGTACCAAGGCTATGCGATGTAAGGTATGAATATTATCGGCCATACCAAGGCTATGCGATGCAAGACATGAATTATATCAGTCATACCAAGGCTATGTGATGCAAGGCCTACATGGCCAATGTTATATGCGAGATGCAACTCAAGCATACCAATCCTCATATGAATCCACAAAATAATACAACTTATCTATGGAATATCACAGGGGTCTACTACATTCAAACCAGATTGTCGCCCTATCGTGTGCAATAAGGTGAGTGGAAGAGACCTCACTATCCACCTCACTAGTAGTCTACCAATATCTATCTGGCACATCGATATCGGACTCATTCCTCGAGCTCGTCAAACTCAGCCTAACTTTGCCCCCTTCCCCTCGGGTGGGTAAGGTCGCACTCCATTTAAACCGACCACGACACAGTGGGAAACGCGACCTCCTGGTATTCTACACTTAGCGCTCATGCATCCACTCGATCTAGTTATTGGAGCAACCTCTTGGTATCATAAGGATTTAGGAAATTTCACCTAGGGATATCTATCGTGCACCATGTAAAATTAAAATATTTTTGGTGTCCAATCGTGCCATCCACAATATGGTTGTAAAGGCTTCGGCCCTGATGTCGCTTGGTCATATAATAATTATAGCACACAGTGTAAGATACATGAGTCATACCATTTAGTCATACATCAATCCTGCGCGTACTACACACACATGTAGGGCCACTCCGTCTATCAGGGAGTCCCATAAATAATCTTGCCCAATGACATATGCTATGATCAATCAATCCTCATATGAAGCATACATACAATGCACATGGGCATGAATCATAATACTATGCTAACACATACTTAGTGATAATCGGCCTATATATATGGCGGGATCCATAGAAGGACAACATATCCATAACGTAAAGGTCAATCCTCAACTATGAATATACCAAATTTCACATCGCAGATCCTACCCTATATGGTAATGATATGCTCTCCTTATGATAAGGATGGAACTAGAGATAAGGAGTGAGATTCCTTGCCTGTTCCAACACGTAACAAAATGGGCTTCCCAATGGGCCCAATATGCACAAGGTTGGCTCTATGACCATGGACAAATCTACAAGGGATGATGGAAACACCAGCAATAATGGGGGCCCAACGGTTTTGGGTAAGCCCAATGAGGTGAGATGGATCAAACTAATAACAGTGGAGGCCTATCAATTCCGGTTAGTCCACTAATGGAATATGAGAATGGGCCTAATAATGGGCCTTAGGGAGATTATAACATGGGCATTTAACTACCATTGCTCTTAAAATGTGGACATTTAACCATCATTGCTCCCAAGGCATGACCCATTTAGAACCTATCCTATAATGGGGGCCCATATGCCTAATACTTACTAGGAGTGGATGATAATCATAAATGTTATCACATACATCATGGTGGAGTCACGCATCACAATTGGACCTCATCACATAGGCCTCTTGTGAAACCCGACTCGAGTTCGCATGTGTGCATATGTGTGTGTGAGTATGCATTTCGTTCATTTTGGTCACGCGGTCCTACTAGTCAAATTCCGGTGACCTGTGACCCTTGGATTGTGTTTACAATCATCCTTGGGACCGGTCATGTAGACTTGAATTGGATTGACCCGAGACGTATGCCATTGCGATCACATTGTCGTTACGGTTCCAACGACGTGTCTTATGCATCCATCCGATGTATAGATCATAAGTTGTGTGTATCTCATGTTATAGCCCGTGATCATGATCGCGTGGCTCACCTAGGAGTGGTGTGCACATTTTCTTAGGTGGTCCCATCTCTAATGCACAAGTTTCAACACACACTACCCAACACCAACCAAAATTTCATAACCTACACTACCCACCACCCAAACACCACCCTACATAGCTAGCTATTATGAGATTTTTCTAACCTACGCAACCATGAGCTTCCTTTCCTAGAAAGTCATCATGACTTGCTCTAACCAATGCCACCTTTCTTTAGAAATTTCATAATTTCATTTCCTATTCCCTAGCAACCCCATCATTTCTCTTTTACATCTCTCTTTCTCTCCTCTTTTTCCCTCATTTTCTCCTCTCTCTCCCATTGTTAGAACCTCTAAAACATCCTACCTTGCTGAAAATTCCAGCCACATTTCTTCCATCGCCCTCCTCATCTAACCATCTACTTCCCATCTTGACCCTTCATCCATGGTCCTTGAAGCCTAAGGATTTCAATGCATCAAGAACTTTGAAGATTCAAGCAAGGTGGGTGCTCTTAAATCCTTCTTCATCTCATCTTTAGAGACTTATGATACCCATCAAATGATGATGGAGGTCCCTCATGTCTCCATGATTGAGGCCAATGGCCAATTTCCTTGCATGCATGATCTATGGATGGGGCCATTCTCCATGGACCCCATCATGGCATTTTCTTTTGATGCATGTCATGTAGGGGTCATCTAAACCATATATTTTTGGTGGGAGAAGGCACTCCCACCATATGATTGATTCCTAATAGATGCACGGAGCTAGATCTAGTTTGTATGTGATTTAATGCATGACCTGTATTAGTTATGTTAAAGGGAGGGCCTCAATAGTGGCGGAGACCCTCCCTTATGGCCAAAATTTTCCTTTTTCCCCTAAAATTTATCCTTCATTTCTGATGTGTGTGGCTCACTTAGGGGCCCTGGAAAATCCAGACCATCCAAGCAAGGTGGACGCCCATGGTTGTCCATTCCTTGGATGTTGACACCCTATTTGCTCCTATTTTGATCCATGCAATGGGTTTTTGTGAAGGGGTTTTGTCTGAAAGTTTGTGGGGCTTACTGAGGTGGACCACAACACTAATCTTGTGGGGTATTTCCCCCTTTAATCGGTGGTTATGATCAGTTATTTCAAGACAAACCTTGTTATCCAGAAAAAATCTGGATTGTTTTTGTGTTGTTTTTGACATAGTTTATAGACTGATTTGGAGGATGCTTTACCTCCATTAATTAATTATTTCTAGAGGTGTGGACCTACATAGAATCATGTTAAGTTTCACCTTTATTTGTCCATATTTGATCACCTAAAAGAGTGGGCCAAGGAGGGTGGACGGTCCAGCCACGCTATTTGCTGCAAAAACATAAATATCAGCATAATTTTGAAATGGTGGGCCACCTTCGTGGACCCCACCTTGTTGTATACTTGTATAGGAAGGTTGGCCTTGCACTTTCACAAATTTTAACAGACCTGGGCCCACTCTAGTGGGGTGCACAAGTTAGGGGCAGCAACATTGTTTCAGCAGCGGATATTTTTTTGAAATACCTTGCTGTCCACAAATTATAGGAGTTAAATAAAATACTTTTACTATCCCAAAAATTCTAAAATTTTGCAGAGATGTGTTCCCCCATGGTAGGACCTACTTGTAAAAGTTTAGCACCAATGGACCCCATTTGCGCATCCAAAATGGTGGGCCAACAGAGTGGGCTGCCATAAATTTCCGCTGTGCAGTCCAGCAGCGTAGTTCCATAAAAATAATTTTGTAAAAATATTTTTTTAGAAGTCAGGCCATATTTCTGGGTCCCGCCTTGTTGTAGACTTAATAAGGGACCTTGGGTCTAAATTTCAGGAATTTTGGAGGCCCATAACCAACCCATTTGGATGACCCAAATTCAGGACAGTTATTTCTACCAACATTTCACCCTGGACAGATTGTAACTCTGGAATTTAATAAAATATTTTCGAGTAACCAAAAGTTATGAAAATTTATAGAGAGGTAATACACTCATGGTGGGACCCACCTACAAAATATTGGGGCCAATTAACAACTATGCACACAGTGGCGAGGGCCAGACTGGCCCACCACGTTGGGAAATCCAGGTCAGTCCGATTTTTTGGATAGACTATTTTCTAAAAATAAATTAAAATACTTCTAGTTATCAAAAAATCATAAAATTTTATAGAGGTGTGGATCACCTATGAAAGGACTATCCTTAAAACGTTCAAGGCCATCGGGTCCCTAGACTGACCGTGGTATGACCTGCAATTTGGGTTAGTTTTGGGCCAATTACCTAGGCCCGTAGGACTACCCATCATGGGACGCACCTACCTTGAGCTGTTGCAGGGCCTGTATTCCAGCAACATGGCCCACTTCTAGTGTGTGTTGTACATTACCTTCTCATCTAGTGGGACCCACAGTGATGTGCGTGGATCATTCAAAATAAATACTAATTAATTATTTTGCTGGACTCTAACAAACCTAGAAAGTGGGTGGGCTGGAAATTCAGCAATGGGCCCAATGTTGCCACCCTATAAATCTCTATTTTGGGGCAGCATGACCCACTAGATATGAGGAGGATTTAAGTCAGTATCTTACCATTTTAATTTTATTTTTGGGCTTAATGAGTGCATGATTAAAGGCCCATTTCAATTGGATACTTTTTGGGCTAGTCTTCTGTTTAATTAATTGGCCTTATAGCCTTAGTTAGACTGGAATTTTTTATACTTTTTGGATACTTTTTGGGCTAGTCTTCTATTTAATTAATTGGCCTTACAGCCTTAGTTGGGCTGGAATTTTTTATACTTTTTGGATACTCTTTGGGCTAGTCTTCCATTTAATTAATTGGCCTTATAGCCTTAGTTGGACCCTTAGGTCCTATATTTACCATGCCATTGTGATGGGTCTTATGGGCTAAATACTCAAGTAGTTGGGCCCTTTCTTGCCCACTACAATAAATCCATACTTGGGCTGAGATGGGATTTCACATATGTTTGGATAACGGGCTGCCCATTAGGCCCACCACAATGAGTGAACCTATGACCCTTATGGTTGGGCCCTAACCTTGTTTAAGGGCCTTTCATGTTGCATATGTATTAGGCTTAGTGTATGGCCCACTAGGCCATGGATTGATTGGGCTTTAGACTTTTCCTTACATACGTAGCAGCCTACCCTTTTGGGACCCAGTTGAGGTTGGATGTCCTCCTGGGTGATCTTAAGGTAGGCCCATGGGTTTCTCTGTGGATGGTTAAAGGCCCACTATAGACCCTAGGCTATTTGTTTAAGGCTCAATGTGTATATATGTGGAACCTACCTTAACGCATGTTTAGTCCAGGACATCCAAGACTTGGATCACCCGATTGTTGATGCACTCTCTACCTTGGGTTGGCACTGGACTCACAATCCAGTAGCAGACCCACTTGATCTTTTCATGATATATATACACACACACACACACACACACACACACTCCATCCGGTAGGGTCCCCTAGTGAGTATAGTTGGCCTTTATGAGATTATTTCCACATATTTAACCATTTCTGGAGCTTAGAAGGTCCAGGAAGTCAAACGGGCAAAAGGTTTATCAAGGGGCCTTAAAAGTATAATTTTATGGTTAAAACTTTATTTGGTTGTGGGGCCCACCATATTGAGAACTTGTGTATGTGTTAATTACTTATGTTTTCTTATAATCTTCGGGCTTAATCAGTGCATTCTTTTGGATCACCTTTAGTGATCAGATGAGGACCCCATCTTAGATTAGATTTTTGGGGCATCCCATAGACCCAGAGTGGGTTGGGACATCCCAGCTTAGCTCAGCCATATATTGGGCTGACTTTCACGATTTTGATGGACTTATGGGCTGAGAGAAGGATAGTATTGGGCACATGGTTGCTCCCTTAAATTGCTAGTTATTGGACTGATGTAGTGGGGCCCAATTCATCCAAACTTAAACATATTTTTGGTCCATATATTGTATACGTGGGCTACCCACCAAGTCCAACTTAATGCATGGATTTTATGGCCATTGGGAATTGAGCCTTGGGCCTTAATTCCCCTCTTGGAGCCCATGTTGTTAAAACTGGTATTATATCTTTTTATGGCCTATTTGAGGAATATATGTATGTGGTTACCTTTATTTTTATCTTAAATATAGGACTCGGGCCTTCTATCCATATAGTTCATGGTTGATAAGCCTTTTTGGGGAATGGTGGTTAAATGTGCCCATTATGGACCCCGTTAGGCCCGGTTGTATTTAAGAGTGATTGGATACTCATCTTAGACTCTTGCTAGACTCATTTCTATATTACTTAGACCCGTATCTTGTATACTTAGTCTCGTGGGCTACCTCAGGTAAATGGGCCCCCACCAGAAGTTGGATTTCTTAAGGATATTGTCTAAGTTCCTAATATTAGTTTCTTTTTGGATAAGAGGAATGTAATATACATTGTATATCGCCATATAATGTGATTAAATTCATCCTCATGACCCAAGTGCATCATTGTATGGTTGGTTGACACTGTGTGTGTGTGGTCATATTGTGCCATTGGGCATTGCAAGTTTTCTTCTCCGAAGGACGTAACATTCCCTCTTTAGCAGGTTGGATGCTTAGAATTGAAGCATGGTTGATTGTATGATTCATGCATTTGGCATTGCATAACATATGGATAATTATCGTTCTTGCTTCATCAAGGTTGTAGCCTCCACAGTTACATCATGGATGGCCATGTTTGGACACTGGAAATGTTACTTGAGCATATCAGGTGCATAGGATGCCCATAAGTGAAATTTCTAAAACTTCCATGGTACCAAGGATCTGCTCCAAGGCTGTGACCGAGTTGAAACTATGAGCGCACGAGGGCCTTATACCGTTAGGTTACGACTCTCACTGTCATGTAGTCGATTGGATAGGGGTGTGGCCTTACTCGCCTGATGTAAGGACGCATTGCTAGGCTGAGTCTGACCTGCTCGTAAATGGATTCGCTACCTTCAGGCCTTACTGATGATTGGATGTCCACAGGAAGGGAAGTGAGGTCTCTTGCGCTCGTTTAACTGTGCAGGGTTTGTAAAGCGGTAGTCATTCCAGCAATGTAATAGACCCCGATGATTTCCTTATGATGGAAATGTACTTGATATGTGGATTGGATATGAGCACTGACATTACTTCGCATTGCATTTGTATCGACTGTGTAAGCCTCATATTGCATAGCCTTAGCATGACGCCCAATACTCATTGCAACATATAGCCTTGGTATAGCTTCTTGCGTTCATGTCAGCCCTGGTAAGACTGGTGGTGTTGGCTTTGATCATGTTTCCTTTCTGTATCTCCTATTATTCTTCTGTGCACTATTGTCACACACCTTCACCACACTCTATCCTTCTATAAGGTTATGCATGATTAATGCGTGCAGGAGATCCTAGGCAGGCAGCGAGCGGCAGAGCGTGGACTAAAGTTGAGCTTGAGGACCCCATTGTTGCAGACTTTTCTTTCCTTTTCCTATCATCTTATGTATGTCCTTTTGGACCTTGTGAATATTTGTAAAAGTTCAAATTCATAATGGATTTTGTGATGTGTGCCTTTGTTATTCTCAGATATACTTGTTGTGATCTTGGGTATGCTCGTATTCAAAATGCTTATATAGTTATTAAAATCGTTCTTGTGTGATCTAAGGATCGGAACCTGCCTTACAAGCTGAGAATGGGATACTACAGAGGCTGTTGCGGCCAGAATCGGCTGTCGAGTTCCTTGTGATTATATTAAGTATTGTGTCATGCCCAGTCATGCCCCAGCCACCTCAGGTTTGACTTTGCACGACTCAGCAGGACCCTTACTTATTAGGGGAGTCGTTATGGGTATTCTCCTTGTCTCCATATATAAGTCTTATGTTTTGATGCATCGCACCCTTTTTGTATCCAAGGGCTTTTGTTCACGCAGATTGCTATTAGAGTTTGCCGTTAAGGATTGTCAGTATCGACATGTTTTGGGAAGATCGCTGTGTTAGGTCAATGATATTATCATGTTCCATTTTGGTTGGTGAGATGTTCTTGCCCGCTGAATAATTTGTATTGGCCATGTTGAGCTTATTGGCTTGTTTTATTGTCAGGGTAGTATTTCTGGTTCGGGATGGTAAGCCAGATTGGGAGTTTTGTGGCTGAGTATAACACATGCCAACGTGTCAAGGCCAATCATCAGAGACCCCCTGGTCCCTTGCAACCGTTAAGCGTTCCAGAGTGGAAGTGGGAGCACGTATTGATGGATTTCATCGCAGGTTTGCAGAGGACTCAGTACTGTCATAATACATCTGGGTTATCGTCGATCGTCTGACGAAGTTGGCTCATTGGTGAGGACTATGTGTTCCACTTATGGAAGGACCATCCTACAAATTTTCAAGGCCATCAAGCCCCTCGACTAACCGTGGTGCAACCTGCAAATTGGGTCAGTTTTGGGCCAATTACCCAGGCCTGTAGGACTACCCACCATGGGATGCCCCTACCTTGGGCTGTTGTTAGGCTTGTATTCTAGCAGCATAACCCACTTCTAATGTGTGTTGTGCATTCCCCTCTCATCTGGTGAGACCCACAGTGATATGTGAGGGTCATCAGAAAATAAATACTATAAATTAATTTATTTGCTAGACTCCAACAAACCCATAAAGAGGGTGGGTTGGAAATTCAGTAGTGGGCCTAATGTTGCCACCCCATAAATCTCTGTTTTGGGGCAACATGGCCCACTAGATTTGAGGAGGATTTAAGTCAGTATCTTACTATTTTAAATTTATTATTGGGCTTAATTAGTGCATGATTAAAGGGCCATTCCAATTGGATTCTTTTTGGGCTAGTCTTCTAGTTAATTAATGGACCTTATAGCCTTAGTTGGGCTGAAATTTTTGATAGGCCCCTTGGACCCTTGGGTCCTATATTTACCATGCCATTATGACGGGTCTTATGGGCCAAATAATTAAGTAGTTGGGCCGTTGCTTGCCTACTATAATAAATTCATACTTGGGCCAAGATGTGAGGCCCAACTTACTTGTGTTAAATATAAGGATTTCCCATATGTTAGGATAATGGGCTGCCCATTAGGCCCACCACAATGAGTGAACCTATGACCCTTATGGTTGGGCCCTAACATTGTTTAAGGGTCTTTCAGGTTGCCTATGTATTGGGCTTAGTGTATGGCCCACTAGGCCATGCATTGATTAGGCCTTGGACTTTTACTTACATACGTAGTAGCCTACCCTTTTGGGACCCGGTTGAAGTTGGATGTCCTCCTGGATGATCCTAAGGTAGTCCCATGGGTTTCTCTATGGATGGTTAAAGGCCCACCATAGACCTTAGGCCATTTGTTTAAGGCTCAATGTGTATATATGTGGAGCCTACCTTAACGCGTGATTGGTCTAGGCCATCCAAGCCTTAGATCGCCCGATTGTGGATGCACTCTCTACCCTGGGTTGCTGGACTCACAATTCAGTAGCAGGGCCACTTGATCTTTTCATGATATATACACACCCTTCATCTAGTGGGATCCCCCGATGAGTATAGTTGGACTTCATAAGATTATTTCCATATAGTTAACTAATTTTTTAGACCTTAGCAGGTCCAATAAGTCGAACAGGCCAAAAGTTTATCAAAGGGCCTTAAGTGAACAATTTTTTGGTTAAAACTTTATTTAGTTGTGGGACCCACCATATTGAGAACTTATGTACATGTTACGTGCTTATGTTTTCTTATAATCTTGGTCTTAATTACTGTATTCTTTTGGGTCACTTTTAGTGATCTTATGAGGACCACATCTTAAGACCAGAATTTTGGGACATCCAGTGGGCGTTGAGTGATCAGGAACGTCCCAGCTTGGCCCAACAATATATTGTGTTGACTTCCATCATTTTGATAGACTTGTGGGCTGAGATAAGGATAGTATTGGGCCCTTGGTTGCCCACTTAAATTGCTAGTTATTGGGCTGATGTAGTGGGGCCCATTTCATCCAAATTTAAACTTATTTTTAGGTCATGTATTGTATACGCAGGCTGCCCACCAAGTCCAACTTAATGCATGGATTATATGGCCATTGGAAATTTAGCCTTGGGCCTTAATTCCCCTCTTGGAGCCCATATTGTTAAAAGTGGTATTTATGTTTTTTGGCCTATTACGAGGAATATATATATATATATATATATATATATATATATATATATGTGGTTACCTTTATTTTTATCTTGAATGTAGACCTTGGGCCTTCTATCCATATAGTTTATGGTTCATATGCCTTTTTGAGGAATGATGGTTAAATGTCCCCTTTATGGACCCCTCTATGCCCAGTTGTATTTAAGAGTGATTGGATACTCATCTTAGACTCTTGCTAGGCTCATTTTTATATTACTTAGACTCGTAGCTTGTATACTTAGTCTCATGGGCTACCCCAAGTAAATGGGCCCCCACTAGAAGTTGGATTTCCTTAAGGATATTATCTAAGTACCTAGTCTTGGTTCCTTCTTGGATAGGAGGAATGTAATATACATTGTATATCGCCATATAGTGTGATTAAATTCATCCTCATGACCCAAGTACATCATTGTATGCTTGGTTGACACTATGTGTGTGTAGTCATATTGTGCCATTAGGCATTGCATGTTACCTTCTCTGAGCGACGTAGTATTCCCTCTTGAGCACGTTTTATACTTGGAATTGATGAATGGTTGATTGTGTGATTCATGAATCTGACATTGCATAGCATATGGACAATTATCGCCCTTGCTTCATCAGGGCTGTAGCCTCCACAGTTACATCGTGGATGACTAGGATTAGACACCGGAACTGTTACTTGAGCATATCGGGTGCATGGATGCCTATGAGTGAAATTTCTAAAACTTTGATGGTATCAAAGATCTGCTTCAACACTGTGACCAAGTGAAAACTATGAGCGTACGAGGGCCTTACACTGTTAGGCCACGACTCCCACTGTCGTGTAGTCGGTTGGATAGGGGTGTGGCCTTACTTGCCTACTGTAAGGAGGCATTCTAGGCTGAGTCTGACCAGCTCGTGAATGGGTCCGCTACTTTCAGGCCTTACTGGTGGTTGGTTGTCCGCAGGCAGGGTAGTGAGGTCTCTTATGCTCATTTGACTGTGCGTGGTCTGTAGATCGGTAGTCATCCAGCAGTGTAATGGACCCCGAAGGTTTCCTTATGATGGAAATGTACTTGATATGTGGATTGGATATGAGCATTGTCATTACTTCGCATTCCATTTGCATCGGCTGTGTAAGCCTCATATTGCATCACCTTGGCATGACGCCAGTACTCATTGCATTATAGTACTCACTACATTATATAGCCTTGGTATAGTTTCTTGCATTATTGTACTAACTTGGTGTAGCTTCTTGCATTCATGATAGTCTTGGTAAGGCTGGTGGTATTGGCCTTGATCATGTTTCCTTCCTGTACCTCCTATTAATTTTTCGTGTACTATTCTCACACACTTACACCACCCTCTAAGCTTCTATAAGCTTATGCACGATTGATGCGTATAGCAGATCCTAGGTAGGTGTCGCAGTGGCAAAGTTTAGACTAGAGCTGGGCTTGAGGACCCAGTGTTGCAGACTTCCTTTCTTTCTTTTATTATCTTATGTATGTCCTTTTGGACCTTATGTAAGCTTATAAAAGTTCAAATTCTTAATGGATTTTGTGATGTGTGCCTTGTTATTTTCAGATATACTTGTTGTGATCTTGGGTATGCTCTTGTTGGAAATGATTATATTGTTATGAAAATCCTCCTTGTAGGATCCCAAGATCGGAACCCGCCTCAGGAGGCAAGAATGTGGTACTACGGAGGCTGTTGCAGCCAGAACCAGCTGTCGGGTTCCTTATAAGTCCGATTACTAAGTCTGAGGCGTGATAGGAGTTGGTATCAGAGCATATCTCGGCCCATCTTAGTGTTGCTTCTTATGTAGATATGTGATACCAACTCCTGTCACGCCCCAGACTCGGTAACCGGACTTACAAGGAACCCGACAGCCGATTCTGGGATCCCATAAGGAGGATTTTCATAACTGTATAATCATTTCGAATACGAGCATACCCAAGATCACAACAAGTATATCTGAGAATAACAAAGGCACACATCACAAAATCCACTATAATTTTGAACTCTTACAACTATCCATAAGGTCTAAAAGGACATACATAAGATGATAAAAAAATGAAGGAAAAGTCTGCAACACTGGGGGTCCTCAAGCTCAACTCCACTCCACACTCTGCTGCTACGACGCCTGCCTAAGATCTTCTGCACGCATCAATCATGCATAAGCTTATAGAAGCTTAGAGGGTGGTGAAGGTGTGTGATAATAGTACATAGAAGAATAATATGAGATAGAGGAAGGAAACATGATCAAAGCCAACACCACCAGCCTTACCAGGGCTGACATGAACGTAAGAAGCTATACCAAGGCTATATGATGTAATGAGTACTGTATTGTAATGAGTATGAGACGTCATGTCAAGGTGATGCAATATGAGGCTTACACAGACGATGCAAATGCAATGCGAAGTAATGTCACTGCTCATATTTAATCCACATATTAAATACATTTCCATCATAAGGAAATCACCAGGGTCCATTACACTGTTGGAATGACTTCCGCTCTAAAGACTAACATAGTCAAATGACCGTAAGAGACCTCACTACCCTGCCTGTAGACAACCAATTACTAGCAAGGCCTGAAGGTAACGAACCCATTTACGAGTTGGTCAAACTAAGCCTAGCAATGCCTCCTTACATCAGGCGAGTAAGGCCACACCCCTATCCAACCAACTATCCGATAGTGGGAGTCATGACCTAACGGTATAAGGCCCTTGTGTGCTCATAGTTTTCACTTGGTCACGGCATTGGAGAAGATCCTTAGTATCATGGAAGTTTTGGAAATTTTACCCATGGGCATCCTATGCACCCGATATGCTCAAGTAACATTTTCGGTGTCCAATCCTGGCCATTCACGATATAACTGTGGAAGCTACACTACAAGAAAAACGGGCAAAGGCTATGGTCAAAAATCATAGCTAAAGACCTTTTGCTACGGATATAGTCTGTAGCACGTCCTTCGCTATTGATGGGGTAGCTAAAGGCCAAAAAACCTATTGCTATGGATTATATCCATAACAATAGATATCAGTAGCTACAAACAAAAGTCGTAGCTATAATTTTTTTAGCAACGGACGTGCAAAGGCTACCACCAAAAATGGGAAAAGGCTACAGGCAAAAATTGTAGCTAAGACCCTTTCTACAGATATAGTCCGTAACATGTCCATCACTATTGGTGGGGTAGCTAAAGGCCAAAAATCCTATTGCTATGGATTATATCCGTAACAATACATATCAGTAGCTACAAACAAAAGTCGTAGCTAAAATTTTTGTAGCGAAATGTAAACAACAAAAGCTACGGTTTTCAGAACAATAACTACGGCCAAAATTTGTAGCTATTTTTTAAAAAAAATATTTGTAATAATAGTGTCGTTTCCATTGCAAGAACCTGCTGTGATTGATAACTCATCTGCTTAATGTTAATAGGAATAGTACATAAAATGCAATCAGGAAAAAAATGATGCATTTATTACCAATAGCAATCAAATCATCAATGCATCCCACATTATATTTCTAAAAAAACAATACTTCACTTTGCTCAACCTATCATAAGAATTACAATAAGGTGTGCCCTCATGTGCAAGAAACAAATACACTCCAACACAGTAAACACCCTCCATATAATGCAATAATGCTCACATTTTTATAGAATTTTCTTCTTTCAAATGGTCAATTTCAACAAATGCAGAAGATAGAGCTTCTTCTTTCCCTGAAATTGCAGATGTAACTTCTGTGGACTTTGACATAAGATTACTTTCAAGTTCTGAAACCCTTCCCTTGAGAAAATGAATTTCATCCTCCAATGACTTATTTATCTTGTCAGCCTGCCTGAATAAAATAGCATTTGTATACACAATCAAACAAGCATGCCTTTGTACACATCTCAAAAGAAAGAAAGACAAAAAAAAAACACTAATACAGGAAGAAATAAAAAATGTACCTGCTAATCTTCTAAACTATGGCAAAATCCAACATCAGTAATGTGGTTTGATCGACTATTGGTTTGTGTAACATTATATAGGAAGAAATCAAAATATAGTGAGAGGAGCAATGAAACTAAATCTCCAAGCAATTGTAATCTACAAAAAATAATAAACTAAAAGTTTTGAGAAGAATACTATGAAAAATAGGAACCCAATTTAGGAAACAGATAACAAAATTCAAAGATGACAAGAATAAAAACAACACAAAAGCAAATTAATATACAAACCCCTCAATCAGTACAGATGATATTAGGAAGTAATGGCATCATTTTTGTTAAATCTAGTATTCTTACGAGTTCGACCACCGTTCATTGAGCCAATGGTTGAAATGGTGGGCCACATTATGAGATGGGCCATGCCCAAATTTCCCCACATGAGGCAACCTATAGTTCACATCATATGTGGCCCAATCAAACAGTTAGAATAATCTAATGGGCAAAACTTTTATCGCATTTCCTATCGATAACATGGCCCACCACATGAACAGGTCAGTCGAATTGCTAATGGTGGGACCCACATGTATAATTCATTGCACTGATCACTCCGTATACGCAGTAACTAAGAACATCACTAGAACAATCAGAATCAAAATCACTACATAAATTCAAATAAAAAGAGAACGGAATTGAAACAAACACAAAGCAATACATCAACATTCAACAATCGAATTTCAGTGGCTTAATAAACATTAAATGACACTTGAATCGGATATTCACCAGTTCATACAGAAACTATACCAATGAGTTTAGGTTATAGGTTATAGGTTAAGGTTTAGGTTTAGGTTTAGGTTTAGGTTTAGGTTTAGGTTTAGGCTAATGTTGTAGGTTATAGGAGTTAATACATATTTAGGTTATAGGTTATAGGTTTAGGTTTAGGTTTAGGTTTAGGTTTAGAGATTTGAGAATACATTTAGGTTATAGGTTTAGGTTTAGGTTATAGTTATAGGTTTAGGTTATAGGTTATAGCTTTAGGGAATTGGGAATAGGCTAAGGTTTAGGTTTAGGAAATCGCATTCGGGTTCGGGATTAGGTTTAGGTTTGGGTTTAGGTAATAGGTTTAGGTTAGGTTTAGGTTTATGTTATAGTTTGGGTTTGGGTTTTCAAGTTTAGGTTTAGGTGTAGGTTAGGGAGTCGAGATTAGGATTAGGTGTAGGTTTAAGTTATAGGTTAGGTTTAGGTAATTAAGAATAGGTTAAGATATAGGTTTAGGAAATCAGGTTCGGGTTCGGGTTCTGGTTTATGTTTGGGTTTTCAAGTTTAGGTTTAGGTTAAGGAGTTGAGATTAACATTAGGTGTTGGTTTAGAGAATACATTTAGGTTTTAGGTTTAAGTTTAGGTTTTAGGTTTAGGTTAAGGTTATAGGTTTAGGTTATAGGTTATAGCTTTAGGGAATTGAGAATAGGTTAAGGTTTAGGTTTAGGAAATTGTGTTTTGTTTTAGGTTCGGGTTTAGGTTTGGGTTTTACGTTTGGGTTAAAGTTACTGAGTTTAGGTTATAGGTTTAGGTTTAGGTTGTATGTGTAGGTTATAGGTTTAGGTTTAAGTTAGGTTATAGGTTAAGGTTTAGGAATTTGGGTTCATGTTTAGGTTCGGGTTCGGGTTCGGGTTATATGTTTGGGTTAAGTTGTAGGTTTAAGTTAAGTGAAGTAAGTTTAGGTTATAGGTTTAGGTTTAGGTTTATGTTATAGGTTTAGTTTAGGCTAAGGGTTTAGGGATTTAGATTCAGGTTCGGGATCGGGTTTAGGTTTGGGTTTTCAAGTTTGGGTTTCGGTTTAGGTTAGGGAGTTGAGATTAGGATTAGGTGTAGGTTTAGGTTTAGGGATTTGAGAATACATTTGGTTTTAGGTTTAAGTTTAGGTTTTAGGTTTAGGTTTAGGTTATAAGTGTAGGTTAGGTTTAGGTTTTTGGGTTCGAGTTATATGTTTGGGTTAAGGTGTAAGTTTAAGTTAAGTGAATTAAGTTTGGGTTATAGGTTTAGGTTTAGGTTTATGTTATAGGTTTAAGTTTAGGTTAAGGGTTTATGGATTGATTTGGGTTGGGATTGGGTTTAAGTTTGGGTTTTCAACTTTAAGTTTAGGTTTAGGTTAGGGAGTTGAGATTAGGATTAGGTGTAGGTTTAGGTTTAGGGATTTGAGAATATATACATTTAGGTTTTAGGTTTAAGTTTAGGTTTTAGGTTTAGGTTTAGGGTTATGAGAATATATACATTTAGGTTTTAGGTTTAAGTTTAGGTTTAGGTTTAGGTTTAGGATTTAGGTTTAGGTTAGTTTAGGTTTAGGTTTAGGTTTAGGTTATAGGTTTAGGTTATAAGTTTAGGTTTAGTTTATAGGTTTAGGTTTATGTTATGTTATAGGCTAAGCTTTATGGATTTGAGAATAGGTTAAGGTTTAGGTTAAGGAAATCGGGTTTGGGTTCGGGTTTAGGTTTGGGTTTTCAAATTTAGGTTTAGGTTAAGGTCTTGAGATTAGGATTAGGTGTAGGTTTAGGTTTAGGAATTTGAGAATATATTTAGGTTTTAGGTTAGTTTTAAGTTATAGGTTTAGGTTAAGGTTATAGGTTTAAGTTATACGTTTAGGTTTAGGTTTAGGTTTAGGTTATGTCATGCCCCAGACTCGGTAACCGGACTCACAAGGAACCCGATGGCCGGTTCTGACCGCAACAGCCTCCGTAGTACCCCATTCTCGTCTCCTAAGGTAGGTTCTGATCCTGGGATCGTACAATTAGAATTTTCATAACAGTATAATCATTACCAATACGAGCATACCCAAGATCACAACAAGTACACCTGAAAATAACAAAGGCACACATCGCAAAATCCACTATAAATTTGAACTTTTACAATCATCCATAAGGTCCAAAAGGACATACATGAGATAAAAGGAAAAGAGAGAAAGGTCAGCAACACTAGAGCCCTCAAATGCTCAGCTCTACTCTATGCTCTATTGCTATGTCGCCTGCCTAGGGTATCCTGCACGCATCAATCGTGCATAAGCTTATAAAAGCTTAGAGGGTGGCGTAGGTGTGTGATAATGGTGCACAGAAGAGTAGTAGGAGATAAAAGGAGAGAAGCATGATCAAAGAGGATATCACTAGCCTTACCCAGGCTTATTATGAATAAGATGCAATGAGTACTAGGTACCATACTAAGGCAATGCATGAAGGGGCTTGTACAACCAATGCTAATGCAATGCAAGTAATGTCAGTGCTCATATCCAAACCACAAGTCATGTACATTTCCAGTCATAAGGAAATCACTGGGGTCCATTACACTACTGAATAACTACTGCTCTACAGACCCCACACAGTCGAACGAATGTAAGAGACCTCACTACCCGCCCGCGGACAACAATCACCAACAAGGCCTGAAGGTAGTGGACCCATTTACGAGCTAGTCAGACTCAGCCTAGTAATGCCTCCTCACATCAGGCAGGTAAGGCCACACCCCTATCCAACCGACTACACGACAGTGGGAGTCGTGGCCTAATGGTATAAGGCCCTCGTGCGCTCATATATTCCACTCGGTCACGGCGTTGGAGCAGATCCTTGGTACCATAGAAGTTTTGAAAATTTCACCCATGGGCATCCTATGCACCCGGTATGCTCAAGTAACATTTTCGATGTCCAAACATAGCCATCCACGATGTATCTATGGAGGCTATAACCCTTATGAAGGGAGGGTGATAATGCTCATATGTTATGCAATGCCAGATGCATGAATCACACCATTAACTATGCATCAATTCCCAGCATCCAACATGCTCAAGAGGGAATACTACATCCCTCAGGAAGGTAACATGCAATGCCCAATGGGACAATCATAACCACACACATAGTGTCATCTAAGTATACAATGATGCACATCGGTCATGAAGATGGGTCTAGATGCATTATGCGGCGATATATAAAGTAGTACACTCCTCCTATCTAAGAAGGGACCAAGACTAGGTATTTAGACAATATCTATAAGGAATCTCACCTCTAGTGGGGGCCCATTTACATGGGGTAGCCCACGAGACTAAGCATACAACTACGTGTCCAAATAACACAGAAGTGAGTCTAGCAAGAGTTTAAGATGAGTGTCTAATAACATTTAGATACAAACGGGCATATAGGGGTTTATAATCGGGACATTTAACCACCATTCCCCGAGAGGCATCTCAACCACGAACTATATGAATACAAGGCCCAAGGCCCTACATTCAAGATAAGAACATAGGTAACCACATACATACATTACTCATAATAAGCCATAAAAGATATAACACCACTTTTAATAACATGGGCCCTAAGAGAGAAATTAAGGCCCAAGGCTTAATTCTCAATGGCCATAGAATCCATGCATTAAATTGGACTTGGTGGGCAGCCTGCATACATAATATACGACCCAAAATAAGTTTAAGTTTAGATGATGAAATGGGCCCAACTACATCAGCCCAATAACTAGCAATTTAAGTGGGTAACCAAGGGCCCAATACTATCCTTATCTCAGCCCACAAGTCCATCAATATGGTGGAAGTTGGTTTAATATATGGTTGGGCTAATCTGGGACGTCCTAACCCACTCTGGGCCTAAGGGATGTCCCAAAAATCTGATCAAAGATGGGGTTATCATGTGATCGCTAAAAGTGACCCAAAAGAATGCACCGATTAAGCCCAAAGATTAAAAAATATAAGCATGCAACACGCACACAAGTTCTCAATATGATGGGTCCCATGTCCAATAAAGTTTCAACCATAACAATGTACATATAAGGCCCCTTAATAAACGTTCGGCCCACTCAGCTTCCTGGGCTTGCTAAAGCCCATAAATTAGTCAAATAAGTGGGAATGATCTCATGAAGGCCAAGAATATTCACAGGGGACCCCACCAGATGGAGGGTGTGTATACATCAAGAAAAGATCAAGTGGGCCTGTTACTAGATTGTGAATCTTACAGCAACTCAAGGCAGAGAGTGATTCCATAATCGGGCGATCCAAGGCTTGAACGGCCTAGACCAATCACATATTAAGGTATGTTCCACATACATACACATTGAGCCTTAAACAAATGGCCTAGGGTCTATGGTGGGCCTTTAACCATCCATAGAGAAACCTATGGGCCTACCTTAGGATCACCCAGGAGGACATCCAACCTCAACTGGTTTCCAAGAGGTAGCCCACCACTATGCATATAATGTAAGGTCTAAGGCCCAAGCAATGCATGGCCTAATGGGCCATACACCAAGCCCAACTCATAGGCCATATAGTGGGCCCTCAAGTAAGGTTTGGGCCCAACCACAAAAGTCATAATTCCACATGTTGTGGTGGGCTTCATGGGTAGCCCAGTAGTTCATTTACATGGGCAAGTTTTACATTTAAAACAAGTGAGTTGGGTCTCACTTTTGGCCCAAGCACAGGGTCAATTTAGTGGATAGCCAAGGGCCCAACCTCTTGTGTATTATTACCCCTAAGCCCATCACAATAGATAGGAGAGTATAGGCCCAAGATCAATGGGCCTATCCAAAAGAACTGAGTCCACAAGGCCTACTTGCTAACACAAACATGCATATAATATATCACATAATGGGCCAAAAAGAAATGGCACAAACAAAAGCCATCCAATTCATACATTATGGTGGACTTGAGGGCAGCCTGTAAGCCCGAGAATACACATGGGCAAGGCCTATACTGACAGTATGGGCCTTGCCACACCAGCCCAAAGAATTAGCAAGGCCCTCCGCAATATACATTTATGTGGGCCTTACAAGTCAGCCCACAATTAAGCATTTTATGAGGGCATCAAGGCTAATAAATGTATATGATCAACTTGTAGACGGCCCATTAGGCCCATGAATCAATAAGGTCAGCCCTTGCACAATCTTGAGCTCAAGGGATAGGTTTCCAGCCTATTGGGCCTATAAAGCTATCAAAAATTCTGGTTAAGGCTAGCCCACAAACCACCACAAAGGTGGGCCTCAAGGGGCACTAATTAAGCCCAAAATATCTAAGGAAGGAGGGCAAAGAGTGTGTACAACACTCCCTTAAATCTGGTGGGCTGCCACGGCTCCAAAAGATCAACTATGCACAAATTTGGGCCCTCGATCTTGGAATTCCAAAGACACCCACTTCTGGACTCTTTGGAGTCCATAAATTTATTTAATTTAAATGGCTTACAGACCCATGGTGACCCACTCATATCACAGTGGGTCCCACGGAATAAGAAGGGGGTTATACAACAATTACTTCAAGTGGGCCATGCCGTTAGAATGCAGGCCCAGCAGCCCAAGGTAGGGGCATCCCATGGTGGTTAGTCATATGGGCTTGGGTATTTGGCCCAAAACTGACCCAATTTATAGGCCATACCACGGTCAGTCCAGGGGCCTTATGGCCCTGAAAATTTGCAGGATGGTCCTTCCATAGGTGGACCACAACCCCACAAAATTTTAGAATTTTGGACATCAATAAACAATTTAATTAATTTGAATGAAACAATCTGTCCAGAAAATCGAACTGGCCTGGATGTCCCAATGTGGTGGGCCAGTCTTGACCTTTCCACAGTGTGTACAGGGGTCCATTGGACCTGAAATTTGGTAGGTAGGTCCCACCATGAGTGGACCACCTCCCTGTAAATTTTCACAATTTTCAGATATTCAGAAGTATTTTAATAAATTCAGGAGTTACAATGTATCCAGGGTGGAATGTTGCTAGAAATAACCATACAGAATTTGGACCCAAGGTCCATCATCAAGCCTGCAACAAGGTGGGACCCAGAAATATGGCCCACCTTCTGAGAAAATAATTTTTTTAAATTTATTTTTATGTAACTATGTTATTTGGATCGCACAAATGCGAAATTTCTGGCACCCACTATATTGGCCTACCCTTTTGGATTCCCAAATGGGGTCCATTGGCCATAAAATTTTGCAGGTAGGCCCTACCATGGGTGGGACACCTCTATATAAAATTTTAGAATTTTTGGGATAGTAAAAGTATTTTATTTAACTCCTACAATTTATGGACGGCAAGGTAGTTATGAAACAATGTTGCTGCTGAAACAATGTTGTTGCCCCTGATTTGTGTACCCCATTAGAGTGGGCCCAAGTCTGCCAAATTTTAAGAAAATGTAGGACTAACATCCCTACATAAGCATACAACAAGGTGGGGTCCACAAAAGTGGCCCACCATTTCAAAAACTAGCTGACATTTAAGTTTTTCCGGCAAGCAGAGTGAACAGTCCAGAAAATCTGGACCGTCCAACCTCCTTGGTTCACTCTTTTGGGTGATCAAATAGGGACGGATGAAGGTGAAATTCAATATACTTATAGGTGGGGTTAACACCTCTAGAAATAATCAAATATTGGAGGTAACACATCCTATAAATCAGTCCATAATCTGTGCCAAAAACAACCCAAAAACAATCCAGAAATTTTATGGACAACAAGGTGTGTCTGAAAATAACTGAACATAACCACTGATTAAATGGGAAAATACCCCACAAAATTTATGTTAAGATCCACCTTAGTGGGCTGCACAAACATCCAAGCCATTCCCCCTTCATGAAACCCATTGCATGAGCCCAAAATGGAGTAAATAGAGTGTCAACGTCCAAGGAATGGACAACCATGGGCATCTACTTTGCTTGGACGGTCTGGATATTCCGGGGCCACTAAGTGGGCCACACACATAAGGGAAACAAGAATAAAATAATGGAAAATAGAAATAATCCAGCCACAAGAGAGGAAAATGACATGCATCAAAGGAAAATGCTATGATGGGGTCCATGGAGAATGGCCCCATCCATGGAACATGCATGCAAAGAAATGGGCCATTGGCCTGAATCATTGAGACATGAGGGACCTCCATCACCACTTGATGGGTCCCACAAGCTCCTAAGAAAGAAATGAAGAAGGATCAAAGAGCACCCACCTTGATCCTTACAAAAATATAGGTCTCCTTGCTCCTCTAGCTCCAAGGAAGGGAAATCAATGGATGAGATGATATTGAAATGGATGGATTTAGAGATATTAGGGAAAGAAGGGGCTGGAGAAAATGGGGAATTTGTTGGCCATGGAGAGAATGAGAAGGAGGGAGAGAGATAAGGAGATAGAGAGAGCGAGAGAGAAATCATTTATTTGTAAGAAAAGAAATAATTACCTATGAGAGGAGAAAACAAGGTTATAGGGTAGAGTAGGCTTTCGGGTGGTATGTGTCGGGTGGGTAGTGTTAGCTATGGAATTTTAGTGGTGTGCATAGTGTTGCATGGGAACTTGTGCCAAGAGAGTGGTCCATGTGCTTTTGTACAGAAAGTGGGCCACATGACGAAATGCTCACAACTTTTGATCTATAAGTTGGATGAACGCACAAGTCGCATCGTTGGAACCGCAACAACAATACGAACGAGATGACATAAGTCTAGGGTCGATCCGAGTCAGGTTTACGTGACCGGACTCAAAGATGACCGTAAACACTATCGGAGGGTTGTGGGTCATCAAAATTTGATCAGTAGGACCGTGAGACCAAAATAAACGAGATGCATACTCACACACACACACATGCACACATGCGGACTCGGGTAGTGTCTCACGGGTTATAGTTATAGCTTTAGAAAATTGAAAATAGGTTAATGTTTAGGTTTAGGAAATCGGGTTCGGGTTCGAGATCGGGTTCAGGTTTGGGTTTTCAAGTTTAGGTTTAGGTTAAGGAGTTGAGATTAGGATTGGGTGTAGGTTTAGGTTTTAGGATTTGAGAATACATTTAGGTTTTAGGTTTAGGTTTAGGTTATAAGTGTAGGTTATAGGTTTCGGTTTAGGTTATAAGTGTAGGTTATAGGTTTAGGTTAGGTTATAGGTTAAGGTGTAGGGAATTGAGAATAGGTTAAGGTTTAGTTTTAGGAAATCGAGTTTGGGTTTGGGTTTTCAAGGTTTGGTTTAGGTTAAGTAGTTGAGATTAGGATTAGGTGTAGGTGTAGGTTTAGGTTTAGGGATTTGAGAATACATTTCGGTTTTAGGTTTAGGTTTAGGTTTTAGGTTTAGGTTATAGGTTTAGGTTTAGGTTTATGTTTAGGTTATAGGTTATAGGTCATAGGTTATAACTTTAAGGAATTGAGAATAGGTTAAGGTTTAGGTTTAGGAAATTGGATTAGGTGTTCGGGTTTGGGTTTAGGTTTTAGGTTATAGGTTATTGGTTTGGGTAATAGGTTAAGTTTTAGGTATAGGTTAAGGTTATAGGTCTAGGGTTGGGTTTAGGTTATAGGTTTTAGTTTTTGGGATTTGAGAATACATTTAGGTTTTAGGTTTATGTTAGGTTTAGGTTTTAGGTTTAGGTTAAGGTTATAGGTTTAGGTTTTGGTTTCTATTTAGGTCATAGGTTATAGGTTATAGGTTATAGCTTTAGAGAATTGAGAATAGGTTAAGGTTTAGGTTTAGGAAACCGAGTTCGGGTTTAGGATCGGGTTTAGGCTTGGGTTTAAGTTTTAAGTTATAGGTTATAGGTTTAGGTTTAGGTTTAGGTTTAGGTTTAGTTATAGGATTAGGTTAAGGTTATAGGTTTAGGTTTGGGTTTAGCTTATAGGTTATGGGTTTAGGGATTTGAGAATACATTTAGGTTTTAGGTTTGAGTTATGGTTATAGGTTAAGGTTATAGGTTTAGGTTTAGGTTTATGTTTAGGTTATGGGTTATAGGTTATAGCGTTAGGGAATTGAGAATATGTTAAAGTTTAGGTTTAGGAAATCGATTCGGGTTTGGGATCGGGGTTTGGGTTTGGGTTTAGGTTATATGTTTAGGTTATAGGTTAAGGTTTAGGTTTATGTTTAGGTTATAGGTTTAGGTTAAGGTTATTGGTTTAGGTTTAGGTTTAGGTTATAGGTTATAAGTTTAGGGATTTGAGAATACAATTAGGTTTTAGGTTTAGGTTTAGCTTATAGGTTTAGGTTATAGGTCATAGGTTTAGGTTTAGGTTATACTTTTAGGTCATAGGTTTAGGTTTAGGCTATAAGTTTAGGTCTAGGTTATAGGTTGAGGTTTAAGTTATAAGTTATTGGTTATAGGTTTAGGTTATAGGTTTAAGTTATAGGTTTAGGTTTAGGTTATAGGTTTTGGTTTAAGTTATAGGTTTAGGTTTAGGTTATAGGTTTAGGTCATAGGTTTAGGTTTAGGTTTAGGCTTAGGTTATAGGTTTAAGTGCAGGTTTAGGGAATCAGGTTCGGTTTTGGGTTCGGATCGGGTTTAGGTATTCTTTAGTATTATCTACTATTGAACCTAGTATTTTCTACTACATACTAGTAACATACAACCAATATTGGGGCACCATACCATAAGCTACAAGAATTTCATGTCCCCCTAAACAAGGTATCCTCCATTGATAACATATATATATATTATAAGTTCTTTACTTTCATTTACATTTGCAAATACATTCGTATGCATCCAAGAAAATTGAAACGAGCACTGTCATTCTATGACTAATAGTTGAAGAGGATAATCTTTCATCTTATCTTATCGCCACAATTGATGGCACGTCGGACTGGCTTGGGGAACCATGTGATACATCCATCCCTAGGATGATTGTGGGAACTCCAGAAATCATGGGAATGGAAGGTGAGTGTCCAAATGCAAGTAAGGAATTCATTCCACCAAGCTGCTGAAAAGAAAGGAAAGGAGATTGTCGGCTAGACAAAGAGATCACACCTCAAAGTCCATAGGTTGACAGCTCACCTTGGCATTTATCTTCAAAAGAACATTTGTCAGGCATTGGTCATTGACTCCTTGAGGCGCAATGTATTGAGTGACAATACCAAATTCTGGCAGGTTCTTTTTTCTTCCATGGACCTTCAGAAATGGCACAAACTCATACATTAAATGTAAAGTAGAACAAAAATAACAGTTTTCATTACACCTGCTCCACTCTAACAGTAGGTGGAGAACGCCTCCACTGAGGACTCTCTTCAAAGTAATCAAGTGGCTAATCAATGAACTGAAATATAACAAATCGTAAGGGTCCAAACAAAATAGCCAAAACAACAGTATTCATTGCCTACATACACCTTTGATCATATGGAAGCCCAGTTGAGCACCAAGTCAATATGCACCCAAATATGGTCTAAAATATCAATAGATTTTTGTGTTTCTTTCTCTTTTCACCAAATAACTAAAAGAAAGCAAAATCATGTTAAAAAAGGATACAAATGGTGTCTAAAATGGCTTGGTTATTACATGCCATTTCTTTGCTCTTTTTTTTTTTTTTCAGAAACATTGGTAAAATAGAGTTCAATTCAAAATAGTATTAGGTTATACTTTTGAAGCCATGACATTTTTATGCATTTTTCTATTTTGGCATATTCTAAAGATTTTAAACACAAATTATAAATTGTTGACCAGACAAGCCATTTGATCCTATCTAGCATCCATAGAAAATAATATACATTGTACAAATTCAACTAATATACATTGAACCATCAAGTCTTTTGTATTTATTTCAACTGCCCTCTTGCTCTTGTCCTCACAAATCTCAAACTCCACCTGACTGTGACACACCAGCTGGTCCCAAGTAGTGACAAGACTCATGAGATGACATATGTACAAATAGTGACAAGACTAGCTGGTAATGACAGGAGGCTAAGACATCAAATTATTTATGAAGAACAAGAAAAAACAAAGATAAAATAAATAGTTAAAAACTTTACCATTTCAATATTGAACCTTATAGTGGCAACACTGATCTGTGGGGCTAAAAATACATCAGCCTGAAGATAATTGTGCCTTTGAGGTCCTCAAATGATAGTAGAGAAGCTGAAAAACTATTGAAATTAACCATCAAGCATTTTAAGAATACCTCTCAGAAAATGAATGAAACAATGTGGATTACATAAGATGAAACAATGACACTTGAATTTATGCTATTAAGACCTCTGTCAAAGAAATAAAATTAGCTATAAAATGAAAATTAAAATTTTGCAGAAAACCTTATGAAATTGAAAATTAAAATTCTGAACAAGGTATGTAATCAAGACCTTTGTGAATATCGATCAATGCCTAACAATGTGAAAGAAAAGAAAAGAAACAATTAAAAATTATGTTAGGATGAATCTTCTGGATCAGAAGACCTTTATGGGCTTAAATTAGCATTCAAACACAACATGTAAATCATTTACAACCAGCCCTATTTATGTCGGTAATTGGGTAAACTGATATCCATTACTAGCCAACTCACACAAACACTATCAATTAGTTGTTCAAGTTATCATCTGTTTTGATAGTTGTTTACAATTATATTAACTTCAGGATAGTATAGTTATTACAGTCTTTTTACTTAGAGCATAATTTTTAAACTCTTCCATGCATTTTGAACGTTAGAGTGTATTTTGAACGTTAGAGATAGAAGAAAAAAAAAACAATGGGGATATAATAATTTGATTTTTCTAGAGCTCGAATGCTCATTATTACAATAGTAACTTCACATGGAGTGGAGATCCTTTTTCCTGAAGCTATGTTATGCAAAAAATAAAAAAGAGTAAGTTAATACTCCTAGTTTGTGATTTCCACACAAGATGTAAAGGTCATTAGAACTGACACAGAAATCCTAATGCTCAGATTGAAACAACAGAAGGTTAAACTGAAAATTACTCAAAATTTGCTGATACCAAACATCTGATAAGGGACCTTAACAATTGCACCTCTAACAACATGAAAGGTTATATCAAAATGAGGAAAAACTGAGAAACACCAAAAAATCAAGCAGAAGTGAATGAAAATATATTGTAAGAAACTTCACCAGAACAGTTTTATCAAATATGGAATTTGATCTAGATTTAAAGTCTTTAAAACATTTTAAATGACTGGATGGAATTTTATTCTTGCCAAGAAAGACAACGACAACAACTATGACATTTGTACTAGATTTGAAGCCTCCAAAACATTTCAAGTCCTAAGTAATGTGATACTACATCAGTGTCACATATAAAAATAGAGACATTACAGGGTGAAAAGTAGCTACCGAAAACAAAGTTCAAGACCAAGAATTTGTCCTAACATTCTCACTCCTTTCAAGTTCAATAGGTGTTATACATTGGATATGATGAACCTGAAATGAATTAATTGATCTACACTCAACCAACATCACCAAAACTCTTGCAAAATGAACTAGTAGAGAATCTGAACAGAAGTAACTATAAGAAAACCTTCTAATCTCTGTTAAATAAATTCATGAAATGCCATAGTAGCAACCTATAAAAGATCATGAACCATTCAGGTCCCCTCTCCAACATATTTTTCAACAAGCTCACTTCCAATAACACAAATAAAGCAGACATCAATTCTTTTGGCCACATCTCTAGCTAGTAAAGTTTTGCCTGTTCCTAGAAGACCATAGTAGAGCACCCCCTTCAGAGGATCAATAACAAGCTTCACAAATTTCTCTGGATGGAGCATGGGGTGTTCCAATACCTTTATTATATATATATATATATATATATATAAAAACAACATCAGAACAAGAAGGAAACATACATGCAAGAAAGTGTACCTGGATTCATCATCATCGTCTAAGCCTTATCACAACTAATTGGGGTTGGAAAAGTATGCCTGGAGTGGTATCTAAAAAGAATAAATAGTGGCTACTTGATAATTGCAAGGAAAATATACCCTGGTAAAGACAACTATATTGAAATTTTTATGTCGTCTAGCAACAAAACCATGGTGAGAAAAAAATCAGCAAAAAATTGTTCCTTCTCTATGTTGGGAAGTGATTACCAATGCACCCCTTAACTCACTAGGAGCTCACTGATTTCTGCCTCAATATGTAAACAAACTGAAGCTCATATCTTGCTATCAAACTGTGGCACTAACTTTGAACATTAAACAAAACTGCAATTCTTTTTTTTCCCCAAGATTCAATAATTTGGAGTGATTCTGATCCTAAACTAGGCATTGACATGGAAAACTAGGGTGAAATTTTCCCTGAACTAGGAATCGTTGGTTACCCGACCCAGCCAGTCAATGACCAAGTAGTATGGACATGGAAAACTATGGTGAGATTTAGGTTGATTGAGCAGCATAGTTTGAGAACTATGCTCTTTCAGTAATCTTCATATAAAATTGTCCACATCAATCATTTGTACATGAGATTACTCTCGATTACTTAAAAGTTTATTATTTGCTCTTTTCTTAAGAAGGACAAGATTCTGTACAGCAATAACGTCTTAATTCCTGTATGTTAAAATCTTGTCTAGAACATCCTAGAGGAAGACTTATATTAGTGGCTATCTTTTGAGACAATGAAATGCCTCAATCACAAACTAACTATGCAGTGATCTTCCATGTTCCCTAATTTTTCTAATGCCATTAATAATTTTTTTTTAAGTGCCAAAAATAAAACCAAGAAACATACCACAGAGTCATTGACCTTCTTGGCCATTTCCTTGATTTCCTTCTCCACTTTCTTTCTGTTGGCAGAGTGGGGTCCCAAACCCTCTCATCAAAAAATTCCAAATATCAGAAAACATGATGCAGGCCCCTATTGAACACTAAACACAACACCAGTAATCCACATTGCTAACAAAGTGAAAGAAAGAAAGATGTAAAGGCTTAATGCATCTGAAACCATAATAAAAAGCCATTATGAGTGACACAGATCCAAATATAAAAATACTAGATTCTTAGATTTTTTTTCTCCCAGTATGCAAATGCAAAAATTAGATTTTTCGAGAATATTCTCATTACTCAAGGGATTCTGACACTTGGGGCTTACCCAAGGGACATGAAAGAACTGGATCCTATTGAGCAATAAACTAATATGGCTGAAGCATTTCTTCGAACAATTGATATACACATGTAGGGGGCCGTGGACAGTAGCGGATATGGCTGTTGCCCAATAGCTGGCCATCAAAAGAGGAAATGAAAGAGAAAGAGAGAGTACCATCGACTTCCTCCTCTGATTTCTTCTATTATCTTCAACTGTTGGAGAGAGATTGATGAAACTGTGTGTCAAAGAGAACGAGGGAGAGAGACATGGAGAGAGGGAGGGAAATCAAGGAGATCGAGGAAGGGGGAGGGAGAAGCGCGGGAGAGAGAGAGAGAGAGAGAGAGAGAGAGAGAGAGAGAGAGAGAGAGAGAGAGGAAGGGAGCTAGAGAAGCTAGACAAAAGAGAGATTGCGGAAGGAAGAGCGAGAATAGAGGGAAAGAGAGGGAAATGAAGGGTGCGCGGAGAGATCGAGGAAGGGAGAGTGAGAGAAGAGGGAAATGAAGGGTGCGCGGACAAATCGAGGAGGGGCGAGGGAGAAAAGGGGGAAAGAGAGGGAAATTAAATGAAATGCGCTCGAGTATTTTTTTTTTTTTTAAGTAAAATCATTTTGGGGGTGACGGACGACACTTTTAGCGCCTAGTTTTAGCACTTGTGGGGCTCACTGTAATGTATGTTATTTATCCACTCCATCCATTCATTTTAACGGATCATTTTAACAGTCGATCTAAAAAATGAGTCAGATCGAAGCTGTAAGTGGACTACATAACATATTAATGATAGGAATTTATTTTTTATTATTTCTCAATGGTGTGGTCCACTTAGACCTTTAATCTACATAATTTTTTAGCTCATCTACTGAAATTATAAATCAAAATTTATGGGCGGTTTAGATCAAATAAATATATTCCAATGGGCACCATGAAGCCCCTTAAGCACCATCAATATCTAATAAGGTTATGGTAAGGAGGTAGGTTTTAAGTATAGATAATTATGTTTTAGCTACAGATTAAGTCTGTAGCAATTATAGCTAAGGTTTATATTCGTAGCAATAACTAAACATGGTCTGTATGCTTTGCCCCTTTTTTTGGTAGTGCTACAAGCAAGGGCGATAATTGTCCATGTGCTATGCAATGCCAGATGCATGAATCACACAATCAACCATGCATCAATTCCAAGTATTTAACGTGCTCAAGAGGGAATATGACGTCCCTCAGAGAAGGTAACATGCAATGCCCAATAACACAATATGACCACACGCACAATGTTAACCAAGCATACAATGATGTACATGATTATGATGATGAGTTTAATCATACTATATGGCGATATACAGTGTATATTACATTCCTCCTATCTAAGAATGAACCAAGACTAAGTACTTAGACAACAACCTTAAGGAACCCAACTTCTAGTGGGGGCCCATTTACATGGGATACCCTATGAGACTAAGTATACAAGCTACGGGTCTAAGTAATATAGAAATGATCCTAGCAAGAGTTTAAGATGAGTATCCAATCACTCTTAAATACAACCGAGCCTAGAGGGGTTCATAATGGGGACATTTAACCACCATTCCCCAAAAAGGCATATCAACCATGAACTATATGGATAGAAGGTCCAAGGGGTACATTTAAGATAAAAATAAAGGTATCCACATGCATATATTCCTCATAATAGGCCATAAAAAAATATAATACCACTTTTAACAACATGGGCTCCAAGGGGGGAATTAAGGCACAAGCCTCAATTCTCATTGGCCATAGAATCCATGCATTAAGTTGGACTTAGTAAGCAGCCCGCGTACACAATGTACAGCCCAAAAATAAGTTTAAATTTGGATAAAATGGGCCCCACTACATCAACCCAATAACTAATAATTTAAGTGGGCAACCAAGGGCCCAATAATATCCTTATCTCAGCCCACAAGTCCATCAAAATGGTGAAAGTCAGCCCAATATATGGCTGGGCCAAGCTGGGACGTCCCAACCCACTCTGGGCTCATGGGATGCCCCAAAAATATAATTTAAGATGGGGTCCTCATGTGATCACTAAAGGTGATCCAAAAGAATGCACTGATTAAGCCCAGAGATTATAAGAAAACATAAGTATGTAACACGTACACAAGTTCTCAATATGGTGGGCCCCACAGCCAAATAAAGTTTTAACCATCAAATTGTACATTTAAGGCCCTTTGATAAACTTTTAGCCCGTTTGACTTCCTGGACCTGCTAAGGTCCATAAATTAGTTAAATATGTAGAAATAATCTCATGAAGGCCAACTATACTCACTAGGGGGACCCCACCAGATGGAGAGTGTATATATATATGTCATGAAAATATCAAGTGGGTCTGCTACTGGATTGTAAGTCCAACAGCAACCCAAAGCAAAGAGTGCTTCCATGATCGGGCGATCTATGGCTTGGACGGCCTGGACAACATGCGTTAAGGTAGGCTCCACATACATTCACATTGAGCCTTAAACAAATGGCCTAGGGCCTATGGTGGGCCTTTAACCATCCATAGAATAACCCATGTGCCAACCTTAGGACCACCTAGGAGGACATCCAACCTTAATTGGTTCCTAAGAGGTAGCCAGCCGCTACTCGAACATGAATTAAGGCCTAAGGCCTAAGGCAATCCATGGCCTAGTGGGCTTATACTCAAAGCCTAACACATAGGCAATATGGTGGGCCCTTAAGAAAGGTTGGGCCCAACCATAAAGATCATTAGTCCACTCATTGTGGTGAGCCTAATGGGCAGCCCATTATTCCAACATATGGGTGATCTTTATATTTAAAATAAGTAAGTTGGGCCTCACATCTCGGCCTAAGTATGGTTTACTTTAATGGGCAAGCAATGGCCCAACTACCTAAGTATTTTGGCCCATAAAATCCATCACAATAGTGTATTAAATATAGGCCCAAAGGTCATTGGTCCTACTTAGAAAGTTCTAGTCCAAAAAAAAAAAAAAAAGACAAAGGAACTAGTTAATTATCTACATACATCATTCCAATAAAAACCCAACAAGAGTGGGCCTCTGATGGGCCCTAATTACACCCAAAAATAACTAAAGGAAAAATGTCAAAATATTAAATTAATCCATCCTCAAATCTGGTGGGCTATGCTGCCCTAGAATAACTCTTATAGGTAGTAATATTAGGCCCATTGCCAAATTTCAGTCCACCTATTTTTTGGGTTGGTTGGAATCCAACAATAAAAGTCATTTTTATAGCATATTTGATCCCTGATGGCCCACACATAACAATGTGGGTCCTACCAGATGAGAAGGGGATATACAACACATATTCAAGTGGGCCATGTCGTTGGAATGTAGGCCTAACAACCCAAGGTAGGGGCGTCCCATGGTGGGTAGTCCTACGGGTCGGGTATTTGCCCCAAAATTGACCCAATTTGAAGGCCGCACCACGATCAGTCCAGGGGCCCGATGGCCCTAAAAAATTGAAGAGTAGTCCTTCCATAGGTGGGCCACAGCTCCATAAAATTTCATGATTTTCAGATAACTATAAGTATTTTAATTTATTTTTAGAAGACAGTCTGTCCATAAAATCGGACTGACCTGGACTTCCCAACGTGGTGGGCCAATCCGGCCCTTACCACGGTACGTACAGGTGTTCATTGGCCCCAAAATTTTGTAGGTAGGTCCTCCCATGAGTGGACCACCTCCCTATAAATTTGTATAATTTTTGAATACTCAGAAGTATTTTAATAAATTATGGAGTTACAATCTGTCCAGGGTGAAATGTTGCTGGAAATAACCGTCCTGAATTTGGGCCATCCAAATGGGTGGGTTCTGGGCCTCCAAAATTTCTAAAAGTTGGACCCAATGTCCCTCATCAAATCTACAACAAGCTGGGACACAAAAATATGGCCTACCTTTTGACAAAAAAATATATATATTTTTTATGGAACTATGTTGTTGGACTGCACAATAGAAATTTCTATCAGCCCACTATGTTGGCCCACCATTTTGGATGCACAAATGGGGTCCATTGGCCCTAAAATTTTATAGGTAGGTCTTACCACTGGTTGGACACATCTCTGAAAATTTTTATAATTTTTGGGATGGTAAAACTATTTTATTTAACTCCTGCAATTTGTTGATAGCAAGGTATTTCAAAAAAAATAATTTGCTGCTAAAACAATGCTGCTATCCCTGGACTGTGCACCCCATTAGAGTGGGGCCAGGTTTGTCAAATTTTGGGAAAATGCAAGGCCAACCTTCTTATAGAAGTATACAGCAAGGTGGGGGCCACAAATGTGGCCCACCATTTCAAAATCATGCTGATATTTATGTTTTTCTAGCAAACAGTGTGGTTGGACAGTCTAGAAAAATCTGGACCATCCACCCTCCTTGGCCCACCCTTTTAGGTGATCAAACAGGGACAAATGAAGGTGAAACTTAACATGCTTCTAGGTGGGGTCCACACCTCTAGAAATAATCAATTAATGGAGGTAAAACATCCTCTAAATCAGTCCATAAACTATGCCAAAAAGAACTAAAAAACAGTCCAAAATTTTTCTGGACAACAAGGTATGTCTTTAAATAACTAATCATAACCACATATTAAAGGGGGGAAATACCCCCCAAGATTAGTATTGTGGTCCACCTCAGTGGGTCCCACAAACTTCCAGACAAAATTCCTTCACAAAAACCCATTGCATACATCTAAAGATGAGTAAATAGGGTGTCAACGTCCAAGGAATGGACAACCATGGACGTCCACATTGTTCGGACGGTCTGGATATTCCAGGGCCCCTAAGTGGACCACACACATCAGAAATGAGGGATATATTTAATGGGAAAAAGAAAAAAATCCAACCATAAGGGAGGGTCTCTGTCACTATTGAGGCCCTCCCTTCATCAGAACAAATACATGTCATGCATTAAATCACATACAAACTAGATCTAGCTCCATCCACGTACTAGGAATCAATCATATGGTGGGAGTGCCTTCTCCTAACAAAAATCTATGGTCTAGATTAACCCTACATGACATGCATCAAAAGAAAATGCCATGATGGGGTCCATGGAGAATGGCCCCATCCATGGATCATGCATGCAAGGAAATGGGCCATTGGCCTGAATCATGAAGACATGAAAGACCTCCATCATCATTTGATGGGTCTCACAAGTCTCTAAAGATGTGATGAAGAAGGATTTAAGAGCACCCACCTTGCTTGGATCTTCAAAGTTCTTGATGCATTGAAATCCTTAGGCTTCAAGGACCATGGATGAAGGGTCAAGATGGGAAGTGGAGGCTTAGATGAGGAGGGAGATGGAAGAAATGTGGCCAAAATTTTCAGCAAGGTATGATGTTTTGGAGGTTCTAGCAATGGGAGAGAGAGGAGAAAATGAGGGAAAAAGAGGAAAGAAAGAGAGATGTAAAAGAAAAATGATGGGGTTGCTAGGGAATAAGAAATGAAATTATGAAATTTTTAGAGAAAGGTGGCATTGGTTAGAGCAAGTCATGATGACTTTCTAGGAATGGATGCTCATGACTGCCTAGGTTTGAAAAATCTCATAATAACTAGCTATGTAGGGGGGTGTTTGGGTGGTGGGTAGTCTAGGTTATGAAAGTTTGGGTGGTGTTGGGTAGTGTGTGTTAAAACTTATGCATTAGGGATGGGGCCATCTAAGAAAACGTGCACACCACTCCTTGGTGGGCCATGCGATCATGATCAAGGGCTATAACATGAGATACACACAACTTATGATCTATACATTGAATGAATACATAAGACGCGTTGTTAGAACTGCAACGACGATGCGATCACAATGGCATAGGTCTTGGGTCAATCCGAGTCGGGTCTACATGACCGAACTCAAGGATGACTGCAAACGCTATCCGATGGTCTCGGGTCGCCGAAATTCGACCGGTAGGACCGCGGGACCAAGATGAATGAGATGCATACTCACACACACATGCACACATGCGAACTTGGGTCGAGTCTTACAATCCTCCCCATAAATGAAGAAATTTCATCCTCGAAATTGACAAAACCGGAATGATAAAATGCATAAACATCATCAAATATATATATATACCCCAATTATCAAACACAAGAGAAGGTAATGTAAGAAGTACAAGCAATCAATCATTGAATAAATAGGGATAACACTCTCTAATCTCGGCCTTGCATTCCCAAGATGCCTCGACCTCCGAATGATGATCCTGTTGTACCTTCACCAATGGAATGACCTTGGTCCTAAGGACCTACTCCTTTCGATCAAGAATACAAATCAGCTGCTCAATGTAAGAAGCATCCTCACAGACCTCGAGTGGCTGCCAATCAATCATGGGAATAGTATCTGACCCACACTTCCGCTACATAAAAACATGAAACATGTCGTGGATCGTGGACAACTCAAGAGGTAAGGCAAGCCTATAGGCCACAGCGCCCACGTGCTCGGTAATCTCAAAAGGTCCAATAAATCTCGGGCGAGCTTGCCCTTCATACTAAAGTGAACCACGCCATTCATAGCCGAGACCTTGAGATATATTATGTCCCTGACTGTGAACTCGAGGGGTTGACGTAGACGATCAGCAAAACTCTTTTGCCGACTCGGAGCTGTGCGCATCCTCTGCCTAATAACATCAATAACCTCCGACGTCTACTGCACAAGCTCGGGACATAAGAGACAATGCTCTCCAACCTCGGTCCAACAACTAGGAGATCTACATGGTCTGTCATAAAGTGCCTTAAAAGGAACCATGCTGATAGTCGCCTGATAGCTGTTGTTGAATGCGAACTCGGCGAGGCACATTGCTCATCCCAACTGACCACAAAGTCGATCACATAAGCCTTGAGTATGTCCTCAAGGATCTGGTTGACCCTTTCTGTGTACTCATTAATCTACGGATGATAAGCGGTGCCAAGATGCAAAGTGACCCCCAACGCCTACTGAAAACTCCTCCAAAATTGAGATGTAATCTGGAGTCTCAGGCAGAAACGATCGAAACTAGAACGCCATGCAGTCTCACTATCTCCTCAATGAACACCTTTGCAAGCCGGTCCATCGACCAGGAAGCATGCACTGAAATGAAATAAGCCGACTGTTTCGACAAGGAAACAAATGTATTTGATTTGGGAGAGTCATCTTATTTAAACATAACAATGAAATAATTACAAAGACAATCATCACACTTTATTGATTCTGAATTCATTTACATCCTCTGGTATCCCTTGATTCTAAGATAGCTTACAAAGAACTCATTACAAATGGCAATTATTATAGCTAAATGTAATTTTCGACAGCATAACAGCAATGATGTCAATCATCTCCTATGACTTAGGAGGAATAGACAAATCAATAAACAGTCTTCAAGAGCACAAAGATTCCGGCAGCATTTCAATGCTATTTTGGTCATCTCCCGAAACTTAGGAGGAATACGTCTCTTCATCGATGACTCTTCTTTCTTGAACAAGAAGAACTTGAAGATCCGAAGACTCGAACCATTCCAACAGCATTTCCACACATTATTGTAAAAACTGCCAAGCAATAGGTTTGCGCGGGTCCGCGCAAACTATAAGCTTTGCGCGGGTCCGCGCAAACCATAAATACAATCTGCTACTCTGCGCGGACTGGCGCAAACTTCAGGAGTCCAATACTCCTTTGCGCGTGATCGCGCAAAGTGCAGGAGTCCAATACTCCGCACCTTCTGTCTTCTCTTTCGTCTTTGCTTCACTTCGAAATCTTGAACCCCTTTTCGAGAGAAGGAATGGGGTATTTATAGACGTTTTCACCAGTGGAAATCTCAGATCTGGTCGATGTGGGACAAAAATATCATCGGTCTATTTTTATCACCTGATTTTAGACTTTGCGCGGACACGCGCAAACAATGTACTTTGCGCGGTCTCGCGCAAACCCTCAATCTCGCGCAAACCTTCCTCTGTCCAATCCGCGCAAACTCTTCACTTTGCGCGGTCTTGTGTAACTATTTCACTTTGCGCGACCCCGCGCAAAGTGGTTTTGAAGCTGTTTTCTTTCATCTTCGAAGTGATTTCTTGATCTTTTTTCTTCTTCACTTCTTTGCTTATTTTATGCCTCAACAGATGCCCCCTTGATCCGTTCTTTGTTTGTTCAGAAATTCAAAGAAAAGGATCAATCATTCTTTTTGCTTCATGGTTTGCGCGACCTCGCGCAAAGCTCCACTCGAGTACCGTACTCGGCCATGAAGCCTATAAATAGTCCAACGACTTAGTCATTTTCACGAACTTCCCTCTGCTGACACTCGCTCTGGCGATTTTATTCCGCGCAAAGCTTCCACTTTGCGCGACTCCGCGCAAACTGTTTCACTTTGCGCGACGTCCACTGATCTTAGAGCTTTTCCGCGCAAACCATAGACTTTGCGCGACCTCGCGCAAAGTTCCCTGCACTTAGAAAATTTTCAGCACTTAGACATATTTCTTCTTTCTTCATTTCTTGCTCTTTGACTTATCTTCTTTCCTCTTTCTTTTATTATGGCTCGTATCAAACAGACTGCTCGTCTTGTATCTTCTTCAAACTCACCTCCTTCTGACCAACCACCTGCTAAAAGAATAAAAACAACTTCTAGAAATCCCGCTTACTTTAAAGAGCCTGTTCTCCCCACTTTCGATTTCTCTGATCGCATTAAATCTCTACCCTCTCCTATCCATAGATCCATCTCCTTGGGAGATATTAAATGCCCTCCAAAACATGGGAGAGAATATGACTGGGATGAATGGCTCAAGACCACAGCCCACATCCGTACCGATAGTGAGAGACCGCCTTTACGCGAAGATACTCCTCCTGCCTCCCGCCCGAAGAAGACTCGCCGCAATAAGGCGAAAGAATTTGAAGAAAAAATTAAAGAACACAAGAAGAAGCGACTTCAAAACTCATGGGACTCAGTTCGAGTCATTGAAGGGGTCATGAAGTTTGACAACCCTTATGCAGAGGGCATGATAATCATTCCGATCAAGGTATATCGCCATCAGTCTATGCTAGACTGTGAATCCAAAGATTATGTTCATGGCGAAAGGCTTATGTATACCGACTCATGGGCCTCAAGAGAACCCCGCCTCAAAAGCCACGACAGAATGTCGGAGAAGCTCGCCCCATGATTTTCTTGACTCCCTTCCACAGTCCTCATGATCTCTTTCCTTCTCATTTCTATGAGACAGTGAGACAGCGTTTCAGAGATCGAGAGCAACTCTGGGGCCAGGCAGAATTCCGCATCAGAGGCCTGCTAATTGCTCGTCGCTATTACTCTGAATGGGCGGAGGCTATTTTGCTGAAACATACAAGTACTCTTGCAAAGATAGGCCTATATGATGCAATAGAAGTAACTTCAAAATACTTCTATCGGGAACCCAATGTTCTGAAAGGCTTCCTTGAATATTGGTCGCCTACAACCAACTCTTTCCATCTTCCTTACGGCGAAATGAGTATATCTCTTTGGGACCTTCATCGCATAGCTGGTCTCACAATAACGGGGAAATTCTATGATGAATTCATTCCTACCAACAGAGAATTAGCCTTTGTATCTTCTCCGGACCGCAAACCTTCCATCTCCGAGACTATCATAGAACTATTCAAAGAGATGGGCAAATTTCCCAACTTCCACAAAATTCCCCCTCTTCAATGGCTGGCCCATTTTTCTAGGGGTCTCAGGTATTTATCAATCTGATAATCGATCTTCCTTTTTGTATTCTTAGCCATTTCTTCATATTAATCTCCTCACTTTTTATTTCCTTTGAAGGTTTCGCGACTGCCATTCCAAAGAACTAACAAAACTTCGAGATGCAGTAAGAGGAAAGCCGGAATATAGCTCTTTTGGAGAGCTTGCAGCATTCCTGGCTTATTGGCTAAGCTTGGTCGTATTGCCCAGCTCTAAATGGGCAGATGCTATCCGTCCAAGTGTCTTTGTTGTGGCCGGTGCCTTGGCGGAGGGACATAAATACTCACTTGCTCCTCCAGTATTATGTTATATCTACCGGGCCCTTGGAGAAATAGCGACTCACATAAAAGACCCCATTCTTGGAACTTCATCTGCGCATACTTCTTGGCACTATTTTACAGGCTGGCTTGGAGTCTACTTCCCTTGGACTTTTGAGGTTTCAGAGCAAGCATATTCTCATCCTTCTCATCTTCCACTCTGGTTCTTCCAGCAGAGGGCAATGGCTAGAAGAGCATATGAGTGGGTTATAAATAAGATTCGGGATGATGATCAGATAAACTTCTTTCAGTTCCGCCTTTATCGCTATCCTGCAGACACAGACATGGTGGACGACGAAACTCTTACTGCAGCAGAGAGAGCTTTCTTCTTTTCTATTCGCTCATGCGTTTGCCTTTGCGGGAAGGGACAGAATTCTGGAGAGAACCTTACTACCCCGGTCGTTTTGCTCGTCAATTTGGTTATGATCAAACTGTGCCACAAGAATGCGGGTTGGTTACCAGACAAATGCGCTATGTTATGGAACTGGTCCTCTTAACTGGGCCATGATATGGAAACAATTGTTGAATAGCTGTGTTGGCTCCTCCTTCATAATTCCAAGTTGTGATCGCATAGTCCAGTACATCATATAGGTGGATGCGATGGTGGGATCATCAATCATACCGGTCAATAAATGCACCTCATAGACTCTTCTATCTTTCTTCATCCACCCAGACTGAAGGGCAGAAATTTAGAGAGCGGGATTGGCTATATTCCGGAGAAGAGCCATGCATCTCATCCAGGGGAAATTTGCAGAAAGATATCATTAGAAGATCCCATCCGTGAAATCAAGCCCATCAACACTTTGGATGGCTGGTTTGCCCACGGAGTTTTGAGAGAATTTGAGAAATCTCGTCGGGATTCTTCGAACCAGGCCGCAGATAATGCTGAAGGTACATCTTTTCCAATTCCTGCAGAGACTGCAGTGGTTCAAGAAGGACCGACTATTGGTATTTCCACATCTCCTTCACAACCCCTTGGTCCTAGTCCATCTTCTCCAATGACTAGATCAAGAACGCGTTTACAATCATCATCCTCTATCCTTCCAGAGGGAACTCGTCCAGCCTCTGCTTCTCCTATAGTCCAAGAGTTTGCACCAGAGAGCAGTCAACCCGTCTCTTATAAGGGGAAGCAAGTTATTGTTGAAGAAGTCGACGAAGAAATTTTGGGAGATGAAAGTTCAACTTCATCATCAAGCACAACTGAATCTTCGCAGGATGAAGATAGCGGAGATAGCGATAATGGCGAAGATAAAGATGATGACTTCGAAGAGGGTGAAGTTGATGTTGGCGAAGAAGAGGAAATAGCTGCGAAAGAAGTTGTAATAGAATCTTCCCCTGCAACTGCTAAGACTCCTTCCAGCATTAATGTTCCTGCTAAATCTCCTGCAGCTGAGGAAGATGAAGAGGAACCTTTAGATTATGGAGAATATGGATATTCACCAGGTAAAGGAAAATTTCATATATTATATATGTCTCAATTTATATTGTGATAACTATTATTTATTTAAAATCATTGCATCTCCTTTTTTTAGGTGCCCAAGTTGCAGAAGTAGGTACTATCTCTTCAGCGAGCCCTCCTATAATATCTTCACCAAGAGCATCTGTAGTTCCGTTGGTAGTACAAAGAGTAGTGGCTCGTGAAATTATATTTCCTACAGAAACTACTGACTTGCCAACTCCAGCTACTAGAGATTCCAGTACGGAAGCTAGAGCACCATCTTTTGCTGATATGGTAGGACTTGGTCCTCCCATATCTCAAAGAGCTTCTCCTTCTGTTAGTCGGGTTCCAGTGATAGGTATATATATGCACTGCTTATCTTCATTTAAGACTATATATATTTTATAATAATATATTGAATATTCTTCTTCTTTTGCTATAGGAACTTATCCCCGTAGCGGTGCGGCTAGTTCTGATTCTGTAACCACTACTTCTGAACTATCATCCTTTGCAAAGATTCCTGCTCACAAAATGCTTATGGTGAAACATTCTTTGTTAGCAATAATCCATATCTTCAGAAATCCTGATCAGTGGTCGGATTTGGATGTTCCTATGGAAATTTTGGAAAGCTCTGCTAAGATGGCCAGAATCAACATATCCCCTTTGCGGGATTCACTCTTCAAATTTCGTGATTCCGTAATTTCTTTGGCGTCAGTAGAGAATATTACAATCGCTCCTGAAATTTTAGAGTATAGAAGGCAGTTGGCTTCATCACAAGAACAAGCTCTTCTGACAGCTTCATCAATTTCCAAACTTGAACAAGAGCATATAATTCTTCAGGATCAATTAAAGATTCATGTTGATGAAAGCAAGACTATTCAAGACCGTATTGCAGTTCTGAAGGAAGAAATCTCTCAGCTGGAGAGGAAGAATCATGAGCAAGCTTTAAGCATTCAGGATATTGAAGAGAAAATACAGGTGAATGCTCAATCTATTGATGTTGAAAAATCCGCACAACTTCAAAGTAAAGAAATGATCGCTTCTTTGGAGAATAAGCTTGCTGGCGTTCCTGATCATGCGAGACTTATTTTTGAAGAAAAATCTAGACATGATGCAGCTCAAGCGCAATTGAAAGAAGATTTGCTCAGATATTCAGAAGCAATGGGAATTACAGAAGATCTTTGAATCATGTAATTTAAAACATGTGATATTTTCTTTCGTGTTTTCTTGGATGTAATTTATCATATATTTCATAATAATATTTTGGGATATCTTATGATGGTATTTTCTATCTTGCATATTGATGATACTTATACTAATATTGTCAAATTATATTCATATGATAATTTTCATTATGTTTACATTTTTACTAATATTACCAAATTATATTTGTATAATAACTTTATTATATTTATATTTTATTAATATTGTTAAGTTTTATGTACTCTTTATATAATATTTTCATTACACACGTCTTTACAATTTTTAAACCTTTTATGCTTTGTTAGTACAGGGTTTTCTAGGTGAGTATTTAAATTGGCGGTACTAAGTTTCAATTCAATTAGCCACACGCAGTTTATGCTCATGAGTAGTGGAGCGTGCGCACACACATAGTTTAAGCTCATGAGTAGTGGAGCATTTATGGGTCTTATGTGATGGCCACTGTAACTCTCTAGAGTTCGCTTTTGGGCTTCTCACTGCCTTGAGCTCACGGTCATGGTCCATCAGAGGGGCCCATTGACGCTACCGGACGGTGAACTGTTGGATTTACGCGCAGGGTTGGCCAAGGTAACTCTCTAGAGTTCGCAGGGCTCGCAAGGCTACCTTTGGGCACCAGATCTAGGGTCGCCAGTCCATCAATGAGTAGGTTTAAGCCCTTCCTCACGAGTTACTACTGAAATCAAACCCTAGACCTGGAGGGTCTTACGCACGGTTGGCATAAAGCTCGCACTGCGGCCCCTGTTTTCTTCGTCTGCAAGGTCGAGCCCATTCACAGGAGGGCATTTTCATCCGTTCCTCGTGGCGCTGCCGGAGGCTATACAGACGGCATGGGAATTACGGTGACTAATCTTCGCGGATTTATGGCCTTTTAGACTTTGAATCCTTGACTTTGTCGACTACCGCATGGGTGCGCACGATGGTCTTCGCGGGCTTTTAGGCCACCGACTCCGCCGCCGCCCGAATGGCGATCTTCATGGGTCTTACGTATAGTTGGCCGGCTCTTTTAGAGCTTGATCCTTTGAGAGCATTTTTCATCATTTTTTTTTTTTTTTTTTCTCTGAGCTTGATCTTTTTGATTTTGCTCGATTTGGCTCTTTTAGGATTTTGGCTTGGCTATACTGCCTCTTTGATTGATATTGATATATCCTCGCTTTTGATAATATCTTCAAGAAGATCCATGCCTTGTAAGGCGATAATATATATATGATCATCATCATTTGCAAATATAGCAGATATTTATCTTCAAGAAGATCCATGCCTTGTAAGGCAATAATATTCTTAGCTTAGATAATATCTTCAGTAGAATTTTCAAGAATTTGTGCCTTGTAAGGCAATATAACTTTTGCCAATATCTTCAGGAGAATCTTCAAGAATTTGTGTCTTATAAGGCAATTTAACTTTTGCCAATATCTTCAGGAGAATCTTCAAGAATTTGTGCCTTATAAGGCAATTTAACTTTTGCCAATATCTTCTTTGCTAATGATGATCATATATATATATTTTCCAGATTTGCTGCTTTGATAATTGATATGCTTGTGAATCTCTTCTTTACAGCTTCTTTTGTTGGCATATAGACATGAATATGGACATGATCTTATTCATTTTTGCCCCCTTTTGATACAGAATCATTATGCTGATAATATTCTGGGTCAAAATCCACATCTCTATCTTTAGGGATAGTATTTTTTGATGAAACGGGCGTTGACAAGTACACCGATACCCTGTCCTTCTTGATTTATGATTCTATATGCCCCATTGGAGTATACTTCTTTCACCACATATGGGCCGTCCCATTTAGGCTCAAACTTGCCCCCTGTCCGGCGAGTGACCACTATAGGTCTTTTCAACATTAACACCATATCCCCTTTTTTGAAAGAACGGTATTTAACTTGTTTATCAAATAAATGATATTCGGCTCGATATGACCGCAACATTCTATTTGAAAGCCGCCACGTTTCTCATCAAGCAAATCTAATTCTTTGAGCCTTATTTTTGCATTTTCATCATCTGTTATAGACTGGTGCACTGCCACTCTGAGTGATGCCATTTGTATTTCAATTGGGATAACTGCCTCCATACCATAGATTAATGAATACGGTGTCGCCCCTGTTGCTGTACGATAAGTGGTTCTGTAGGCCCATAATGCTTCTTGTAACTTTTCATCCCAATCGCGCTTATTGCCTGTCACTGTTTTCTTCATAATTTTGACAATTGTTTTGTTAAACGCCTCTGCTAATCCATTTGCTGGAGGATAGTAAGGTGTTGAAAAAGAATGTTGGATGCCGAACTTCCGACACATCTTTTCCATGCCTCTATTTTTAAAAGGGGTGCCATTATCAGTGATGATTTTCTTCAGAATACCATGACGGTATATTATAGCATGACGGATGAAATTGACCACGTCTTTCTCTTTAACATTACGCAAGGCGACTGCTTCGGTCCATTTGGAGAAATAATCTATTCTTGCTATAATATACTTTGTTTTCCTTTAGATGAAGGGGGATTTATGGGACCAATAACGTCGAGTCCCCAAGCTGAGAAAGGCCAAGAGGCAACAGACTGATGTAATTCTTCCGGAGGAACATGTATTATATCTCCGTGTATTTGACATTCATGACATCGCTTTGCATATTCTATTGCATCTTTAAACATAGTAGGCCAGTAATAACCCATTCGATGCACTCTATGGCATAAATTACAGCCGGCTTGATGTGCTCCGCATTCACTGAATGTGCTTCTCGCAAAGATTTGGTTTGCTTCTTGCTTGTCCAAGCACCTTAACGACATTCCATTATAAGATTTTCTATATAATACTTATTTGCATATGACAAATTTTCCTGATCGCTGCTTAATGTCATTGTCTTTGTATATTATCTTCTGGCAAGATATTATATTTGAGATAATCGACAAAAGGCTGACGCCAATCATCTATTGTTACTTCCAGGCAGGATATAGGCAACATTTCAACAGTTTCTTCGATAACATCTGCAGATGGCAGGAATCTTCTTTCTTCTATAGTTACCTGAAGAGGACTTCGGTTTGTGCAGGATAAAGCCGCTGCTAAACTGGCTAAAGCATCTGCTTTTGCATTCTCCAACCGCGGTATGTGTTTTATTTCCACATAATAGAATTGTTCAAGCAACTGTTGTGCCTTCCGATAATAAGGCAAGAGTTCCTCTTTCCTTACTTCAAATTCGTGGTTAAGTGATTTACAACCAATTTAGAATCTCAGAAGATATGCAATGATTTTATTTCCATTTGTTGTGCTATTTCCATTCGATGATAAGAGCTTTATATTCGGCCTCATTGTTTGTGCATGCGATACCCAATGTGAAAGAGTATGGTAATAAATCACGAGGTGTAATGAATATCACTCCCGCCCGCTCCCGATATTCGAAAAACACCATCAAAATACATCCGCAAAGATTCGAGATTCAACCAACATAACTTTGTTCATCCTGGGAATTCATCATTGATTTCTTCATTTTACGCTATAGGATGTGCTGAGAAAATCACCATAGCTTGTCCTTTCACTTTGCTTTCGCTGAGCTTATATGAAATAGTATATTGATAACAATAGCATCCACTTGGCTAGTCTCACGATAGCATTGGCCTGGTCATCAAGAATTTTATCGGATCTGCTCTTGAGATCAAAGTTATGTCATGGGAGAGACAATAATGCCTTAACTTTTGCACGGCGAATACCAATGCCAAGCATTCTTTTTCAATCGGAGAATAATTGGATTCGCCCCATTATTAGTGTTCGGCTCAGATAATAAAAAGCGATCTCTTTTCCCGTTTGTACTGTGCCAACAAAGCACCCAAAGAATTTCAATGGCGGATGTATATAAAATAAGTGGTTTACCTTTTATCTTGAGTGCATTAACACCGGGCATTTGTTTAATAATTCTTTAATTGAATCAAAGGCATTTCGGCAAGCATGATCCCATACGAATTCGGTATCTTTCTTCATTAACTTAGGAAAATGGTGACACCTTCTGCAAGGTTTGAAATAAAACGGCGAATGTATGCCAATTTTCCTTGTAAGCTTTTTAATTCCTTGATGTTGTTGGTGGTGGCATATTTTGAATAGCTTTAACTTTTTACGGATCAATTTCGATTCCTCTATGCCGTACCACAAAGCACAGGAATTTGCGAAGACACTCCAAATGCACATTTAGCCGGATTCATCTTTAATTGCTTCTTTCGAAGTCGTTGGAAGACCGATGCGGATGTTCGCGGTGTTCTTGATGATCTCAGGATCGACTACCAAGTCATCAACATAGCATTCGACATGTTTATGCATCATATCTTGAAAGATATTTTTCATTGCCCTTTGATATGTTGCCCCAGCATTTTTTAGACCGAAAGGCATGACTTTGTAACAGTAAATTCCAAGTGGCGTTCTGAAAGCCGTTGCTTCTTCATCTTCGGGTGCCATCCTGATTTGATTATAGCCCGCATATCCGTCCATGAAGGACATGATAGCATATTGAGTAGTGCTGTCGATTAGTAATTCTGTTATCGGGAGGGGGAAATCGTCTTTTGGACATGCCTCATTCAGATCTCTGAAATCAATGCATACTCTGATCTGCCCATTCTTCTTTTTCACCGGAACAATGTTTGATATCCACCTGGGATATTTAACTTCTCTGATGAACCCAACCTTTATTAATTTATTCACTTCTTTTTCAATTAATGGAATCAGGTCTGGGTGAAATCGCCTTTGTGCTTGCTTGACTGGTTTCTTTTCTTTGGAGATATTTAACCGATGCATTGCTACGGAGGGTTCCAGTCCCGGCATTTCTTCATATGTCCAAGCGAAGACATCTTTATTTTCTTTGAGAAGTTGGCCATATTTCTCAAATTCTTGTTCTGAAAGGCTGATGCTGATGAATGTGTTCCTTGGCTCTTCTGTTGTTCCCAAATTTATTTCTCGCAGGCCATCTATCGTCGGTTGCCCCCCGTCTTCTATTTGCTTTGGAGCGGTTTCAGGATATTCAATTACTTTAGTATCTTGCGCAGCTGAAGTCACATTAATTGATATCATGTTTACTGCTGATTCTACTCCCAATCCTTGGAATTTTCTTCGCTTCTCTTGATTAACCCCGAGTGGGATTTGAATTCCTTTCCCATTATTCAAGCCGGTGGGTTTGTCACAATCAAAACCCATGTTTCTCATGATCTTCTTGCTTATTGCACTGTATTTTCTTAAATTTTGCGGTGCTAATTCTCCATGATATACATTGCTCGCATTTTCACTCTTCTCTTCTGATGCAGCATGGAATTCTATCGGTTCAGGATATTTGGCACTGGCTTTGACTCGAAATGTTCTCGGAGCGGCTGCAAATGGCTTACATCTTTCAATATTGGGTAATGGCACCGTGTAATTGGACTGTAAAACTTTCAGCTGTTCTGTCGACAATAGTGTCAACGGCGGTTGTCCCGGTTGTCTCAGGCGCTTTGGTACAAAATAAAACTTCTTTCTTGCTTCTTTAGTTCCAGAAGATTCTGCTCTTTCTTCCTTATCTTTATTTAACCTGGCATCTTTTACGATTTTCTTCTCATAATCATTTCCCATTTCTTCAGAGAAACATTTGTAATAACTGGCGTCTGCAAAGAAAGACTCAGCTTCTGTGTAGGGTTTTGCATCAGCCATTACTTTACATTGCACCCCATCTTTAAAGTATTTGAAACATTGGTGTAGAGTAGAAGGTACGATATGATACTGATGTATCCATGGCCTTCCCAAGAGAAGGTTATATGTCGTCACAGCATTTATAACATGACATACAACAGTAGTGATTAATTCCTCTATTTCCAATGTTACTGTGATTTTACCGAGTGCACGTTGCCCATCTTGATTAAACCCCTGTATCATCATTCCGCTGGGGCATCGCGAAAACCCAATTTAGTAATCATGGAGAGTGGCAGAAGATTCACTGCAGACCCATTGTCTATCATAATTCTTTTTATCTTCTTCTCACAAATATATCCTTCTATCATCAATGGCCTGTTATGTTCCTTTTCACCAATTAAATCATCATCAGAGAAAGATATTACTGGTAGACAATTCATCTTTTCATTGTTCCTTTCATTCTTCATTTCTGCCAGTAAAGTTTCTCTGACATCGTGGTCAGATAGTGCTTGAATCAAACTTCTGTAGGAATTCTTCAGATAACTTGAGTGCATCATAAATACTTAATCGTGCGGTAGATACCCTTCAAGTGGTGACTACATCATAAGCCACTTTTGTCACCGCATCTCCATTTCTATTCTTGTCTTCGATTGCTCATGTCTTTCAATCACTTCTTTCCTTATGATTCTGTTTTTGCTTTCTGGGACTTGTTACTTGCTTGCCTGATCGTAACGTAATCATTGTTGCATTTCTTGTTGACCTTCCTTTTTCATTCCTAGCGTGCTTTCTTGTATTGACAATACATTTCTTGTTGCCTTTGCATTCTTTTCTTTACTTCACCGTTGGTTATTATGTCACCTCTATTTATCATTATTTTGTATGATACATTTTAACGTATAACAATTTTCCGTCGGGTGCCCTACTAGGCGATGATATTGACAAAAGTTTCTTTCTCGAGTCCTCGTTACATCTTCGGGACGTTTCGGTTCTGGTAATTCCAAGGTACCGCCTTTAACAATTGTTGCATCATAGGTACCACATCTTCTTTATCGAACTCGAATCCTTCATGAGAATCGAGCATTCGAGCTTTTTTTCCACCGAATCTGTCTCTTGTTTGATTCCGGCCTTCTTTTCCTTCGGCCTTTTATCTCTTGAACCCCTCACATCTTGATTCTTTTATCCGGTCGATGGTATTGACGGTTGTCTGTGCAGGCATTCTTCTGACAGTTTCATGATGAAATGCCGGCATCTTGCGAGTCATTAGCTCCAATGCATGGGCTTTGGTAGCCAGATCGCGGAACGTTCCGATATCAGCGCTGGTGAGTCCAAATGCAATTCCTGTCTCCATAGAGTTCAGACACATTTTGACTTGTTCTTTTCTTCCAGAATACTCGCATGATGCCCCGAGTGTCTTCCATCCGCAATCTATCAATTTTTAATTTGGTTCTCCTCTCTCGTTGCCGTACCGAAGCTAATTCTTGATGCTAACATCGCGCTCTGACGAAAAGAAGTTTGACATAAAAGCATCTTGCATTTCTTCCCATGTTCGTATGGACCCTGGTGCCAAATTTGAATACCATCTGAAAGCTTTACTCGTTAACGATGACCCAAATAAGCGTAAGCAATACTGAGGTATCGTGGAGAAATTTCCCATACTGGTGATGAAATGCATCAGGTGTTCTTCTGGTGATCCTTCCCCATTAAATTTCTAAAAATCTGGATGCTTAAAATTGGCTGGGAATGGAACATCCTCTACCTCTCTTGGATAGGGTGTTCGGTATCTGAAACGACCGGTGTTTGCGCGTTCCCTTTCTATTCTGACCGCTTCTTCGACAACTTATCTTACGTCATCTTGTGTTATGGCTCTTGTCACCGGAACGGATCCTCGAGAACCTATTCCCTGTGGACGGGAACCTTCAGGTTGGTTCTCTTGTCCATTTGTTGCTCCCATCATGGGCGGAGCCACTATTTGGGCTACATTATGTGCCAGAGTTGCCAGAGCTTCTCTGAGGTTCCGGCATTCATCCATCAGCACTCTTTGTGCTTCCGCCATCTGATCAACACGTTCTTCAGTAGTCGGTCTATTTCTTTGACCCGTTTCTGCCATATATACTGCGGCTCCTTGACTGTTTGTCGGAACTGTTTTTGGAGTAGAACGAGAGTATGCTGATATAACAGGACTTATAAAGAGGGGAGAAATTGGAGTCTCATTTGACTCTTGTGTATTTTCTGTGCTTTTAACCGATCGAGGTGATACAGTTATAGGCGAGCTTGTTTACGGTGACACTTGCATCGGTGATCCTATCATCAGCGCTTTACCTTTTTGTGCTTGTGTCCATTTGGTCTTTGGAGCGACCAAAGCTGGAAAATCCTGCGATGAGAACTGCGAAGCAACTTGTTCAGGATAAATCGCCGGGGGAGCGAGTTCGGGTTTTCTTCTTGCTATGCTCCGTGTAATTGGTCCCTCAGTTCTTGGTGCAAACAATTTTACCTTACGACTCTTTAAGGCCTTTGCTTTTATCCTTTTGTATAAAACCAGAGTCCAGTTTTCATCATTTTCTTGTAGTTGAGGTGAAACGGAAATGACTCCCGCTGTCACTTAAATCACATTGCGCCCGCTTGAAGTGCTTGCTGTTGTATGCTCAGGAATTTCGCTTGGCGCATACTCAATTACAAACCCAGTAGCGATGAATCGGAAGTTCACCTTTCTCATAGTGTTAGCCATTAGCAGTGTTGTGTGATTGAATTTGAGTACCTTCAATAACAAAACATATCTGAAATTAGTACGTGAAAGACTAAGTAAACTACCTTGGAGATGAAGGGGAGGATGTTCCCACTGAGAGTCGCCATTTTGGCGTCTAATAGACGCCAAAAATAGTGACGAGAGTCTTGCAACTTTCTCAATGTTAGTGTTAAATAAGATAATGATCCCCAGCAGAGTCGCCATTTTGTTTCGACAAGGAAACAAATGTATTTGATTTGGGAGAGTCATCTTATTTAAACATAACAATGAAATAATTACGAAGACAATCATCACACTTTATTGATTCTGAATTCATTTACATCCTCTGGTATCCCTTGATTCTAAGATAGCTTACAAAGAACTCATTACAAATGGCAATTATTATAGCTAAATGTAATTTTCGACAGCATAACAGCAATGATGTCAATCATCTCCTATGACTTAGGAGGAATAGACAAATCAATAAACAGTCTTCAAGAGCACGAAGATTCCGGCAGCATTTCAATGCTATTTTGGTCATCTCCCGAAACTTAGGAGGAATACGTCTCTTCATCGATGACTCTTCTTTCTTGAACAAGAAGAACTTGAAGATCCGAAGACTCGAACCATTCCAACAGCATTTCCATACATTATTGTAAAAACTGCCAAGCAATAGGTTTGCGCGGGTCCGCGCAAACTATAAGCTTTGCGCGGGTCCGCGCAAACCATAAATACAATCTGCTTGCTCTGATCCTGGCGCAAACTTCAGGAGTCCAATACTCCTTTGCGCGTGATCGCGCAAAGTGCAGGAGTCCAATACTCCGCACCTTCTGTCTTCTCTTTCGTCTTTGCTTCACTTCTGAAATCTTCGAACCCCTTTTCAGAGAAGGAATGGGGTATTTATAGACGTTTTCACCAGTGGAAATCTCAGATCTGGTCGATGTGGGACAAAAATATCATCGGTCTATTTTTATCACCTGATTTTAGACTTTGCGCGGACACGCGCAAACAATGTACTTTGCGCGGTCTCGCACAAACCCTCAATCTCGCGCAAACCTTCCTCTGTCCAATCCGCGCAAACTCTTCACTTTGCGCGGTCTTGTGTAACTATTTCACTTTGCGCGACTCCGCGCAAAGTGGTTTTTAAGCTGTTTGCTTTCATCTTCGAAGTGATTTCTTGATCTTTTTTCTTCTTCACTTCTTTGCTTATTTTATGCCTCAACACCAACTTCGTCATACGATCGACGATAACCCAGATGATATCATGACCAGGCTGAGTCCTTGGCAAGCCTGTGATGAAATCCATCGATACGTGCTTCCACTTCCACTCTGGAATGCTCAACGGCTGTAAGGGACCAGGGGGTCTCTGATGATCGGCCTTGACACGCTGGCATGTGTTACACTCGGCCACAAAACTCACAATTTGGCCTACCATCCCTAACCAGAAATACTGCCTTGACAATAAAACAAGCCCAACATCGACAATACAAAATTATTCAGCGGGCAAGAATATCTCACCAACCAAAATGGAACACGATAATATCATCGACCTAGTACAATGATCTTCCCAAAAGTGTCGATACTGGTAATCCCTTATGGCAGACTCTAATAACAATCTGATTGAATAAAAGCCCTTGGATACAAAAAGGGTGAGATGCACCAAAACACAAGACTTACTTACTAAGACAAGGAGAATACCCATAACGACTTCCCTAATAACTAAGGGTCCCGCTGAGTCATGCAAAATCAAGCCAGAGGTGGCTGGGGAGGTGTCCGTCTCCTCTGCATATGCGGTCTCTGCTGCTACTGCAGTCGCTGCGAAGGTCCATCCTATTGATGGGGACACTCGTGCCACGGTGTCTCGTCTGCTCACAACCGAAGCAAACTCCAGCGAATGGTCTAGAAGAAGGGACTGCTGCCTGCGCCGATAATGAAGCTAACTAGGTAGAAGATGACATTGGCTATGCCGCTGGCTGTTGAAACCCTAAACGTCATCATGATTAAAGGCCCATTCTAGTTGTTACTATCAATGTATGTATCGTCAACGTATGAGACGTTTAGGGTTTCGACTGCCAGCGGCACAACCAGTGTCATCTTCTACCCAGTTAGCTTCATCATCTGCGCAGCTAGTAGTCCCTTCTTCTAGACCATTCGCCAGAGTTTACTTTGGTTGTGGGCAGACGGGACACCGTAGGCGTGAGTGTCCCCCTCAGCAGAATGGACCTTCGCAGTGACCGCAGTAGCAGCAGAGACCGCATATGTAGAGGAGACATACACCTCCCCAACACCTTAGGCCTAATTTTGTGCGACTCAGCAGGACCCTTAGTTATTAAGGGAGTCGTTATGGGTATTCTCCTCGTCTCCGTATGTAAGTCTTGTGTTTTGATGCATCGCACCCTTTTGTATCCAAGGGCTTTTATTCGATCAGATTGTTTTTAGAGTTTGCCATAAGGGATTACCAGTATCGACACTTTTGGGAAGATCGTTGTGCTAGGTCGATGATATTATCATGTTCCATTTTGGTTGGTGAGATATTCTTGCCCGTTGAATAGTTTTGTATTGTCGATGTCGAGCTTGTTTTGTTGTCAAGGCAATATTTCTGGTTAGGGATGGTAGGCCAAATTGTGAGTTTTGTGGCCGAGTGTGACACATGCCAGTGTGTCAAGGCCAATCATCAGAGACCCCGTAGTCCCTTGCAGCCGTTGAGCGTTCCAGAGTGGAAGTGGAAGCATGTATCGATGGATTTCATCGCAGGCTTACCAAGGACTCAGCCTGGTCATGATACCATCTGGGTTATCATCGATCGTCTGATGAAGTCAGCTTATTTCATTTTAGTGCATGCTTCCTGGTCGATGGACCGGCTTGTAAAGGTGTTCATCGAAGAGATTGTGAGACTGCACGGTGTCCCAATTTTGATCATCTCTGACCGAGACTCCATATTTACATGTCAGTTTTGGAGGAGTTTTCAGCAGGCGCTGGGGGTCACTTTGCATCTCAGCTCCACTTACCATCCACAGACGGATGGGCAGACCGAAAGGCTCAACCAGATCCTTGAGGATATGCTCAGAGCTTGTGTGATTGACTTTGCTGACAGTTGGGATGAGCATATGCGCCTCGCCGAGTTTGCGTACAACAACATCTATCAGGTGACTATCGACATGACTCCTTTTAAGGCACTTTGTAGTAAACCATGCAGATCTCCTAGTTGTTGGACCGTGGTTGGAGATCGTCGTCTCTTAAGTCCTGAGCTTATGCTGCAAACGTCAGAGGCTAATGATGTTATCAGGCAGTGGATGCGCATAGTTCAGAGCCGGCAGAAGAGTTTTTATGATCGTCAGTGTCGACCCCTCGAGTTCACAGTCAGGGACATGATATATCTGAAGGTCTCGCCTATGAAGGACGTGACTCGCTTGGTGTGAAGGGCAAGCTCGCCCTGAGATTTATTGGACCTTTTGAATTACCTAGCACATATGCTGAAAAGGCCTAGCTATATGACCTAGAGGAGGGGATGAATAGGACTATGCTAAATTAAAACTTTAACAGTGAGATTTAAATGAATAAAATAGCCTTATAAATAATTGAATGAAAGATAGAACTTTTAAATAAATCATAGTACTGAAATGTAAAGCACTAAAATAGAGAGGTTGATACCAATGTTATTCTAAAGACAACCTTGCACCATAAAAACCATGGGTTTATGGCAGGACAACCGTACTAGAACAATTTGAATATCAAAACTCAAACTGAAAGGAAATAAAGGAAATAGCAAGAAATTAAATTCTAAACTATTGCAACATTCCCCACAATGCTTGAAATGTAAAAGATTACAACATTCACATTCACATATACATTCCACAGCTTTGAATGTTAATAGATAGAAATTAAATAAACATTCAAACCACAAAATACAAAGAACTATAGTGGTTCGCCTGTGTGTACACCAACTGTTAAACAACAGCCACACAGATTGCAACTCTACTCCTAATATCCTCACACAAAGGATATCAGTGTTCACTATGAAAATAGGTTTCACAGGTTCACTTAAAACCTTCACAATTGTGTCTTTCAAATGGGCTTACACAATTCAAAAAACCCCACTACTAAGTTTTCTGGCTCTCCTCAGATGACCACAAGATTGAGATTTTTCAGCCTTAATCTTAAATAAAAACCAAAATGAAGGAAATTTACAATAAAGTAAAATACCTGGATTTCTCCTTTCGTTGTAGCCCGGAAGAACCAATAGGAGTAGAAGTTTAAATATAGAAGTTGAATTGTCCAATACTCACTTTGAAATGTTTCTAGGTTTAAATTAAACCAAATGGGGTAGCTATATTTGATTTTGATTTCAAGAAGAAGGAATACAACAATTTCTCTTTTCAATTCAGATTGGAATGCAGAAACAAAATCAAATAAATAAAGCTAACAAAAGAGAATATGAAATATGCACAGTATAACTTAAATAACACAAACTTATCTGTATAGATTACGGCAGTGTACATATCCATGGCCTCTTATTAGTTTTCCTTTGCTGAATTTATATAGATTACGGTAGTGTACATGTCCAAGGCGCTTATGCCATTAATCTGTCTCATCAGTATGAATTATGTATTTAAAATGACCTACCCTAAGGTCAAACTAAGTTCATGCAAACCCTAAATGTGAAGTATGAACATTGAGTCTTCATTTTTTCAGATGTTGGTTGACCTTTGAAGATTGTGAAGCTTGAGATCTCTGATGTAGCTTGAACTTGAGATCTTCTGAAGCCTTGAACTTCATCTTGCACTTTAGTCTTGAGTTGTACTTGATCTTGAGTAGTACTTGAGACTTGAACAAGAACTTGTCTTATAATGTAGCTCTTGAAATATTCTGCTCATTGAAGCTTGCAGAAGTAGACAAATAACTTGAACTTGAACTTCTTGTCTTCTAATGTAGCTCTTGAAATATTCTGATCATTGAAGCTTGTAGAAGTAGACAAATAACTTGAACTTGAACTTCTTAAAGTAGATCACCATTCTTAGCTTGTAGCATTGATGCAGTGACTTGAACATACAAATTAACATGCTACATAAGACATAGATTGTGTTTTTAGCACCATAAAATTTGACAACCAAAGGGGCAAATAACTATTGCACTTACAATCTCCCCCTTTGTCAAATTAGTGATAAAACACACTTAAAAGATATGATCAATATAAACACAACATAAATCATGCACCAGTTATAAAAGTAAGCCAATTATAAATTAACAAATCATGCACCAGTTGTCATTCATTAATTCTTCATTACTTACTCCCCCTGAGTAACATACATAAATCCTTCATAAAAAATGAAAATAATGCTTACTCTACTCCCCCACAATCCATATTCATCTCCCACATATAACCATTAAATTATTCTCTCCCTTTTTGTCACAATATGATAAAGGAATAAAGGAAGAAATTATAGTAGAAGACCAATAAGAGAGTAAATAAAGGAATAACGAGTTAAGATATGCAAGTAAAAATAAGCAAATTCAAAGTTCACATAGCATTAATCAGATGAATCAAACGTCAGTCATACAAACTGAAGTATAATTAAAGTTCACACACCAACAAAAGTAGTATAGAAGTTATTATAGACCAAAGATTAAAATATTTAATCAGATCCTGAGGAAGGAGCAAGTATGGTAGGATCAATTTGATGAAGGCCATTGTTTAAACGCCTAAGATACTTGCGCGTATATTTAAATTACAAATCATGGGCAACATTCATGTTCTCTACCTTCTCCTCAACAGCATAAAGATGAGCATCAAACTCAGATGGCTCATAGTTAGGATCATTTACAGAGTCTGATTCAATCTCATCAAAAATATCATCCATATTGATATCATCAGGAGGAAGATCTTCACCTTCTTCATCATTCCCTGCTTTAGCATCACTACCACCCACTTCTCTTTGGCCAGGTGCCAATTCCAATTTTATCTTATTTAAATTAGAATTATTAAACAAAAGATGATGAATAGGAACCTCTACGACAAGCATAACAACTAACATGTGAGTAGCTAACACAGTCATAAGATAAGCAAATGGAATATTACTGTGTCCTGGATGGAGAAGGAATTGAATGATGAAATGACATATGAAAGAAGGCAGACAGACTATAATACTAGTGACGATAGAATGCAAAACTCGAACCATAAAGGAAGTTAGTTCTGTTTTGTTACCAGAACAAGGATACACATTTGAAATAAAAATTTTATGGATAACTCTGTATTTAGGTAACAGATACTTTGCGGGGAGCGCATTCCCTTTATGAGTCCTTTGAACGTCCATATTACATAAATCTCTGGTTAACATCCATTTTTCTAATTCTTAAGGTTTTTCCATTAGAATATGAATAGGGATGCCCTTATCATTAACATGTATTTCCATTAGATCCGCAATTAGATGTCAGTCTACTGTAAATGAACCTTCTTTAGTATCAATATTAAAAGTTAAATTATTAGATGAAAATTTAGAGATACATACACACATAGCCTGTGCAATGGATTGGTATGTAGGTCCACCCCAATGTAGGATGTTATCCCAACCTACAGATTGGAGAAGAGGAAGTATACCAAAAGGAGCAATATGATCAATAGACACAGTTTTTCAACAATGACATTCCGCATACGCAAATCCCTAACATGAGCGGGATCATTTTCGAGTGATCGAAGATGGTGCCGAGTGATAGGAGTAGATCTAGATGATGATGGACCACATACAATTTTCCTTTTCCCTCTAGCATCCATTTACGTAAAGAAAACCAAAGTACTAAGAAATCATAAAGGAAGTAGAGATGGGCTTTCTAAGATCATCAAATGGAGTGGAAAAACCCCAAAATCTTAACAAAGCTTCAAATCAAGTATTTAAGTGATAAAAATGAAGATAATAGAACTTGAATCTACAAGATTGACCAAAAAAATGTACTAACCTTGACGAATCAAACGGTTGGGTATGATTGGTCGTGCTTATTCCCATTGGAGAAGAAATAGGAAATGAGGAAGATGAGATTTTCCCCCAAATTAAAAAGTTCTACTGCGCTACCCGACTGGTCGAGGACCGTTCTCAACCGGTCGTACCACGACTGGTCGAGCACGTCCTCGACTGGTAGTGTACCAAAAAAAACATGCATTTTTCATAAAAATTTAAAATTTAAACCAATAAATTATCAAATATATATACACTATGATACACATATGTATGAATAATCAATTTAAATTGCACATACCAAGATCAATTTTCAATTTATTAAACCTACTTTTATCGAGCGGTTTAGTCAAATTGTCAACAAGTTGAGTCTTAGTTGGAATGTAATCTGAAGAGATTAATTTTTCTTCCACTAATTCACGAATGTAATGATACCTAATGTCAATGTGCTTATTATGTGAATGCTAAATTGGATTTTTTGAAATATTTATAGCACTGGAATTATCACAATATAATAACATTGATTCCTATGCAATTTCATAATCGCTTAACATACGTTTCATCCAAACAAGCCGAGTACATGCATTTTCAGCCGCGATGTATTTAGCCTCAGTAGTGGAGAGCGATATAGAACTTTGCTTCTTGCTAAACCAAGAAACTAAGCAATTTCCGATATAGAAACAATCACCACTGGTTGATTTTCTATCATCGATATTACCAGCCCAATTATCATTTGAATGCCCAACCAATTGAACACTAGTATCATATGGATACCAGAGACCCAAATTAGCAGAACTTGTGACATATCGCATAATCTGCTTAACAGCAGTTAGATGAGATTCTTTAGGGTTAGAATGATATCTAGCACAAATACCAATACTTAAGGCAATATCAGGTCTACTTGCAGCTAAGTAAAGTAAACTGCCAATCAGGCTACGATATAGTTTAGGATCTACATTTTTACTTAGAGAGTCTTTTGAGAGTTTTAAGGTTGTACTAATAGGAGTATCAAAATTCTTACCATTCTCAAATCTAAACTTTTTAATCAAGGTCAAAGCATATTTGGTTTGAGAAATAAAAATACCATCAGGTTGTTGTTTTACTTGCAACCCTAGGAAATAATTCAATTCCCCAACCATGCTCATTTTGAACTTAGATTTCATTAAATCTGCAAACTCAACTATCATGTTAGCACAGGTAGATCCATAAATAATATCATCAACATATATTTGTACCATTAAGATATGATCGTTATGTTTCTTGACAAACAGAGTTTTATTAACACTTCCCGTTAGAAAATTATGACTTAGTAAAACCTTAGTCAATTTTTCGTACCATGCCCCGGGAGCTTGTCTCAAACCGTAGAGAGCCTTTTTAAGGCGATAGACATGTTCAGTGTTCTTAGGGTCTTCAAAACCCGTTGGTTGTTACACATACACTTCTACATGTAGATCACCATTTAAGAAGGCACTCTTTATATCCAATTTATAAATTTTAAAATTTCTAAACAGGCAATGGATATGAATAGTTTGATTGATTAAAGGCGAGCAAATAGGACAAAGGTTTCATCGTAATCAATGCCTTCTATTTGAGTGTACCCCTGTACAACTAGTCTTGCCTTGTTTCGAATAATATTACCAAGTTCATCAAACTTATTTTTGAAAATCCACTATGTTCCAATAATATTTTTATCTTTAGGTCTAGGAACAAGATTCCAGACTTCATTTCGAATAAATTGATTAAGTTCTTCCTGCATAGCAACTATCCAGTTTTCGTCAGAAAGAGCTTCGTTTACATTATCCGGTTTAATCTGGGATGTAAAGCACATGTAATTACATATGTCTTCCATTTATCTATGAGTGCACACACCAGTGAGAGGGTTTCCAGGAATTTGAGTGGTTGGATGATCTTTAACAGTCTTCAATTTAGAATTAGTTTGATTTGATGAAGTATCTGGTTTGTCAATTAAAAGAACTTCATCATTATCTGAACTTGGGGAAAGTGTATTGAAGTGAGCGTCAATGACCACATTGATGGACTCTTGAATAACACCGATCATTTTGTTCAACACTCGATATGCACGACTGTTTAAAGAATACCCTAAAAAGATACCTTCATTACTTTTAGTGTCAAACTTTCCAAGATATTCACGGTTACGTAAAAACTCGAAAGTATTTGACAGCGGGCTTCTTATCAAACCACATTTCATAAGCATTTTTATTATTATATTTACAAATATAAACTTGATTGATAATATAGCACAGTATTTATGGCTTCAACCCAAAGGTTTCTAGGGAGCTTCATACTATTTAGCATTACATTTCCCATTTCTTAAAGCACTCTATTTTTCCTCTCAACAATTCTATTTTGTTGTGGTGTTTTGGACGCAGAGAATTCATGCGATATTCCCTGTTCACTACAGAATTTCTCAAAACTGCTATTCTCGAACTCAGATCATGATCACTACGGATCTTGCAAACTTGATAACTTTTTTCAGTTTGGATCCGTTTGAGAATCCTTTTTACTTCATCACGGGTTTCTGATTTATCCCTTAAGAAGGCTACCCAAGTGAATCCGGTAAAATCTTCCACGATTACCAATATGTATTTTTACCACCTCGACTCTCCATCCTGGTAGGTCTTACAAGATCCATGTGGAGAAGCTCGAGTTGTCTTGATGTGGCACTGAAGTTTGCTTTTTTGTGAGAACTCCTAGTTTGTTTGCCAATCTGGCATTCGCCACATATTTTGTCTACTTTTTGGAGTTTAGGTAGACCTCTTATTAGTTCTCCTTTGCTCAATCTTTATAGATTACGGTAGGGTACATGTCCAAGGCGTTTATACCATAATTCTGTCTCATCGGTATGGACCATGTAGCACGATTGATTAGATGAGCTACCAACCCTTTTTGTTTAAAATTTCACAACCTCGATTAGAAAAGTTCACATTGTGATTGTTATCGCATATTTGAGATAGACTTAATAGGTTGTGTTTTAGCCCCTCAACATATAAAGCATTCGTAAATAAGGGAAGGTTATAGAGTTGAATCATACCTTGGCCAATAATCTTGCAGTTGCTACCATCACCAAATGTGACCGACCCATCAGTCATATCTTTTAAGTCGGTGAATAAAGACTTGTCGCCTGTCATATGCCCGGAGCACCCACTATCTAAGTACCACTTTCTATGGCTTGTCGCATTGAATGCAGTGTGGGCAACCAAGCAGGTAACCTTAGGAAGCCATTTCATAACTGTTTTGGGTTTAGGAGTATAGTTGGTCTTCTTATGTTTGTAGTTATTATAAGACTGACCCACTGAATTAGATTTTAAGAGCTCCTTAAGTAGATCGACTATTTTCTCAGCTAAAGGATTTCGGTTTTGATTTTTGTAATTGATATTGTTACCTTTAGTTTTTAAAGATTGAAAAGTTTTAACATTTTTACAAAACTTTTAACTTGAACTTTTATCTTTTGAGTTAGAGGATTCTCTTTTTACAAACTTAAGAGTGGCATTCTTCTGTTTAGGAGAAATATTTTTATCGTAGCCCAAACCGGATCGGTTGCCACATTTTCTTGATCCAGTTAAAAGTTTTTCTAATTTTGGATCACCTTGGGCATACCTCCATGTATCCTTTAAACTCAAAAGGGAAGAGACTTTAAGTTTAAGTTTATCATTTTCAGATTTCAGATTTTCAATAAGGGTGGTTTTGAAATCTAGATCACATTTGCATTTTTCAAAACAATCTGAAAGATGAGATTTTTCTAAAATAAGAGACTCAAATCTTTCTTTAAGCCCAGAAAACCTTTCTTTTTGAAGCTTCAGTTTTACTGCATTCTTACAACTTTTCTTGTATAGGGCATTATAAGCATCTTGAAGATCTTCTTCATTACCATGATCACTATTCAGATTTTCTTCACTGGTTGAATCATCATGATCTGAAAAAGTGAACTTTACTATAGTCATAAGGGCTTTGACTTCATTTCCTAACTCGATTTAAAATCTTCTGATTCAGAAGAGGTTTCAGTGCCAGAAGATTCATCCCAAGTAGCCATCATTCCTTTCTTTTTAAGTTTGTCCTCTTTAGGACACTTGTTTGTTAGATGCCCATATTCTTGGCAGTTGTAACATTGACTATCTTTCAAAGATTTCCAAGATTTAGATCTCTTCTTATCATTTGATTTTTGAAAGTCAACCCTCTTTTACTTTTGAAAATCTTATAAAACTTCTTCGCTAAGAGAGCCATATCATCTTCAGAATTTTCAAAATTAGAATTTTCTTGAGAATTACATTTGGAAGACTCAAGGGCAATAGATTTACCTTTAGGAGCTTTAATGTTTAACTCATAGGTTTGTAAAGACCCAACTAATTCTTCTACCCTCATATTGTCCGTATCACGAAGTTCTTGGATCACAGCCACCTTTGAGTTGAACCATTAAGGTAGTGAGCGTAGTATCTTTGCACACACTTTACTTTCTGGGATATTACCGCCAAGACCCCACATAGAGTTTACAATGTCATTTAGTCTTGTATAAAAGTCCATGAACATTTCATTTTTCCTCCATATGTATTTCCTCAAATTTAGTTGTGAGGATTTGGACTTTAGACTTTTTGACAATTGATGACCCTCGTATGTCATTTCTAAAATATCCCAAGCTTGCTTTACAGTATCACGGGATATAATTCTTTTGAACTCATCCGGTGGTAGTGCGCAAGTGATTTCATTTAGTGCTTCTACATTGGCACTACTCTCACTTTTCTGAAGTGTGGTCCAAGAAAAATAGGGTGATATACTCATTGATTTTGATCCATCGATACTAGTCACTTCAGTGGTAGGTGGGATCCATTCAGTCACTGGGGCTTACCACACACTCTCATCCATTGATTTGAGGAAAATCCTCATTCTGGCTTTCCAATATGCATAGTTGGAGCCATCAAATGGTGGAGGCCTAATGACTAAAAGGTTATCAAAAGTTGACATCTTATCAATAGGTTAGATCGATTAGCTTAGGAAATAAATCTAAATAATAACAAATAAAATAAGCTATTAGGCTTTGATACCACTTGAAAAGGCTAGCTATATGTCCTAGGGGAGGGGGGGGGGGTGAATAGGACTATGCTAAATTAAAACTTTAACAGTGGAATTTAAATGAATAAGATAGCCCTGTAAATAATTGAATGAAAGATAGAACTTTTAAGAAAATCACAGTACTAAAATGTAAAGCACTAAAATGGAGAGGTTGATACCAATGTTGTTATAAGGACAACCTTGCACCATAAAAACCATGGGTTTATGGTAGGACAACCTTACTAGAACAATTTGAATATCAAAACTCAAACTAAAAGGAAATAAAGGAAATAACAAGAAATTAAATTCTAAACTATTACAACATTCCCCACAATGCTTGAAATGTAAAAGATTACAACATTCACATCCACATATACATTCCACAACTTTGAATGATAAAAGATATAAATTAAATAAACATTCAAACCACAAAACACAAAGAATTATAGCGGTTCGCCTGTGTGCACACCAGTTGTTAAACAACAGCCACACAGATTACTACTCCACTCCTAATATCCTCACACAGGGGATATCAGCATTCACTATGAAAGTCGGTTTCACGGGTTCACTTAAAACCTTCACAATTGTGTCTTTCAATTGGCCTTACACAATTCAAAAAACCCACTTATGAGTTTTCTGGCTCTCCTCGGATAACCACAAGATTGATATTTTTCTGTCTTACTCTCAAACAAAAACCAAAATGAAGGAAATTTACAATAAAGTAAAATACCTAGATTTCTCCTTCCGTTGTAGCCCAGAAGAACCAATCGGAGAAGAAGTTTGAATATAAAAGTTCAATTGTCCAATACTCACTTTGAAATGGTTCTCGGTTTAAATTAAACCAAATGGGGTAGCTTTATTTGATTTTAATTCCAAGAAGATGAAATACAACAATTCCCTTTTCAATTCAGATTGGAATGCAGAACCAAAATCAAATAAATAAAGCTAATAAATGAGAATATGAGATATGCACAGTGTAGCTTAAATAACACAAACTTATCTCAGAGTGATACCTTGATTTTTCTTAAATTTAATTCTTAAAAAACTCTAAAATTCATGTTCTATTTATAGTTACAAAAATCGCGTCTACAACTGGTCGTGCGGCCATCACGACTGGTCATAGGTCAAACTGCATTTGGAAATTTTAAGCGCGATAGGATAAACAGTTCTATTACTGGTCTTAGGGTGTCCATGACTGGTCGTGAGGCCGCCACGACTGGTTGTGACCATCGCACAACTGGTCATGAGAAACCAAGAATGGTTGCTGGAGTTTGAGTCATAGTTGCAAGACTGGTCGTGAATGAGTCAACACTGTTCCTACGACCGGTTGAGCAGACTCTACGACGGGTTGAAGCTTAACCAAAAAATTTGAAATTTTGCAACAACTTAGGACTGGTCTTGGAATTTCTTGGATTGGTCGAGCCAGTTCTAGGGCTAGTCGAACAGAATTCAGGACAGGTCTTATAACAGACCAAACACTTACAGAAATATTATATATGAATTATGGATTGATTGGGCCTTGGACTTTTCCTTACAAACATAGCAAGCTACCCTTTTAGGACCCAGTTGAGGTTGGATGTCCTCCCGGGTGATCCTAAGGTAGGCCCATGGGTTTCTCTATGATACATACTCATGTCACGCCTTAGACTTGGTAATCGGAATTACAAGGAACCTGATGGCAGGTTCTAGACACAACAGCCTCCTTAGTACCCCATTCTCGGCTCCCAAGGCAAGTTCCGATCCTGGGATTCTATAAGGAGGATTTCCATAACAATATAATCATTTCCAATAGAAGCATAGCCAAGATTGTAGCAAGTATAACTGAAAATAACAAGGCACACATCATAAAATTCACTAAGAATTTGAACTTTTAGAAGCTTATATAAGGTCCAAAGGACATACATAAGATAATAGAAGAAAGAAAGGAAGTTTGCAACACTGGCTCCTCAATCTTATATATAGTCCAAACTCTACCAGTGCGATGCCTGCCTAGGATCTCCTATACGCATCAATCATGCATAAGCTTATAGAAGCTTGGAGGGTAGTGTAAGTGTGTAAAAATAGTGCACAGAAAAATAATAGGAGATACGGAAGGAAACATGATCAAGGCCAATACCACTAGCCTTACCAAGGCTGTCATGAACGTAAGAAGCTACACCATGGTAATACAATAACGCGGGAAGTCATACCAAGGCTATATGATACAATGAGTACTATAATACAAAGGGTCCAAGGCGATACAATACGAGGCGTATACAACTGATGCAATGCAATGTAAAGTAATTCCAGTGGTTATATCCAATCCACATATCAAATACATTTTCATCACAAGGAAATCACCAGGGTCCATTACAGTGCTAGAATGATTGCCGCTCTACAAACCTGCACAGTCAAACGAGCGTAAGAGACCTCGCTACCCTGCTTACGGACCACCAATCACCAGCAAGGCCTAAAGGTAGCGAACGATTTAAGAGCTGGTCAGACTCTGCCTAGCAATACCTCCTTACATCAGGCGAGTAAGGCCACCCCCTATCTAACCGACAACATGATAGTGAGAGTCGTGGCCTAACGGTATAAGGCCCTCATGCGCTCATAGTTTCCACTTGGTCACGACATTGGATAAGATCCTTGGTACCATGGAAGTTTTAGAAATTTCACCCATGTGCATCCTATGCACCCGATATGCTCAAGTAACATTTTTCGTGTCCAAACATGGCCATCCACAATATAACTGTGGAGGCTACAACCTGGATGAAGTAAGCGCGATAATTGTCGATATGCTATGCAATGCCAGATGCATGAATCACACAATCAACCATGAATCAATTCCAAGCATCCAACCTGCTCAAGAGGGAATACTACGTCCCTTGGAGAAGGTAACATGCAATGCCCAATGACACAAAATGACCACACACACACGGTGTTAACCGAGCATACAATGATGTACTTGGTTATGAGGATGAGTTTAATCATACTATATGGCGATATACAATGTATATTACATTCCTCCTATCCAAGAAGGAACCAATACTAGGTACTTAAATAACATCCTTTAGGAACCCAACTTCTACTGGGGGCCCATTTACCTGGGGTAGCCTACGAGAATAAGTATACAAGCCACGAGTCTAAGTAATATGGAAATGAGCCTAGCAAGAGTCTAAGATGAGTATCCAATCACTCTTAAATACAACCGTGCCTAGAGGGGTCCATAATGAGGACATTTAACCACCATTCCCCAAAAAGGTATATCAACCATGAACTAGATGGATAGAAGGCCCAAGGCCCACATTTAAGATAAAAATAAAGGTAACCACATACATATTTTCCTCTTAATAGGCCATAAAAAATATAATACAACTTTTAACAACATGGGCTCCAAGAGGGGAATTAAGGCCCAAGGCTCAATTCTTAATGGCCATAGAATCCATGCATTAAGTTGGACTTGGTGGGCAACCCGTGTACATAATATACAGTCCAAAAATAAGTTTAAGTTTGGATAAGATGGGCCTCACTACATCATCCCAATAATTGGCAATTTAAGTTGGCAACCAAGGGCCCAATACTAACCTTATCTCAGCCCATAAGTCCATCAAAATGGTGAAAGTCGGCCCAATATATGGTTGGACGAAGCTGGGACGTCCCAACCCACTCTGGGCCCATGGGATGTCCCAAAAATCTAATCTAAGATGGGGTCCTCATGTGATCACTAAAGCTGATCCAAAAGAATGCACTGATTAAGCCTAAAGATTATAAGAAAACATAAGCTTGTAACATGTACACAAGTTCTCAAAATGGTGGGTCCCACAGCCAAATAAAGTTTTAACCATAAAATTGTTCATTTATAGCCATTTGATACACTTTTGGCCCGTTTGATTTCCTAGACCGGCTAAGGTCCAAAAATTCGTTAACTATGTGGAAATAATCTTATGAAGGCCAACTATACTCACTAGGATATCCCACAAAATGGAGAGTGTGTATATATCATGAAAAGATCAAGTGGGCCTGCTGCTAGATTTTGAGTCCACCCAAGGCAGAGAGTGCTTCCATGATTGGGCGATCCAAGTCTTGGATGGCCTGGACCACATGTGTTAAGGTATAATCCACTTATATTCACATTGAGCCTTAAACAAATGACCTATGGCCTATGGTCGGCCTTTAACCATCCATAGAAGAACCCATGGGCCTACCTCAGGACCACCCAAGAGGACATCCAAGCTCAACTGGTTCCCAAGAGGTAGCCCTCCACTAATCATGAACTAAGGCCCAAGGCCTAAGGCAATCCATGGCCTAGTGGGCTTATACTCAAAGCCCAACACATAGGCAATATGGTGGGCCCTCAAGCAAGGTTGGGCCCAACCATAAAGATCATGAGTCCACTCATTGTGGTGGGCCTAATGGGCATCCCATTATTCCAACATATGGGTGATCCTTATATTTAAAACAAGTAAGTTGGGCCTCACATCTCGACCCAAGCATGGTTTACTTTAATGGGCAAGCAATGGCCCAACTACCTAGGTATTTTGGCCAATAAAACTCATCACAATAGTGTATTAAATATAGGCCCAAAGATCATTGGTCCTACTTAGAAAGTTCTAGTATAAAAAAAAAAGACTAAGGAACTAGTTAATTATCCACATACATCATTCCAATAAAAACCTAACAAGAGTGGGCCTCTAATGGGCCCTAATTACACTTAAAAATACTGAAGGAAAAATGGCAAAATAGCATATTAATCCATCCTCAAATCTGGTGGGCCGTGCTACCCCAGAATAACTCTTATGAGTAGCAATATTAGGCCCATTGCCAAATTCCAGCCCACCTATTTTTTTGGCTGGTTGGAATCCAACAATAAAAGTTATTTTTATAGCATATTTAATCCCTAATGGCCCACACATAGCACTGTGGGTCCCACCAGATGAGAAGGGGATATACAACACATATTCAAGTGGGCCATACCGTTATAATGCAGGCCCAGCAGGCCAAGGTAGGTGCGTCCCATGGTGGGTAGTCCTACGGGCCTGGGTATTTGGCCCAAAACTGATCCAAATTGTAGGCCAAATGCCCAGGCCCGTAAGACTACCCACCATGGGACGCCCCTACCTTGGGCTATTGTTGGGCCTGTATTCCAGTAGCATGGCCCACTTCCAATATATGTTGTGCATTACCCTCTTATCTGGTGGGACCCACTGTTATGCATGAGGGCCATCAGGAATTTCATCTCCTATAAAATATTTTTTTTTTATTCCAACCAACCCAGAAAGAAATGGGTGTGCTGAAATTTTAGCAATGAGCCCAATAATAGTTGTCTATAGATGTCATTTTGGGGTAGTATGGCCCACTAGAATTGAGGTGGATTTAAGTCAGTTATCTTACCATTTTAATTTTATTTTTGGTCTTAATTAGTGCATGATTAAAGGCCCATTCCAATTGGTTTCTCTTGGGATAGTTTTCTAGTTAATTAATAGGCCTTATAACCTTGGTTGGGCTGGAACTTTTGATAGGCCTGTTGGTTGGAATCCATATTTACCACACCATTGTGATGGGTCTTATGGGCCAAATACTCACGTAGTTGAGCCCTTGCTTACCTACTATACTAAATCCATACTTGGGCCGAGATGTGAGGCCCAACTTACTTGTGTTAAATATAAGGATTTCCCATATGTTGGGACAATGGGCTGCCCATTAGGCCCACCACAATGAGTGAATCCATGACCCTTATGGTTGGGCCCTAACCTTACTCAAGGGCCTACCAGGTTGCCAATGTGTTAGGCTTAGTGTATGACCCACTAGGCTATGGATTGACTGGGCCTTGGACTTTTCTTTACATGCATAGCGGATTACCTTTTGGGACCCAGTTGAGGTTGGATGTCCTCCTTGGTGGCCATAAGGTAGGCCCATAGGGATCCTTATAGGTGGTTGAGGGCCCACCTTGGGCCTGGCTAGGACCGTACTGTAAGGGTTATGGTCTCATACTCCTTTGGTTGTCAAATTTGTGTTTAAATATTTCAAGAAGCTATAAGTCGAACTCTTTAAGATGTTACAAGTTGAAGCTCAAGATGATACAATGATGATGTTCAAGTCTTAAAGAACAACTCATGACTTCAAGACTACTAATAAGCAATGCATGAAGTAGTTGTTATGCTGATGAAGATCTCAAGTTTGAAGCTACAACAAAGTTCAAGATTACAAGCCTGATATGGTTCAAACAATCTATATTCGTTGAATGGTTGAAGTTCAATGTCCATACGACATGTTTCAGGTTTGAATGACCTTAGGTTGACCCTTTAAGTAGGTCATTTTGGATACATAAATCAAATATTTATTTTACATAAGTTTGGTCTATTCCAAGACCAGTCCTAGCTCTTGTTCGACCAGTCCTGACATGGGTTCGACTAGTCCAAGAAATTCCACAACCAGTCTTAAGTAGTTAAAGATTTTTCGAAATTTCTGGTACGCCCACGACCAGTCCTGGAAGTCCTTCGACCGGTCGTAGGTTGGCTTCGACTCGTCCACGATCAGTCGTGGAGCTACGACTGAAAGTCCAGCAATACAATTCATGGTCCTACGACCGGTCGTAGTATCTACGACAGTCGTAGGTGACCCACGACCAGTCGTAGGGTACACACGACCAGTCGTGGAACGGCTTTCAAAGATCGCGCTCAATTTTTCAAAAATCTGTTAGAGCTACGACCAGTCCTAAGTTTCTAAGACCAGTCGTAGGAACGATTTTTTCTTCTATAAATTGAACACGAATTTCAGAGTTTTGACATCTCAACTCCATTCCATTTCAAGAATTTTCAAGTAATCACTCTGAGATAAGTCTGTGTTTATTTTAAGCTAAATTGTGCTTATTTAATATTCCTTTTTGCTAGCTTATTTAATTTGATTTTGTTTCTATATTCCAATCTTATTTGAAAAGAGGAATTATCTTATTCCTTCTTCTTGGAATCAAAATCAAATATAGCTACGCCCAACAAGTTAAATCTAAAATCTATTAGAATTTAGAACCTTATGAATGTGAGTATTGGAAATTGAACTTTGATATTCAATCATCTACTCCAATTGGTTCTACCGGGCTGCTAAAGGAGAAATCCGGTATTTTACAATTCTGTAAAATTCATTTATTTTTGGTTTTGTTTGAGATTGAGCCAGAAAAATCTCATTGTATTGGTTGTCTGAGGAAAACCAGAAAACTCAGAAAAGAGGGGTTTTTGAATTGTGTAAGCCCAAGTGAAAAAGACACAATTGTAAAGGTTTTTGGTGAACCTGAGAAAACCTATTTGATAGTGAACGCTAATATCCCCTGTGTGAGGATATTAGAGTGGAGTAGCATTCTGTGTGGTGTTGTAAAGCAGTTGTGTGTACACTGTAACCACTATAACTCTTTGTCTTGTGGATTGAATGCTTGCTTAATTTTCATATCTTTTATCATTCGTTTGTGTGGAATGTACAAGTGGATGTGAATGTTGTAACTATTTTCATTTCAAGCAAGTGTGGGGATTATTGTAATAATTTAGATCTTTACTTCTGCATTTATTTTCAATTCCTTGCTATTTCATTTACTTATATTAACATTGAGTCCTTGATTCAAAAGAGGTTCTAGAAATAAGGTTGTCCTACCATAAGCCCTTATTTATTATGGTGTAAGGTTGTCCTTAGAACTGAATTTGTATCAATCTCTCAATACTTATTTATCAAGGTGATTTAAATTTAGCATTGTGTATTGATTCATAATTGTAAGGGTATTGGTTTATTTTAGTTTCGCTGATTTTATTATAAATTTGGCATAGTCCTATTCAGCCCCCCTCTAGGACATATAGCTTGGTCTTTTCACGTACCTCCTTAGGATCATGACTCTCTTAGCTTGTGGGCCATCCCAAAGTACTGGGTCCCCATTAGAGGATTTCTCTTTCCCTTAGAACACCTGTTTATGTACTTAGACCTTATCCCTCCTTAGGACGGAGGATTTCATATTCTACAGGTAGCACACTTGCATGACCCATAAGCATCATTATGTGAATTGATTGCATTGTATGGTGATCACAAAGGGATAGAGTTTCTCCCCTTATGCACATTGAGTGCTTGAAGCTTGTGCATGATTTGTATGTGTGACTCATGCATTGACATCACATTTTATGATGATACTACCCTTACTTCATCAGGGCTGTAACCTCCACAGTTATATTATGGATGGCCAAGATTAGACACCAGAAATGTTACTTGAGTATATCGGGTGCATAGGATGCCCATGGGTGAAATTCCCAAAACTTCCATGGTAACAAGGATCTGCTCTAACGCCGTGACCGAGTGGAAACTATGAGCGCATGAGGGCCCTACACTGTTAGGTCACGACTCCCACTGTCGTGTAGTCGGTTGGATAGGGGTGTGGCCTTACTCGCTGATGTAAAGAGGCATTACTAGGCTGAGTCTGACCAGCTCGTGAATAGGTTGCTACATTCAGGCCTTACTGGTGATTGGCTGTTCGCAGGCAAGGTAAAGAGGTCTCTTAGGCTCGTTTGACTGTGTAGGGTCTGTATAATGGTAGTCATCCAGCAGTTTAATGGACCCTGGTGATTTCCTTATGATGGAAATGTACTTGATATGTGGATTGGATATAAACATTGGCATTACTTCACATTACATTGCATCAGTTGTATAAGCCTCATATTGTATCGCTTTGGCATGACACCCAGTATCCTTTGCATTACAGTACTCATTATATCATATAGCCTTGGTATGACTTCCTGCATTATTGTACTACCTTGGTGTAGCTTCTTACGTTCATGACAGCCTTGGTATGGTTGGTGGTGTTGGCCTTGATCATGTTTCCTTCCTGTATCTTTTATTATTTTTCTGTGTACTATTCTCACACACTTACACCACCCTCTAAGCTTCTATAAGCTTATGCATTATTGATGCGTGGAGGAGATCCTAGGCAGGCGTCGCAATGGCAGAGTTTGGACTAGAGATGAGCTTGAGGACCCAGTGTTGCAGACTTCCTTTCTTTATTCTATTATCTTATGTATGTCCTTTTGGACCTTATATAAGTTTGTAAAAGTTTAAATTCTTAGTGGATTTTATGATGTGTGCCCTTAGTTATTCTCAGATGTACTTGTTGTGATCTTGTTTATGCTCCTATTAGAAATGATAATATTGTTATGGAAATCCTCCTTATAGGATCCCAGGATCGGAACCTACCTTAGGAATTGAGAATGGGGTACTACGGAGGCTGTTGTAGCCAGAATTGGCAATTGAGTTCCTTGTGAATCCGGTTACTGAGTTTGGGGCGTGACAGGAGTATTACATTCCTCCTATCTAAGAAGGAACCAACTTCTAGTGGAATAACTTGGGATAGTATCTAACAGCCAATTCTGTTGTAATTTTATCTTTTGACCCCTTTTCCGGTATTTACTTCAGTTATGGCCACACGGGATACCATAGGCGCGAGTGTCCCCATACTGGTCGCTTCATCTTCCGGTCCCTTTTCTGAAGTTTGCTTTGGTTGTGGGCAGACGGGACACCGTAGGCGCGAGTATCCCCATCAGCAGGAAGACCTTCACAGCGACCGTAGTAGCAGCAGAGACCGCAGATGCATAAGAAATAGACACCTCCCCAGCCACCTCAGGTTTGATTTTGCGTGACCCAGCAGGACCCTTAGTTATTAGGGGAGTCGTTATGGATATTCTCCTTGTCTTTGTAAGTAAGTCTTGTGTTTTGGTCCATCGCACCCTTTTTGTATCCAAGGGCTTTTATTCACTCAGATTGCTATTAAAGTCTGCTGTTAAAGATTGTTAGTATCCACATTTTTGGGAAGATCGGTGTGTTAGGACGATGATATTATCGTGCTCCATTTTGCTTGGTGAGATATTCTTGCCCACTGAATAAATTTGTATTGTCAATGTTAAGCTTGTTAACTTGTTTTGTTGTCAAGGCAGTACTTCTGGTCAGGGATGAAGCACCAGATTGCTAGTTTTGTGGCCGAGTGTGATACGTGACAGCATGTCAAGGCCGATCACCAGAGACCTCCGGTCCCTTGCAGTCGTTGAGCATTCAAGAGTGGAAGTGGGAGCACATATCGGTGGATTTCATCGCAGGTTTGCCGAGGACTCAGCGCGGTCACGATACCATCTGGGTTATCATCGATCGTCTAATGAAGTCAGCTCATTTCATTCTAGTACGTGCTTCCTGGTCGATGGACTGGCTTACAAAGGTGTTCATTGATTTGATTGTGGGACTGCACAGTATCCCAGTTTCGATCATTTTAGACCGAGACTCCAGATTTAAGTCTTAGTTTTGGAGGAGTTTCCTGCAGGCAATGGGGGTCACTTTGCATCTCAGCATCTCTTATCATCCACAAATGGATGGGCAGACCGAAAGGATCAACCATATCCTTGAGGATATGCTCAGAGCTTCTGTAATCGACTTTCTAGGCATTTGGGACGAGCATATGCGCCTTGCCAAGTTCGGGTACAACAACAGCTATCAGGCGACTACCGGCATGGATCCTTTTGTGACACTTTATGGTAGACCGTGCAGATCTCCTAGTTATTGGACCGAGGTTGGAGAGCGTCGTCTCTTAGGTCCTGAGCTTGTGCTGTAGATGTCGGAGGCTATTGATGTTATCAAGTAGAGGATGCACACAGCTCAGAGCCAGTAGAAGAGTTTTGCTGATCATCGGCGTCGACCCCTCGAGTTTGCAGTTGGGGACTGGTGTATCTCAAGGTCTCACCTATGAAGGGCGTGGTTCTCCTTTGTATAAAGGGCAAGCTCGTCCCGAGATTTATTAGACCTTTTGAGATTACTGAGCGCGTAGGCATTGTGGCCTATAAGCTTGCCTTGCCTCCTGAGTTGTTGGCAATACACTACGTGTTCCATGTTTCTATGTTGAGAAAATGTGGGTCGAACACTAATCATGTGATTGATTGACAACCACTCGATGTCTGTATGATGCTTCTTACATCGAGCAGCCGATTCGTATTCTTGATCGGAAGGAGCAGGTCCTTAGGATTAAGGTCATTCACTTGGTGAAGGTGCAATGGGATCCTCATTCGGAGGCTGAGGCGTCTTGGGAACGTGAGGCCGAGATTAGAGAGCGTTATCCCCATTTGTTCGATGATTGATTACTTGTATTGCTTGCATTGCCTTGTCTTGATTAACGATTGATATATATGATGATGTTTTTGCATTTTGTTGTCTCGATTTTATCAATTTTGAGGATAAAATTTCTTTGTTGGTGGGGAGGATTTTGAGACCCAACCCGAGTTCGCATGTGTGCATATGTGTGTGTGAGTATGCTTTCGTTCATTTCTTTTCCGCGGTCCAACCGGTCAATTTCGGTGACCCGCGACCCTCAGATTGTGTTTGCGATCATCCTTAGGTCCACTCACGTATGCCCCACTCGGATTGACCCAAGACCTATGCCATTGCGATCGCATTTTCGTTGCAGTTCTAACGATGCGTCTTATACATACATCCGATGTATAAATCATAAGTTGTGTGTATCTCATGTTATAGCCCTTAATCGTGATCGCATGGCCCACCTAGGAGTGGTGTGCATGTTTTCCTAGATAGTCTCATCCCTAATGCATAAGTTTCATAACCTACATTACCCAACACCACCCAAAATTTAATAACCGACACTACCCACCACCTAAACACCACCCTATATGGCAAGCTATTATAAGATTTTTCTTACCTAGGCAATCATGAGCCTCCTTTCCTAGAAAGTTATCATGACTTACTCTAACCAAAGCCACCTTTCTCTAGAAATTTCATAATTTCATTTCCTGTTCCCAAGCAACCCCATCACTTCTCTTTTACATCTTTCTCTCCTCTTTTTCCCTCATTTTCTCCTCTCTCTCCCATTGCTAGAACCTCCAAAACATCCTACCTTGCTAAAAATTCCAGCCACATTTCTTCCATCTCCTTCCTCAGTTAACCCTCCACTTCCCATCTCGACCCTTCATCCATTGTCCTTGAAGCCTAAGGATTTCAATGCATCAAGAACTTTAAAGATCCAAGCAAGGTGGGTGATCTTAAATCCTTCTTCATCTCATATTTAGAGACTTGTGGGACCCATCAAATGATGATGGGGGTCCCTCACGTCTCCATGATTGAGGCCAATGGCCCATTTGCTTGCATGCATGATCCATGGATGGGGTTAATCTCCATGGACCCCTTCACGGCATTTTCTTTTCGTGCATGTCATGTAGAGGTCATCTAGACCATAGATTTTCGTTAGGAGAAGGCACTCCCACCATATAATTGATTCCTAGTACATGCATGGAGCTAGATCTAGTTTGTATGTGATTTAATGCATGACATGTATTTGTTGTGATGAAGGGAGGGCCTCAATAGTGGTGGAGACCCTCCCTTATAGCCGAATTTTTCCTTTTTTCCCTTAAATCTATCCTTCATTTCTGATGTGTGTGGCTCACTTAGGGACCCTGGAAAATCCGGACCGTCCAAGCAAAGTGGACACCCATGGTTGTCCTTTCCTTGGACGTTGACACCCTATTTGCTCCTATTTGGATGCATGCAATGGGTTTTTGTGAAGGAGTTTTACCTGGAAGTTTGTGGGGCCCACCGAGGTGGACCACAACACTAATCTTGTGGGGTATTTCCCCCCTTTAATGAGTGGTTATGAGCGGTTATTTCAAGACATACCTTGCTATCCAGAAAAATTATGGACTATTTATAGGTTGTTTTTTACATAGTTATGGACTGATTTAGAGGATGTTTTACCTCTATTAATTGATTATTTCTAGAGGTGTGGACCCCACCTAGAAGCATGTTAAGTTTCACCTTCATTTGTTCTTGTTTGATCACCCAAAAGTGTGGGCCAAGGAGGGTGGACGGTCCATATTTATCTGAACTGTCCACCCACACTGTTTGCTGGAAAAACATAAATATTCGCATGATTTTGAAATGGTGGGCCACCTTTGTGAACCCCACCTTGTTGTATACTTATATAGGAATGTTGGCCTTGCATTTTCCCAAATTCTGACAGACCTGGGCCCATTCTAATGGGGTGCACAAGTCAGGGGCAGCAGCATTGTTTCAGCAGCAGATATATATATATATATATATTTTTAAATACCTTGCTATCCACAAATTGCATGAGTTAAAGAAAATACTTTTACTATCCCAACAATTCTATAATTTTTTAAATATGTGTCTCACCCATGGTAGGACCTACCTACAAAATTTTAGGGCCAATGGACCCCATTTGGGCATCCAAAATGGTGGGCCAACAAAGTGGGTTGCCAGAAATTTTTGTTGTACAGTCCAGCAGCATAGTTCCATAAAAACAAATTTTTTAGAAATATTTTCTCAAGATTTGGGAATATTTCTGAGTTCCACCTCGTTTTAGACTTGATGAGGGACCTTGGGTTCAAATTTCAGAAATTTTGGAGGCCTAGAACCCACCCATTTGGATTACCCAAATTCAGGACAGTTATTTACAGCAACATTTCAACCTGGATAGACTGTAACTCCGGAATTTATTAAAATACTTTTGACTATCCAAAAATTATAAAAATTTATAGGGAGGTGGTCCACTCATGGTAGGACCCACCTTCAAAATTTTGCGGCTAATGAACATCTTTACACACCGTGGAAAGGGCCGGACTGGCCCTCCACGATGGGACGTCCAGGTTAGTCCGATTTTCTGGACAGACTGTATTCTAAAAATAAATTAAAATATTTATAGTTATCTAAAAATTGTGAAAATTTATGGAGGTGTGGCCCACCTATTGAAGGACCACCCTTCAAAGTTTTAGTGGCCATCGGGCCCCTGGACTGACCGTGGTGCGGCCTACAAATTGGGTCAATTTTGGGCCAAATACCCAGGTCCGTAAGACTACCCACCATGGGACGCCCCTACCTTGGGCTATTGCTGGGCTGTATTCCAGTAGCATGGCCCACTTCTAGTGCATGTTGTGCATTCACCTCTCATCTGGTGGGACCGACAGTGATGTGTGTGGGTCATCAGAAAATAAATACTATAAATTAATTTATTTGTTGGACTCCAACAAACCTAGTAAGCGGGTGGGCTGGAAATTCAGCAATGGGCCTAATGTTGCCACCCCATAAATGTCTATTTTGGTGCAGCATGACGCACTAGATTTGAGGTGGATTTAAGTCAGTATCTTACCATTTTAATTTTATTTTTGGGCTTAATTAGTGCATGATTAAAGGCCCATTCCAATTGTATTCTTTTTGGGCTAGTCTTCTAGTTAATTATGGGCCTTATAACCTTAGTTGGGCTGAAATTTTTTATAGGCCCGTTTGACCCTTGGGTCCTATATTTACCATGCCATTGTGATGGGTCTTATGTCCAAATACTTAAGTAGTTGGGCCCCTTGCTTGCCAACTATAATAAATCCATACTTGGGCCGAGATGTGAGGCCCAACTTACTTGTGTTAAATATAAGGATTTCCCATATGTTGGGATAATGGGGGGCCCATTAGGCCCACCACAATAAGTGAACCTATGACCGTTATGGTTGGGCCCTAACATTGTTTAAGGGCCTATCAGGTTGCCTATGTATTAGGCTTAATGTATGGCCCACTAGGCCATGGATTGATTGGGTCTTGGACTTTTCCTTACATACGTAACAAGCTACCCTTTTGTGACCCAATTGAGGTTGGATGTCCTCCTGGGTGATCCTAAGGTAGGCACATAGGTTTCTTTATGGATGGTTAAAGGTCCACCATAGACCCAAGGCCATTTGTTTAAGGCTCAATGTGTATAAATGTGAAACCTACCTTAACGCATGTTTGGTCCACACCATCCAAGCCTTGGATCACCTGATTGTGGATGCACTCTCTGCCTTGGGTTGCTGCTGGACTTAGAATCCAGTAGCAGACTCACTTGATCTTTTTATGATATATATATACACACTCTCCACCTAGTGGGGTCTCCAGTGAGTATAGTCGGCCTTCATGAGATTATTTCCATATATTTAACTAATTTCAGGACCTTAACAAGTCATAGAAGTCAAACGGGCTAAAATTTTATCAAAGGGCCTTAAATGTGTAATTTTATGGTTAAAACTTTATTTGAGTGTGGGGCCCACCATATTGAGAACTTGTGTATGTGTTACATGCTTATTTTTTCTTATAATCTTTGAGCTTAATCTGTGCATTCTTTTGGATCACCTTTAGTGATCACATGAGGACCCCATCTTTGATTAGATTTTTGGGGCATCCTATGGGCCCAGAGTGGGTTGGGACATCCTAGCTTGGCCCAGCCATATATTAGGCTGAGTTTCACTATTTTGATGGACTTGTGGGCTGAGATAAGGATAGTATTGGGCCCTTGGTTACCCACTTAAATTGCTAGTTATTGGGATGATGTAGTGGGGCCCATTTCATCCAAACTTAAACTTATTTTTAGGTCGTATATTATGTACACGGGCTACCACCAAGTCCAACTTAATGCATGGATTTTATGGCCATTGAAAATTGAGCCTTGAGCCTTAATTCTCCTCTTGGATCCTATGTTGTTAAAAGTGGTATTATATCTTTTTATGGCCTATTATGAGGAATATATGTATGTGGTTATCTTTATTTTTATCTTAAATAAATGCCTTGGGCCTTCTATCCATATGGTTTATGGTTGATATGCCTTTTTTTGGGAATGGTGATTAAATGTCCCCATTATGGGCCCATCTAGGCCCGATTGTATTTAAGAGTGATTGGATACTCATCTTAGACTCTTACTAGGCTCATTTCTATATTACTTAGACCCGTAGCTTGTATACTTAGTCTCGTGGGCTACCCCAGGTAAATGGGCCCCCACTAGAAGTTGGATTCCTAAAGGATATTATCAAGTACCTAGTTTGGTTCCTTATTGGATAGGAGGAATGCAATATACATTGTATGTCGCCATATAGTATGACTAAATTCATCCTCATGACCCTGGTATATCATTGTATGCTTGGTTGACACTGTGCGTGTGTGGTCATATTGTACCATTGGGCATTGCATGTTACCTTCTCCGAGAGATGAGTATTCCCTCTTGCGCACGTTGGATGCTTGGAATTGATGCATAGTTGATTGTGTGATTCATGCATCTGGCATTGTATAACTTATGAAAAATTATCTCCCTTTATTCATCGGGGTTGTAACCTCCACAGTTATATTGTAGATGGCCATGTTTGGACACGAGAAATGTTACTTGAACATATCGGGTGCATAGGATGCCCATGGGTGAAATTTCTAAAACTTCTATGGTACCAAGGATCTGCTCCAATGCTGTCACTGAGTGAAAACTATACGTGCATGAGGGCCTTATACCATTAGGCCGTAACTCCAACTATCGTGTCGTCGGTTAGATAGGGGTGTGGCCTTACTCGCCTGATGTAAGGAGGCATTGCTAGGTTAAGTCTGACCATCTTGTAAATGGGTTCACTACCTTCAGGCCTTGCTGGTGATTGGTTGTCTGCAGGTAGGAAAGTGAGGCCTCTTACGCTCGTTTGACTGTGCCGGGTCTGTAGAGCTGTAGTCATTCCAACAGTGTAATGGACCCCGATGATTTTCTTATGTTGAAAATGTACTTGATATGCGGATTGGATATGAGCACTGACATTACTTCGCAATGCATTTACATTGGCTGTGTAAGCCTCATATTGCATCACCTTGGGATGGCTCCCAGTACTTATTGCAATACAGTACACATTGCATCGTATAGCCTTGGTATAACTTATTGCGTTCACGTCAGCCCTAATAAGGCTGCTGGTGTTGGCTTTGATCATGTTTCCTTCCTATATCTCATATTATTCTTCTGTGCACTATTATCACACACCTTCACCACCCTCTAAGCTTCTATAAGCTTATGCACAATTGATGCATGCAGGAGATCCTAGGTAGGCGTCATAGTGGCGGAGAGTGGAGTAAAGTTGAGCTCGAGGACCCCAGTATTGCAGACTTTCCCTTCCTTCTTCTATCATCTTATGTATGTCCTTTTATACATTATGAATATTTGTAAAAGTTTAAATTCATAGTGGATTTTGTGATGTGTGCCTTTGTTATTCTTAGATATACTTATTGTGATATTGGGTATGCTCGTATTCGAAATGGTTATACAGTTATGAAAATCCTCCTTGTGGGATCCAAGGATCGGAACCTGCCTCAGGAGCCGAGAATGGGGTACTACGAGGCTGTTGGGTTCCCTGTGAGTCCGGTTACCGAGTCTAGGGCATGACACCTCTTCACATCACAATGGGCCTCGCACAAGGGCCACATATACATCATATCGGGCCTCACCACTTGGGCCTCATATACATCACCATGGGCCTCATATAAGGGCCTTACATGCATCACATTGGGCCTCATCACATGGGCTCACATATATTATATTGGGCCTCACACAAGGGCCTTATATACATTACATTGGGCCTCATAATATGGGCCTCATATATATCACCTTGGGCCTCATCATTTGGGCCTTATATACATCATAGTGGGCCCTAAGGGGCAGCCTATGATTTGGTAAAAATGGATAATCAACATGTGTACGATATACATCAAGGTGGGCCTCACAGGTCAGCCCTGTGGTCTAGAAAAATAGATGGACAGTGTGCTTAGAATACACACATCAAGGTGGGCCTTATTCATCACAAAAATTAGCCCCACCAGCTGGATATACAACGCATACATCTGGTGGACCCCACTGTCCAGGGATTGGACAGTGCGGGCACAACACATCATCAAGGAGGGCCACACCATCCTGCCCATCTGGATGGTACAAATATACAACACATACATCATGTGGGCTTCACCATCCAGGGATGGACGGTGGAGATATAAAATAAATATCAAGGTAGGCCCCACCCCACATGTGCAGCACGTACAAGGTGGGCCCCAGGTCCAGAAAATGGATGGACAACATGGATGTTAAACACATACATCAGGTCAGGATCCACCATCCAGTCCCTTGCTAGATGGTGCTAGGTACACACATGTAGGGTGGGCCCTATAGATGGACGATGTGGGAGACATACATCAGGTGAGTCCACACGTGAGTGGCCCACCATCCGATCAAGTTGATATTGGTTTTCTCCTTCGTCCAGGGGCGCTGGACGGTACTAACAGTGCTAGACGTCAGCAAGGTGGGCCCCACGGATGGTCGGCATGGATAAAATACATACATCATATAAGGGGTCCACGTGGGTGGGCCACCCATCCAAAAAATCAGGCTGATCCTTGTGCTTTCCCTCATCAAGATTGGCCCGAAAATGGGAAGCAAGGTGACCCCAAAATTCTGGATGTAAGGGGGTCCCATGTTTGGACAACAACGTGCATCAGGTGGGCCATCATGCAAGGGATCAAGAGAGAGGGAAAGAGAGAAGGGAGAATCGGCTAAGGGAGGGGGCTCTGCCACTATGAGCCCCTCCGATCACATCAAAACCATACATCAAGATCTATACATGGGTCCCATTCATTGCACGACCCTACATAAAAAAATATATAAGGTGGGGATGCTATCCCCACAGTGAAATCAAGGTCTATATGACCTATCAAGGCCACAGATTAAATCAAAACATCTTGATGGGGTTCATGGAGAATGGCCCCATCATGGATCATGCATGCAACAAGGATGGGCCATGGGCCACATCCAAGGGATCAAGTAAGATCTCCACCATTGATTGGTGGGTCCTATATGGTCCCATGTAATAAAAACTAAAGATCTAAGAAAGGAAAGAAGATCTGGTCCTAAACATGCACCCACCTTGGATCTTCAACTTCTTCTTCCACCTCATGGTCCTAAAGCTCAAAGAGGGGTTGATTTAATGGTTGAGATGGGTTTTTGATTGTTAAATATGGGGGATCTAAAGGTATGAGAGGGTTGGAAATGGAGGGGTTGTCGTGGATGTCCTAGCTTGTCTTGCAATGGAGATGAGAAATGAAGAAGAAAGGGAGGGAAAGAGAGAGATAAGAGAGAGAGAGAGAGAAATGATTATTTATAGGTAATGATTGAATGTGTAAGGCATGCTATCATGATAGCCTAGCAAGCATGGGATAAGATGATGTCATCCCCTAGCTAGTAGCCTAGGATGACATCACCCTTATGATGACTCTTAGGGAATGCAATATATCTAGAATCTAACGGTCCACGACCGGGATAGAGCGCGGACCACATCTCTCATTCTAAGCATCGGATTGGTGCAATAGATGTCGTGTCGGAATTGCGGTGATGGTGAGGTTGCAATGGCATAGGTGTCGGGTTGAGTCGGCTCGGGTTTACAGGGTGCGACTTAAGGTCGCGAGCAAATACTACCTACAGGTTGCGGGTTGCTGGAATTCGACCGGGAGGACTCTGGGATCCTACGAAATGACGAGGTAATAGGATACAGGCTTGACATCCAATATTAGGGATTTTAGGTCCATAGGCCATCAAGGGTGAGGCACATGATATAACAGTTTAGAAGACCAAGTCACGGCCCCCACTATATCAAACTAAAAAATTAAAGCATACTGAAAATAAAAACTCCCTGCCAAAGCATTATATGATACCTCATATGACAAATACATGCACGTAAAAGGGATCCACTAAATGGGGCAAGATCTGTTAGAGCCTATTTGGTATATGCCTAAAAATGAGTTCATCTCATTTGAACTCATTTCGGTCAATCATAATTATGTATTACAGATCATCTCCTTTACATTAAGGATTAAAAATAATTGTGTACAACCAACAATCGTGATATCTAAAACATAATTATGATTAACTAAAATGGGATTCACTCATTTTTCAAATGTCACTAAAACAGGTACTTATCGCTTGCCATGTGAAGGAAAACCAAAAAAAAATAAAAAATTAAAGAAGATCCAGCCTGACAGTAAAAAGAAACCTTAGTGCAGAGTCCAAGCTTTAGCCATATACAGTCTACATTAACAAAGTGGAGTCTTTATAGCAGTGCATTCAAAACCCTACTATTTATAGTTTTAGGTATTATGATTTGGCTCAAAGTCTTGAACTTGTGTATAAGCTTGTAGGCTAAATCATGGATTTAAGTAGCGGATTGTGAGACCCGACCCAGGTTTGCATGTGTGCATGTGTGTGTGTGAGTATACATCTCATTTATTTTAGTCCCGCGGTCCTACCGATCAAATTTTGGCAACCCGTGACTTTCGTATAGTGTTTGCGGTCATCCTTGAGTTCGGTCACGTAGACTCGACTCGGATTGACCCGAGACCTATGCCATTGCGACCGCATCGTCGTCGTGGTTCTAACGCCGCATCTTGTACATAAATCCAGTATGTCCATCAAAAGTTGTGGCCTGCACCATTTTTGGACTCTTAATCTTAATATGGGGCCCACTTTACCCTTGTGCACTTTTAAAGTGGGGCCTACCTTATGAGCACTTTCTCCCATGAAGTTACTAGCTTCCGAGGGTCTAGCAGGAAATTATGAGATTTCTTACAAAAATTCATCATTTCCTCCTCTAACCAAGGAGCCATTATTGTTTTTCTTCCCAAGTCTCTTACATGGCCATCATGGCCTTACTTTTGCTCTTCCCTAGCCAAGAGAGCAATCATGGCATTGGTATATAGCCTCCTTCCTCTCTCTCCTCCCTCATTTCCCTCTCTCTCTCTCTCTCTCCTTCTCTCTTCTCTTATTATCCAACAATTTTCCACCCATTTTCCAGCCATTTTCTTCCTTAATCCCCTATCATCTAGCCCTTGGAACATGATCTCAATCATAAATCTATAACCCTTGGAGCTTAAAGGAGCTTGGAGATAGGAGAATCTTGAAGATTCAAGGTAGGTGATTCATGGGATTTGTCTATTTCCTTTCCTCTTGCATGAACCTTTTTCATTTGATTGGGAGTGCGTAGGACCCACCAATCAATGATGGAGGTCCTACATGACTCCATGAGTGTGGCCAACAACCCACTTTATGCATGCATGATTGCCATGATGGGGCCATTCTCTATGGACCCCATCATGAGATTTTCCTTTGATTATAGGTTTTTGGGTAATCTGGACCCTTGATCCTTGGTGGAGATAGCATCTCCACCATTGGATTTTGATTAGAAGATGCCTGCATGGGTAGATCTTGTAATCCCATCAATATAGTGATATGTGTGGTTTGTGATGAAGGAAAGGGCCTCAATGTGGTAGAGCCCCTTCCCTTGTAGCTGATTCTTACTATTATTTTGTTGATCTATTATTCTTAGATGTGTATGGCCCACCTTATGGCCTGGAAGTATCCAGACCATCCAAGAGAGTGGAAGCCCATGTCTGTCCACTCTATGAACATAGGTGCCCCATTTGCTCATTTTTGGACATATGCAATGGATTTTATGGTATGGATTAGGTCCAGATATTTGTGGGGCCCACTGAGGTGGACCAAAACTCAAATTCGATAAGGTGATTTTCTCTTATTTTGGTTCCTATGCTCATTTTATTTCATGTGCATGTTGCTGCCTAGAAATTTTCTAGATAGATTTTTGTTGGACTTTGGGCTTGAATTTGGGACTGATTGGGGAACATTTTGTACCCATCAAATATACTTTTCTGAAAGGTGAGAATCTTATATTGATGTCCCACAAATTTCAGCCCCATATGATCTTCATTAGGGTCCCAAAGGTGTGGTCCAAGTGAGGTGGGTAGTCTGGATTTTCTGAACTGTTCCAACAACATTCCACCCTGGATAGGTTGGAATTATGAAATTTATTAAAATACTTTTGGGTGTCTAAAAATTATAAAAATTTATAAGGAGGTAGTCCACTCATGGTAGGACCCACCTATAAAAGTTTGGGGCCAGTGCACACCTGTACACACTATGGTGGTGGTTGGACTGGCCCATTACAATATGGTGTCCAGATTAGTCTGATTTTCAGGACAGATTGAATTCTTTAAATAAATTAAAATATTTTTAAATGTCTAAAAATTTCAAAATTTTGTATAGTTGTGTTTCACTCATTTTAGGACCTACCTACCAAATTTCAAGGCCAATGGACCCCTGTACACATCGTGGCTAGGGCCGGACTGGCCCACCATGTTGGGACATCCAGGTCTGTCCGATTTTTTGGACAAACTATTTGTTTATATTAATTAAAATACTTAAAAATATTAAAAAATTCTGAAATATTGTGGGGGTGTGGCCCACCTATGGAAGTGTCACTCTATAAAATTTTAGCCCCAACTGACCCCATTTGGGCATCCAAAATAATGGGCCAAGATGGTTGGACTGCCAGATTTTTTTGTTGTACAGTCCAGCAATATGCCTTGATAAAACCCATAATTCAAAAATGTTTCCTCTGATGGTGGGCCAGCTTTTTGTATTTCCTCTTATTGTATGCATGATGAGGGATCTTGGCCCTCAATTTCCAGAGTTTTAGAGGCCCTAGACCCACTCTAATGGAGTGCCCAAATTTAGGACAACAACATGCATTGCAGAAATTTCCCGTACATTATTGTCCCCTTTGTTATTTCAAAAGTTTTGGGCCACAGCCCATTGGGCTTTGTGTATGATTAGTTGGGGACCGATTCCTGATGTTCTAGAGCCCATTGGGGCCATGATTATGGGGCCCACCGTATTGAGGAAATCGAGTATTTATTGCTCCCTTATATTTTATAATACTCTTGGGTCATTTTCTTTTACTATACTATTATGTTAGGCTAGTGGGCCAGGTTACACAAGTAGATGGGCCTTTGGTTACCCACCAAATCAACTTTATACTTGGGCCGGGTTGTAGGCCCAACCTTACTTGACTAAAAGCATGACATTTGCCTATGTGGTTTGAGCAATGGGTTGCCCGTTAGGCCACCACAATATACGAGATTATTGGCCTTTATGTTGGGCCCTAACCCTTCCCCTATGGACCCATAGTGGTATATATGGGTTGGGCTATGTGTGTTTTCCTTGGACCCATGTTTTGGATATGCCTTAGGCCAACTTTCTAAAGCCTAACATGAGTGTATGTGGTATATTTATGGCTGCCCATTTCTTATTTCTAATGTTGTGTGGGCCTTAGGCCTTGATCCATAATCAATTAGAGATGGGCTACCTCTTGAGGACCAATTGTGGTTGGATGTCCACATTGGTGGCCCTAAGGTAGGCCCATGGGCTTTTATGGATGGTTAAAGGCCCACCATAGACCCTTACTAGGCTCGTCTCATCTATTTAGGCCCATATCATTGTTCTCCTTAGTCTTGTGGGCTACCCCAGGTAAATGGGCCCCCACTAAAGGTTGTATTCCTTATGAGAAAATTGGTTAAGTACCTAGACTTTTCATGGTTAGGTATAGAGTTCATCTTCACCTCATTGGCATCCCTATTCATCTTCATGGCTCACTCCTATAAGCATCATGTGCATGCCTGGTTAAGGTATGATTGGCTATGGTTGTGCCATTGTATAGGGTATGTTAGTATCTCCCCGAGGGGTGGAGTTTTCTCCTCTGGAGCATGATAGATGCTTGAGATTAATACATGATTGATTGTGTGATTCATGCGTCTAGCATTTGCATAGCACGTGGGTATCCGCCCTTACTTCATCTGGGCCTTGCCTCCACAGGAATATTCATGGATGGTCATGACCGGGTGGAATATATGAGCACAGGATGCGTAGGATGCTCATGGGTAGGATGCCCATGGGTGAAATTTCTAAAACTTCCATGGTATCAAGTATCTGCTCCAACAACGTGACCGGGTGGAATATATGAGTGCACGAGGGCCTTATACTGTCAGATCGCGACTCCCAGTATCGTGAAGTTGGTTGGATAGGGGTGTGGCCTTACCTACCTGGTGTGTAGGGGGCATTGCTAGGCTGAGTCTGACCAGCTCGTGAATGGGTCCACTACCATTAGGCCTTACTGGTGATCGGCTATCCACAGGTGGGTAGTGATGTCTCTTACGCTCGTTTGATTGTGCGGGGTTTGTAGAGCGGCAGTCATTCAGCAGTGTAATGGACCCCGATGATTTCCTTATGATTGGAAATGTACTTGACATATGGTTTGGATATGAGCACTGACATTACTTGCATTGCATTAGCATTGGCTGTGTAAGCCCCTTCATGCACTGCCTTGGTTTGGCGTCCGGTATTCATCACATCGTATTCATGATAAGCCTTGGTAAGGCTGGTTATATCCTCATTGAGCATGTTTCCCATATTACACCTCCTACTATTCTTTTGTGCACCATTGTCACACACCTACACCACCCTCTGAGCTTCTATAGGCTTATGCACGATTGATACATGTAGGAGATTCTAGGCAGGAGTCGTAGCAGCAGAGCATGGAGTAGATCTGAGCATTTGAGGATTCCAGTGTTGCCTACCTTTCTCTCGTTTTCTTCTTGTCTCGTGTATTTCTTTTTGGACCTTATGGATGATTGTAAAAGTTCAAATTTATAGTGGATTTTGCGATGTGTGCCTTTGTTATCCTCAGATGTTCTTGTTGTGATCTTGGGTATGCTCATATTGGTAATGATTATATTGCTACGTAAAATCCTCCTTGTAGGATCCCAGGATCGGAGCCTGCCTCAAGAGCCGAGAATGGGGTACTATGGAGGCAGTTACGACCAAAATCGGCCATCAGGTTCCTTGTGATTCCAGTTACCGAGTATGGGGCATGACATAGACTCCGAGTGCAACTCGCCACAATATTAAAACCATATGACTATCCCCGTAACGGTCCACATCAGTAGTCCTATATCAATATGGTGACTTGTTTTATTTCGGACTGAAACCAAAACAACTCAGGTGTTGCCAATTCATATCAAATGATACTGCAAATAATAGGCTAAATAACAAGTGCATTTTCAGCAAAACCATCTCAAAGTTTGTCGGCTCGACCTCCAACTATCTAACTATTGCACCATTCAATTATCATCACGAAACCATTGGTCCACCACAAAACCCCAACCGATTTACTGATGAAACACCATATCCATTTATTATATAGCCAAAGGAAAAACATAAATATTAGCTTGATCTAAAACTTACTTTTCTACTATAGGAATTCGATTTCCACTGTTTCTCGTGGTGTGGTTCACTTGAGCATTCAATCTATCTTGATAAGCTCATCACCTTAAATGATTTTTCAAAATAGATGGAGGGTGAATAAAACACATACATTGTGGTAGGCTCCACAGATGCCTAAAAATGAGTTCATTTTATAGTTCATCGTAATTACATTTTTGGCGTCATGATGTTGGTTATCAAGCTTATTTGTAATCTTATGAAAAAGAAATATGACCTCTAATACATAATCACGATTAACTGAAATGTGATAAACTCATTTTTAGGTGTCTACCAAACAATCCCTAAGTCATGAAAACTACGGTAGTGTGAAACCAAATCATCTTAATTTACAAAGGAAGCAAGATTTAACCACGAGTCAAGATTCAAATATTAAAAGTAATAAAGTTTCATTCAAACTAGAGGTGATTGTGAGTTGTGACTGAAGAAGCTCTTGGTTACATCAAATGATTTCAAATATTCACACAAGCATCAAATTCATTCATATATGGATTTTTAAGAGCTAATAAACATATGATGTTATGAAAAGTAACTATGGAGCAAAAGAAAACCATAATAGCACAACGGATTCTCAATCTCCAGTGGTGCATCGTTTTTCCTCATTAGCACCTTTGAAATTTCGTTCATTAGCACTTTTAATTAGCCTTTTTTTACATTTTTCAAAACTACCTTTAATGATGATTGTTTTCAAGTTGGGATCCCAATTGCTACAGGATTGTTGCTCCAAGTGACTGTGACTATGTTGACTCCATCTATTGTCGGGGCCCTCATGAGTTTGAGTTCAGTGGGCATGATGACGAATTCACTACTTCTAAGGCCGAAGTTCGCCTCAAAACAGAAACTTAATGGAAGTTTCTCAGTGGATACAATGCTAGCTCCAATCCCGATTTGCTCATGGATAATAATAGAAAATGGTAAAAGAAACCTTACCTTGTTAAATGGAGAAATGCTTGACTGGTGATTAAACGCCAGCTATTTAAAAGTTAATCAAATCTACTAAAGTTTTGGATCGAGCTGATATTTGATTTCATTTTCCCTTGATCTATGTCTAAATGACCTTATCCATAATATTTTTTATAGTGTGGTTAACTTGAGTTATGAATCTAATTTTATTTATTTTTTCCTTTTTATAGTTCATGCTTTAAAATGAGCTGACACGGTGAATGATCGAGATGGATATAAACCAAATATAAAGATGTTGGTGCATCCATACATGTCGGTGTCCTTAAAAAGAAACTGTGTCCTCGTTCCATAGGCAAATTACATAATTGTGCCTACCTTTTATACAAAGGCAATTTTTCCTTTATAATTTCTCTATCTCTACAATGGATAGATTCAAAGTTCATACTAAATGTAAATCCTCTAATAAAACATACTATCTACAATCCTTCCATTCCTAACAGTAAATATAAAGGAATTTAATTGCAGGAAGTGGGATAGAATCTGCGTAGAGTAGTTGAGATAAAGTTTTTAGCCACATAAAAAACATATCGGACCTAGTATTATTTACTACATACTAATATCATACAACCAATATTGGGGCACCATACCATAAGTTACAATAATTTCATGTCCCCCTAAAGAAGGCATCCTCCATTGATAACACACACACACACACACACACATACATATGTATATATTAAGTTGTTTATTTTCATTCACATTCATCATCCATCCAACTATTAACAACATTTATAGAAAATAAAAGATATCCAACCAACTCTTTATAATAATTTGCAACTTAACCTACTGGGAACCGTCATGCACTGTAATGTCTTACAGTAGAGCGGGTTCTGAAGAGTTACAAGTTGACCTTAATGACAAAATATAAATGAAGTGATAAAGATATAAATGATTCAAGATTAATTTAAGGTTTTGAGAACTTACAGTTCCTTACAGATTTATAAGTTCACCAAAGAGGAAGGAATTGGACCTGAACAAAAACATGATTAAATATCATTCTGGGTGTGTTTGGATGCTCAGCTGGTGTGAATAGCAAATTGAAGCACACATTCTCATTAGTAAAATGCACACAATCAACATTTACTAGAAATTTAAAAAGTTTGTTCTTGACTTAAGCCAAGTGAATACGTACACGCAGATTGAACTCTTAACAAACAAGTTGCACTCCATCTCACTCTTACTTTCAAGTAGTCCTGATGAAAATGCATCCACACTACAAGAAAGGGAAAAAAATAAATTGTGCCTACATATACAATGTTCAGAAGATTGGAATTATGCCACTACGTTGTTCTTAATATTTAAATCAGAACACTTTATGCATAAGTAGAGAAAAACTCAAAAAAAAATCATAATAGAAATGTGTACCTTATGTTACGCATAAAAAGATGAACAGTAGCTACCAATTTCATCTAAACATTGTCGTACCCGTGAGGAATCCTAGTTTGGAAAGCATACATAAATACATCATGCTACAATTATGAATGTCATCCAAATCCCATGCACCAATCACTGTCGAATTTAAAGAGCCACTAGCCAGCCTCTTAATTAGAACATCTAGGAACATTTCCAAGAGACATTGGCTGAGAATAAAAAATCTCACTCCATGTGCTACATGGAGATGCCAGTTAAAGGATTTTGAAAGCTTTGTAAGTTAGTTTCTAAGAGGATAAGATTATCCTTAATTCTTCCTATAATCACCTAATCAGACTGTATTTCTCTCGAGTCGCCCTTCATTATAAGAGTAAGTGAGGAAAGAAACCACTGAAAGGTAATCGATTCCCATACCACCATCTTCCTTATATGTTGAGAAGCTTCACATGGGTGTGTTGTCACAGTTCAGTCTAGGCTGGGTAGGGCTAAAAGTACTTCAGCCCAAGCCTAGCGCACTGGCCAAGCTAATGGGTCCAACCCACCCTAATTCCAGGTTGGATTGTTGGGTAAGGTGGGCTACACGCCCCATTGCCACTAACATCACCGTGGAACCCACCTAGCATATCAACAGGTTGTATGACAAATAAACATTCCCTTGGAATCCACCCAAAAATCTGAAAAACTCTAAATCGGCATTGAGATTAAGAGAGATTGAGAGAGAGAGAGAGAGAGATACCTCAATGTTCATGAAGATTTAAGCCTTCAGCCACATATTCAGAGAGAGCGAGAGAGTGTGCATGGGTAGGGCGGCTGGCAACGGGATCTTTGGTGAGGATAGAGAGAGCAACAGTGGGAAGAGAGATCAAGCAAGGAAGAGGATTAAAAAGAAGAGAGTGAGGAAGGAGAGATCTATAGAGAGAGAGAGAGAGAGAGAGAGAGAGAGAGAGAGAGAGAGGAGAGTGTATGAGAGAGAGATTGAAGTAGAGACTGGTTAGGACGCCGGCCCTAACCGTTCCTCAAGTGAAATCAGATTGCGTATTGAGTGAATGGAGGTGGCTGACGTCAACAAGTTCTGTGGGTCCCATCATGAGGTATGTGTTATATCCAAACTATCCATCCATCTAGCGAGCTCATTGTAAGGCTTGAGATGAAAAATAAGACAATTCTAACTATCAAGTGGATCACACTATAAAAAGTAGTGGGGGATTGAACATCTACCATTGAAACTCTTTTGGGGATCACAGAAGTTTTGGATTAATACAAAATTAGTTTTTCTTCTTCATCCAGGTCTTTGTGACCTTATGAACAGATTGGATGGAAAATAAACGTTATGGTGGGCCCTATAAATTTTTTAATGGTGAAAATTATCATCCCTGATGGTATTTGCGATGTGGTCCATTTAATCTTTGGATACGATTCATTTTTTAGATAATTCTCTAACATGATCTTGAGAAATGGATGAACGGTAGGGGTTGATCCCAAATTTTCAGTAAATCCAAAGCTCAAGTGGACCATGCCACACGAAACAGTGTGGAATAATGATTTCTACCGTTGATACCTTCCTTGGGCCCACAATAATGTTTATTTGCCATCCAGCCTATTTATAATATAAAGAAGAGATGGATGAAGAGAAAACACAAACATCATCTTGATCCAAAACTTTTGTGGCCTCCAAGAATTTTTCAACGGTAGAGGTTCAATCACACTATTTCCTATGGTGTGGTCCACTTGAGCTTTAGATATGCTTCGCTTTTGTTCTCTAGACCTAAACTTATCTGTTAACATGGATGAATATAGTGGATAAAATAAATAATGGTGGACTACACAAAGTTTACTAGTATACTAAGGGTATTGAGTTACTCAATGTGTAATCTGCTTCCGTTAGAATACTACCCCCCCTGGATGGTAATCCATCCGGGCAGGGCTATGTGGGGCCCACCGTGATGTAAGTGTATCCAACCCATTCATTATGTTGTCCCACTTGGATGAGGGGTCAGACCAAGTTTCAGCCGCATCTAAAACTCACGTGGGCCCCACCAACTGCTTTTATATATTTTAGGATGTCTTCACATAGTTTTAGATGGTACGACTCACCTGAGTTTCGTATATGGATGATTTTTGAGATATCTCATAACCTAAAGGGGACACATCATGTCATGCCCCAGACTCGGTGATTGGACTCGCAAGGAATCCGATAACTGGTTCTGACCACAATAGCCTCCGTAACACCCCGTTCTTGGCTCCTGGCACAGGTTCCGATCCTGGGATCTTACAAGGAATATTTTCATATTACAATTCCAATCCAATTAAGCATACCCAAGATCATATCAAGTAAATCTCAGAAAATAAACAAAGAACACACTGCAAATTTCACTGAGAATTTAAACTTTACAGGTACAAGGCTCAAAAGGAAATACATAATATAGAAAGAAGGGAAAGGAAAGGTTTGCAACAGGTCCTTGGCTCGCTCCAATCCAATCGATAGCTCCTCCACTACTGCGCGGACCTAAGATCTCCTGTACGCATCAATCATGCATAAGCTTATAGAAAGCTTAGACGGCGGTGTAAGTGTGTTATAATGGTGTTCAAAAGAATAATGAGAATGTAGAATGAGCCAATGAACAATACCAACACCTCCAGTCGTACCGAGGCTAAGCTATGAATGCAGTAAGCCGTACCAAGGCTATGCAATGCAATACATGAGTACTGGGTGCCCTACTAAGGCGATGCAATATAAGGCTTTATACAGCTGATGCAAATGCAATGCGAAATAATGCCAATCATCATATCCAATCCACACATCAAGTACAATTCCATTATAAGGAATCCACCGAGGTCAAGTATACTACAGGATGACTGCCGCTATATAGACCCACATAGTCAAACGAGCGTAGGAAACCTCACTACCTGCTTGTGGACAGTCAATCACCAGTGAGGCTCGACGGTAGCAGACCCATTTCATGAGCTGGTCAAACTCAACCTAGCTATGCCCCCTCACTCAGGTGAGTAGGGATAAACCCCATCTCAACTGACCTCGCAACAGTGGGAGTCCCGGCCTAACGGTATAAGGCACTTGGGCGCTCATGTTTTCCACTCGGTCTCGGCATTGAGGTGTCCCCTCGTACGGTGGAAGTTTAGGGGCTTTCACCCGAGGATATCATTTGCACTCTAAATGCTCAGGAATCATTTCTGGTGTCCACACATGACCATCCACGATATCTCTATGGAGGCTACAACCCTGATGAAGCAAGGGCGAATATCTACATGTTATGCAATGTCAGATGCATGAATCACACAATCAACCATGCATCAATCCCAAGCATCCACCATGCTTAAGTGGGTAAACTCCATCCCTCAGGAAACTACGAACATGTCCTACACAATGCACAGCCATGGCCAATCATACCTCAACCAAGCATGTATATGATGTGTATGGGAGTGGGCCATGAAGATGAATCAGGGTGCCAATGAGATGAATGAGAAGATGTACTCTCTCTACCTAACCATGAAGGGTCCAGCTATTTAACAAATTCCTTATAAGGAATACAACCTTTAGTAGGGGCCCATTTACCTGGGGTAGCCCGCGAGACTAAGCATACAAAGCTAGGGCCTAGATAACATGGAAACGGGCTTAGCAAGGGACTAAGGTGGACATTCAACCACACGTAGCAACTAATGGACCTATAGGGGTCCAAATGGGGACTTTCAACCACCATTGCCCCAAGGCATCTAATCCACAAACCACATAAACATAAGGCCTAAGGCCCATATCCAAACCATATGCACATAGGTCCCACAAAAGACATAAGGAGGTAGGCCCAATATTACCCCTAACAATCATGGCCCAAGAAGGGGAACCAAGACCCATACATTTAGGTGAACTTAAGGGGCAGCCCATGGGCACAAATACATGGCCTCAAAACAAGTTTAAGTTGGGTGGAATGGGCCCCTTTACATCATCCGAAAAAAAAAACTAGCACATTTAAGTGGGAAACCAAGGGCCCAAAACCACCTTTATCTAGACCACAAGTCCATCTAAATGGCAGAAATTAGCCCAACATATGGTTGGGCTAAGGTGGGATGTTCCAGCCCACTCTGTCACCACTAGGAAGTCCTAATAGACTGGTCATACTTGGGTCTACAATGACAATAAAAAGGGGTAGCCAAACTATGCACTAATTAAGCCTAAAATATTACTGAAATAGGTGTGCATCATGCACCCCAGCTTTCTTAATAAAGTGGACCCAACATCTCATATAATTGAGTCCAAAACAATATTCATTTAGGCCCTTACTGAATTTTCAGTCCATCAACAATTTGGGCCTGCTGAAGCCCAAATACTTGTTAAAACATGTGAAAAATATTTCCATAAGGCCAAGCAATATTTACCTGGGGGGGGGTACGGATGGAGAAAGATGGTGGTACATAGAAAACAGTGGGCCTGCTGGCCAGTCTGCAGCCCGGGGAGTAGCCCATGGCCTAGGCATCCCAAGGCTTGGGCATCCTGGCCCACACACACATCCCTGAGTTATCCCCACACGGGACGTCCACCTGGGGTGGTCCCACACTCCATGTGGACCACCACAGGGGGGGGGCAGACACTGTGGACACAAAACATACATCATGGTGGGCCAGCCCATCGATGGTCCATTATGCTGGACGTCCAGTAGGGGACGTTGGTCCAGCTGGTTGGCCCCACATACTTAGTCCACGTGGACCTCAGATACATCAGAGGTGGACCCCAGTAAACATACACAAGTCCAGCTGGGCTGGGGCCCAAAATCAGCTACAACTCAAGAGGACAGCAAGGTAACAGAAAATTCCAGCAATGTATGTTGTTGTACCAAATTTAGGCACTCCAATGGAGTGGGTCCAGGGCCTCTAAAAATCTGAAAATCTAGGGCTAAGGTCCCTCATCATGTATACAACAAAGGAAAGTCCATAAATATGGCCCACCATTAGAGAAAATATTTTTTAAATTATGGTTTTATGTGAGACAATGTTGCTGGAATTTACAGCAAAGAAATCCAGCAACATACCTATATTGGCCCACTCTTTTAGAGACCCAAATGAGATCAGTTGAGGCTGAAATTTGGCATGCTTATTGGTGGGACATACACCTTCAAAAGTCATATATTACTTGGTACAAAACTCCCCACCAAAACCCCAAAATCTAGACTCAAGTTGACCCAAAAACCTATCCAGACAGTTCTGGATAGCAACATATAACTGAAAAGAATTAAATATAAACATTATTTAAAATGAGATTTAATCCAAGAAAATCATGGATGGACCACCCCAGTGGGCCCTACAAACATCTGGACCTTCCCCAATAACAAAAACCCATTACATGTGCCCAATTTAGGAGGATTTTTGGGGCCACATGTCCAAGGTAGTCTGTCATGAATGTCCAACCTCCATAGACGCTATGGATTTTTGTTGGTCCACAAAATGGGTCACACACACATGATCAGAGGTTATCTGCAAGGAAAATATAAAGATTCAGTCACAAGAGAGGGGTCTCCGCCACATTGAGGCCCTTCCCTTCATCACACATGCATATACATTCCATTATATAAGATACATAAGATATACATGGATCATATGATTCCTACTTGGGATCTATGGTGGAGATCCAATCTCCATCAAGGATCAAGGGTCTAGATGACCCAAGAATCCCTGATCAAAGGAAGAAAGGAGCGTGAAGGGATTCATGGAAAATAGTCCCTTGCATGCACATACATGCAATGTAGGATAGGCTACAAGCCATATTCATGGAGTCATGGGACCACCATCATCACGATGGGTCCCACAAGATCCATTAATGGATGGAGAATAAAGATCAAGAAGAAAATAAGAGAAATCTGGAATTTTAGAATGCAAGCTCACCCACCTCTTGGATCTCCAAGCTTCTACCATCACCATGTACCTCAAGCTTCAAGGGTCGTGAATGAATGGCCAAGATGGGTTTGTAATGGTGAGATGGAGGGGAAATAAGGGAGAAAGGGGCTGAAAATAGCAGGAGATGGGCTAGACATCCAAGTCTAGGAAGGAAGGAGAGAAGAGGAAATGAAAGAGAAGGGAGAGAGAGAGGTAGTTGTAAAGGGGTTATGATAACACGTAAGGTTTTGGGAAGAAAAAAGTAATAATGATTTTTCTTGCTTAGAGAAGCAATGATAGGTTTTGGGGAAGAAAACTCATCATGAGTTGCTAGGCTCTGGGTAGGCTAGGTAGCTAGCTAGGGTAGCCTTTATGGGAGAAGGTGCATTAGGTGTGGGCCCCATGGGAAAATGTGTACACTCTACTAGGTGGGTTCCACAAACAAGATTAAAGACCCAAAATGATGTGTGCCTATAACTTATGATCTACAACTCGGATGGAAGTACGGGATGTGACATCGGAAACCCGGCAACGATGCAGACAAGATGGCATAGGTTTCAGGTCGATCAGAGTCGAGTCAACGTGACCGAACTCAACGACAACCACAAACACTACCCGAAGGTTGCGGGTCACCGAGATTCAACCGGTAGGACCGCATGACCTAAATATACCGTGTGCATACTTGGGTTAGGGTCTTACACTTCAAACGCTTCGTGTTGATGTTTGACACACATCATGATGGGCCCAGAAAACTTACAAACATCAATTCTTAGGTTTTTACGAGGTCAGTAAGTTAGGTCATAATTTTGACCTAAATATTTGGCCCATTTTAGATATTTGATCCATTCACTCTATTTTATTAATCAATACCTTCAATTTGACTAGTTACTCGCCCCGATCCGGCTACATATCATAAAGATATTGGACATACAACATTGATCAATAATATGATGGGCCATATATATCTTCCGATCTAATTGTCAGATTTGAGTGAAATTTAATTTAAACATATGAAATTATTTACTCTTCAATTTGGACAGATCAAGATCTTGACAAACTATTCGTTTCCCATTTAAAAAGTGTTTTTGACTAATCTGATTCGTTCGAAGTCATAATAGGCTAAATTTTATAGTATATCCTAATTAGCACGTTATGAATACATTTAACAATTATGTTCAGATCAACTTTAGAATGGCTTTATCATATAATTAAATCAATCCCGTCATTTTAAGTTATTCTTGCCATTATAATTCATTATAAGTTGTTTCGACAAGGAAACAAATGTATTTGATTTGGGAGAATTATCTTATTCAAACATAACAATGGAATAATTACAAAGACAATCATCACACTTTATTAATTCTGAATTCATTTACATCCTCTGATATCCCTTGATTCTAAGATAGTTTACAAAGAATTCATTATAAATGTCAATTATTATAGCTAAATATAATTTTCGGCAGCATAACGGCAATGATTTCAATCATCTCCAATGACTTAGGAGGAATAGACAAGTCAATCAATAGTCTTCAAGAGAACAGAGATCCTATAAAGATTTCAAGATTATTTGGTCATCTCCTGAAACTTAGGAGGAATACGTCTCTTTGTCGATGATTCTTCCTTTCTCTTGATCAAGAAGAACTTGAAGCTTTGAGGACTCTAATCATTCCGACGGCATAACAACCCATTGTTGTTAAAAAACTGCCAAGCAATAGGTTTGCGCGGGTCCGCGCAAATGATATGCTTTACGCGGGTCCGCGCAAACCATAGAAATACTCTGCTGCTTTGCGCTGACCGGCGCAAACTTCCAGGAGTCCAATACTCCTTTGCGCGCGGTCGCGCAAAGTGCAGGAGTCCGATACTCCGCACCTTCTGTCTTCTCTTTCGTCTTTCCTTCACTTCTGAAATCTTCGAACCCCTTTTTAGAGAAGGAACGGGGTATTTATAGACATTTTCACCAGTGGAAATCTCAGATCTGGTCGATGTGGGACAAAATATCATCCAACCATTTTTATCCCATCGTCATAGACTTTGCGCAGACCCACGCAAACGATATGCTTTGCGCGGCCCCGCGCAAACCCTTAATCCTGCGTAAACTGTCTTCATCGTTCTCCGCGCAATCCTTTCACTTTGCGCGATCTGGCATAACTATTTCACTTTGCGCGAACCCGCGCAAAGTGGTCTTGAAGCTGATTTCTTTCATCTTCAAAGTGATTTCTTGATCTTTGTCGTTTTCACTTCCTTGCTTATTTTATGCCTCAACATAAGTTATTCTCGCAAAATCTCAAATTTTTAACAAACTTTTTTATTATCTTTAAAATCAAAATCATTTTTTTTTCAAAATCACTTCATTTTTTTTTCAAAATCTCATATTTTCTCAACACATTGTCAAATTTTCTTCAAAATGTTGAACTTTTTTTCAATAATCACAAATTTATTTTTAAAACTTCCCGATTTTCATTTTAAACATGCCAAATTTTTACCAAAAATCTGTCCTTTTAAAATCTCATTTTCTTTTTCAAAATTTGAATCTCTCTTAATCATTGTCAATTTTAAATCTCTCTCTCTCTCTAATTTATTGAGACTTCTCAATTTTTTTGAAAAGTCAATTTGTTTATAAAAAAATTCATACTTCGATTTAACTGGCCACTCGCTATGATCGGGTTTCGGATGAGAAAGATATTGGATGGACGAGATTGATTAATAATACGATGGGCCATATCTTGCGATCCAATGGTCAAATTTAAGTTTAAGGTCAGTTTAGATTGTCTAAAATCAATCTAGATCTAGACAAACAGATCATGACCATTTAAAGACTATTTCGGATGGATCCGATTTGTTAAGTCATATTGAGTCAATTTTTGTTCTCTATCCTTATTAGCACATACATTTCGATTATACTTGACCGTTTAGATCAACCTTAGCACGTCTCAGTTACACTTCATTAAACTTGGGCTATCATTTTTTTCACAAGTGAATCTTTGTGCGCATAAGTAGTTAAAGGTTAAATTAGTGGATGTGCATAGTAATTTAGTAAAACATCTTATTTTTTTAGAGCTAATCTCAATTTCCTTTTAAAAATCACAATTTTTTTTTAAAAAAAATGTTTATTTTTTTAAATCTTAAATTTTCTTTCAAAACATTTAACAAAATATAATTTTTTATTATCAAACTTTTCAAAAAAAATTTAAAATACAAATTTTTAATTTTTATTTTTAAAATCTCAAAATTTTCCCCAAAATCTTTTTTTTTTTATTTATTTCCAACAAATTTTCAAGATGCTGATTTTTTTTTTTTTCAAAAGCACCATTTTGTTTTCAACTTTTCTATTTTCTTTTTCAAAATGATATATATATATATATATATATATATATATTCAAAATCTGAGTGTTTTTATAAATCACTTTTTCCGATTAATTTCAATTTTCAAACATTTTCAATTATTTTTCAATATCACAAAGTTTTTCAACTTCTTTATTTTCCTTTTAAAAATGTCAGTTTTTTTTAAAAAAAAAATTAAAGTATCAAGCTTTTTAATCTCGTTTTATCTTGAAATTTTTAATTCTTCGAAACTTCTCCATTTTTTTAAAATAAAATAATTTTTTTTTCGAACTTGTCAATTGTTATCAAACTTCTCAATTTTCCTTTTCAAAATACAAACACTTATTTCTCTTTCTCAAAGAATTTGCATTTTTCAAACTTCTCACATTTTTTATCTTTATAATATTCTTTTTCAGGATATCATTTTTATTTTATTGAAATCAAGTTCTTCTTTTCAAAATTATCAAATTTATTCAATATACTTTTTTTTTCCAAAAAAAAATAGTTTTTTTTTATTATTAAATCAAGGTTTTTCTTCTTTAAAATCTCAATTTTTTTTCAAACATTATTAAAATCTTTAAACTTCTTAATATTCTTTTTCATGTGATATTACAAATCATTTAAATATTTGTTTTTTTTTTTACATATTAAAAATAATTCCCACTCATTTGATATAAAAATAAAACAAAAAATTCTTTACATTCAATCAAATGATAAAAATTAATCTTAGATACAAATATGTATAATTAAACCACTGAAAATCTATTAAAAAAAATTCTTAGACTACAGTAAATTATAATTTTCCACCATATTAAAAAAAAACAAGATAAAAACAAATGTTTTGGGGAAGTGTCATTTTACAACAGACCATGATCAGTTGCAAATGCAACTAAAATCCATCGCTGAGTGTTATTATTGGCAGTAATTTAAGATGGATAGAAATTTGTCGTAAAATCTAAATATGTAATGCAACCGAACATTTGTGACAGACAAAAATCCGTCGTAAAATTGATTTTAGCAACGGATTTTGGTCCGTTGCTAAATTACCGACTTCTGAACTACGAAATTTCGTGAAGAACCATGTTAGCGATAGACATTTTCTTTAGCAACGGATCAAATCCACCGTTAAACTAAGCCATTTTTCGACGGCCAAATCCATCGTAATTTCAAGATTTTGGCGTAATGCAAGTTGAATTGTATGTGTTTGAAGTGAATTCTTTGAAAAGCCTTTGGTAGTTGTTCACAACATTCAATTGCTCATTCAATATTTCTTAAAAAGTAGGTATTGTTGGACAATTCTCGGTTGTATGAACGTTACAAGCACAAATACCATGGACAACTTCCTTAGCCTAATCCTTCTTAAGTTCCATGGCCTCAAGTTTTCGTGTGAGACTGGCCACTTTAGCATTTAGATCGTCTTCATCTTTTAATATGTTTATTCTTACCTTCTCCTTAGATTGAGTAGGCTTAGAAGTGGTGTTAGGTCTTGGGGAGATGTCCTATAATTGTGTGATTTCAGAGAGTTTGTCAAAGTAATCCCACACATCATCGACATCTTTGTTCATGAACTCCCCATTGCACATCGTCTTGACAAATTGGCGCATGGAAGATGTTAGTCCTTCATGGAAGAAATTTGGTATGCGCCACATCTCAAAACCGTGTTGTGGGCATGAACTGACAAGATCCTTAAACCACTCACAACATTGGAAGAATGTTTCATCTTCCTTTGGGTGAAGTTCATGATCGACTTTCTGATGGTGTTCGTATTATGATATGGGAAAATTTTCTTTATGAACTCCCTTGTCATGGAATTCCATCTGCTAATAGATCATGGATGTAGTGAATTTAACCATGTCTTAGCTTTTTCTTTTAAGGAGAAAGGAAAGAGTTTCAGCCTGACCATGTCCACAGACACATTTAGAAAATATAAAGTGGCTATTATCTCATCAAAATCTTTCAAGTGTATATATGGATTTTCATATTCAAGTCCTTGTATCTTTCTAAGGAGTTGGATTACTCCTGGCTTGATATCTATATTTCCTATATTTTATGGAAAAATCACACAGGAAGGTGTGCTCAACCCTGCCGGTTGTAAATAGTCTCGTAAGGTACGAGGTGGGGGTGCATGATTCATCTCATTCTCATCATAGGCCTCCTCAATTGAAGGTTGAGGTTGATTAGTAGCCATCACTTCTATTGACTCTGAGGATCTTAAGTGGTGTCTAGTCCTTTGACAAATAGACAATCCTTCAACTAATCCCCCTTCACTCAAAAGACGTAGAGTGTTATCAAGGACCCACTTGGGCATGAAACACTCTCAACCTTCAAGTACAAAACTTAACTTAAAATCTAATAATTGAAAACTACAGTGATTAAGAAGTAAGAGAGAGAGAGAGAGTTATAATGAGGTTACCAGATAGAACATGTCAGGTTAGGGTCTCACAAAATAGATAGCAAAGTTAGTTTCTAAAAACAAAGCAGAAAAATTCCTAACCTAATAACAAAACAGAAAGTTAATCATAATCTTAACCTAATTTTAAAACTAATTATTTTCATAAAATTGCAACCATAGTACCTGACAACAGCGTAAAAAAATGTGTTTACAACCCCAAGTGTAGGGTCGCAATGTAGTAATAATCTCGGTAAGACCGAGGTCGAATCCACGAGGACTAAACTCATATGTTTATTAAAGTAACTAGAAATAGAACTAGAAGAAGATGTAAAATTAAATCTGAAATCTTTGAGAGGATGATTTTAAATAAGGTAATTATAAATTATAAATTTAAAGGTGGGAACTAGTGTCACACCTCAAACTTGGAGATCGGACTCACAGGAATCTCGATCGCCAAATCCAGTGCCGACAGCCTCTGTAGTACCCCATTCTCGGCTCCTAACGCACATACATCTGATTCCGATCCTGAGATCCTGCAAGGAGGATTTTTTAATGTACATTTATCTCATAAGAAGTATAACCACAAGTTTACCAAAATCACAAAGGCAACATCATCATCACATATCCACTAATATAATCATTTGAATATAATGCTGAAAGGGAAATGCATATATCGAAAATAAAAGCTCCAGAGGTCCGCTGCATGCTCCAAGCTTAAAGCTATTGCAACCTAACGCCACTTACACGCATCTATCGTGCATAAGCTTATAGAAAGCTTAGTGGGTGGTGAAAGTGTGTGCGTAAGTAAGTGCCAAGTAAGCAATATCACAGTTATCAGAGTAAGCAAAAATACTAACAAGCCCATAAATACCATCGGCCTTATCCAGGCTATAATAAACCAATATCATATATTGAGGAAGCAATGTAAATCAGTTATGCAATGTGGAGATAGTAAGCCAAATACTATGTGCTGAGGATGCATTGCAATATGTGATGCGAATGAAATGATCAAGCTAGAGTGTGAAGTCGGGATGATAATACATAGTATCGCAGGATACGGGGTCCACCATAGGGAACTTCTATCAAAACCAGTCCCATACCTAAATTTAGATAGTCAGACACATTGTGGTAAACTCCTGATCTCAGGTTAGCTGCCCGGCCCAACCAAAATCCTGGTCATTGCGAAGGTACATATAACAAATAGTTACGCACTATCAGCCCAAGTGGATAGTGAATAAATGAATGAATGAGTATGCGACTCCTGCTCAATAAGTCTAATATCAATACTGTACATGTGAGACTTTACCCGAGTTCGCATGTGTGCATGTGTGTGCGTGAGTATGCATCTCATTTATTTTGGTCCCACGGTCCTACCGGTTGAATCCCGGTGACCCGCGACCCTCGGATAGTGTTGGCATCATCTATGAGTTCGGCCATGTAAACCCGACTCGGATTGACCTGAGACCTATGCCATTGCGACCTCATCGTCACCGCGGTTCCAATGCCGTGTCTCGCGCATAAATCCGATATGTAGATCAAAAGTTGTATACATTTTATTATATGACCCTTAATCACGTGGCCCACTTAGGTGTCATGCATGTGGACCCCACTCCTCTTGGCACAAGTTCCCATGCAACACTATACACACCACTAAAATTTCATAGCTAACACTACCTACCCCACACACACCACCCAAAAGCCTACTCTACACTACAACTTTGTTTTCTCCTCCCATAGGTAATTATTTCTTTTCTTACAAACAAATGATTTCTCTCTCTCTCTCTCTCTATCTCCTTATCTCTCTCCCTCCTTCTCATTCTCTCCATGGCCAGCAAATCATCCATTTTCTCCAGCCCCTTCTTTCCATAATCTCTCTAAATCCATCCATGTCAAGATCATCTCATCCATTGATTTCCCTTCCTTTGAGCCAGAGGAGCAAGGAGACCTAGATTTTTGTAAGGATCAAGGTGGGTGCTCTCCATTTCATGTAGATATCTTCTTCTTAATGTAGATCCTTCCCTCCTCATTTTGGATGTGTAAGACCCACCAATCAATGGTGGAGATCCTACACAACCATCTATATGTGGTCATGAGGCCCACATTGTACATGCATGTCCATGCATGGGATTCTTCCCTTGATGAACCCCTTGCATATGGATTTTCCCTATTTTTCTAGGTATGATGGGTCATCTAGACCCTTACATGTGGCTGGGATGGCATCCCAACCATTCATCTCAAAGATCTAAGCTATGCATCATAAGATCTATATTGTACAATGTGTTTAATTGTTGTCTGTGGTTGTGGTTATGTGGGGACGGCTTAATAGCGGCGGAGCCCTCTCTTGATGGCAGGATGTTCTTCCTTCTCTTTCATTCTTTCATAATCTGATGATATTATGTGTGGTCCACTTAGTGGGCCTAGATTGCCTAGAAAAGCCCAGTGAGGAAGGGCCATCTATACTCAACTTATACCATGGTTTAGATGCCCCTTTTTTCCACCTTAAATGTTCTTGCAAGGGTGGGAATTTGGGGGTTTGTTCTAGATAATTGTGGGGCCCAATAGGATGGACCATGGCACCCAATTTATGAGCCAATCCCTTTCTTAATAGGCCCACACATTTATATTTATTTCATGCGTGTATTGCTTTCCAGAAATTTCTGGACAGATTTTTGTTAGACTTTGGACATGAATTTAGGACTGATTGGGGGACCTTTTGTACCCATAAAATATACTTTTCTGAAAGGTGAGAATCTCATCTTGATGTCCCCCAAATTTCAGCCCCATCTGACCTTCATTGGGGTCCCAAAGGTGTGGTCCAAGTGAGGTGGACAGTCTGGATTTTCTGCACTGTTCCAGCAACACTCCACATTGGATAGGTTGGAATTTCGAAATTTATTAAAATACTTTTGTGTGTCTAAAAATTATGAGAATTTATAGAGAGGTTTATCACTCATTTTAGGACTCACCTAAAAAATTTTAGGGCCAATGGATGCCTGTACACACCATGGTGGTGGCTGGACCGGCCCATTATAATATGGTGTCTAGATCAGTCCGATTTTCATGATAGATTGACTTATTTAAATTAAATAAAATATTTATAGATGTCTAAAAATTCTAAAATTTTTTAAGGGTGTGTTCCACTCATGTTAGGACCTACCTACCAAATTTCAGGTCTAATGAACTCATGTGCACACCGTGGCAAGGCTCGGACTGTCCCACCACGTTGGAACATCCAAGTCAGTCTGATTTTCTGGATAGACCGTATTATTTAAATTAATTAAAATTTTTCTAAGTGTCAAAAAATTCTAAAATTTTGTGGAGTTATGGACCACCTATGGAAGTACCACCCTGCCAATTTTTAAGGTCATCAGACCCCTGTATCGATTATGGTGTAGCCTATAATTTGGATCAGTTTTGGGTCAAATATCCAGGCCCATAGGACAACCCACCATGGTATGGCCCTACCTTGGGCGTTGGGCCTGCATTCTAACGGCATGTCCCACTTGAAGTAAGTATTGTATATCCCCCTTCTTATCTGGTGGGACCCACTGTGATATGTGTGGGTCACCATGGGTCAGTAACCCATTTAAATAAAATAAGTTTCTGGACTCCAGCAGGCCTAGGAAGTGGGTGGGCTGGAATTCCAGCAAGGGGCCCAAATTTGTGTATAGTTGATCTTTTGGAGCCGTGGCGGCCCACCAAATTTAAGCGAGTATTGCACACACTCTTTGCCCTCCTTCCTTCGATATTTTGGGCTTAATTAGTGCCCCTTGAAGCCCACCTTTGTGGTGGTTTGTGGGCTAGCCTTAACTAGAATTTTTGATAGCTTTATAGGCCCAATGGGCTGAAAACCTATCCCTTGAGCCTAAGATTGTGCAAGGGCTGACTTTATTGATTCATGGGCCCAATGGGCTGTCTACAAACTGATCATGTGCATTTATTACCCTTGATGCCCTCATAAAATACTTAATTGTAGGCTGACTTGCAAGGCCCACATAAATGTATATTGTGGAGGGCCTTGCTAAATCTTTTGGCTGGTGTGGCAAGGCCCAAACTGTCAGTATAGCCCTTGCCCATGTGTATTCTTAGGCTTACGGGCTGCCTTCAAGTCCACCATAATGTATGAATTGGATGGCTTTTGTTTGGGCCATTTCTTTTGGGCCCATTATGTGATATATTATATGCATGTTTGTGTTAGCAAGTAGGCCTTGTGGACTCAGTTCTTTTGGATAGGCCCATTGATCTTGGGCCTATACTCTCCTATCTATTGTGATAGGCTTAGGGGCAATAATACACAAGAGGTTGGGCCCTTGGCTGCCACTAAACTAACCCTGTACTTGGGCCAAAAGTGAGGCCCAACTCACTTGTGTTAAATGTGAAACTTGCCCATGTAAATGAATTATTGGGCTGCCCATGAAGCCCACCACAATATATGGATTTATGACCTTTATGGTTGGGCCCAAACCTTACTTAAGGACCCACCATTCTACCTAAGTATTGGGCTTAGTTTATGGCCCACTAGGCCATGGATTGCTTAGGCCTTGGGCGTTATTTCATGCTCGAGTAATGGCGGGCTACCTCTTGGGAACCAGTTGAGGTTGGATGTCCTCCTTGGTGGTCCTAAGGTAGGCTCGTGGGTTCATCTATGGATTTTTAAAGGCCCACTATAGACCCTAGGCCATGTGTTTAAGGCTCAATGTGTATATATGTGGAACCTACCTTAACACATATTTGGTCCAAGCCATCCAAGCCTTGGATCGCCCGATCATGGAGGCACTCTCTGCCTTGGGTTGCTACTGGATTCACAATCCAGTAGTAGACCCACTTGATCTTTTCTTGATGTATACATACCCTCCATCTGGTGGGGCCCCCTGTGAATATTATTGGCCTTCATGAGATCATTCCCACTTATTTGACTAAATCCTAGGCTTTAGCAGGCCTAAGAAGCTGAGTGGGCTGAACATTTATCAAGGGGCCTCAAATGTACATTGTTATGGTTAAAACTTTATTGGACATAGGACCCACCATATTCAGAACTTGTGTACGTGTTACATGCTTGTGTTTTCTTATAATCCTTGGGCTTAGTCAGTGCATTCTTTTGGGTCACCTTTAGTGATCACATGAAGACCCCGTCTTAGATCAGATTTTTGGGGCATCCCATGAGCCTAGAGTAGGTTGGGACGTCCCGGCTTAGCCCAACCATATATTAAGCCAACTTCTACCGTTTTGATGGACTTGTGGGCTAAGATACGGATAGTATTGGGCCCTTGGTTGCCCACTTAAATTGCTAGTTATTAGGCTGATGTAGTTGGGCCCATTTCATCATCCAAACTTAAACTTATTTTGGGCCATATATAGTGTACGCGGGCTGCCCACCAAGTCCAACTCAATGCATGGATTATATGGCCATTAGGAATTGAGCCTTGGGCCTTAATTCTCCTCTTAGGGCCCATGTTGTTAAAATTGGTATTATATCTTTTTATGGCCTATTTTGAGGGATATATATATGTGGTTACCTGTGTTCTTATCTTGAATGTAGGGCCTTGAGCCTTATATCCATATAGTTCGTGGTTGAGATGCCTCTTTGGGAATGGTGGTTAAATGTCCCCATTATGGACCCCTATAGGCCCGATTGTATCTAAATGTGATTAGATGTTCATCTTAAACTCTTGTTAGATTCACTTTTGTGTCACTTAGACACATAGTTGTATGCTTAGTCTCGCAGGATACCCCAGGTAAATGGGCCCCAACTAGAGGTGGGATTCCTTATGGATATTGTCTAAATACCTAGTCTTGGTCCCTTATTGGATAGGAGGAGTGTACTACTTTATATATCGCCGCATAATATGTCTAGACCCATCTTCATGACCCATGTGCATCATTGTATGCTTGGATGACACTATGTGTGTGGTTATGATTGTGCCATTAGGCATTACATGTTGCCTTCCTAAGGGACGTAGTGTTCCCTCTTGAGCATGTTGGATGCTTGAAATTGATGCATAGTTGATGGTGTAATTCATGCATTTGGCTTTGCATAACATATGAGCATTATCACCCTCGCTTCATCAGGGTTATAGCCCCCACAAATACATCGTGGATAGCCATGTCTGGACACTGAAAATATTACTTGAGCATACCGAGTGCATAAGATACCCATGGGTGAAATTCCCAAAACTTCCATGGTACCAAGGATCTGATCCAATGCCGTGACCAAGTGGAATATATGAGCGCACGAGGGCCTTATACCGTTAGGTCGTGACTCCCACTGTCATGTAGTCAGTTGGATAGAGGTGTAGCCTTACTCGCCTGATGTAAGGGGCCATTACTAGGCTGAGACCGACCAGCTCGTGAATGGGTCTGCTACCTTCAAGCCTTGCTGGTGATTGGCTGTCCGCAGGCAGGGTAGTGAGGTCTCTTACGCTCGTTTGACTGTGCGGGGTCTGTAGAGCGGCAGTCATCTAGCAGTGTAATGGACCCCGCTGATTTCCTTATAATGGAAATGTACTTGATATGTGGATTGGATATGTGCACTAACATTACTTCGCATTACATTTGCATCGGCTGTGTAAGCCTCATAATGTATTACAGTACTCATTGCATTACAATATTCATTGCATTACAGTACTCATATTGCATTACAGTACTCATTACATTATAGTATTTATCGCATTACAGTACTCATTGCATTACAGTACTCATTACATTATATAGCCTTGGTATGGCTTCCTGCATTATCGTACTACCTTGGTATAGTTTCTTGCATTCATGATAGCCTTGGTAAGGCTAGTGGTATTAGTATTGACCATGACTCCCTTCTGCATTCTCTATCTTATTCTGAGCACCATTATCACATACTTTCACCACCCTCTAAGCTTTCTATAAACTTATGCACAATTGATGCGTGCAGGAGATCCTAAGCAGGCGTCACAGTGGCAGAGTTTAGATTAGAGCTGATCTTGAGGACCCAGTGTTGCGAACTTCCTTTCTTTCTCCTATTATCTTATGTATGTCCTTTTGGACCTTATGTAAGCTTGTAAAAGTTCAAATTCTTAGTAGATTTTGTGATGTGTGCCTTTGTTATTCTCAGATTTACTTACTGTGATCTTGGGTATGCTCGTATTGGAATGATTATACTATTATGAAAATCCTCCTTGTAGGATCCTAGGATCGGAACCTGCCTCAGGAGCCAAGAATGGGGTACTACGGAGGCTGTTGTGGCCAGAACCCGCCATCGGGTTCCTTGTGAGTCCGGTTACCGGGTCTGAGGCGTGACAGTACATCTCTATGATCATCATCGGGGTCTAGTACACTCCAACCTGGCTATCGCTCCAGCCGGCCGTGTAACCCAGCCAGTGGAAAAGATCTCACTACCCACCTGCCAGTAGTATATCAATGCCTACCTGGATCACTACGTGAAAAATAGAAAAAAATGACGGATTTAGAGACGGTTCTGGACCGTCTCTAAAATTGCTTGGTTTAAAGACGCTTTAGAGACGGTCGTAAACCGTCTCTAAACTTTTAGACGGCTCTTGACCGTCCTTAATTTTGTCTTAAAATTTTGTATATCCACAAATCATTTAAGACGGTCAAAAACCGTTGTTAACTGCAGAAAAAAGACAGCCATCGACCATCTAGAAAAGAGACAGTCTTTGACCGTCTTATATGCGGCCATTTGAGACGGTCAAAGACTGTCCATATTAGAGACGGTCATTGGCAGTCTCTTGTTGTTAATCTGAGACTGTCAAGGACCGTCTTAATTAGAGACGGTCATTGGCCGTCTTAATTTGAGATTGTCAAAGACAGCCTTAATTAGAGATGGTCTTTGGCCGTCTTATCGCGGTCATTGCATACCGACAAATATTGTCTGCATTAGACCGTCTCTAATGATCAACACTTTACAACAAAAAAATTTATGAATTTCGAAAAGAAAATAATTGAGAAGCTTAGAAAAATAATTAACGACGTTTAAGAAAATTTTATATTTTGAAAAAAAAACTATGATTTTATAATAATCTAAATTTTGAAAAAAAAAAATTAAGAACTTTGAATAATGTTAATAATTTTGAAGGAAAATTCAATAAAAAATAATATTTTGAAAAAAAAAATAAAAAATTAAACATAACTGTGAAAAAATTGACGAATTGTAAAAAAATATATATTTTAAAAAAGAAAATTAGATTTTGTACTTTAACAAGAAAAATTAAAAAGTTATATAACAAGATTTCGATAAAAAATGATATTTTGAAAAAGAAAATTTAAAAAATAAACTAAAATTGTGAAAAAATTGTCAAACTGTAAAAAAAAATATTTTTTGAAAAAGAAAACTAGATTTTGTATTTTCACAACAAAAATTGAAAAGTTATATAACAAAAGTGAGATTAAAAAAATGATATTTTGAAAAAGAAAATTTAAGAAATTAAACAAAAAAGTGAAAAAATTGACGAGTTGTAAAAAAATATATTTTTTAAAAAAGAAAATTAGATTTTGTATTTTAACAAGAAAAATTAAAAAGTTATATAATAAGATTTCGATAAAAAATGATATTTTGAAAAAGAAAATTTAAAAAATAAACTAAAATTGTGAAAAAATTGACAAACTGTAAAAAAAATTATTTTTTGAAAAAGAAAACTAGATTTTGTATTTTGACAACAAAAATTGAAAAGTTATATAACAAAAGTGAGATTAAAAGAATGATATTTTGAAAAAGAAAATTTAAGAAATTAAACAAAAAAGTGAAAAAATTGACGAATTATAAAAAAAAATATATATTTTTTTAAAAAAAGAAAACTAGAGATTTTGTATTTTGACAAGAAAATTTGAAAAGTTAAATAACAAAAGTAAGATTTTAATAATGTGTTGTATATCACTTATCGCCCCTATGTTTTTCCAACCCATTTTTGGGCCGGGTATAAAAAATTATGTCGATTTAAATCTTAAGAGAACCACACCACTGGAAAGAATGATAATATAGTACCTCGCCATTAAAAATTATAAAGAGCTCATCGTAAGGTTTTAGTAATGTTTATTTGCAATCCAACTTGTTGATAATGTAAAGAAGATCTAGATGAAAGTAAACTACGAGAGGAAGAGAAAAGACGGAAGAGGAGAGCTGAGTAGAGTAGAGCGAGAGAGAAAAAAGAAAAGGATTGGAAGAGAGAGATAGATATGATGGCACCTGAACCAGAAGATGTAGATATTAACAATGAGAAAAACCCTCCTTTGGATGAAGACGACATATCACTCCTCAAAACCTATGGTTTGGGACCTTACTCTTCTAGCATAAAGAAGGTGGAGAAGGAAATTAAGGAAATAGCCATGAAGGTTAATGACTTGTGTGGAATAAAAGAGTCGGACACTAAATTAGCTACATCCAGCCAATGGGATCTTGTTTCTGATAAACAAATGATGCAGGAGGAGCAACCTCTTCAGGTTGCAAGATGCACAAAAATAATAAATCAGAACTCGGACGATGCAAAGTATGTGATAAATGTTAAACAAATTGCCAAGTTTGTCGTTGGCTTGGGGATAAAGTTTCGCCAACAGATGTAGAAGAAGGGATGTGTGTCAGTGTTGATCGAAATAAATACCAAATTCAAATTCCCTTGCCTCCAAAGATCAATCTTAGCGTTACCATGATGACGGTAGAAGAAAAACCAGATGTCACATACAATGATGTTGGTGGGTGTAAGGAGCAGATTGAAAAGATGCGAGAAGTTGTGGAACTCACCATGCTCCATCCAGAGAAATTTGTGAAGCCTAGCATTAATCCTCCGAAGGGGGTGCTCTGCTACGATCCTCTAGGAACAGGCAAAACTTTACTCGCTAGAGTTGTAGCCAATAGAACTGATGCCTGCTTTATTTGTGTTATTGGAAGTGAGCTTGTTCAGAAATATGTTGGAGAGGGGGCTCGGATGGTTCGCAAGCTTTTCCAGATGGCACGATAAAAAAAGGCTTGCATCGTCTTCTTTGATGAGGTGGATACGATCAATGTACAATGCTTGAAATTGTGAATCAGCTCGATGGCTTTGATGCTCGAGGAAACATCAATGTTTTGATGGCAACAAACAGGCCCGACACACTAGATCCAGCATTGTTGTGCCTTGGATGGCTAGACCGTAAGGTTGAGTTTGGTCTGCCTGATCTGGAGAGCATGACACGGATATTCAAGATCCACACGCGGACAATGAATTGTGAGAGGGATATCCGGTTTGAGCTTCTTGCTCGCCTCTGCCCCAACTCCACTGGGCTGGACATCAGGAGTGTATACATTGAGGTGGGCATGTATGCAATCCGAGTGCGGAGAAAGACAGTGACGGAGAAAGATTTATTGGATGCAGTCAACATGGTCATCAAAGAATATCAGAAATTTAGTGCAACTCCCAAGTACATGGTCTACAACTGACCGATACTACTTACTACTTTACCCTGGCCTTTCATGACTTCATCTTGTTTGCCCCGCAATGTACTTGTTGCCAATTCATCTGCTGAAATTTGTGTGTAAAAGGGGCCTCGCCTGCCTTCTTTGTTTGGTTTATTTTTTTGGATATCTGTAACTGTCTTTAGTTGGAGTTGCAGGAGCAGATGGTGTTCTCTGGTCTCCCTGGTACTGGCTGGCAACCCCAAATTTCTTAAGGTCACGAAAATAACTTAAATAGCTACAAAAAAAGAGCGTTGTTGTTATTTAGGGTTTTTTTTGTTTCAAAAAAAAAAGAAAAGAAAAAGAAGAAGGAGATGAAGGTAAACTACAAAGATCAAATTGATCCAAAACTTTTGTGGCCTTCAAAAGGTTTTTAATAGTTATTCATCATTGTTTTGATTGGTATGACCCACCTGAGATTATTGAGTTCTTATGATTTGAAATCACATCCTAAAATATGATGGAAAAATATATGGACGGTGTCGATATACATAAAAGATATCAAGGTTGGCCCTACACGGTTAGAGTAACACCCATAAAGGAGTTACCTAAATAGTGAAATGGTACTATAAGGTCACCTCATGGGAACTTCCCATGAGCTTAATCTGTGTGCGCCCCACCATGATGTATGTAGAACATCAACACCATGCATTTGATGTGTCCCCTTTAAGTCTAAAAATCAGTAGTATACGAAACTCAGGTGGGCCATGACATCTAAAACTATGTGAAAACATCCCTAAAACATATAAAAACATTTAATTGGTGGGGTCCACATGAGTGTTGGATGTGTATGAAACTTGGGCCGACTCCTCATCCAAGTGGGACACACATAATGAATGGGCTCGATCTATGAACCACATCTAGGTGGGCCCAATAAATGATTATGAATGTTTTAATGGGAGAGTAACCCTCTCAACTATAGTATGTGGTGTGGCCCACCCAAGTCATGGATTGACTTTATTTTTAAGCTCGTGGCCTACCATGGAATGGTGCATCTGACTGACGGGGCAGATCTAAAGTTCAAGTGGACCCACACCATATAAAAGAGTGGGATAGTGACACCCACTATTGAAACCTTCTTAGGGCCCACCACGATGTTTATTTGAGATCCAACATGTTTATAAGTTAATACAGACATGGATGCGGTTGAAACTTGGTCTGACCCCTCATGGACACAGGATATGCGAATCACATTTAGGCAGGCCCAATATATGAAAGGAAACTTGTCAATCTGCCTCAACCGTGCATATACTCATGAGTATAATTTCTCCATTGCCACAATGTATCCAATAATAATAATATTTTATACAAATTAGAAGTGAAGGATTAGATTTGAGCTGTCAAATTATTATGAAGTGTTATTAAAGTAGTTTTAACGGTTAATAAAACTTCAACAGTTAAAAAATATTAGAAAATCAATTAAAATATTTAGAATGTTAAGCACAAGAAATAAAAATAAAAATACTTGATGAGTCCCTAATCTATCGAAATTAAAGACATAAACATATTCTTCTGTAAACTAGTGGATCCCTTGTTAGCCCGTGTAAGAATTAACAGCTGCACGTAAAGATACCTTATTACATCTGCTTTATTGACCCGTACATTGACCTCGTGATGAGAGCTAAAGCTAATCGGCTAAGGCAGTGACCTTTTTTTCTTTTTCTTTTTTAAGGTTAGCTTGTTAGTAAACACCCATGTCAGTACACAACTAATTTTTTAATGGTAGACATCTAATTCACTATTGTTTTTGCATTGCGTGGTCCACCCAAGATTTAGTTCAGCTTCATTTTTTGGGACAAATAATAAAATTGTGTTAAGAAATGGATTGGCGGCATGGATGAAGCAAATCAATCATGGTGGGGCCCACAGAGCCATACCAGATCCAAAGATCAAGTCACCGTTTTGAATTGAATTTCAAATAATGTGAGTTTTGTATTTGATTTAAAATAATGGTGACTTATTCATAACAATCGTGGCAAAGATTTAGAGTTATCCAGACCATCCAAATAATTGGTCTAGTTGGAAAAATGAAAATTTTATCATATAATATAATCTTAACCATCCAGAAAATGGTCCCATGCATGTACGACTGTTAATATATCTTGTGTTATAAATAATGTAAAACTCACATAATTCGGATTTAAATTATTATCATATCCAAAAGAGGATTTCGGATGAGCGTCATTTCATCTTCCATCCAAAACCAAAAGAAAAAAAAACTTCTTTCTCATTCTCTGATTGTTTCCCTCTCTCTCACCGTCTCTCACCCTGCAACTCGTGTGCGGCTCTCTCTCTCTGGTCGTCCCTCTCTCTCACTCGCCTCTCTTCACTCACCGTCGCTGCAAGGATTTTCTTCCTGTCGCACGCAGTAGCTGAAGAGAGGAAGATGTATTCCTGCTACCACATGGATTCTCAACCTGCTACATGCAACTGCTGAAGGGAGGGAGATGAGATCTCCGGCTGCCGTAGTCGCACATCTCGACAGCAAAAGTCCGGCCTCCAGCCATGAAAATACATCCACAGGACGTCGGAGACGGCCTCATCAAGGAAGGTGGCATGCCATCGTCTATGGTCATAGATCTGGAGTGTGACAATGACAATCGGCTCCCACAAATCACAGGTAAGGGCCTATAAGATGAGCCGATTTTGAAATCCCCAAAAGATTTTTCTGGATTTGGGGTCTAATCCGGAATTCCTGATTCCCGAGTTGGGGATTCAAATCCCTAATTTCAATTGGATATGACGTATAGTACTGAAATCCCCAAATTAACTGGATTTGGGGTTCAAAAATTTTTTTTATCCCTAATCTGAATCAGGAATTGAGGTTAGGGATCTAAAATTTCTATAGTTATTTAGGGGAATTGGAATCCCTAATTAACTGATTTTGGGATTTCCTAAATCCCTGATTTGCTGATTTGGGGTTTTGAATCCAAATCAAATTGTCACCATTCATGGCAACCATTTCCTGAATCCAAATCAAACTGCCACCATTCATCTTCCCAGAATAGCATAAATTCACCATTGTTAACTGAAAGCTTGAAGCTATCTAACATAAATTTCCCTCATTTCATATACTTCTTTCTTTCCTTACTAGGTTTTCTTCTTAAACTTCTATCTGTAAGGCCCAAACGAAACGTGTGTGATGCTGGGTATGTTGTCTGGGGTCCATTTCATATACTTCTTCCTTCCTTGAAGCTGGATGGGCAATGATAGCTTTCAGTTGTGATTGAAGATCTAATCTTTCCAATTTAAAAAAGAAGAGAAAAAATCGTGAATTTTCTTTGTTCATGAGGTATAGGCTTTTTGAATATTTCTTTTGCATCTGTTTAGATTTTATTCCAAATTAATTTTCTGTTAGTACAGAAGTAAATCTCATGTGTGAATCTGTTTGGATTCTGTTACAATTAGTTTTCTGTTTACAAAAGGGAATCTCACATGGGTATCTCTGTTTTGGAAGTTTCTTTGATTTTCTTTTTTTTTTTTGGTGAAAATCAATTTGATTTTAGTAGATGTGTAGTTGTTATTTTTTATTATTATTTTTTTTAGAAAATCAGTGAAATTTGGGATGTTTTGAAGCAATTTATGCATATTTTCCGATTTCGATGTTCATCAAGTTTGGATTAGTTTAAAAAAGGAGTATTATGTGGGTTTTTTCTATTATATGTAACAGAATCTCATTTGAGTGCTTTTGCATTTATCAGTTCTTCAAGTCTGTGTAATCATTTGATGTCAATACATTTGGATTCTACCGTAATAATTTTTCTATTGTCAAGAAGGAAATCTCATATGGGTCTCTCCTTTTGAACTTTCTTTGATTTGGTGAAAATCAATGCGACTTTAGGATGATGTGTGGGCTGTTGTCTATTGTTTTGGGATGAAAAACCAATGAAATTTGGGATGTTCTTAAGCAGTTTGATGCATATCGATTGAAAAATGAAGTGTTATGCTGATTTATTATAATTTATTGTGGTTTAGACGATGGAATCTCATGTGGGTGCTTTTGCATTTATCAATTCTTAAAATTTGTGGGATTACTTGATATGAATCAATGGGAGTTTTTGATTATTAGTAGTTGCTTTTGGGTTTTCTTAGACTGAAACCAATGGAATTTGGGGCACTTTCAAGTTATTGGATGCTAGTTGATTGATTTTAGTGTTATTTGGACTTGGCATAATTGATGGAGTGTTGTACACATAATTTTTGTTACATGTAAGGGAATCTCATGTGCATACTTTTGCATTTGGCAGTTTTTGAAGTTTATGTGATCATGTTATATTAATTGATGGAAATTAGGATGATGGGTACTTGTTTCCGGGGTATTTTTTTATTTTTTTTTGGACCAAAATCAAGGGAATTTGGGTTGTTCTCAAGCAATTTGATGCATATGTATTGACCCAGATGTTCTTCGTACTTGGATTATCTGAAAAATGGAGTGGTCATGTAGATGCTTTTCTATTTATTAGTTTTTGAAGTTTGTGTTTATTTGATGAAAATCATTGGGAGTTTAGGATGTCGGGTACTTGTTTTCAGGTGTTTTGATTGGAACTAGGGTAATTAGGGGCTTTTTCTAGTTATCTGATGCACATTGATTGATTTTAATGTTTTTCAAATTTTGATTACTTGAAGACATGGGAGTTCTATATGGGTTTTCTGTTATTAAAAGGACATGTAATGTGAATACTTTTTTTTTAATGATAAATTAGGATGATGTGTACTTTTTTTTAAAGTGTTTTTTAGGCAAAAACCCAATGGAATTTATTGGTTTTTCTTCTTCATTTTTAATTATTTGATGTACATTAAGTTATTTTGATGTTCTTCTGAATTTCGAATACTTAAAGACAAAGTACTTGTACATCTTTTCTGTTGTATATAAGGAAATCTCATGTGATTACTTTTATTTGTTTTTGAAATGTTCCTGATTATTCGATGAAAATCTATGGGAGTTTAGTGTGATGCATACTTGTTTTCAGTGATTTTTGTGCTGAGAGATATGGACTTTTCGGTGTTTCAAGTTATTTGATGAATATCCATTGATTTTGTTGTTTAGATTTTCAATTATTCTACACTGTTTTGGTTGATAGGTTGTTATTTCTAACAAGTTTCTTGCATGATACCTAAAAGATTTGGGGGACAACACAGATGCACCTCCAAATTACATAAATGCCTTTACATTTAGTTTAAAAGCCTTCCCATGTCCTTAAATAATGCATAATTTTAGTTTAAAAGCCTTCCCATTCTTCTTTTCTCCTTTAATTTATCTGAATGCCTATTCTGCTCCTAATTTCGGTTAGAGTGCTACTTATTGTAAGTATGCCTAGGCAGCACTCGTACAACATAGGTTTTGGAGTTGCTCTGAATATTGAAACATGAATTGCTGCTGCTGGGCGAAGGGATACTCCAATAGAGGTATCTCACCCAAGTACTTCTTTGTATTTTGTAACGCTGCAATTCCGTTTGGGTCTACCTGAACCTGGCCTGAATGATTCAGCTGTTAACCCAAACCTTACCCGACTAGAAAAATTCACTCAAATTGTTGATCAATCTTGTTCGTCAAGTCTGTGTAATCATTTGATGTGAATCCATTTGGATTCTACTGTAATAATTTTTCTAATGTCAAGAAGGAAATCTCATATGGGTATCTCTCCTTTTGAACTTTCTTTGATTTGGTGAAAATCAATGTGACTTTAGGATGATGTGTGGGCTGTTTTCAATTGTTTTGAGATAAAAACCAATGAAATTTGGGATGTTCTTAAGCAGTTTGATGCATATTGGTTGAAAAATGAAGTGTTATGTAGATTTATTATAATTTATTGTGGTTTAGACGATGGATCTCATGTGGGTGCTTTTGTATTTATCAATTTTTAAAATTTGTGGGAATACTTGATGTGAATCAATGGGAGTTTTTTATGATTAGTAGTTGCTTTTGGGTGTTGTTGGACTGAAACCAATAGAATTTGGTCACCTTTCAAGTTATTTGATGTTAGTTGATTGATTTTAGTGTTGGATTATTTTCTTATAGCGAACATGTATGCAAGTGCTAGCCAATGGAACAAAGTGACAAGAGTGAGAGAGGTAGTGAGAAAAAGAGGAGTTCATAAACTAGAGCCAGGTAACAGCCTCATCGAGCTACATCTAATAATTTAGCTTGAATCAGAATTTTCAAGGACTGTTGTGGATGCATTTCTTTCTTGTGTAGCAGATTTTTTATGTTGTTAGACTCCCCTCTTCTCTTTCTGTACTTCTCTCCCAACATTTCTTTTTCTTCATTTTCTTTCTCCACCTGATTTGAAAATTGAAAGGGAATTCATATTTATTACTCTCCTTCCACTGACAGACAATTCACTTTCTAGGATAAAATGGTAAATTCAATAGAGCTATTGCATCTATATGTTTTTTTTAGCACCATTTAAAAATTGGCAGTGACTCATCCACCTTACATATCAGACTAATTTACAGCTATACACACCATCCATATTGTGGATCTCATTGTTGATGGAGCATTTCTAAAATTAGACATTTCTAAATCACACTGATCAAGCAATCCTAACCATCCAATTAATGGATATCATATGGATAGATGGTTAAAAATAAAAGTGAATGATCCAAATTTGGATTATGTAAGGGTTATGGTCTCATACTCCTTTGGTTGTCAAATTTTGTTATGTCAAAACATCTATCTGTGTCTTGTGCTGGTATGATGATTTTTTCAAGACACTGCTTAAATACTTCAAAAAGCTACAAGTTGAAGAAGTTGAAGCTCAAGATATTAAAGTTCAAAAAGCTACAAGTTGAAGCTCAAGATGTCAAAGCTCAAGATGTCGAAGTTAAAGGTTCAAGCCTGATATTGTTCAAGATTTCAAGCTTGATTTTGGTTCAAACAATCTACATTCGTTGAATGGTTGAAGTTCAATGTCCATACGACATATTTCAGGTTTGAATGACCTTAGGTTGACCCTTTAAGTAGGTCATTTTGGATACATAAATCAAATGTTTATTTTACATGAGCTTGGTCTGTTCCCAAGACCGGTCCTAGCTCTTGTTCGATCGATCCTAGCATTGGTTCGACTAGTCCAAGAAATTCCACGACCAAATCCCTAATTAGTTGAAGATTTTTCGGATTTTTGGAACGCCCACGATCCAGCCCTGGAGGTCCTTCGACCGGTCGTAGGTTGGCTTCGACTCGTCCACGATCTGGGTCGTGGAGCTACGACCGAAATTCCAAGAACCTATTTCATGGTCCTACGACCGGTCGTAGGTGACCCACGACCGGTCGTAGGTGTTCCACGACGGTCGTAGGGTACACACGACCGATCGTGGAACGGCTTTCAAAGATCGCGCTCAATTTTTCAAAAATTACATTAGTGCTACGACCTACCCTAGGTTTCTAAGACCAGTCGTAGGAACGATTTTTTTCTTCTATAAATTGAACACAAAATTCAGAGTTTTTACATCCAGAACTCCATTCCTTTCAAGAATTTTCAAGTAATCACTCTGAGATAAGTCTGTGTTTATTTTAAGCTAAATTGTGCTTATTTAATATTCCTTTTTGCTAGCTTATTTAATTTGATTTTGTTTCTCTATTCCAATCTTATTTGAAAAGAGGAATTATATTATTCCTTCTTCTTGGAATCAAAATCAAATATTGCTACGCGCAACAAGTTAAGTCTAAAATCTATTAGAATTTAGAACCTTGAATGTGAGTATTGGAAATTGAACTTTGACATTCAATCATCTACTCCGATTGTTTCTACCGGGCTGCTAAAGGAAAAATCCAGGTATTTTACATTTCTGTAAAATTCATTTATTTTTGGTTTTGTTTGAGATTGAGCCAGAAAAATCTCATTGTACTGGTTTTGTTTGAGATTGAGCCAGAAAAATCTCATTGTATTGGTTGTCTGAGGAAAACCAGAAAACTCAGAAAAAGGGGTTTTTGAATTGTGTAAGCCCAAGTGAAAAAGACACAATTGTAAAGGTTTTGGTGAACTGTGAAAACCTATTTGATAGTGAACGCTAATATCCCCTTGTGTGAGGATATTAGAGTGGAGTAGCATTCTGTGTGGTGTTGTAAAACAAGTTGGTGTACACACACAGAACCACTATAACTCTTTGTCTTGTGGATTGAATGCTTGCTTAATTTTCATATCTTTTATCATTCGATTGTGTGGAATGTACAAGTGGATGTGAATGTTGTAACTATTTACATTTTCAAGCAAGTGTGGGGATTGTTGTAATAATTTAGATCTTTATACGTATTTATTTTCAATTCCTTGCTATTTCATTTACTTATATTAACATTGAGTTCTTGATTCAAAAGAGGTTCTAGAAATAAGGTTGTCCTACCATAAGCCCTTGTTTATTATGGTGTAAGGTTGTCCTTAGAACTGAATTTGTATCAATCTCTCAATAATTATTTATCAAGGTGATTTATATTTAGCATTGTGAATTGATTCATTATTGTAAGGGTATTGATTTACTTTAGTTCCGTGATTTATTTTTAAATTTGGCATAGTCCTATTCACCCCCTCTAGGACATATAGCTTGGCCTTTTCAAGTGGTATCGAGCCTAATAGCTCATTTTTGTTGCTTTTTATTTGGATTTAATTCCTGAGCTAACGATCTAAGTTATATAAAAAGATGTCAAATTTTGATAGCCTTTCAGTTACTAGGCCTCCACCTTTTGATGGCTCCAACTATGCCTATTGGAAAGCCAGAATGAGAATCTTCCTCAGATCAATGGATGAAAGTGTGTGGCTAGCCACAGTGGATCGAATGGAATCCTCCTACCATGGAAGTAAGCTGGTGTTGATGGTTCAAAATCTATGAAAATTACACCATATTTCCAATGGACCACACTTGAGAAAAATGAGAGTAGTGCTAATGCTAAAGCACTAAATGCAATCACTTGCGCACTATCACTTGGGATGAGTTCAAAAGAATCATATCTGTGATATTGCAAAGCAAGCCTGGGATATTTTAGAAATGACACACGAAGGTACATCAATTGTCAAGAAATCTAAAGTCCAACTCCTCACAACTAAATTTGAAGAAATTCATATGGAGGAAAATGAAATGTTTATGGACTTTTACACTAGATTGAATGACATTGTAAACTCTATGTGGGGTCTTGGTGAAAAGATCTCGAGAAAGTAAAGTGTGTGCAAAAATACTACGCTCTCTTCCTGAACGGTTCAATTCAAAGGTAACCGCAATCCAGGAACTTCGTGATACGGACAATATGAAGATAGAAGAATTAGTTGGTTCTTTGCAAACCTATGAATTAAGTTTTAAAGCTCCTAAAGGTAACTCTATTGCTTTGAAGTCATCTAAAAGTATTACTCAAGAAAATTGATTGAAAAGTCCGAAGATGATATGGCCCTTTGGCGAAAAAGTTTTATAAGATTTTCAAAAGTAAGAAAAGAGTCGACTTTCAAAAGGCAAATGAAAAGAAACGTTAAACCTAAGTCTAAAACTTGGAAATCATTGAAAGATAGTCAATGTTACAACCGTCAAGAATATGGGCATTTAGCAAACAAATGTCCTAAAAGGACAGATCCAAAAGGAAGGGTATGTTGGCTACTTGGGATGAATCGTCTGATTCTGAAGCCTCTTCTGAATCAGAAAATTCAGAAACCGAGTCGGGCAGTGAACTTAAGGCCCTTATGACTCTAGCCAAGTTTACCTTTTCAGATCACGATGATTCAACAAGTGAAGAAAATCTGGATAGTGATCATGAAAATGATGAAGATCTACAAGATGCTTACAATGGCTTATATAAAGAAAGTTGTAAAATTGCTGTCAAACTTAAACTTCAAAAAGAAAAGTTCTTTAAACTTAAAGAATGTTTTGAAATCCTTGTTTTAGAAAAATCTCAAATTTCAGATTGTTTTGAAAAATCAAAGTGTGATTTAGAATTCAAAACCTCTCTAGTTGAAAATTTGAAATCTGAAAATGAGAAACTTAAAGATGAAGTATCTTCTCTTTTGAGTTTGAAGGACACATGGAGATATGCCCAAGGTGATCCAAAATTAGAGAAATTATTATCCAGGATCAAGAAAATGTGGTGATCGATCCGGGTTGGGCTTTGACAAAACACATCTCCTAAACAGAAGAATGCTCCTTCCATTTTTGTGAAAGGAGAGACTTCTAACTCAAAAGGAAAAGGTACTAATCAAGTTTTTTCTAAAAATACAAAAACCTTTCAAAAACACAAAAGCTGACTATATAAATTTCAAAAATCAGATTGAAACCGCTATTTGAAAAAATTATTGATTTACTTAAGGAGCTATTAAAATCTAACTCATGTAGGTCACTCTTATAACTATAAACAAAAGAAGACCAATTACTCTCCTAAACCCAAAACAAGATCTTGAAATGGGTTCCCAAGGTTACTTGTTTGGTTGCTCACATGCTTTCAAAGCTACAAGCCATTCAAAATGGTACCTAGGCAGTGGATGCTCGGACATATGACAGCGACAATGCTCTATTCACCGATCTTAAAGATATGGTGATGGGTCGGTCACATTTAGTGATGGTAGCAAGCTATGCAAGATAATTAGCAAAGGTACGGTCCAACTCTATAACCTTCCCTTATTTAAAAATGTGTTATATGTTGAGGGTTTAAAACACAACTTGTTGAGCATATCTCAAATATGCGATAACAACCATAATGTTAAATTTTCTAATCAAGGTTGTGAAATTACAAATAAAAAGGGTTCTGTAATATTAACTGGTCGCAGAACTTCTGAAAACTGCTATATTGTAAGCAATGGTAGCTCATCTAATCAAACGTGCTACATGGTCCATACCGATGAGACAGATTTATGGCATAAACGCCTTGGACATGTACACTACAGAAATTTATACAGATTGAGCAAAAGTGATCTAATAAAAGGTCTACCTAAAATGCAAAAAGTAGACAAGATCTGTGGTGAATGCCAGTATGGTAAACAAACTAGGAGCTCTCACAAAAAGGTGAACTCCAATATCACCACAAGACCACTCGAGCTTCTCCATATGGATCTTATAGGACCAACAAGAACGGAAAGTCGAGGTGGCAAAAAGTACATCTTAGTTATTGTAGATGATTATACAAGATACACTTGGGTTTCATTCTTGAAAGATAAATCAGAAACCCTTGATGAAGTGAAAAAGATTATAAAACGGATTCAAACTGAAAAATGTTCTCAAGTCAAAGAAGATCCGTAGTGATCATGGATCTGAATTTGAAAATAGCGGTTTTGAGAAATTTTGTAGCGATCAGGGAATATCGCATGAATTCTCTGCACCTAAAACTCCTCAACAAAATGGAATTGTCGAGAGGAAGAATAGAGTGCTTCAAGAAATGGGAAATGTTATGTTAAATAGCATGAAGCTACCTAGGAATCTCTGGGCTGAAGCAGTGAATACAGCCTGCTACATTATTAACCGTGTTTATATTTGTAAATCTAATAATAAAACGGCTTATGAAATGTGGTTTGAGAAAAAGCCTTAAAATCAAATATTTTCGAATTTTTGGCGTGAAGTCTATATTTTTGCGTGATCGTGAAAATTTGGGAAAATTCGACACTAAAAGTGATGAAGGGATCTTTTAGGTTATTCTTTAAACAAATCGTGCTTATCGTGTTACGAACAACAGGACCGGTGTGATTCAAGAGTCAATAAATGTTGTGATTGACGATCTTTTGAAGACACTGTCCTAGTTTAGATAATGATGAAGTTCTTATACTTGAAAAACAAGAAACTTCATCAAGTGAAACTAATCTGAATTAAGGATGTTAAAGATCATCCAACCTCTCAAATACTTGGAAACCCTCTCACTGGTGTGCGCACTCGTAGACAATTAGAGGACATATGTAACTACGTATGCTTTACATCCCAGCATTGACCAGGGTAACGTAAAAGAAGCACTTTCGATGAAAATTGGATTCTTGCGATGCAAGAAGAACTTAATCGATTTGTCGAAATGATGTCCGGCAACTTGTTCCTAGACCTAAAGATAAACATATTATTGGAACAAAATGGATTTTCAAAAAACAACTCGATGAGCTTGGAAATATTATTGAAATAAAGCAAGACTAGTTGTACAAGGATATACACAAATCGAAGGTATTGACTATAATGAAACATTTGCCCCTGTAGCTCGTCTTGAATCAATCAGACTTTTTATCTCCATTGCATGTTTTAAGAAAATTAAAATTTATCAAATGGATGTTAAGAGTGCCTTTCTGAATGGTGATTTACATGAAGAGGTATATGTTGAACAACCTACAGGGTTTGAAGATCCTAAATTTATTGATCATGTGTATCGTCTTAAGAAAGCTCTCTATGGTCTGAAACAAGCTCCCAGAGCATGGTGGGAAAAATTGACTAAGTTTTCTTGAGTCATAACTTTCGGATGGGGTGTGTTGATAAGACACTCTTTGTTAAGAAATATAACGATGATATTCTAATGGTTCAAATATATGTTGATGATATTATTTATGGATCAACTTGTACTAACATGACTATTGAGTTTGCAGATTTGATGAAGTCTAAATTCGAAATGAGCATGGTTGGAGAATTAAACTATTTCCTAGGATTGCAAGTAAAACAACAACCTGATGGAATATTTATTTCATAAACCAAATATGCTCGAGTTTAATTAAAAATTTGGATTTGAGAAAGGTAAAAATTTTGATACTCCAATGAGTACAAGCGTAAGACTCTCAAAAGACTCTACAGGTAATGATGTGGATCCTAAATTGTATCGTAGTTTGATTGGTAGCTTACTTTATCTAAGCGCTAGTAGACCGAGATATTGCTTTGAGTGTTGGTATTTGTGCTCGTTATCAATCAAATCCTAAAGAATCTCACTTAAGCTAGCATTAAGCGGATTATGCGTTATGTCGCAAGTTCTACTAAATTGGGTCTCTGGTATCCACATGAGACTAATGTTCAATTAGTAGAGTGCTTGAGATCTTTGGTAAAGTTTGGAAACATTGATGATAGGAAATCAACCAAGTAGTGGTTGTTTCTACATTGGAAATTGTCTTGTTTCTTGGTTTAGCAAGAAGCAAAGTTCTATATCGCTATCAACTGCTGAGGTTGAATACATTGCTGCTGGAAATGCATGTACTCAACTTGTTTGGATGAAACGAATGTTAAGCGATTATGGAATTACTCAAGATTCTATGATTTTATTTTGTGATAATTCCAGTGCAATAAATATCTCTAAAAATCCAGTTCAGCATTCACGTACTAAGCATATTGACATTAGATTTCATTACATTCGTGAATTAGTGGAAGAAAAATTAATAAATTTGGATTACATTCCAACCGAGATTCAACTTGCAGACATTTTCACTAAACCGCTCGACAAAAGCCGGTTTAATAAATTAAAATTTGATCTCGGTATGTGCAATTTAAATTGAGTTTGCATGATTTTGTGTATCATAAGTTTGATGTTTTATTTGCTTAAACTTGAAATTATTTTAAAAAATAAATAAGAAAAAAAATTGCAAATTTTTTGTCATACTCGACCTGTCGTGAGAATACACGACCGGTCGTACCACGACCGGTCGAACACGTACATTTTGTCAGTAAAAGCACGGGATTTCACTTAAAATTGGGGATTTTAGTCTTCTTCTTCATTTCTTTCCAACCGTCCTAGCTACGGCTGCCCCAACTCATCTTCATTGTTTTTCAAGGTTAGTGATTCTTTTACATTTTTCTTGTAGATTCTTACTATTAGTGCATCAAAACTCATGTTTGTGGAATCTATTTGATCATTGATTGCAGGATTTGGGGTTTTTCTCTTAAAAAATCTGTTTATCTAAATTTCATTACTTCTATCTTGCATCTTGTTGTTTCCTTGAAATCTTTCTTTGAAAATGGATCTTTAGAGGTAAAAAGAAAACTACTCGAGATCCATCTTCTTCTAGATCAACTTCTATTGTTCAACGTCATCTTCGTTCTCTCGAAAATGATCCTCTTGATGCTCGAGATTTGCGTATGCGTAATGTAATTGTTGGCGTCATGTTAATGTCAATCACATTGCTTCTTTTGGTATTCCTTCTTTGTTGGAATCGTGGGATGGGATAACATCTTACATTGGGGTGGAGCTGCATACCAGTCCATTGCCCAATCCATGTTTGCATGTATCTGCGATTTTTCTCTTGAGAATTTAACTTTTAAAGTTGACACTCAAGAAGGTTTGTTTGTTGTAGATCGACATTTGATTGCAGATATTATGGAAATACCTATCAATGATGAAAGCATTCCAATTAATATTTTACATGATAGTCTCTCGAATCACGAACGGACGAATGCTTACTAGAGATTTATGTAATATGGATGTTCATTGGACTCATAAAGGTCATGTACTTCCCTCAAGGTATTTGTTACCCGGACAGTACTTCATAAGATATTCATTTCAAATCTTTATCCACGTTACGGTAACAAAACCGAACTCACTTGCTTTTATGGTTCGTGTTTTACATTCTCGTTGTCTCTGGTGCTAAAATATGCCTCCCTTCTTTAATTTGTCATTCCATTATTCTCACGTCACCATCCTGGACATAGTGATATACCCTTTGGTTATTTCTGACTATGTTAGCAAATCATATGCTCATAGCCATGCCTACTAGAGAAAAACCCATCCACCATCTCCTTTTAATAATTCCAATCTTAATAAGATGACTTTAGATTTGGCTAGAGGCCAAGTGGATCTTGTGTAGAAAGTGGTGGTGAAGCGGTAATCTTTGGCTAGTGATCTTCCCGAGGACGTGAATATGGATGACTTGTTTGAAGAACTTGAGTCAGACTCGGCTGATGATCCTGATTTTCAGCCTTCTGATTTTGATGAAAGGTTAAATTCTCTTCAAGAGCAGGTGGCTCAAATTCGTGTTACTCAAGACACACAATTTTCTTATATGCGTAAATATATGAGGCGAATTGCTAAGGGATTACACAAAATTGATCCATCTAATCCCGCACCCTCTTAAGTTGTTGAATTTTTTTGGTCTGTAATATTTACTGATATTAGCTTGCATCTCAAAACCTTTTTGTTGGTTATGAACTATTTTTTTATTTTTTTTTTTGCTTCAACTCCTAATTGGTTATGCACATTTACTGTTTTTCTTCCTTTGTCATTTTGTGTCAAAAAGGGGGAGAAGTTTGGTGAATGTTATTGAATTTTGTTGTGCTATTACTCAGGGGGAGTCCTATTACTCAGGGGGAGTTAAACTTCTCAAGAGTTATGGGAAAATGATTATTGCTTATCATGTCTATATATCTGTGCATGTTTCTCACCTCTTATGTCTCCTGGAAATATTATTACTTGGTGTTTTGTCACAAATTTGACAAAGGGGAGATTGTAAGGGTTATGGTCTCATACTCCTTTGGTTGTCAAATTTTGTTATGTCAAAACATCTATATCCGTGTCTTGTCTTTGGTATGATGATTTTTTCAAGACACTGCTTAAATACTTCAAAAAGCTACAAGTTGAAGAAGTTGAAGCTCAAGATATTAAAGTTCAAAAAGCTACAAGTTGAAGCTCAAGATGTCAAAGCTCAAGATGTCGAAGTTAAAGGTTCAAACTGATATTGTTCAAGATTTCAAGCTTGATTTTGGTTCAAACAATCTACATTCGTTGAATGGTTGAAGTTCAATGTCCATACGACATATTTCAAGTTTGAATGACCTTAGGTTGACCCTTTAAGTAGGTCATTTTGGATACATAAATCAAATGTTTATTTTACATGAGCTTGGTCTGTTTCCAAGACCCGATCTAGCTCTTGTTCGATCGATCTAGCATTGGTTCGACTAGTCCAAGAAATTCCACGACGACCCTAATTAGTTGAAGATTTTTCGGATTTTTGGAACGCCCACGACCGATCTGGAGGTCCTTCGACCGGTCGTAGGTTGGCTTCGACTCGTCCACGATCGGTCGTGGAGCTACGATCGAAATTCCAAAGAACCTATTTCATGGTCCTACGACCGGTCGTAGGTGACCCACGACGGTCGTAGGTGTCCCACGACCGGTCGTAGGGTACACACGACCGGTCGTGGAGCGGCTTTCAAAGATCGCGCTCAATTTTTCAAAAATTGTTAGTGCTACGACCGACCCTAGGTTTCTAAGACCCCGGTCGTAGGAACGATTTTTTTCTTCTATAAATTGAACACGAAATTGAGTTTTTACATCCGAACTCCATTCCTTTCAAGAATTTTCAAGTAATCACTCTGAGATAAGTCTGTGTTTATTTTAAGCTAAATTGTGCTTATTTAATATTCCTTTTTGCTAGCTTATTTAATTTGATTTTGTTTCTCTATTCCAATCTTATTTGAAAAGAGGAATTATATTATTCCTTCTTCTTGGAATCAAAATCAAATATTGCTACGCGCAACAAGTTAAATCTAAAATCTATTAGAATTTAGAACCTTGAATGTGAGTATTGGAAATTGAACTTTGACATTCAATCATCTACTCCGATTGGTTCTAAACCGCTAAAGGAAAAATCTAGGTATTTTACATTTACGTAAAATTCATTTTATTTTGGTTTTGTTTGAGATTGAGCAGAAAAATCTCATTGTCTTGGTTTTGTTTGAGATTGAGCGAGAAAAATCTCATTGTATTGGTTGTCCGAGGAAAACCGGAAAACTTCGAGAAAAGGGGTTTTTGAATTGTGTAAGCCCAAGTGAAAAAGACACAATTGTAAAGGTTTTTGGTGAACTGTGAAAACCTATTTGATAGTGAACGCTAATATCCCACGTGTGAGGATATTAGGAGTGGAGTAGCATGCTGTGTGGTTGTTGTAAAACAGTTGGTGTACCACAGCGAACCACTATAACTATTTGTCTTGTGGATTGAATGCTTGCTTAATTTTCATATCTTTTATCATTCGATTGTGTGGAATGTACAAGTGGATGTGAATGTTGTAACTATTTACATTTTCAAGCAAGTGTGGGGATTGTTGTAATAATTTAGATCTTTACTTACGTATTTATTTTCAATTCCTTGCTATTTCATTTACTTATATTAACATTGAGTTCTTGATTCAAAAGAGGTTCTAGAAATAAGGTTGTCTACCATAAGCCCTTGTTTATTATGGTGTAAGGTTGTCCTTAAAATCGATTTGTATCAATCTCTCAATAATTATTTATCAAGGTGATTTATATTTAGCATTGTGAATTGATTCATTATTGTAAGGGTATTGATTTACTTTAGTTCCGCTGATTTATTTTTAAATTTGGCATAGTCCTATTCACCCCCCCTCTAGGACATATAGCTTGGCCTTTTCAGATTACAAATCTGATAGTTAGTGTTATCTTCTCAGTGAATATTTTTTATTATGCACTTGTGCTCCATCCATAGATTTGGAAGGTCCGGATTGCCATACAAGTATGCCATGTGCATGTTTAAAGTCTCACCACCATTTTCTAAATGGTGCACAACTAACACTTGACCCCCCTTGCTCAAGACTTGACAAATGACTTTTTTTTTCTTTTTAAATTTATGGGCAGTGAAAATTGTAATGATGGAGAATTTCCAAGTATCGCATGGTAGCTTATGCTGAAATGAAAATGAGATAGTGCCCATATCTGATGATCAGGATTCCTCTGTTGGGACGGTTGTGATCATGTAGCCATCAGTGGTTATGCTAGCTTTTATGTAATTTCTTATGTCTTTCTTGTTGATTACATATGGCAAGATTCTGGTAGGCTGATTCTTTAGTACATGCTCTGTTTCATTTGTCTTTGCCTATAACATAACCCCAAAGTTTATACACTCTTTGCATCGTGAAAAATAACTATCTATGAAATGTTCTGTTGAGGTAGGCTGAAAAGCAGGACAATTTGTTGCCTTTACCAATGATTGCCAGGTTGAACAAATTCTTTAAGATTCTTGTTCAATGACCTTTATGGATATTGGTCCCAAAAACATTTTAGTGCACATTTTAGTAACTTACAGCTCTTGGCTTAGATATAATGGTATATTTAATATGTTATGTCTGTAGGTAGGAAAACCTCCTTGCCAGACATTGATATTTTATAATGCAACAAAATTGCAAAGATTATGAAGAGAGAGGGCTATCACAATTGTAGAGATTCCAAAGAAAGAGAGCTGGCTATTAGAAGAGTAAGTCCAACTTAGGTTATTGCCTATCATGTTGCCTTGTCAACGCTTGTGTATTAATAACAATAATTGTTTCTTTCTTTTTTCTCATTGGAAGTGATCAATTTTCTTTCTTCTTTCTTATTTGAAGTGATCAAAATCAAATACCCATGCTTTTTTAACCAGCATGGTTGATTATGAATGTACTTGTTTCAATTTTCTTGGATGGATGATGAATGTATTTGGGAATGTAAATGAAAAAAAAAAAACTTATAATATATATATATATATATATATGTTATCAATGGAGGATACCTTGTTTAGGGGGACATGAAATTCTTGTAGCTTATGGTATGGTGCCCCAATATTGGTTGTATGTTACTAGTATGTAGTAGATAATACTAGGTTCAATAGTAGATAATACTAGAGAATCCCTAAACCTAAACCTACACCTAATCCTAATCTACTCCTTAACCTAAACCTAAACTTCAAAAACCCAAACGTAAATCCTTACACAAACCTGAACCTGAACCCAATTTCCTAAACCCAAACCTTATCCTATTCTCAATTCGCTAAACCGTAACCTATAACCTACACTTACAACCTAAACCTACACCTATAACCTAAAATTGTAACCTTAACCTAAACGTAAAACCTAAACCTAAACCTAAACCCAAACCCGGTCCCGAACCCAAATTTGAATCCCTAAACCCTTAGGGTGTGTTTAGACGGGCCCATCCCATGGGATTGGATTGTATTAGGGTGGATGACAAGTAATGATGGCTGTGTCAGTGGATTGCTGGCAATCCCATGGGATTACTTTATCCAGGGAATTCACCACCGAGTATGTTTGGCTCGCCTGGCCAATCCGAGGATTACGTCAGCCAATCCCGGGATTGCTCCGTCTAACCAAACATGTCCCAAGCAAAATAGATGGGATTAAGAGGGATTGGGTGGATTACAAGGTAATGATGGTGATGTCAGTGGATTACTGGCAATCCCATGGGATTGCTATATCCAACTTCTGGCTGTTTGGCACGCTCGGCCAAATCCCAGGATTGCTCCTTCCAATCCATCATAATACAACCTAATCCCATCCACCCTGCCTGGCCAAACAGGCACTTAGCCTAAACCTAAAATCCAAACGTAAACCCGATCTCTAACCCAAACCTTATTTCCTATACCTAAACCTTAACATATTCTCAAATCCCTAAACTTAAACCTACACGTAATCCTAATCTCAACTCCCTAACTTAAACCTAGACCTAAACTTGAAAACCCAAACCTAAACCCGATCCCGAACCCAAATCTGAATCCCTAAACGCTTAGCCTAAACCTAAAACCCAAATGTAAACCCGATCTCGAACCCGAACCCAATTTCTATACCTAAACCATAACGTATTCTCAAATCCCTAAACCTAAACCTACATCTAATCCTAATCTCAACTCCCTAACCTAAACCTAGACCTAAACTTGAAAACCCAAAACTAAACCGGAACCCGATCCCGATTTCCTAAACCTAAACTTATGACCTTAACCTAAACCTATTCTCAAATCTCAAAACTTGTAACTTAAACCTAAACCTATAACCTATAACCTAAACCAAAACCTATAACCAAAACCAAAACCTATAAGCAAAACCAAAACCTATAACCTAAACCAGAACCCATTCTCGGATCCCAGAACCTTTAACCTAAACCTAAACCTTAACCTTAACCTAAACCAAAACCAAAACCAAAACCAAAACTAAAACCTATAACCTAAACCCAAACGCAAACCCAAACCCAAACCCAAACCCAAACCCGAACATGAATTCCTAAACCTTAACCTTCACATATAACCTATAATCTATAACTTAAGCCTATACCTAAACCTAAAACCTTATAACCTAAAACTATTCTCAAATCCTTATACCTTAACCTATAACCTAACCTAAACCTATACTTATAATCTAAAACTATTCTCAAATCTCAAAACCTATAACCCAAACCCGAATCCAAACCCGAACCCGAACCCGAATTCCTAAACCTTAACCTAAAAATATAACCTATAACCTATAACTTAAGCCTATACCTAAACATAAAACCATACTTATAACCTAAAACTATTCTCAAATCCTTAAACCTTAAACTATAACCTAACCTAAACCTATACTTATAATCTAAAACTATTCTCAAATCCCAAAACTAAACCTAAACCTTAACCTAAACCCGAATCTAAACCCGAACCCGATCCCGAATTCTAAACCTTAACCTAAACATATAACCTATAACCTATAACCTAAGCCTATAACTTAAACCTAAAGCTAAACCTATAACCTAATCCTAAACTTATAACCTAAACACAAATCCCTAAACCTAAACCTACACCTAATTCTAATCTCAACTCCTTAAACCTAAACCTAAACTTGAAAACCCAAACCTAAACGCGATCCCGAACCCGAACCCAATTTCCTAAACCTATACCTTAACCTATTCTTAATTCCTTAAACCTATAGCTCATAACCTAAACCTAAACCTTAACCTAAACATAAACCTGAACCTTAACCTAAACCTAAACCAAATCTTATGACCTAAAACCTAAATGTATTCTCAAATCTCTAAACCTAAACCTATACCTAATCCTAATCTCAACTCCTTAACCTAAACCTAAACCTAAACTTGAAAACCCAAACCTAAACCCGATCCACGAACCCGAACCCGATTTCTAAACCTAAACCTTAACCTATTCTCAATTCCCTAAACCTTAACCTATTCTCAATTCCCTAAACCTTAACCTATAACCTAACCTAAACCTACACCTATAACCGACACTTATAACCTAAACCTAAACCTATGACCTAAAACCTAAATGTAATCTCAAATCCCTAAACCTAAGCCTACACCTAATCCTAATCTCAACTCCCTAACCTAAACCTAAACCTAAACCTAAACTTGAAAACCCAAACCTAAACCCGATCCCGAACCCGAACCCGATTTCCAAAACCTAAACCTTAACCTATTCTCAATTCCCTAAACCTATAGCTTATAACCTAAACCTAAACCTTAACCTAAACCAAAACCTATGACCTAAAACCTTAACTTATAACCTATAAACTATAACCTAAACTTATAACCTATAACCTAACCTTAACCTAAACCTAAAACATAAACCTTAACTAATAACCTAAAACCTAAACCTATGACCTATAACATAAATGTATTCTTAAATCCTAAACCTAAACCTACACCTAATCCTACTCTCAACTCCCTAACCTAAACCTAAACCTAAACTTCAAAACCCAAACCTAAACCCGATCCCGAACCCGAGCCCAATTCCTTAAACCTAAACCTTAACCTATTCTCAATTCCCTAAGCCTATAGCTTATAACCTAAACCTAAACCTATAACCTTAACCTAAACCAAAACTTATGGCCTAAAACCTAAATGTATTCTCAAATCTCTAAACCTAAACCTAAACTGAATCCCAACCTCAACTCCCTAACCTAAACCTAAACCTTAACTTGAAAACCCAAACCTAAAACCCGATCACGAACCCGGACCCGATTTCCTAAACCTAAATCTTAACCTATTCTCAAATCCGTAAACTTAAACCTACACCAAATCCTAATCTAAACTACCTAACCTAAACCTAAACCTAAACTAGAAAATGCAAAGCTAAATCCAATCCCGAACCCGAACCCGAATTCCTAAACCTAAACCTTAACCTATTTTCAAATCTCTAAACCTAAACCTACACCCAATCCTAATCTCAACTCCCTAACCTAAACCTAAACCTAAACTTGAAAACCCAAACCTAAACACGATCCCGAACCTAAACCCGATTTCCTAAACCTAAACCTTAACATATTCCCAATTCCCTAAACCTATATAGCTTATAAGGCCTAAAAGCTTAACCTTAAAACCAAAACCTATTACCTTAAAACCAAAACCTATGACCTAAAACTGAAAGGGCCTAGCTATATGCCCTAGAGGGGGGTGAATAGGGCAATGCCAAATAAAACTTAAAATAGCGGAATAATAAAAGATATAAATAACAATGCTGAAATAATACTCTCAAAACATATGAAATATGAGAATGATACTAAATCAATTATAAGGACAGCCTTACACCAAAAACCAATGGCTTATGGTAGGACAACCTTATTTATAGAACGATCTAGAAAACACAAATGATATGGAAAATAAATCAAGAATAACTTAAAGAAATAAATTCTAAGTTATTACACCATTCAACCACACTTGCTTGAAATGAAAATTACAACATTCATCCACAAAAGCAATTCACAATGCTGAAGGAATAAATGAATAAAGAAATCAAGCACATACACAACACAACGATATATAGTGGTTCGCCTGTGTGTTCACCAATGTTAGCCAATGACCACACATTGAATGCTACTCCACTCCTAATATCCTCACACAGGGGATATTAGCATGCACTATCAAAATAGGTTTTCACAGGTTCACCCAAAACCTTCACAATTGTGTCTTTTTATCTCGGGCTTACACAATCCAAAAACCCCCACAATCTGAGTTTTCTGGCTCTCCTCAGATAACCAAAACAATGAGATTTTTCTAGCAAATCTCAAACGAAACCAGAGAAAATAAATTACAAAGTAAACTACCTGGATCTCCTTTTGAAGTAGCCCAGTAGAACCAATCGGAGTAGATGAATGATACGTCGTTCAATGTCTAATACTCACATAAAAATGGTTCTATGTCTAATTGATTTTAGATTAAATCAAGAAGAACAAAGTCTATTTGATTTTGATCCCAGAAGAAGGAATATCACAAATTCCTCTTTTCTAAATAAGATTGGAATATGGATCAAAATCACAATAGAAAAATGCTAACAAAAGGAATATTAAATATGCCCAATAGCTTAAAAAATAATCACAACTTATCGCAGAGTATAGCCTTAAATCGCTTGAATTGAATGGAATGGAATGAATAAACTCTGAAATTTGTGCATTATTTATAGCCTGAAAATTCCCATCTTCGACTGGTCATAGGATCCTAGGACTAGTCGTAGCATCAAAGATTTTGAAAGATTTCTGCAGGATTTGATTAGCTGTTCTCACGACTGGTCTTAGGTACCCTACGACCGGTCGTGGACCACATACGACTGGTCGTGATACACCTACGACTGGTCGTGGGACTCGAGATAGGTTGCTGGAGTTTGAGTCGGAAGACTACGACCGGTCGAAGGATGAGTCGTAGGACTTCCCAGGACTGGTCGAAGCAAGTCCATGACTAGTCGAAGTAAGTCCAGGACTGGTCGAAGGACAACCAGGAAAATCCGAAAATCTGTAACAACCTAGGACTGGTCCTAAGAAACATAAGACTGGTCGTAGCAGACCTAGGACTGGTCTTAGATCAGTCATACCAAGTAAATTAAAATATTCGGATTATGTATCCAAAATTACCTATCATACAGACCAACCTAAGGTCAACCTAAGGTCAAACAAACCTTGAAGTGAGATGGACATTGAAGTCTTGAAGGTCTGTATTCTTAGATGATCTTGAAGTAGAAGCTTGAGTCGAGTTGATGGTCTTTCTCGAGCTTGGTACATTCTTGACTTGTCATGATGAAGTCTTCTAATCTTGAACTTGTTAGAAGCAAACTTGAAGTTTTCTATTCTTGTAGACTTCATTCATGACATGTCTTGCAAACATTCTTCATTTATGATCTTGTCTTGAAAACATTCTTCATTCATGATCTTGTCTTGAAGCAGTGTGTAGTCACAAACAAGAAACACAAGAAGTACAAGACATATAGGTTTTGGCACTACAAAATTTGACAACCAAAGGGATATGAAATCATAGCACTAACAATCTCCCCCTTTGTCAAATTTGTGACAAAACACATTTATAAATATAAGAGTAAAATGAAGAAAGAATCATGAGCCATCAGAGTGAAAAAAAAAAATACTCTACTCCCCCTAAGTGAGTAGAAACAATCAACCATATTCAAGTACTCACTCTCTCCCTTTCTCCCATTCTCCCCCTTTCCATACTACTCCCCCTTTTTGTCACAAAATGACAAGGGAAGGCCAAAGAAGAGAAGAGAACACCATAAAAATAAAAAGGATAATCCACCCAATCAAATTAAGATTTAATTATCAAATTAGTACAACACTTCAATGTCATCAATCCAAAACATACAACCAAAGTCATCAATCGTAATAATAATACAGAATCCATAAAAATAAAAAGGATAATCCACCTAATCAGATCCAGATGAAGGAGCAGGGATGGTTGGATCAATCTGATGTAAACCCCTATTAATGCAACGAAGATATTTTTGCATATATTTAAATTGCATATCATAGGCTACACTCAGGTTATCAACCTTCTCCTCCAATGCACTTAGACGTGCATCATAACCAGAAGATGGATCGTAATCAGAATCATTTTGGGAGTCAGTTTCAATGTCTTCAAATATATCATCTATATTTATATCAGCATGTGGAGGAAGATCAGCAGCTTCCCCTTCATTTCCTGCTTCAGCACCTTCACCACCACCTCCATAGAATTGACTAGGAAGCAAATCCAACTTCATCTTATTTAAATTAGTATTATTGAATAAAAGATGATGAATTGGTGCCTCATTCTCAGGTAAAGAAACGAGCATATTTGTGGCTAAACAAGTCATAAGATAACCAAATGGAGTGCCACTTTGACCCGGATGAAGACGAAACTAAATGATAAAATGACATATCAAAGAAGGTAAACAAACAACAATGCCGGACACAATAGAGTGCAATACCCGAACCATGATGGCAGTTAACTCGGTTTTATTGCTTGACCAAGGATACACGTTTGAAGTGAAGATCCGGTACAAAACTCTGTATCTGGGTAATAAAAATTTTGAGGGGAGCACATTTCCTTTGTGCGTCCAATGCACTTCCATATTGCATAAATCTCTTGTCAACATTTGTTTTTCCGATTCTGATGGTTTGACATATAATGTATGAATCGGAATACCTTCATCTTTGACAGGTATATCCATAATACCTGATATCAAATGTCGATCTATTAAAAATTTCCCTTCTCTAGTAGCAATTGAGAACGTTAAATTATCAAGGGAAAAATCAGAGATACATGCAACCATAGATTGTGCAATGGACTGGTATACAGGCCCACCCCAAAACAAAATGTTAGTCCAGCCAACAGATTCAAGGAGAGGTGTAATCTCAAATTGTTCAATGTGACTGAGACTTACAGGACGCTCAACGATAACTTTACGGTTACGTAAATCCCGTACATCATTGGGATCATCTTCGGGTGACCGAAGGTGCCGTTTTGTTATAGATGTAGATCTAGATGAAGATGGACCACGGGATGTTTTCTTTTTTCCTCTAACATCCATTTTCAAAAAGATTTACCAAGGAGCAAGCACAAAGAACACAAGAGGTGGTGGGTTTCTCTAGATTAGATTTTTAGAGAGGAAACCCTAAACAATCAACAAAAGACGAGATCAAGCTTATGGAATTTACAAATCAAAGCATAAAAAGCATAAATCTTTAATAAAAATAGAGAAAAACAACTTATCTTGAAGGAAATCACAGATCTCAAGACTGGTCGAGCCACGACTCGTCGAAGGAAGAAGAGGAAATGAAGAACAAAGTGATTTTCCCCAAATTATATGATGCTCACGATCTCTACGACCGGTCGAGTGTAGTCTACGACCGGTCGAGTCAGGACCGGTCGTGTATGGCAAGGGCCGGTCGAGCATCGACAAAAATAAATATTTTTATGCAAAATTTGAAATTTATACACATATAGTACACTATGATACATGCAGACAAGTATATTCAATTTAAAATGCACATACCAAGATCAAATTTCATTTTAGTAAACCTGCTTTTGTCGAGCGGTTTAGTAAATATATCAGCAAGTTGGACATTGGTTGGAATATATTCCAAAGAGATAGCTTTTTCTTCAACTAATTCACGAATGTAATGATACCTAATGTCAATATGCTTAGTACGCTTAATCTTTGAAATGGATTTTGGAAATATTGATAGCACTCAAATTATCACAATATAAGATCATTGAATCTTGATTAATTCCATAATCGCTTAACATGCGTTTCATCCATACGAGTTGTGTACATGCATATCCTGCTGCGATATACTCAGCCTCAGCAGTGGAAAGCGATATTGAGCTTTGCTTCTTGCTAAACCAAGAAACCAAACAATTTCTAATGTAAAAACAACCACCACTGGTTGATTTTCTATCATCAATATTACCAGCCCAACTAGCATCAGAATACCCAGCTAATTTAACATTAGTATCAAAAGGATACCAAAGACCCAAATTAGTTGTACTTACGACATATCTAATAATCCGTTTGACAGCAGTAAGATGTGAATCTTTAGGATTAGACTGATATCTCGCACAAATACCAATGATAAAAACGATATCAGGTCTACTAGCAGTTAGATATAATAAACTACCAATCATACTACAAGATAGCTTAGGATCTACATCTTTACATGTAGAGTCTTTTGAGAGTCTCAAGGTTGTACTCATAGGAGTATCAAATTTTTTACCATTTTCAAATCCAAACCTTTTAACCAAGTTTGTAGCATACTTGGTTTGAGAAATGAAGATTCCATCGGGTTGTTGTTTTACTTGTAACCCTAGGAAATAATTTAGTTCACCAACCATGCTCATTTCGAATCTTGATTTCATCAACTCTGCAAACTCAATAGACATGTTAGAACAAGTTGATCCATAAATAATATCGTCTACATAGATCTGAACCATTAAAATCTCATTATTATGTTTCTTAACAAATAGCGTCTTATCGACACTTCCCACTTGAAAACTATGACTAAGTAAGAATTTAGTCAATTTTTCATACCATGCCCTGGGCGCTTGTTTCAGACCATAGAGAACCTTTTTGAGACGAAATACATGATCAGAAAGCTTGTGGTCTTCAAACCCTAAGGGTTGTTCTACATAAACTTCTTCATGTAAATCGCCATTTAAGAAGGCACTCTTTACATCCATTTGATAAATTTTAAACTTTCTAAGGCAAGCGATGGAAATAAAAAGTCTGATAGATTCAAGGCGAGCGACTGGAGCAAATGTTTCATCGTAATCGATGCCTTCAATCAGAGTGTACCCTTGTACAACTAGTCTAGCCTTGTTTCGTATAATATTTTCAAGTTCATCAGACTTATTTTTAAAGATCCATTTTGTTCGAATAATGTGTTTATCTTTAGGTCTAGGAACAAGATACTAGACATCATTACGAACAAATTGATTAAGTTCATCCTGCATAGCTACTATCCAATTTCCGTCAGAAAGAGCTTCTTTTACATTGATCGGTTCTATTTGAGATGTAAAACAAACATAATTGCATATGTTTTCAAGTTGTTTGCGTGTACGAACTCCAGTGAGAGGGTTTCCAAGGATTTGATTAGTTGGATGATCTTTGACAGTCCTAGGTTCAGATTGAGATGAAGAGGTATCTTGATTTTTTATTATAAGAATTTCATCATCATCTGAACTTGGAGCAAGTGTATTCAAATGATCATCAATGACCACATTGATGGACTCTTGAATCACACCTGTTCTTTTATTTAGAACCTTATAGGCTCGACTGTTTAAAGAATATCCAAGGAAAATACCTTCATCACTCTTCTATCAAATTTTCCCAAATTTTCACGATCTCGTAAAATGTAACACTTACTGCCAAAAATTTGAAAGTGTTTGACAGTAGGTTTCTTTGCTAACCATAACTCATAAGCGGTCTTATTTTCAGATTTACTAGTATAAACACGATTAATAATATAGCAGGCAATATTAATTACTTCGGCCCAAAGATTTTTGGAGAGCTTCATACTATTTAACATGACATTAGCCATATCCTGAAGCACTCTATTTTTTCTCTCAACTATACCATTTTGCTGAGGAGTTTTGGGCGCAGAGAATTCATGTGATATTCTCTGATCGCTACTGTAATTTCTCAAAACTGCTATTTTCAAATTCAGAACCATAATCACTACGGATCTTATAAACTTGAGAACCTTTTTCATTTTGGATTCATTTGATGATCTTCTTTACTTCATCTAGGGTTTCAGATTTGTCTTTTAAGAACGATACCCAAGTGAATCTAGAAAAGTCATCTATGATAACCAAGATGTATTTTTTCCCACATCGACTCTCTGTTCTGGTTGGTCCAATGAGATCCATGTGGAGAAGCTCAAGAGGTCTAGATGTGGTATTGGAGTTCACTTTCTTGTGAGAGCTCCTAATCTGTTTGCCCAACTGGCATTCACCACATATTTTGTCTACTTTTTATAATTTGGGTAGACCTCTTATAAGTTCTCGTTTGCTCAATCTAAATAAGTTCCGGTAGTGTACATGTCCAAGGCGTTTATGCCATAATTCAGTCTCATCAGTATGGATCATGTAACATGATTGAGTAGATGAGCTTGCATTACTAACGATGTAGCAGTTTTCAGATGTTCTGCGACCAGTTAATATAACAGAACCTTCTTTATTAACAATCTCACAACCTTGATTATAAAACTTTACATTATGATTGTTGTCGCATATCTGAGATATACTCAGTAGGTTGTGTTTCAAGCCTTCAACATATAATACATTTTTAAATAAGGGAAGGTTATAAAGCTGAACCATACCTTGGCCAATGATTTTACAATTGCTTCCATCACCAAAAGTGACTGACCCATCAGTCCTATCTTCAAGATCGGTGAATAAAGCTTTGTCGCCTGTCATATGTCTGAAGCAACCACTGTCAAGGTACCACTTTGACTGGCTTGTAGCTTTGAAAGCAGTGTGGGCAACCAAGCAGTCAACTTTAGGAACCCATTTCAGTACTGTTTTGGGTTTAGGAGTGTAGTTGGACTTTTTCAATCTATTGTTATATGAATGACCTATAGAGTTAAATTTTAATAGCTCCTTGAGAAGATCAATAATCTTTTCAACCAAAGGATTTTGGTTTTGAAGATTGAAGTTGGCATTGGCTATTTTTAGATTTTTGAAAGGTCCTTGAATTTTTTGAAAAACCTTAATAAGTATACTTTACTTTTGAGTTCGAAGACTCTCCTTTCACAAACTTAGGAGCAGTATTCTTTTGTTTAGGAGAAGTATTCTTATCATAGCTCAACCCGGATCTATCGCCACATTTTCTCGATCCAGATAACAATTTTTCTAATTTAGGATCACCTTGGGCATATCTCCAAGTGTCTTTTAAACTCAAAAGAGGCTACTTCATTTTTGAGTTTCTCGTTCTTGGTTTTCAAATCATCAACTTGGGAGGTTTTGATTTTTAAATCACATTTGGTCTTTTCAAAAAAATCAGAAATATGAGATTTTTCTAAGACAAGAGACTCATAATCTTCTTTAAGTTTAGAAAATTTTTCCTTTTGTAATTTAAGCTTGACAGCAATTTTACAACTCTCCTTATAAAGGGCATTGTATGCATCCTGAAGATCATCTTCATTGTCATAATCACTATTCAGATTCTCTTCGCTAGTTACTTCATCATAATTTGAAAAAGTGACTTTCGCTAGAGTCATAAGGGCTTTAACATCATCTCCCGACTTGTTTTCAGAATCTTCTGATTTCGAAGAGGATTCCGAATCAAATGATTCATCCCAAGTAGCCAACATACTCTTCCTTTTTTATTTGTCATTTTTGGGACATTTGTTAGCCAAGTGCCCATACTCTTGACAGTTGTAACATTGACTATCTTTCAAAGATTTTCGAGCTCTAGGTTTAGATTGTCTCTTATCATTTGATTTTTGAAAATCTCCTTTTTTCTTATTTTTCAAAATTTTATAAAACCTTTTTACAAAAAGTGCTATATCATCTTCAGAATTTTTAAAGTCTAAAGTGCTCTCTTGTGGAATATTTTTAGATGACTTGAGAGCAATTGATTTTTCTTTTGGAGCTTTAAAGTTCAATTCGTAGGTCTGTAAAGAACCAACTAGTTCCTCGACCCTTATGTTATCCGTATCACGAAGTTCCTGAATCGCGATTACTTTTGAATTGAACCGTTCAGGAAGTGAGCATAGTATCATTGCACATACTTTACTTTTTGGGATTCTATCACCAAGACCCCACATTGAGTTTACAATGTCATTCAATCTAGTGTAGAAGTCCATAAACATTTCATTCTCCTCCATATGAATTTCTTCAAATTTAGTTGTGAGGAGTTGGACTTTAGATTTCTTGACAATTGATGTACCCTCGTGTGTCATTTCTAAAAGATCCCATGCTTGTTTAGCATTTTCACACGAGATGATTCTTTTGAATTCATCTGGTGACAATGCACAAGTAATTGCATTTAGTGCTTTTGCATTGGCACTACTCTCACTTTTCTGAAGTGTGGTCCAAAGAGCATAAGATATTACTTTCATTGATTTTGAACCATCTTCATCAGTTACTTCAGTGATAGGTAGTTTCCATCCGTTCACAGTGGCCAGCCACACACTTTCATCCATGGATTTGAGAAAGATTCTCATCCTTGCTTTCCAATAAGCATAGTTTGTGCCATTAAAGGGTGGTGGCCTAGTGACAGATAGGCTATCAAAATTTGACATCTTAATATAGCTTAGATCGTTAGCTCAGGAAATAAATCCAATAAATAATCAATAAGCACGAGCAACTTGGCTCTGATACCACTTGAAAGGGCCTAGCTATATGCCCTAGAGGGGGGTGAATAGGGCAATGCCAAATAAAACTTAAAACAGCGGAATAATAAAAGATATAAATAACAATGCTGAAATAATACTCTCAAAACATATGAAATATGAGAATGATACTAAATCAGTTATAAGGACAACCTTACACAAAAAACCAATGGCTTATGGTAGGACAACCTTATTTATAGAACGATCTAGAAAATACAAATGATATAGAAAATAAATCAAGAATAACTTAAAGAAATAAATCCTAAGTTATTACACCATTCAACCACACTTGCTTGAAATGAAAAATACAACATTCATCCACAAAAGCAATTCACAATACTGAGGGAATAAATGAATAAAGAAATCAAGCACATCCACAACACAACGATATATAGTGGTTCGCCTGTGTGTTCACCAATTGTTAGCCAACAGCCACACAGAATGCTACTCCACTCCTAATATCCTCACACAGGGGATATTAGCATGCACTATCAAAATAGGTTTTCACAGGTTCACCCAAAACCTTCACAATTGTGTCTTTTTATCTCGGGCTTACACAATCCAAAAACGCCCACAGTCTGAGTTTTTTGGCTCTCCTCAGATAACCAAAACAATGAGATTTTTCTGACAAATCTCAAACAAAACCAGAGAAAGTAAATTACAAAGTAAAATACCTGGATCTCCTTTTGAAGTAGCCCAGTAGAACCAATCGGAGTAGATGAATGATACGTCGTTCAATGTCCAATACTCACATAAAGAATGGTTCTATGTCTAATTGATTTTAGATTTAATCAAGAAGAGAAAGGTCTATTTGATTTTGATCCCAGAAGAAGGAATATCACAAATTCCTCTTTTCTAAATAAGATTGGAATATGGATCAAAATCACAATAGAAAAATGCTAACAAAAGGAATATTAAATATGCACAATAGCTTAAAAAATAATCGCAACTTATCTCAGAGTATAGCCTTAAATCGCTTGAATTGAATGGAATGGAATGAATAAACTCTAAAATTCATGCATTATTTATTGCCTGAAAAATCCCATCTTCGACTGGTCTTAGGATCCTAGGACTAGTCGTAGCATCAAAGATTTTGAAAGATTTCCACGGGATTAGATTAGCTGTTCTCACAACTGGTCTTAGGTAGCCTACGACTGGTCGTGGACCACATACGACTGGTCGTGATACACCTACGACTGGTCGTGGGACTCAAGATAGGTTACTGGAGTTCGAGTCGGAGGACTACGACCGGTCGAAGGATGAGTCGTAGGACTTCCCAGGACTGGTCGAAGCAAGTCAGGGTCGAAGGACAACCGAGAAGAATCTGAAAATCTGTAACAACCTAAGACGGTCGTAGCGAGACCTAGGACGGTCTTAAGATCTCTAGGACTGGTCTTAGATCAGTCACACCAAGTAAATTAAAATATTCAGATTATGTATCCAGAATGACCTATCATACAGACCAACCTAAGGTCAACCTAAGGTCAAACAAACCTTGAAGTGAGATGGACATTGAAGTCTTGAAGGTCTGTATTCTCAGATGATCTTGAAGTAGAAGCTTGAGTCAAGTTGATGGTCTTTTCGAGCTTGGTACATTCTTGACTTGTCTTGATGAAGTCTTCTAATCTTGAACTTGTTAGAAGCAAACTTGAAGTCTTCTATTCTTGCAGACTTTATTCATGACATGTCTTCCAAACATTCTTCATTTATGATCTTGTCTTGAAAACATTCTTCATTCATGATCTTGTCTTGAAGCAGTGTGTAGTCACAAACAAGAAACACAAGAAGTACAAGACATATAGGTTTTGGCACTACAAAATTTGCAACTAAAGGGATATGAAATCATAACACTAATAAAAACCTTAACCTATAACCTATAACGTAAACTTATAACCTATAACCTAACCTTAACCTAAACCTAAAACCTAACCCTATGACCTAAAACCTAAATGCATTCTCAAATCCCTAAACCTAAACCTACACCTAATCCTAATCTCAACTCCCTAACCTAAACCTAAAACTAACTCGAAAACCCAAACCTAAACTCGATCCTGAACCTGAACCCGATTCCCTAAACTTAAACCTTAACCTACTCTCAATTCCCTAAACCTATAGCTTATAACCTAAACCTTAACCTAAACCAAAACCTATGACCTAAAACCTAAATGTATTCTCAAATCTATAATCCTAAACCTAAACCTAATCCTAATCTCAACTCCCTAACCTAAACCTAAACCTAAACTTGAAAACCCAAACCTAAAACTTGATCCCGAACTCGAACCCGATTTCCTAAACCTAAACCTTAACCTATTCTCAAATCACTAAACTTAAACTTACACCTAATCCTAATATAAACTCCCTAAACTAAACCTAAACCTAAACCTAAACCTAAACTTGAAAACCCAAACCTAAACCCAATCCCGAATCCTAACCCGAATTCCTAAACCTAAACCTTAACCTACTTTCAAATCCTTAAACCTAAACCTATACCTAATCCTAATCTCAACTCCCTAACCTAAACCTAAACCTAAACTTGAAAACCCAAACCTAAACCCGATCCCAAACCCGAACCCGATTTTCTAAACCTAAACCTTTACCTATTCTCAATTCCCTAAACCTATACCTTATAACCTAACCCTAAACCTTAACCTCAACCTAAACCAAAACCATAACCTAAACCTAAACCTATAACCTTAACCTCAACCAAAACCTATGACCTTAAACCTTAACCTATAACCTATAACCTAAACTTATAACCTATAACTTGTAACCTATAACCTAAACCTAAACCTAAACCTAAAACTAAATGTATTCTCAAATCCCTAAACCTAAACCTACACCTAATCCTAATCTCAACTCCCTAACCTAAACCTAAACCTAAACTTGAAAACCCAATCCTAAACTCGAACCCGATTTCCTAAACCTAAACCTTTACCTATTCTTAATTCCCTAAACCTAAACCTTAACCTAAACCTACACCTACAACCTTAGCTTAAACCAAAACCTATGACCTAAAACCTTAACCTATAACCTATAACCTAAACTTATAACCTAACCATAATATAAACCTTAACTTGTAGCCTGAAAGCTAAAACTAAATGTATTCTCAAATCCTTAAACCTAAACCTACACCTAATCTTAATCTCAACTCCCTAACCTAAACCTAAACTCGATCCCGAACCCGAACCCGAACTCAATTTCTTAAACCTAAACCTTAACCTATTCTCAAATCCCTAAACCTATAGCTTATAACCTAAATCTATACCTAAACCTAAACCTTAACCTAAACCTAAACCTATAACCTATAACCTAAACCTAAACCAATAATCTAAATGTATTCTGAAATCTCTAAACCTAGACCTACACCTAATCCTAATCCCAACTAGCTAACCTAAACCTAAACCTAAACTTGAAAACCAAAACCTAAACACGATCCTGAACCTAAACCCGATTTCCTAAACCTAAACCTTAACCTATTCTCAATTCCCTATACCTATAGCATATAACCTAAACCCATAACCTATAACTTAAACCTAAACCTAAACCTAAACTTAAAAACCCAAACATAAACCCGATCTCGAACCCGAACCGGATTTCCTAAACCTAAACCTTAACCTATTATCAATTCCCTAAACCTAAACCTAAACCTATAACCTATAACCTAAACCTTAACCTAAAACTTAAATGTATTCTCAAATCCCCAAACCTAAACTTACATCTAATCCTAATCTCAAATCCCTAACCTAAACATAAACCTAAACTAGAAAATACAACCGAAACCCGATCCCGAACCCGAACCCGATTTCTTAAACCTAAACCTTAACCTATTCTCAATTCCCTAAACCTATAACTTATAACCTAAACCTAAACCTTAACCTAAACTTAAACCTAAAACCTAAATATACTCTCAAATCCCTAAACCTAAACCTACACCTAATCCTAATCTCAAATCCTTAACCTAAACCTAAACCTAAACTTTAAAACCCAAACCTAAACCCGATCCAGAACCTAAACCCGATTTCCTAAACCTAGACCTTTACCTATTCTCAATTCCCTAAACCTATAGCTTATAACCTAACCCTAAACCTTGACCTATACCTAAACCAAATCCTTAACCTAAACCTAAACCTATAACCTTAATCTAAACCAAAACCTATGGCCTAAAACCTTAACCTATAACCTTTAACCTAAACTTATAACATATAACCTAACCTTAACCTATAACCTAAAACCTAAACCTAAACCTAAAACTAAATGTATTTTCAAATCCCTAAACGTAAACCTACACCTAATCCTAATCTCAACACCCTAACCTAAACCTAAACCTAAACTTGAAAACCTAAACCTAAACCCGATCCCGAACCCGAACCCTATTTCTAAACCTAAACCTTAACCTATTCTCAATTCCCCTAAACCTATAGCTTATAACCTAAACCTAAACCTAAACCTAAACCTAAACCTAAACCTATAACCTATAACCTAAACTAATAATCTAAATGTATTCTCAAATCCCTAAACCAAAACCTACACCTAATCCTAATCTCAACTCCCTAACCTAAACCTCAAAACCGAAACCTAAACCCGATCCCAAACCCGAATGCAATTTTCTAAACCTAAACCTTAACCTATTCTCAATTCCCTAAACCTTAACCTATAACCTAACCTAAACCTAAACTTAAACCTATAACCTGCACTTATAACCTAAACCTATAACCTAAGCCTAAAAACGATCACCCTAATAAGATTGATATGGTTCTGATGGATGTACACAAACAAGCCACAACAAACCTACAAAGTGGAGATAAGAACATCTCCAATTGCTTATTATCATTTTACCTGACATGGGTGGTTCATATGGTGAGTGCAAACAAGACCCTAAATCCTAGCGAGATGGAATGAATCAACTAAAGCATTTTTTTTTTCTGATTTTGCAGGAAAGATAAAACGTGTTTGGGAAACGGAGTTGGGCATAGTGTCGCAGTGTTACCAACCAAGACAGGCATCAAGAGTCAATAAACAATATCTCGAAAATGTTGCCTTAAAAATTAATGTCAAGGTTTGTGATTCTTTGAAGTGGTTGAACTTTGAATGTCTGATGTGTTTATTCTTTTGCCTCTTTTGAAGTTATTCTCGGCATAGCCGCATCGGCAGGAGCTGATAAGAGATCTTTTTCAAGTTGTGTAGGATCCTCAAAGAGGTTCTATAAATAAAGGGATGATCCAGTAAGTCTTTTTCTCCTCTGTTTTTGTATGATCTTTGATGCAAGTGTTTGAATTCATTGTTTAAAGAATATCTATGGTATTTGGCAAAAAAACAACTGATTGCATTCAGACAAGCAACGGGACAGAAGCCTCATCGCATCATATTCTATAGGTAATTCTTCACCTCGTGAGTCTCTATGGAGTATGAATATTATGATTTAGTCTTGGTTTTTGTTGGATGAGAAACTGTTTGGTATTTTGGCTCATGATTTGGAGTTTTACAGGGTTGGTGTGAGCGTATTTATGCATGGATGAATGTAATGTGGATAAGATTGTTTATGTTTGGATGGATGTAGTTTATGTTTGGATGAATGTAGTTTATGTTTAGATGGATTTATGTAATTTGGGTTTAGATGGATGTGAATGTGAATATGATGAAATATATTATATAACAGGTGTATATCATGAAGAATACGATGTTATAACAGGTGTATATAATAGGTGTATATTAGGAAGAATATGATATTGTAACAGGTGTATGTTGTTTGTGTTTGGATGGATGTAGTTTATGTTTGGATGAATGTAGTTTTTGTTTGGATAGATTTACGTAGTTTGGGTTTAGATGGATGTGAATGTGAATATGATGAAATATATTATATAACAGGTGTATATCAGGAAGAATACGATGTTGTAACAGGTGTATATGAAAATACGAGACGGCTGAAGACCGTCCTTTTAAAGGACGGTTAACGACCGTCCTTTTCAGGTTCATAAGAGACTGTCCATGACCATCCTTTTCCAGTTCATAAGAGACGGTCTATAACTGTCCTTTTTATTGACGGTCATGGGCCGTCCTTTTTACGGACGGTCAGACTGTCCTTTTTAGCTTCATATAAACCTACCATTATAGACGGTCACGGTCCATGACCGTCCTTCTTTAGAGATGGTTTATGGCCGTCCTTTAAAAAATACGACACGTCAAAATTTGACGGCCGTTGCAATGGTCCAGGACCATCCTTTTTGGCCTTTTGAGATGGTTTTCAACCGTCCTTTTTTCGCTGTTTTGGCGTAGTGGATCATCGATAGCGGACACATTTGGGAGCTGGTCAAACTCAGCCTAGCTTACAGCCCCCTCACTTGGGCGGATAAGGCCGCACCCCTTCCCAACCGACCACGACACAGTGAGAGACCCGACCTACTGTTATTTGGGACTCGAGCGCTCATGTATCCACTCGATCTAGGCATTGGGGTGTCTCCTAGCATTAGAGGTTTAAGGACTTTCATCCATGGACATCCAAAGTGCCTAGATGCTTGAACCCAAACATTTTTGGTGTCCCATCTGGTCATCCACGACATGCTTGTGGAGGTTACAGCCTTGATGTCGCTAGGGCGTACAGTAATCACAATCACACAATACAAGATGCATGAGTCATGTAGTTTAATCATGCATCAATCATGCACATACTGTGCATTTATGTGGGATAACTCTACCTATCAGGGAGTCTCATAAACCATCTGTACTATGGCATATGCAATGGTCAATCACATCTCATAATAAACATGTAAATGATGCGTATGGGCTTGTGTCATGATGCATGTTTTATCATACTCATTTTCGATATCAATAACCGGCATCAACAATCAGCCTCAACAATGTGGACATTTAACCAACATTGCCTCAAAGGAATGGCCTCATATAGAGCCTAACATATAGTGGACCCATGGCATCACACAAGGGCCTAATATACCAGACCATGGGCCTTACTCAAGAGCTTAATACACATCACGATGGGCCTCTCACATGGGCCTAATATACATCACAATGGGCTCCATTGCCTGGCCCACAAATGCACTAGATGGGCCTCATCACATAGGCCTCATATACATCACATTAGGCCTTAAACACGGGCTGAATACACATCACAATGGGCCTCAAATACGGACTGCATATAGATCACATTAGGCCCTCACAATCGGAAACGACCTCGATAATCAGAATCAGCCTCGACAACCAGAATTGGCCTTTACAATCAACCTCGACAAATAGAATCAGCCTAAATAATCGGCCTCGATAATTGGAATCGACCTCGACTATCAGAATCGGCCGCAATAATTAGAATTGGCCTCAATAATCGAAATTGGCCTCGACAATCGGAATCGATCTCGATAATTGGCCTCGACAATCAAAATCAGCCTCAATAATTAGCGTCGACAATCAGAATCGACATTGATAATCAGAATTAAGCTCAACAATCGGAATCGGCCTCGACAATCAGAATTGACCTTGACAATCAGAATCATCCTCAATAATCGGAATCAGCCTCAATAATCAGAATCAGCCTCGATAATCACAATTGGCCTCGACAATCAGAATTGGTCTCAACAATTGAAATCAGAATCAGCCTCAACAATCAGAATCGGCCTCGATAATTGGATTCTGCCTCAATAATCGGAATCGGCCTTAACAATCGGAATCGTCCTCGGCAATCAAAATCAGTAATCAGCCTAATAAAGGGCCTAAGGGAAGGTCATAATGTGGACATTTAACCATCATCGCCTATCAACGTGGTCATTTAACCATCATCGCTCCCAAGCAGTGGCTTACATAGAGCCAAATGTATCGTAGCTCCATGGCCTCACATAAAGGCCTAATGTACATCGCAATGGGCCTTACATCATTATGGGCCACATCACATGGCCCTAATACCCATCATGCTGGGCTGCATCACATAGACCACGAATACATCACAATGGCCACAACTATGGGCTACATTTCATCACATTGGGCCTTACTCATAGGCCTCATATACATCAAGTTGGGCCTCATCATATGGGCTGGAAATACATCTCATTGTGCCATAAATACATCGCATTGGGCCTCGCCAAATGGGTATGAATACACCACAATGGGCCTAATATATATCATAATGGGCCACAACCATGGGCCTCTCATACATCACATCGGGACGAAAAATATATCACAATGGGCCTCATCACATGGGCCAGGTATACGTCACTTTGGGCCTCAAACATGGGCCTCATGTACATCACAATGGTCTGCATCAATGGGCCGCATCAATGGGCCTCATACACATCAAGTGGGCCTCTCATAGTAATGAGGCCTACGGCTCAAAAATAAATGGACAGTGTGTGTAATACACATACATCATGGTGGGGCCCACGTCCTAGCTGGACTGGACGACGTGGTTAAAATACGTGCATCAAGGTGGGCCATTGTAACGCCCTGAAAATCGGGGGTCGAGTATGAACTCAACTCCCGAGTTCCAACGCATCACTTATGCAACATACACAATGATGGTTAAATGTTGTCTGAGTTAGCGCAATACACATGAATGAGATTATACCAAAACAGTAATTCATACTCCAGATCAGTTGTATAAAAGCAAGCGGAAGACTGAACTGTATATATATGTATGTAAAGAAACAAAATAAATGATTCATTATCCAGAGTATGAATCCTTCTGAGTCACAATATACATGTCTGTGTATATAAACAAAATGTCAAAAACAAACTAGATACAATCTGTAAATCCCATCAGTCCCGGCAGCCTAGTCGAAGCCGCCAGCGAACTGCATATACGAGAACTCCTCCTGGTCCTCGTCGTAATCGGGCTCCGCCTCCAGAATAGCCGGATCGCCTAAACCTGAGACAGAGTCTGGTTGGTGTGCGCAACACCGTCCCGTAACGTGGGAGTGAGTAGCTAACTCAGTGGAACAGTAAGATATAGGTTATCATGTTACCAATACAGTGGCAAGTAATGATAAAGCAGTAAATCAAACACTCCTAGTTACTCTGATTAATGCAAGTATGAATGCAGGTATGATGGATGCCCTCACCACACCCTCCCTCATGCGACACCATCTCACGTTCGCGGCATGCTTTCATCCCTCAGTGCTCCACATCTTCCAGGCACATGCAATGCATGATGAGCATGATTACAGAGTTTTTATTAGTCCATTTCAAACAGCAGGATTGGGAAACTACGGTACCTCCCTTGTATCATATCCAAACATGATCCAATCTAGGGTCGTCAGTCCTAGTTAATATCAGACGATGGTGTGTTTTCTAGGTCACTGCGCAGTCGCTTGCCAGTACATTACGCACAAAGGTTGCACCACTCCCCATCACCCCTTAAACGATTCATCACGATACAACTATACGAAACAGGCCTAGTTCATATTCTATATGTCGCGGCGAACCCTAAGGCACGCCGCAACTTCGAATATGCTCGCGGTCACTACAAAGGGTCGCTGTACATACACACAAAGACTGCACCACTCCCCATCACCTTATCGGTGTAGGCCGATGCCGGCGCGAATATAGTGTCCCATACCACCATAATCGGCTCACGAGTTGAGTTGCTCCTTGGTCACTACGGGGAGGCACGTAGCCCACAGAGGCCGACGGCTCGACCACGGTGTCCCATACCACCATGCCCGGCTCATGAGTCTTAGCGGATCGAGGTACCATGGTTAACTGGATTTTTCTTTGGTAAGTTTGGTACCCTAGGTTCAAGCATTAGCGACCAAACATGGTGAACATACATAAACACATCGGTTTGCTTGACGAGCACGACTATCTCGAGCGCACCACAAGTTGAGCGATATGGAGCGCAAAGCACTCCGTGTGGCCAACCACTATCGCCAACCGAAGTACGACTCGGGTTCGCGGACACGTCCGTTGTGGCGATATGAACCTCAGCCACAACCAAATCTGGTACCGAATGTTTGGACTATAGGCATAGTCCCAAACTCAATCAGTTGTGAAGCATGAAGTAAAGCATAAGGCAAAGCATGTATTACAAAGCATGAAATAAAGCATGTTATAAGGCATGTTGTAAAGCATGTTGTAAAGCATGTTATCAAGCATGTTATAAAGCATGTTATAAAGCACTATACACACAGAGATACAAATACCTAGAGTTCATAGGTGAGTGGTTAGAGTGATCAACCACATGGAGAGTGTCATATGTGACACTAAGGTAACCGAGAATCCCATCTCAGCATCTACCTAAGATTCTAACACTTAAGCACTTACACTCACAAGTGATTTCACCAACACTTGGAATACACTACTTCAACATACATGACGTATGCTAGAGAAGGGTGTACTAGGGTTGTCCCGTTACCGAGCTAGTATTTTATACATATACAACATATTCATACAACAAATAAACATAGCAAACACATCAGCGAATTTTATACGTATAGGGTACTTCCACGTATACCCAATTTCGACATACATGGTGTTTACAAAGGAAGATAGATTTCGGCGATTCTTTTCGCCAAGCTAGTATTTTAATCATGTATTGTATAATCATACATTAAATACATATGTCAAACATTATTCCAAAAGAAATACGTATACGGTATTTCTACAATACGTATTTTCAACATACGGCACATTTACAAAGGAACATATATTTTGGCGATCTCTTTCGCCAAACTAGTATTTTATTCATATGTTATATAATTAAACATTAAATAAACATGTCAAACAATTATCCAAAAAAAATACGTATACGGTATTTCTACGTATACCTAGAATATGTGAAATTCCATATTTCACACCGCTAATCAAAACAGAAACGGAAAGCACTTTGTACATGTGCAATTGCAAGCGGATCATGAATCTACCATTAAGTGACATTGAAAGCGTTGAAAACCGTAACTTATAAGCTTAAAGTCCTCACCTTTGCCCTTTGAAACGGAACGAATCAGCAAGGGTGATGAATCTTCCGTCTACGGGCGATTTCTAGCCTAAAGAGCAGAATCGGTTAGTCGGTATACATCCTACCTAGATTCCACCTCAAATCAGACCTAGGGTTAGGTTTTCTTACCTTCAAATGAGGCGGAATACGCCGGGAAAGCGTCTAGATCAGAGAGATGTAGGCCGTGTAGCAAGCCAAAGCAGCAGGAGGAAGATCGGCAACGATCTCTAAGTCTTTCCCTCTCTTTTCTCTCTCTCCCTCTAGGGTTTCTCCCTAAATTCGTATGGCTGTGAGAGGGGCTGCTCTAAGCCCCTTTTATAGCCACAAACATTACGAAAACGGACTTAGGTTCATGGGGTACTGCCAATATAAGATTTTCACCGCTTTTCCAGCTCAAAAGGGGAGTTCTGGTAACCCTCTTTGAGCCAAACGTCAGACTTAAGCTCACCATCGATGGATCTACGTGGGATTACGTTTTTGACTCATTCGAGATACGCAGATCGCACGTGGCGGACCACTTTCGGTTCGGCGGTCATGGGCCACGATCGTAATTCAAGTACATGTAAATGTTCCCGAAATTTTTCTTAATCGAGGGTGTAATTTGGTCGATTCGACGGTCGGGTTGCTTATCGACGCGTCAACGAACGATGCCGATCACTATTCCAGATATTTATTTCGGCTTGTGAATAGTGTTTTTCACACTACCTCGCTCCGATGCGAAACGAATGGCCGTGGAATATCGGATAAGGCCGATTTTTGAGATGATTGTTAAGCCCAGGGGGGCGGTCCTAGTTCCTTAGCTTCGGGTTAATCGGACTCCGATGTGCGATCTAAACCTAATCTGAAGTTTCGTTTCATTCCGAGAAGCAGACGGAAATGAGTTTGGTTCTAAATTTCGGGGTAACTAGCGTCACTTGTTCGCAAGTTTTGGGTCTTGCAGATCGTATTTAAAGCGATCCTAACGGATTTCGTAGCTAATTGAGTTTAGTACTTAGTTAACTTTGTTAAATTTCTAAAGGATTTAATCCTATGTGATTTCTGGTCGAGGTGGTACTCGACCCAATGTACGAAATTTTTCAGGTCGTTACAATCTACCCCCCTTAAACAAAAATTTCGTCCTCGAAATTTATACTGTTCGTACTCCTCGAGAATCTGAGGTAGTTCTTCCTGACCTCGGCCTCGGTCTCCCAGGTAGCTTCCTCCTCGAATGATGTGTCCAAAGTACCTTCACAAGTGGGATGACCTTGCTACGCAAGCACTGCTCCTTCTGTCAAGGATGCGCGTCGGCGCAACTCATATGTCGCATCCTCGCTCAATCGTACTGCTCCCATCCGATGATATGCGAAGGATCGTCAGAACGTACTTCAAACATAGATACATGAAATACGTTATGTACGAAGCAAGTGGTGTAGGCAAGGCGAGACGATACGCCACATCACCCACTCGATCCAGTATCTGAAATGGACCGATGAACCTCGGTGTGAGTTTCCCCTTCTTCCCAAACCGAAGGACTCCCTTCATAGGGGAAACCCGAAGGAACACATGATCACCGAGCTCGAACTCCAGCGGTCGCCGCCTCGTATCGGCGTAACTCTTCGCACGCTCGTGCCGTGTGAGTAATCGACGCCCGATAATGTCTACCTTCTGCGTAGTCGCCGAACCAACTCGGCCAATCGGGCTACGCTCTCAGACCTACGCCCAACGGTGCGGTGCTCTACAAGGTCGACCATATAGAGCCTCATATGGCGCCATGCCAATCGTCGCTGGAAAGCCGTTGTTGTAGGCGAACTCTGCGTACGGAAGACGGTCGTCCCAACCGTCCTTGAAGTCCAACACACACGCTCGCAACATATCCTCCATAATCCGATTCACTCGCTCACGTCCGCCCATCGGCCCGAGGATGGCTTGACATGCGAACTTCAACTTCACACCCATCGCCTCCCGGATACGAGTCCAGAAGATGGATGTGAACCGCGTGTCTCTCGTCCAGACACAATCTCCAAGGGAACTCCGTGCAGACGGACGATCTCCCTGATATACAATCTAGCCGGCTCATCTGCAGAGTTCGTAACTCTGATAGGGAGGAAATGGGCCGATTTGGTCAACCGGTCTACAATCACCCAAATGGAATCGTGCCCCTTCCTCGTCTTCGGCAACCCTGATATGAAGTCCATGGAGATGAAGTCCCACTTCCACTCCGCTATAGGCATGGGCCGAAGCGGCCCAGAGGTCGGCGATGTTACGCCTTGACCTGGCGGCATGTCGTGCATCGAGACACATACTCAAAGCAATGTGGGCCTTCATGTTATCCCACCAATACGTCCGTCTCATATCCTGGTACATCTTCGTGCTGGGATGCATCGCAAACTTCGAGTTATGAGCGGACTCGAGAAGCTCGCGTCTCAAGTCAGGCACATCCAGGAACACATGGCGGCCACGGAACCGTAAACCCCCATCAGATCCAACTCTCCACTCGGAGTCCACAGCGTCGCTAGCCTGCTCTCGAAGCTCAGACAGCCGTGCATCGCCCTCTTGGGCCTCAACAATCCTGTCGTCGATAAGTGGCCGCACCCGAATGTGCGCAACACACTCAAATGGCTCCTCGACGGTGAGTCTCTGCTCGAAGTCCCGCACAAACTCTACCATATCCCACTCGGCTATCATCGGCGGTGCCGCAAATGCAATCGCCTTCTTGCGGCTCAACGCGTCTACGCACAAGGTTCGCCTTGCCGGGATGGTAAGAAACCTCGAACTTCAAGTCCTTCAAGGTCTCCATCCATCTACTGTCTCATATTCAAATCTCATTGCGTGAATATATATTTAAGGCTCTTGTGGTCGCAGAAAAGCTCGAACTCCTCACCATAGAGGTAATGTCTCCAGAGCTTCAATGCAAAGATGACACCGCTAACTCCAGGTCATGTGTAGGGGTAATTCTCCTCGTGCTTCCTTAATTGTCTCGAGGCATACGATATCACCCTATCTTTTCGCATCAACACACAACCCAAACCAACGCGAGACGCGTCAAGTATACACCGTGTATTTCACCCCTTGCTCGGCAATACTAGCACAGGTGGGCGGACGTCAACTTGTCCTTCGGCTCCTTAAAAGCCGCCTCCGCCTTCTCATTCCAGGCGAACTTCAGTCCTTCCGAGTCGGTGAGACAAGGGTCCAGCGATCTTCGAGAAATCCCGAATGAAACGTCACGTAGTACCCGGCCTGGCCAAGGAAACTCCTCACCTCGAATCGATTCAGTGCCGCCAATCTGAACCGCAGCCTACCTTAGCAAGGTCCATGCTATCCCATCCTTGGACACCACATGTCCCAGAACTTGACTTCCTCCCTGAAGTCGCACTTCTTGTATTGCGCAAACAACTGGTTCTTCTTCAGTGTCTCCAATACCGCTCGCAAGTGCTCCTCGTGCTCCTCCCGACTCGTGGAGTATATCAAGATGTCATCGATGAAGACGATGACGAATCGGTAGAGGAAGGGCCGAAATACCCGGTTCATCAGATCCATGAACACGTCTGGTGCGTTCGTCGGGCCGAACGACATCACTAAGAACTCGTAGTGCCCAAAGCACGTCTGAAGGCCATCTTCGTACGTCCTCCTCTCTCACACGCAGCTTGGTGGTAACCGTTGGAGATCAATCTTCGAGAAATACTTCGCCCCTCTCAGGCGATCGAACGGATCGTCAATCTGGGCAAAGGATACTTGTTCTTCACCGTGACTGGTTCAACCTACGGTAATCAATACACAACCGTAGCGACCCGTCCTTCTTCTTCACGAACAAACACGGGTGCTCCCCAAGGAGACACACTAGGTCGGATAAAACCTCTCTCTACAAGTACATCAATCGTGTCCGCGGCTCCTCCATCTCACATGGAGGCATACGATACGTAGGCAACGAGATGGGCGTCGCACCGGGCGTAAGATCTATTGTAAAATCAATCTCACGCCGAGGAGGTAAACCGGGATAGTCTCAAACACGCCGCGAAGTCTCGAACCACCGGCGTACTATCTCTTGTCGGACCATCGGTCGGCCAAGCAAAGCAAAGACATAACAATCAACTCGACAGGCCAACTGACCTGCACCAGGGAACGTGAAAGCTGCACCGTCAGGTCTATAGGCCGTCACGATCCGAGTATCGCAATCTATCTCCGCCCTCATCCTGGTGAGCCAATCCATACCCAGGATAACATCGTAGTGCCACAGCGGAGCAACAATGAGGTCGACGAGCACTGTGCTGCTACCCAAAACTACCGAGCAACCCTCACATAACCGTGTGACATCCGAACAGGTCCCGGTAGCCGTAGTGAGTCTCATTCCCTTAGTGGGAATCGTATGCAAAGATAGGCGTTTCACCGCCCCACAGGAAATAATAGAGGTAGTGGACCCAGTGTCCACCAACAAAGAGACGGGAGTGTCGTGAATAAGAGCCGTACCCTCGAAAGCCGTCGGAGCTGGAACCAGACGTCTCAGGTGCCTCAGCCACGAGAGTATGAACGCGAGCCTCGCTGGTGGCGGTTCGGCCGAGAGCCAAGGGTCGCCGTGGCGGTACCGAAGTCTTTGCACGGGAGGTCGGAAGGAAGGATGTGCAGAGCTTCTCAGTAGCGGTGGAGCGATATGGCTGTGGGCGTGAACGGCCCATCATCCGTGGCGGAGAGAAACCCGCGTGTCCTTCATCCGCGCGAAGCAACTCCCGATAGGATGACCCTGTTTCCGCGCAAGACGTGCGGGTCACAATAGGGCGCCTCATCCGAGCCCCCGGCGCCGCGATCCTAGGAGGCGAGTCAACACGAGGCCTCTTGCCCAGGATAGGCACGCTCTGTATCTCTGTCGTGGCCTCGCAACCATAGTGCCACGTGATCGGGCCAACCGGGTCCACATCCGCTCTGCCGTCATAGACATGTGAACCAAGATCTTTGCATATGTGGGTATAGTGAGGCAAGATATCTTCGACCGTATCTCTGGCCGCAAGCCCAAAGAAAATCGACACATCCGCATCTGCTCGTCCACTAGTATAGTCGGGACAAAGCGGCCCAACTCGGTGAAGCGGTGCTCGTACTCTGTAATAGTCATGCCTCCCTGCCTGAGGCGCAGAAACTCGTCCTCCCGCTCATGTCGGTAAGTTGGCGGGTAGTATTTCTCATGGAACCGGAACTCAAAAGCCTCCCAGGTCCATACGTAGTCCGCCGCGATGCACCGCAACACACCTTGTCCCCACCATAAACTCGCCTCCCTCTCAAACATGAAGGCGGCCAGCTCTACCTACTCTGCCTCTGAGCAATGCAGCATCCGAAGCATCTTCGAGATGCGGTCAAACCAAAACTCTGCCTCCTCGGGCCTATGAGTGCCCATGAACGAAGGAGGCCTCAAGCGCTGAAACCGCTCGAGTAGACCGCGCGTGCCGACATCTCCAGTAGGAGGCACCACGGGTGGAGGCAGGGGTACACCCTCACACTGAGCAGGAGGCTCAGAATGCGCATCAGGATGTGCAGACGTCGTGGGTGGAGTCGCACTACCACCATGGGACAAGGCCTCAGCGATAGTGGCCATAAGCCGGAGTGCCGATCTGCCTTCAGCCAGATCTGTGCTGCTTCTTCTTCCATCTGCTTCTTCTTTGCGCATCTATTTCGTCGATGCATCATCATCATCAGCTGCTCAAATCTATCGGTCAACGGAGCAGCCTGGGAGTCATGCTGCGCAGAAGAGGATGGCCGAAACTGCTCACGGACTGGGGGCGTGTATGGTGGCAACCCGCCAGCAGGACCAGAAGGGGGCTGATCGGAACCTAACCCACGGTCCACAGGACCACTACTACTAGAAGGTGTCTGGTCCATGGAGCCAGTCAAAAGGATATGTGCGGTGCTCCGCGTATACTGTCGCGGCATGCCCTATACAACACAGGGTACAGCATTTGTGAGATACAGCATAATACACTCCATAAAGCACTTAAGCATTCCACACATCATCAAACAAAAGAGGCTATATGCTTTTCATTAATTCAAAATTGTCATGATACATGAACTACAGAGTTTACATGAATCATGACGGAAATTACATTATAGCCAATACATCCACACATCAAACACTAACATTTTACTACCTAATACATCATCCACTACATGAAAACATAAACCGCCTATCGCGGCAACCAAAACAAACAACAACACACAACAACATGGATGACTAAGCATCCGAAGTAGGCGGTGGAGGAGGAGCATTCTTATCCTGCGCACAGCACAGGATGGCCTTCAGCGTACGGGACATCTTCTTGAAATTCTTCTTCATGTAGGCTTCATTCTCTTCAAGTTTAGTCCGAACTTGACCAATCTCAGCCCGAACTTGTCCAATCTCAGCCCGAACTTGTCCAACCTCTTGCTGCAGGGCGGCTTGCCTCTCCTCAAGACGGGCAAATCGCGCATCAGATACATCTCGATCCACACCCTGCCCCTGAGCCGCAGGGGGTGAACTCTCCTCTGTGTCCTGAGCCTCAGGTTCTTCCTCCTGTATGTCATCACTGCGCTCCTCATCGCTCTCAGCCTGGAGGTCAACACTCTCCTCACCGGCGCTATCCGACTCATCTCCAGACTCGTCGAGTCGGGCTTGCCGCTGTTGGGGGCCGATCTTCATATTCCTGAGTGTCGCTTCATTTATGATTCGGACCAGGTGCAAGATCCTCCATATTTAATCAGAGCCTACATCACGAGCCATCCCTGCAGATCGGTCGGCCAAATGGGAACGAAAGATCGTTCTGGCATAACGAGCAACATTAACTATCTGGGATAGGATGAATGTGGGCAGGCATATGTTGTCCCAGCGTCCCATCTTATATAGAAAGTCCACCATCACCCTAGTACATTCCGTGCGGTTACCCCACCGTGGGTATACATTGTATGTGAAGATGTGATGGAGCAAATGGAAGTCTTCAGACATCTTTGTCGCCGCAATACAATTTCCTCGCTTCCAAGTAACCCGGCGACCACAGAGAAATCGCGTGCGGCGATCCCTTTCCCGCGCAGTTCTAGAGAAGTCATCACTAGGATGCACTTGACCAAGCGGAATCTTCGTGATTCGAGCCACCTCATTCACAGTGATTGTGCGCCTTATGCCCCTCACAGAGACAGTAAACTGAAGAGGCTCTACTGATGCGTCTATGATGTGAGCGTAGAAGGCACGAACCGTGTGCTCACATGCGGGGGACTCGCCTTCAAAAATATAATTCCACCCGATATCCACCAAGTGGTCCATCATCGGGTGTAGACCAAACATCCTCTCATCCACATGAGCTTCAAACACAACCTTACGGCCCGCGAAGCGCCCATATTCCATGCCGATCGGGTAAGCATTTCTGGCGGGGTGGTCAGGATCCAGGTCTCGCTTCGACCTAAACTCCCGCACGGTGCTTGTGCCGGCCCCAACGTCGGATCTTCTTCGGGTATGGGCTGGCCTACTTGGGCCGGCGTCGTCGGCCGCGGTTTTCCTCTTTCCCATGAGAGATAGGATGGAGGAAATGGAGAAAATGGTGGCCACCACACCAAGGAGGGCCATGGAAATTTCCAAAATGGGGGAACAAAGGGCTGACCTCCTTTATCTTCCACAATCAATAATCCAACAGGTGTGGAATAAGCTCTAGAGGTAGGAAATGAAGAAGAAACAAGAAGCAAATGGGATGGGTTAGTATATTACCCGATTTTGAGCTCCAAGGAGGGTTATGAGAGCTCCAACTTGAGGAAATGGAGAAAGGGAGAGGCTAGGGCTGTTGTAGGAGGTAGGGGTGTGTGAGTTATGGAAGGAAATGGAGGGATTAAAGGTTTGGAGGGATGGGTTTTCAGCAAAAATCGAAATGGAGGTGGTGGTGGTTGAAAAGAGGGAAAATGAGGAAGATGGGTGTTTAAGCCCTTTAAAAACTAATCAAATGCCAAAATGGCACGTGCCATGGGGTAGGGGGGGTCTGGCCGACCAACCCCACGTGCGGAAACACGCCGGAAAGTCGAAGGGGGCGCGGTCCGCCGCCGGTGCCGCGGTGGCGCCGCGGTCGGGCTTGGCCGGAACCGCGCCGCCGCGGTCTGGCCCTGTTCACCACGTTCCCAGGGTGCCAAATGCACCCTGTCTTGGTCCAAAATGTTGTTGGATTTATCGTGGGGGCCCACGGATTCAGTTTTGTGCCAAAAACGGTCAGTTCCGGTAAGTTTCTGATCAAATCAGATTTTTCCTGATTTTTAACGTCTAATCTTTGGGGGATCGTGACCTGGACACGTCAATAAACGGTCTAGGAGTGACTTGGGGTTCCTAAGTGTGGTCGGGATCGAGTACACACTCGATCAAAACGTCCATTTGCAACGAACTTCGTCGAACGGCGGGATTGGGAGACCCTAAGACTGTTGCTATTTTTTTTTGCGCACCCTCCTAAGTGTAATGCGTCAGCGTACGTAGTGGGGACATAACTCAGCCGGTTTAATCAAAATCATGCTCGATACCAACTTGTAACGCATACGAAAATCGGGGTCGAGTATGAACTCAACTCCCGAGTTCCAACGCATCACTTATGCAACATACACAATGATGGTTAAATGTTGTGCGAGTTAGCGCAATACACATGAATGAGATTATACCAAAACAAGTAATTCATACCCAGATCAGTTGTATAAAAGCAAGCGGAAGACTGAATTGTATATATATGTATGTAAAGAAACAAAATAAATGATTCATTATCCAGAGTATGAATCCTTCTGAGTCACAATATACATGTCTGTGTATATAAACAAAATGTCAAAAACAACTAGATACAATCCCTGTAAATCCCATCAGTCCCGGCAGCCTAGTCGAAGCCGCCAGCGAACTGCATATATGAGAACTCCTCCTGGTCCTCGTCGTAATCGGGCTCCGCCTCTAGAATAGCCGGATCGCCTAAACCTGAGACAGAGTCTGGTTGGTGTGCGCAACACCGTCCCGTAACGTGGGAGTGAGTAGCTAACTCAGTGGAACAGTAAGATATAAGTTATCATGTTACCAATACAGTCAAGCAGTAATGATAAAGCAGTAAATCAAACACTCCTAGTTACTCTGATTAATGCAAGTATGAATGCAGGTATGATGGATGCCCTCACCACACCCTCCCTCATGCGACACCATCTCACGTTCGCGGCATGCTTTCATCCCTCAGTGCTCCACATCTTCCAGGCACATGCAATGCATGATGAGCATGATTACAGAGTTTTTATTAGTCCATTTCAAACAGCAGGATTGGGAAACTACGGTACCTCCCTTGTATCATATCCAAACATGATCCAATCTAGGGTCGTCAGTCCTAGTTAATATCAGACGATGGTGTGTTTTCTAGGTCACTGCAGATTTGCCGCTGTGGTCATTACGCACAAAGGTTGCACCACTCCCCCATCACCCCTTAAACGATTCATCACGATACAACTATACAGAAACAGGCCTAGTTCATATTCTATATGTCGCGGCGAACCCTAAGGCACGCTGCAACTTCAGAATATGCTCGCGGTCACTACAAAGGGCTGCCAGGGCTGTACACACAAAGACTGCACCACTCCCCCATCACCTTATCAGTGTAGCCGACAGCGCGAATATAGTGTCCCATACCACCATAATCGGCTCACGAGTTGAGTTGCTCACTTTGGTCACTACGGGAGGCACGTAGCCCCGGCGAGGCGACGGCTCGACCACGGTGTCCCATACCACCATGCCCGGCTCATGAGTCTTAGCGGATCGAGGTACCATGGTTAACGGGATTTTCCTTTGGTAAGTTTGGTACCCTAGGTTCAAGCATTAGCGACCAAACATGGTGAACATACATAAACACATCGGTTTGCTTGACGAGCACGACTATCTCGAGCGCACCACAAGTTGAGCGATATGGAGCGCAAAAGCACTCCCGTGTGGCCAACCACTATCGCCAACCGAAGCACGACTCGGGTTCGCCAGACACGTCCGTTGTGGCGATATGAACCTCACCACAACCGTAAATCTGTACCGAATGTTTGGACTATAGGCATAGTCCCAAACTCAATCAGTTGTGAAGCATGAAGTAAAGCATAAGGCAAAGCATGTATTACAAAGCATGAAATAAAGCATGTTATAAGGCATGTTGTAAAGCATGTTGTAAAGCATGTTATCAAGCATGTTATAAAGCATGTTATAAAGCACTATACACACAGGGATACAAATACCTAGAGTTCATAGGTGAGTGGTTAGAGTGATCAACCACATGGAGAGTGTCATATGTGACACTAAGGTAACCGAGAATCCCATCTCAAGATCTACCTAAGATTCTAACACTTAAGCACTTACACTCACAAGTGATTTCACCAACACTTGGAATACACTACTTCAACATACATGACGTATGCTAGAGAAGGGTGTACTAGGGTTGTCCCGTTACCGAGCTAGTATTTTATACATATACAACATATTCATACAACAAATAAACATAGCAAACACATCAGCGAATTTTATACGTATAGGGTACTTCCACGTATACCCAATTTCGACATACATGGTGTTTACAAAGGAAGATAGATTTCGGCGATTCTTTTCGCCAAGCTAGTATTTTAATCATGTATTGTATAATCATACATTAAATACATATGTCAAACATTATTCCAAAAGAAATACGTATACGGTATTTCTACAATACGTATTTTCAACATACGGCACATTTACAAAGGAACATATATTTTGGCGATCTCTTTCGCCAAACTAGTATTTTATTCATATGTTATATAATTAAACATTAAATAAACATGTCAAACAATTATCCAAAAAAAAATACGTATACGGTATTTCTACGTATACCTAGAATATGTGAAATTCCATATTTCACACCGCTAATCAAAACAGGAAACGGAAAGCACTTTGTACATGTGCAATTGCAAGCAGATCATGAATCTACCATTAACTGACATTGAAAGCGTTGAAAACCGTAACTTATAAGCTTAAAGTCCTCACCTTTGCCCTTTGAAACGGAACGAATCAGCAAGGGTGATGAATCTTCCGTCTACGGGCGATTTCTAGCCTAAAGAGCAGAATCGGTTAGTCGGTATACATCCTACCTAGATTCCACCTCAAATCAGACCTAGGGTTAGGTTTTCTTACCTTCAAATGAGGCGGAATACGCCGGGAAAGCGTCTAGATCAGAGAGATGTAGGCCGTGTAGCAAGCCAAAGCAGCAGGAGGAAGATCGGCAACGATCTCTAAGTCTTTCCCTCTCTTTTCTCTCTCTCCCTCTAGGGTTTCTCCCTAAATTCGTATGGCTGTGAGAGGGGCTGCTCTAAGCCCCTTTTATAGCCACAAACATTACGAAAACGGACTTAGGTTCATGGGGTACTGCCAATATAAGATTTTCACCGCTTTTCCAGCTCAAAAGGGGAGTTCTGGTAACCCTCTTTGAGCCAAACGTCAGACTTAAGCTCACCATCGATGGATCTACGTGGGATTACGTTTTTGACTCATTCAGATACGCAGATCGCACGTGGCGGACCACTTTCAGTTCGACGGTCAGTGGGCCACGATCAGTAATTCCAAGTACATGTAAATGTTCCTGAAATTTTTCTTAATCCGAGGGTGTAATTTGGTCTGATTCTGACGGTCGGGTTGCTTTCGGCACTTCGACGTCAACGAACGATGCCAGATCACTATTCCAGATATTTATTTCGGCTTGTGAATAGTGTTTTTCACACTACCTCGCTCCGATGCGAAACGAATGGCCGTGGAATATCGGATAAGGCCGATTTTTGAGATGATTGTTAAGCCCAGTGGGGCGGTCCTAGTTCCTTAGCTTCGGGTTAATCGGACTCCCGATGTGCGATCTAAACCTAATACGAAGTTTCGTTTCATTCAGAAGCGAGACGGGAAATGAGTTTGGTTCTAAATTTCAGGGTAACCTAGCGTCACTTGTTCTGCAAGTTTTGGGTCTTGCAGATCGTATTTAAAGCGATCCTAACGGATTTCGTAGCTAATTGAGTTTAGTACTTAGTTAACTTTGTTAAATTTCTAAAGGATTTAATCCTATGTGATTTCTGGTCGAGGTGGTACTCGACCCAATGTACGAAATTTTTCAGGTCGTTACAGCCATACGTCCATCAAAATGGACAGACGACGTGGCTATAGAATACATACAATCAAGGTGAGCCAGTCCTTAAAATGACTTGGAAAACTGGATGGACGGAATAGATATACAATACATGCAACACATCGGATCTCACAGATGGCCGATATGGATGCAAAACAAGTGGATGACGTTGATGAATTCAAAAATCATGGTGGGTCCCAGTGATCTGGATAGATGGACCGAGTGGGCATAAAGTAAATACATCAAGGTGGGACCCACCTGCTGCCAAAACAGATGAATAGCTTAGATCAAAACACATCTCAAGGTGGGTATCCACCGTCCAGCCCTTCTGGTCGGTGCAGGTAAGACCTATGCATCAGGTGGATTCCCACTAGATGGATGGTGAATGACACACAAACATTAAAGGGGCCACATCGTCCAGATGAATGGACAGTGGATATTACACATACATTAAAGGGGCCCCACCATCCAGATGAATGGACAGTGGATATTACACCCACATCAGTGGGTCCCATCGTCATTGATGGATGGTTTAGATATAACACATACAACACAGTGTGGCCCACGCACACCGTCCAGTGATGGACGGTGAGGATATAAAACATATACATTACGGTGGGTACCACCGTCCCTTATGGACGGCTAGATACAACACATGTACGTGTGTAACGTCTTGAAAAAATCAGTACAAAGACCCGAGTACCACCTCAGGCAGATATACCTAAGGATCATATCCTGTTGTAATTTAGGTGAAAATTAATTAAGTACTAAACTAAATAATCGGTGGATTTAGCTCAAACCACCATTTTCACAAATGAGAAGACCTAAAACCATTAATGTCACTGACTCAACACTACATGAAGACCTAAGAAAAATCCCAAGAGCTTGTTGTTCTCAGAAGTACATTGAAACCCTATATTGGACCTAGACCGCACGTCGAAAGTCCAATGACCGCGAAACTATAGGATTATGTCCGTCTTACTGGGCTTGACAACCATAGTGGGAATCGAGCCCAAATAATATCCAAAAAATGCACAACTTGAGCCTTAAGTAAAGTGTATAAGAAATGCGAATACCTTTAAAAAATGTAATGAAACTTAAGTGAATTGGGCCATTTGCTCACATACGAAATTGAGGATTTCGGACCGTCAGTTTCTGACCAAACTTTACCCATGGGCAAAAGAAAATTTCCCTGCACATATCGATATACTTGTGGCCCCGATCGTGCAAGTTCGACCGTTGATCTGACGCAGGTCTTCCAAGGTCGATCGGCCTATCTGATTGCACCGAAACCACATCCTAGCATAGATCCATTGTCATGGCACTTACACTACAACGTATGTGTGTCGTGGACATCCCTATGTGTGTTGTTTGTCAAAAAAAGTCACCCTTTGGATATAACCTAAGTATACCATGGCCCTGAGGTCATTTACATCACTTCTGGGCCTATATATAGCCCTTATACCACATCACCTCTCTCTCATATGATATTCTCCAAACCCTAGGAAAGAGAAGAGGGAAAATAAAAGAAAATAGTATGGAGAGGAGAAATCTTGGGAGATTGCTGCAGTGTTTCTCTCTCACAACTCCACACACTGAATCATTCCCCCATTTAACTATACGATCTGATTCGGCTACAACTTGTGTAAGAAAACCTAACCCTAATCTTAATTTAGAAATACAGATAGAGTAATCGACAAACTAGCTAACCTATTTCATTGTTTAAGTGCCCGACCTTCCATTTTCGGGAATGTATAATTCGAACCGAGTCCGAATTGAGTATTCTGACAAAAGGTGCAGACTATAAACATTTAGGTTATAGTTTTTAATGCTTTCAATGTTAGGTAATGATTTATGTCTGACTTGATTGCTACCATATCGTCTTAGACACGCCGATTTCGCTATGTTTTACATGTATGAACTATGTTGGACAAAATATGCATCCTATGTGTTTGTTGAAATGTTTGAATGAACATGTAAATATGATTTATGCTTTCCATGACTACTAATTTAGGATTCATGTTTATCATATGCATGATGACCTCCTTGTGCAAGGAATTGCCATAATACATGTCGTAACTAATCTAGTCTATGTATTTGGTAATGTGCAGCCTAAGTGCGTGGTAAATTGTCTGAATGAAAAATTATTGATGGTTTGTATTTATTAAGAGTATTAAGATAGGATTCTCAGTTACCTTATTCACATGTATAGTTTCCTTCATGTAATCTTAATTACTTCTACGCGATTTATGAATAAAAGGTAAGTATTTGGTAACATGATCAATGTGTATAATGAAATGCTCAGGCGAGGGATTTATTTGGATTGTTTGTTAAATGCTGATATAATTATCACACGTGTCTACTAAAATGGCCAAGCTATATGTCCTAGAGGGGGGGGGGGTGATTAGGACTATGCCAAATTTAAATAAAAGATACAGTGGAATAAAGAATAAGAATTTAAATCAGTGAACTTGAATTGCAGTATAGGAATG